>OU565294.1:1935744-2580992 GCA_913789915.3 Sphecodes monilicornis | reverse complement strand
GTGTTTAACACTAGAACTAGAACTTACCTGATAATAACGACAAGATTGCATTTATTCAAATTTCGTATAATTTTTGTTCAAATATGTACTTCAATAAAGAAGTTTACTAAAAAAAATTACTCCTGAAAACATATTTATAATTTTAATATTTGTAAAAGAAAAAATTAGATACCAGTAATTTTGACTGGTCCGGTAGTTCTAGTGTTAAATAAAGAAGTCAGTTGAATCATTTCCTATGAAAGCGTATTTATTATTTCAATAATTGTGAAATAAAGACCATTTGTCTTATTCAGAAAAAATGAATTTCTTGAATGAACGCAATTGATTTATTTGTAGCTGGTCTCATTGAGAAAAAGATAAATCTCTTAAATGAATGCAATTGATTTGTTCATAGCTGGTTTCATTCAGAAATATGAATTTCTTAAATTAATGCAATTGATTCGTTCATAGCTTACCTCGTTCAGAAAAATGAATTTCATAATTTAATGCAGTCGATTGATTTATACCTTGCTTTCATCAAAAAGGAAACAGCGTTTGATTAAACGTGTTGCTATGAACAAGAACTAGTTAGCAAATTGTACAGCTAGGTAGTGAATGGTGTGCGAAACTAATAGTGGAACTGGTCCAACCCAAGAAACTGGAACTTTTTAAGGGGAATTTTATTTTTCGAGAAAATTAAATGGAATATTCCTCTTGTTACGAGGACGGCTGACTCTCGCGTAAAAATTGCGAGAGAAAATATTAACAAATGAAATTTCCACGCTGGTATTTCCCAACGGTGTTCTACAATTTTACATTCTTTGAAACGACTTGTAAGTTTCTTAAACCACATGAATCAATAAACTAAAATAAGATACTCAGCAAATCTGTTCGTTGCAAATAACGATAAATTGCTATTATTATTTTTTTTACGAATTTCTTCCAGGTGTGGAAATTTTAACAATTTAACGTGCTAGCTCACAGAATAGTTAAAAAAGGACTGCAGCTCCTTTTGATTACGAATTTTTTCGCAGGAAAAATTAAAGCTTACAATTTGTTCTGCTCACTCACAGTGTAGTTAAAAAGAGAATTTCAACAGACACAGTACGTGATGCAACAGGGTTCCTATGAAAGACATTTTACAATAGAAACCGCGCAAAATTTAAATATGTTCAGTTTTGTTATTTTTAGAAGCTAACTCGTGGCAACACATCACAAAGCAATGAACTAAAAAAATCGCTAAAAAATTCGTACAATCTCATCACTATATTAACCACAAATGCCTCGCGTTGAAATGATCATAAGTAGACTGCGAATCTTTATGCAAAATATAAATTTTCTATTGCAAGTAACAAGAACCAGATGAAATTTCTTTCTTCTATAATTTTAATACGTTGATAGTGATCTATCCTTAAACTCCTACAATTTTCCCAATGTTTTCAGGTTCATCTAGAAAAAATTTCCAACAGTAGAAAAAGACTACAAAAATTGTATGAACCGACAATTAATTTTAAATTGTCCGACTCAACTGAAAAAAGAAAGACATTTCTGTGTCTTGCAACGAAAGTGGACAATTTTTATTCTACATAAAGATTCGCGGTCTAATAACGCTCGCCTCTGAAACCGGAAGCGTCCATATTCTTTCGAAACAGTTTCCACTGCTGGGAAGCATCGTCTCAGAAACTTCCAAGGTGTCTTTTAAAACCGACGTTCTCTCGAAGGTGCTTAAAACTTGGTTTCCTCCTAGTACACAGGCAATTCCACGAGGAAATATTTTCCTTGTGGTCCGAGCGTTAACTGGTTTCCTCGCGCGGCCCTTTAATTCCTCGTTCGCGAGATAAACGAGCCCTCGAGAAGGCCTCCTTCCAGCAAATAGGGTCCGAGTCGGTTCAAATAACCGAAGGGCCGAAAACCAAGAGTCGTTTCGTGTACCTTATTGCTCTACGCGCGGTAACAAACTTAATCCAACGGACAACAAGACTTACAACGACCACAAGACTGACATCACGTGTCCTGGTAATCGCGTGCTCGCTCCCTATCCACGCGAGCACAGCATGATTTAATTCTCCGTTGGTTGAATACGCTTCATTCACTGCCAATGATGTAGCGCGACGACGTCAAAAGTTTCCTCTTCGTTTTCTCCGCTCTATTATTCTGTTTCGACAAACTTTCTTCTTGCTTCGATTCGCGGAAACTTCGCGGATCCAAGCCCTCGGGACTTTTGAATCTTCTTGGAGTAGCAGCTTCTATCAACCGCGATCTGTTTTTACAGAATATCCTGACGGAAAGTATTGCTGTGAATAACGACGACGCGACGAGTTTCTTAACGCGAATCCTCCAATTTTTAATTATTTCTTTTTGTAGCGGAGAATAGAGTTGGGGGATGTACACTGTAATGCGAATTGCAGATGGACTTGGTGATAGCGGTGATGATGATGGACTTTGTGAATTTTCAGATTTTTGGCTTCGTGAATTTTCAGATTTTTTGGCTACAGTTGATTTTTAGAAAGTGTCTGACTATGTGAATAGAATTTTCGTTTCATTTTAGTCAGTATTTTTTGGGAAGGAAGAATAATAATCGAACCGCAGATTTTCATAGAAATTTTTATTTGAATAGATCATTTTAGAGAAATTTCGGTAGAAGACAAATTTATTTTGAACGATAGAAAATTTCTTGGTGTCAAAGAAAAGTGTAAAAATGTCTTCAATCTTTCTTGCTGCAGATGTTCACTTATAGAGAGACACTAGACACTTATGGAGAGACACTAGACACTTGTGGAGAGACACTAGACAGTTATGGAGAGACACTAGACACTTATGGAGAGACACTAGACACTTACGGAGAGACACTAGACACTTATGGAGACTAGGAAAGGAAGACAAAATTTTCTCGACTAGAAAATTCCAAGACAAATTTATTGTGAACGATAGAAAATTTCTTGGTGTCAAAGAAAAGTGGAAAAATGTCTTCAATCTTTGTTGCTGCAGATGTTCACTTATGGAGAGGCGCTAGACACTTATAGAGAGACACTAGACACTTATGGAGAGACACTAGACACTTATGGAGACTAGGAAAGGAAGACAAAATTTTCTCGACTAGAAAATTCGAAGACAAATTTATTGTGAACGATAGAAAATTTCTTGGTGTCAAAGAAAAGTGGAAAAATGTCTTCAATCTTTGTTGCTGCAGATGTTCACTTATGGAGAGACACTAGACACTTATGGAGAGTCACTAGGCACTTATGGAGAGACACGAGACACTTATGGAGAGACACTAGATACTTATGGAGAGACACTAGGCACTTATGGAGAGACACGAGACACTTATGGAGAGACACTAGATACTTATGGAGAGACACTAGACATTTATGGAGAGACACTAGATACTTATGGAGAGACACTAGACAATTATGGAGAGACACTGCACACTTATGGAGAGACACTACACACTTATGGAGAGACACTAGACACTTATGGAGAGTCACTAGACACTTATGGAGAGACAATAGACACTTATGGAGAGACACTAGATACTTATGGAGAGACACTAGACATTTATGGAGAGACACTAGACACTTATGGAGAGACACTAGACACTTGTGGAGACTAGGAAAGAAAGACAAAATTTTCTCGACTAGAAAATTCGTTATTGTACAAATACCCGAACCTGGAATTTGAAAACTGAGTAGATCAAATTGAAAACAGTGAAAGTATTTCAAGAATTATTGATTTTTGAAAAATGACGCAAGACTGAAATAAATGCATAGTTTCTGTACCCAGTATTAAATACAAGTTTTAATTTGCACTAAACGTACCAAGCATAAAACATATAAAAGTGTGAAATGATTTATAGAATCTAGAAGACTGGATTTACTTATACTTTGTGCGGTTTTCATTATGCGTTAAACTGAAGAAGACAATTCAGTCATTTCTTATGAAAGCGTTTTCATAATTTTAATAATTATGAAATAAAACACCGGTCATTTTTTACCGTGGTAGGTTTAGTGTTAAGAAGAATAAGCTGACTCCCACTACCGACTACAAAAATTGTTCAGTGAGTTTATTTCATTTTCGTCTCTAACCAAAGACAAACGCCAGTCGGCAGGAGCAATATTTGCGCTTTCAAGCTATCGTACAGGTAAATAAAAGTGACGACGGCGTAAATGAGCGAGATATAGTTCGTTTATCGGTCTCGCGTGCACCGTGCCGAGCTATTTGCGACCATCACTGGCGAATTGGATATACAAAAATCTTTTTTGAAGCTTGTTCCTTTGAAACCGTTATCGGAAAACGGTTCCGTGTGGTGTCTTTTTTAATTTCACATAGCGAGTCGGTTTCAGATGGGAGTTTTCGGGATGAAAGCTTCGATGTATGGCAACGGGGTTTCGTATTCCAGGCACAGGCACCGTTGGATGTAAATTTTCGTCAATGTCGACGGTTCATTCTTCACAGAAATGAAATTCCGTGGTAGGTCGTACGCACGGCAAACGGAATATTAATGCATCGGAGCGGTTCGCCGATGCTGAGAGTGATAGAGTATTGTTTAAAACTGCGAGTCCATTTTTCCCCGGGAAAAAGCTGAATGTAAAAAATAGAAAGCTCGTTTGTTTTCTATGTGCTTCAACGTCGAAAACAAACCATGTCCCCGGGTTGCTCATCCAATTTACGAGCTCGAAACGAAAGGAATACTAACTTATTTACGGTCTGTCTAAAAAGAGCGCGTCGGTGATATTTTTGTAAATATTTATGGATTTTTTAAAAATTTTATATTGCTCGAATCTACACGCAAAACACTAATATGATTTTATTTAATAACCGACGATACAATCACCGCCACTATCGATCATAGTTTGGCAACGTCTGCTTTGTCTTCATTTTTTCGCGCGCAGCAAGCAGATGTCTGTATTTTTCGAATAAGGCCAATTAAAATTCTGAATTTCAACAAACACATGTCTTTATGCTTCCACTTTGTAATAGATTAAAAATTTTTGATCGAATTTGTATCTGGTGATCGGGATAGTCAGTCAATCATAATGATACGTTCTCTATCGTGCACTTTCTGAGCATACGCTGCTTCGATCTTTCAAGAGATCATTCTTTCACAAAATTCATTTGCTTCGGGTTTTATTAATCCACTGTCAGAGCGTATTGGTATTTGCAATGTACTTTCGATTCGTATTAAATTTTTGCCAAATGCATTAATGTCTGCATCGTGCAATTTTTGAGCACACGCTGCTTCGATGTTTCAAGAGATCATTCTTTTACAAAATTTATTTGCTTCGGGTTTTATGAATCCACTGTCAGAGCGTATTGGTATTTGAAATGTACTTTCGATTCGTATTAGATTTTTGCCAAATGCATTAATGTCTGCATCGTGCAATTTTTGAGCATACGCTGCTTGGATGTTTCAAGAGATCATTCTTTTACAAAATCTATTTGCTTCGGATTTTATTAATCCAGTGTCAGAGCGTATTGGTATTTGAAATGCACTTTCGATTCGTATTAAATTTTTGCCAAATATATTAATGTTTGCAGAGATGTCGCCCACACATTCTTGTGGAACAGTCTGTACGTACGGTTTCATCCCTCGAATTCATCCGACGAGGGGCCGCATGGAAGGGTTCCCTCGGGAAACAGCTTCAATTTTGCAGGAGTCCCGGCCTCCTTTAATCGTTGGCTATCCTTTGATCCACAGGTTTTCTTCCGGTTTTCTTTCCTCTGACTTCGAGGACGTAATGTAAAATGCAGGATAAGCGACGAAACCTGCGGTTTGGTCGACATGTAATTTGACGGGTATTTGATCGCACCTTTGACGGAGACTTTCGACTCCTTCCGTCAGGAATGTACAGTGTGTGGACATTTTAACAAGAAATGTGCAAATGTGTTTCTGTCTTCGAGCGTGTCTCTTGCATTAACACTAGAACTATCGAATCAGTGAAAATACTGGTTTCCAATATTGAAATTATAAATATGTTTTCGCTTGATTGTAATTGAAATTGTACGAAATTTGAATAAATGCAATCTTGGCATTATTATAAGGCAATATACGTCAGTCGCGTTTAGTGCTCGGTAGTCCTAGTTTAAAACTTGAGTAATTTTGCCTTCGGTTGCAAATTTTAGTGGGTCGTTCTCCGATCTACAGGTGAGAGAAGTTTAATTAATTTTCTTGTACCAACAATCTTCGGAAATACATATATTTTCCGGCCTTTATGTATCGAAGTTTAAATTATGTACAAAGTCAAGAATCGAGTGTTCGAAGTGGAACACTATATATCATGTGCACTAAATTAGTGGTAGTTTAACCCTTTGACCAAGGAGCTAGCATTTTTTTATTTATTTTGTTATTTAACGTCGCTTCAACTGCCAGGGTCATTAGCGACGGAGCTAGTATTTATTGTTTAACTTATCATTCGTGTAAGTTTAATAATAATTTTCATATAAATTCAAAATTAATATGCCCCTGTGATGACAATAAACATGTTGCTGGTAATATTTACTGTTAATATTGTGTAATATTTTACTTCAATGTGCACAATGCCATAAGAAATATGTGACGTGTCTGAAACGTCTTTGTACGTCAAGGGGTTAAGTCATCATTTGCCTGTTTTCGAAATTGTTTAAAATATACAGACCTTCGAATTTTACAATCTCGTTCAACCTCCAGGAACGGCACACTTTGTGCATAATAATTTTTATCTCGGCAACCATCTGTCGGATCGAGTTCAATTTTTTTTTATTCCAATTTAGGAAGCCAAGCCTATCATACTCAATTTTTATAATTCCTGATCCATCAACAATTTTGGTTTGAAAAATTTTTTTAAAATCAATACCCCATTGACACTACACTTTTTAATCAACAAAACGATTGATGGAACCGATACCATTGCCAATTAAATTTCTCGTGATACAGAGACCCCCCAAGTGTTCGCTAAAAATACTGTTAACAGTTCCAGCGAGGGTGGAATCATCCCCATGAGGGTTGTAACTTATTTGCGGTAGGTGTGTCCGCGTTTACACTGTAAAAATCGCCCGCGGAAATTCAGCTATTCGACCTTTATCCACCTTTGTTCTTCAATGTTCCTACTGTCCGTAACCAGACTTCAACCCTGTATCGGATTACCCGGGAAAACCGGGAAATAGAGGCAACGCAACAGATTTATTCGTTACACCACGGAAATAAAATCTTCTCGCGGTCCTGTTTCCCGAGAGAGGGAAACATAATACGCTCGCGAAGTCGAAGGGTGTTGAGGAACACGCCTGAGAGACTTTATTCGACTATAGTGCGCGCAACAGTCGACTTTCTGAGATCCTATTCGACGGAATGTAGACCGACGCTTTTCAAAGTCTTCCCGATTCATCTATTTCTCTCTCTGAATCCTCTCAAATCCTTCGCGTTCTTCGAAAATGACTTTTTGATTCGTCAATTTGTCATGAATGTTAATTTACAGTTTTGATGGAAGAAATATCATTTTTTTTCTCTTGGAATATTTGCAGACTTAATCGTATGAGATTGTATCGTTTGATGTCCGCAATTTTTGAAAAATAGAATATTTGCAAATTTAATCGCATGAGGTTGTATCATTCGATGTCCGCAATTTTTGAAAAATAGAATATTTTCAAATTTAATCGTATGAGATTGTATCGTTTGATGTCCGCAATTTTTGAAAAATAGAATATTTTCAAATTTAATCGTATGAGGTTGTATCATTCGATGTCCGCAATTTTTGAAAAATAGAATATTTGCAAATTTAATCGTATGAGATTGTATCATTCGATGTCCGCAATTTTTGAAAAATAGAATATTTGCAAATTTAGTGGTATGAGATTGTATCATTCGATGTCCGCAATTTTTGAAAAATAGAATATTTTCAAATTTAATCGTATGAGATTGTATCGTTTGATGTCCGCAATTTTTGAAAAATAGAATATTTTCAAATTTAATCGTATGAGGTTGTATCATTCGATGTCCGCAATTTTTGAAAAATAGAATATTTGCAAATTTAATCGCATGAGGTTGTATCATTCGATGTCCGCAATTTTTGAAAAACAGAATATTTTCAAATTTAATCGTGTCAGATTGTATCATTCGATGTCCGCAATTTTTGAAAAATAGAATATTTGCAAATTTAATCGCATGAGGTTGTATCATTCGATGTCCGCAATTTTCGACAAATAGAATATTTTCAAATTTAATCGTATGAGGTTGTATCATTCGATGTCCGCAATTTTTGAAAAATAGAATATTTGCAAATTGAATCGTGTGAGGTTGTATCATTCGATGTCCGCAATTTTTGAAAAATAGAATATTTTCAAATTTAATCGCATGAGGTTGTATCATTCGATGTCCGCAATTTTTGAAAAATAGAATATTTGCAAATTTAATCGTATGAGGTTGTATCATTCGATGTCCGCAATTTTCGACAAATAGAATATTTTCAAATTTAATCGTATGAGGTTGTATCATTCGATGTTCGCAATTTTTGAAAAATAGAATATTTGCAAATTGAATCGTGTGAGATTGTATCATTTGATGTCCGCAATTTTTGAAAAATTGAATTGAAGGCAATTATTTAGACATTAATTTGTGAATGCAGAATTAAATGAATTTGCTGCCGTATTGTTTTTTCTCCATTCATGTTTTTTCGTTTTGTGGTAGGCTAGTAAATTGTTCTTTGTTTAATGTTATTGTAGTTCTTCGAGATGCCATTAGTTTACAGAGAGAGAGAGAGAGAGTGAGAGAGAGAGAGACGAATTTGTACACGAAATTGAAACACGCTCGGTGCTTCGTCTCACGTGGCACAGCGAAAGCCATTTTTCTTGGGTGCCACTTTCGACTAACGTCAGTTTGATCGATTCGACAGGTCCAGTGTTAATAGATTCGAATATGTGGAAAGATGACAGCGAATTCACTTGGAAACTAAACTAATTCCGAGAGTTTCTTCGCCTGGAATCCCGTCCCCTTCGATCTCTTCAAGTTCATCGGAAATTCCCTGGCGTCAGATGCGAGCTACGCGTCTTCGGGTTCATTGGGAAAGTAATTTTAGCCAGAGCATACGAGAAACGACCCTTAACCTCGAACCGATCATCCTCTGTCGATGCTGGGCTTCACCAGAAAATTGATTTTCATTGATGAGATCGGTATCTCAAAAATTAACGGAGGCAACATTAATATTTGCTCATTCACATATTCGCAAAACATTTCTTCAGGACACGAATATTATTTTCTGTAGTAGATACAAATATTCTTTTCTTTAAGGTACAAATATTATTTTCTTGAGAATTCAAATATTATACAAATTAGGATAAATATTATAGAAAAATTGTACAAACATTAATTTTTTTTAGGATATAAATAGTATTTTCTTTAAGGTACAAATATTATTTTCTCGAGGATTCAAATATTATACAAATTAGGTTAAATATTATACAAAAATTATACGAACATTACTTCTTTTAGGGTACAAATATTATTTTCTGTAGGGTACAAATATTATTTTCTTTAAGGTACAAATAATATTTTCTTTAGAATTCAAATATTACACGAATTAGGATAAATATTGTACAAAAATTGTACAAACATTACTTTTTTTAGGATATAAATATTATTTTCTTGAGAATTCAAATATTATACAAATTAGGATAAATATTATACAAAAATGGTACAAACATTACTTTTTCTTAGGGTACACATATTATTTTCTGTAAGATATAAATACTACATTCTTTGGTATAACAATATTACTTTCATGTAGACTTATGTATCTATAAAAATGTGTTGTTCTTGGTCAAAGATTCGTTATATGGAATTATATGAAATAGATAGTAATTTCTGTACGAGGGAGCAAAAGTTCCGTGGATTATTATTAGCGGCGAGGAAACATCCAATTTCATTGACAGCGACGAACGATCCCATGAAAATTCTGTCCGGTAAAAAAAGTTGTTCCGATCATTTCTCTCCTCTTCCCGGGATGTTTTATATACAATTTGTCTAGTTTTAACGATGACGCGTTTCGTGACGTGCAACAGGTACGCGTGCCTCGACCGTGTAACAATTTGCTTGATACTTCGCGGATTGTTGATTCATTGCGGAAATATGTGACTGCTGTGCCGTTTCCAATACACGGGATGTTCAATCAATCGTGGGACAGGTAGAAAACACTATCACCCATTATTCAAATATAACACGTACCTCCCAGTCATTTTCATTTAACCTCACAGTCAAATATATTCTCATTTATCCTGCGTTTCCAAAAATATCCATACAAAAGAACCTCGTTTAATGTTTCATGGTTATTTCGATTTTTAAAAATTTCTATAATTACTTGACCACGATTTTGACAAGTAGTATCAATCAGAAATTATCACACACACAATGGAAAATCAATTTAGAATATTTCCTAATTCCCAAGCGTTTTATCAGTAAGTAGTATCAGCCAGGAGTGATCAGACACGTAGGAAGACAGTTTAAAATGTTTCCGTAATATCCGTTTATTATATCACTAAGTAGTATCAGCCATGAGTGATCAGACACGTAGGAAGACAGTTTCAAATGTTTCCATAATATCCGAGTATTAGATCATTAAGTAGTATCAGCCAGGGGTGATCAGACACGTAGGAAGACAGTTTCAAATGTTTCCATAATATCCGAGTATTAGATCATTAAGTAGTATCAGCCAGGTGTGATCAGACACGTAGGAAGACAGTTTAAAATATTTCCGTAATACCCAAGCATTATATTAGCAAGTAGTATCAGCCGGGATTGATCAGACACTTAGTAATACAGTTTAAAATGTTTCCGTAATATCCGTTTATTATATCACTAAGTAGTATCAGCCATGAGTGATCAGACATGTAGGAAGACAGTTTCAAATGTTTCCATAATATCCGAGTATTAGATCATTAAGTAGTATCAGCCAGGGGTGATCAGACACGTAGGAAGACAGTTTCAAATGTTTCCATAATATCCGAGTATTAGATCATTAAGTAGTATCAGCCAGGGGTGATCAGACACGTAGGAAGACAGTTTCAAATGTTTCCATAATATCCGAGTATTAGATCATTAAGTAGTATCAGCCAGGGGTGATCAGACACGTAGGAAGACAGTTTAAAATATTTCCGTAATACCCGAGCATTATATTAGCAAGTAGTATCAGCCGGGATTGATCAGACACTCAGTAATACAGTTTTAAATGTTTCCATAAAATCCTAGTATTATATCAGTAAGTAGTATTAGCCAGGAGTGGTCAGACACATAAGATCAATTAAAATTGTTTCCATTATACCCATGCATTATATCGCTAAGTAATATTGTTTGCGAATGACCAGACACGCAAGGAAATTGATTGCCAACGTGTTCGTCTGATATCCATAAATTATTTCAAGAAGTAGTATGAAGCATGGATAGTCAGCCATTGAAGGAAATTTATTTGAAACATTTCCAGAATTTATTTCATTCCAGTTCATTTTAACAATTTCGAACAATTTGACATTTCGAGAACTTGGATTATTCAACGCGGAGTATGTGGGACACGGTGATGCGAAAACTTCGGCGAAGTTTGATGTCATCTTGAAGTCTTGATCTAACGTGATGTAACTCTTGCTGTACAAATTTCCAGTCTAGCTAAAATCGACTACAATTTGAATTGTCATTTTGCGATCACCTTTATAACAGCTACAAAAATGCCGCAAAATCCACGGAATTTGTTCGTCGAAATAAAATTTGAAATGTTCAAATGTGCGACACCCTGCAGGCCCTGAATCATTTCGCTACACTCGATACAACAACATCAAGATTTATTTTTAAATCTGGACAAATAATATGGTCTCCCAGTGTTACTAATTTTAATGCGTTCAAAACGATCTCTCGAAATTAACTTTAATGAATACTATAATAAAGAAAATATGTTTTACGAATTGATAAAATATTTTATGGAAAGTAGTATTGTGAAGGAATCTTTTATTATTTCACGAAGTAATACAAAAATTCGTAGTTTTTGCATCAGGCTTTATTCAAGTTAAAATTCTTTTAATCTTTGTAGAGTAAAATACAATTTCTGCGTTAAAGTTGATGTTTCGCACACATTTTCTGTGCATGCAGAGAGACAGCAAACATCGACAAGCAGCTCGCAGGAATGAAAGAATGTCGTTCGCATTTTATGCGATGTTTGAATACATTTATATTCCATTTGTTAGATTGGTATGCTAGGAGGACGGGCGAATAATACTTTGTTAGTCCCAAGAATTGTGCTCGCAGCGGGTTGAATTGTCGTTAGATTACTCGCGAATGGATTCGTGGAAGGTCGCGAGTTGCATGATTGAGCGGCTGATCACACGCGTGCCTCTACTACTTGCTCACGTTCCACTTTTATCCGGCCGGAGTTCTCGTGTGTATCATGTTAGTATACCTCGCGATCGATCCCCTACGGGATTAGTACACAATCCTTCAATCACCGAATCTATTTTTTCCCTATTGAAATAACTAGAGTCCCGAATATCTATGCATTTGTTACCAATATGATTGTTTCTCGAAATTCCACTCGCGAACATCGAGTTTTCATTCCACTCGACATTTCTTCTTCCTTTTGTTTCATTCTTCAACGTCGCATCGACAATTTAGTTAATAGCGACGACTATATCGGTATTTAGTTCGTTTATTAGAAATGTTCTAAGTGAATTGGAAGGAACAGAAAATGAAATAATAACAAACTCTCGCTTTCGATCACATTAATAGATCAAGAATAGGATAACAGTATTCTTAGAGTCTTCTAATATCCTCATTATTTTCTGTTCAATATATTCATGTTTACTATAAATGCATAAAATCTGCAGTCTACAATTTTAACACTAGATTTACGGCACCCGTCAAAATGACGGATTCAAAAATGTTTAGTTTACGATTATTAAGAGTGTAAGGAGGCATTCGTGAGGAATTATTAAATAGATTTATTTTTTGGTGTACATATTACAATAAAAATCGCTGAAGATCTAAGTAAATACAATTTTATTATTTTTATAAAACAATGTAAAATAATCAATTTTAGTGCTCCGTAAACTTAGTGTTAAGCAGACGTATTTTAGTCGATTTATGATTTCCACTTCCGCTGGAAACTTTCCAAGGTTTCCTTCCAGGTCCTTGTTTTTCCAGGGTACCAAAAGTTTGGGAACTCTGGTGTCCTTGGAATTGGTTGCCACATTTGGTGCCAGTGGAAGTTCGTTCTATTGAATCTCCTATGAATCATAGTGGATATTAACGAATCGTTACTCTAAATTCTCCTTTCAGTACTGAAATGATCATTTGCATCGTTTTCTAATTATATATGCAGTGCAAACAACTTAACACATTTCACATTGTGGCCCACATAAATGGGAACACCTAAATATCTTTCGTATTTACAGTCCTATCAGAAAACTTCAGAAGACAAAGTGACACTACTGCAGGGGGCAAATATAATGGTAAAGAAAAAAAATTTTTTATGTCGTGTTTTTTAATGAAATTTCAAGGTCACCGATATTTTTTTTAAACGGAATAGTATATTTTTTTTACGATGGCATGATAAACAATACAAAACTGAATTTAGTGGATACCACCTTTTTGACCTTGAAATGACCTTCAGCAAGAATAATCATGTTGGAGCGGATAAAATGTGGAATTTTAAAATTTACGTGTTTCAGCAAAGATTACGGGTTGTTTACGACGGGTTGACCTTCTTCTAGGAAATATGCATGGCAAAGAAGTTATAATCCCTGTGACCGCAAAATAAATCGTAGCGCAACGGGTTAATAAGGTTTTCGAAAACAGTGCTATACGAAGTTGCTGTATACAGGGTGTCCCACATAAATGGGACACCTAAATATCTGTCGTATGTACAGTCCTATCAGAAAACTTCAGAGGACAAAGTGACACTAATGCAGGGGCAAATATATTGGTAAAGAAAAAAATTTTTTATGTCGTGTTTTTTAATGAAATTTCAAGGTCACCGATATTTTTTTTCAACGGAATAGTATATTTTTTTTACGATGGCATGATAGACAATACAAAACTGAATTTAGTGGATACCACCTTTTTGACCTTGAAATGACCTTCAGCAAGAATAATCATGTTGGAGCGGATAAAATGTGGAAGTTTAAAATTTACGTGTTTCAGCAAAGATTACGCGTTGTTTACGGCGGGTTGACCTTTACATAGCATAATAAATGTTCGAAACGTTGACCATCCTCATTTGTGCAATATTGAAATCTTGCATTAAATGATCTGTAGACATTGTCGATTTCCTGAGACGTAATTGAAGCACGTGTTGCAGTAATTATTACGATTTTTAGAACTTGCACTACCGGTATTTTTAAATTGTTTTACCGCAAGGGAAAATGCGTGTAACGAAGGACAAATACGATTCACAAATTTTTTACGATACAAATGTGCTGCTTGCCTCAAAGATTGGTAGCTCTCGCCATAAGTGAAAACCATACCGATTCGTTCCTGTACAGTGTAACGCATTGTTATCAGTTTCACGTTTCAAATTCGAATAATGCAGAAGGAACAACATACTTATTCTAACCGATTAACCTTCTGTTAACGATCTCAATGATACATACTCTAACATAAACATACGCTGTTTACTATGAAAAATATTTCAAACATTTATTGTGGTTTGTAAAGGTCAATCTTTGCTGAAACACGTAAATTTTAAACTTCCACATTTTATCCGCTCCAACATGATTATTCTTGCCCAAGGTCATTTCAAGGTCAAAAAGGTGGTATCCACTAAATTCAGTTTTTTATTGTCTATCATGCTATCATAAAAAAAATATACTATTCCATTTAAAAAAAATATCGGTGACCTTGAAATTTCATCAAAAAACACGACATAAAACATTTTTTCTTTACCATTATATTTGCCCCCTACAATAGTGTCACTTTGTCCTCTGAAGTTTTCCGTTAGGACTGTAAATACGACAGATATTTAGGTGTTCCCATTTATGTGGGACACCCTGTATTTGATTATTCCTAATGTACCAGTTGTTATCCAGCGAAGAGCGACTGTTCATTTACCTCCGCCCAATATCCAACAGCTCTTCCTCTATCCAATAACTGAACGAAATCGTTATTTCGGAGCGTCGTCGTATCACGTTGAATATTTCAGTGGAGGAGCTGCCCTGTGATCGAACTTATACGTCAAACTATGGCAGGGAGGATGTGCTTGTTCAAGGTGACGTGAAAATGAGGCAATATCGGGCCCACGTAAAAAGTCAATAAAACGGAGGGGCCGATCGGCCGCTGCCGGAAGCGATACAGCCGGAAATTCTGTCATTCGTTTGCTTTGACACACAGGGCACGGGGCACGAACATATACACCACGCGCGTGTGTGTCAAGATTATATCGTATACGGTCCCCGGCTTCTCCAGCCACGCCGGTCGCTGTATAATTCATCGGAAACTTTTTACTGTCACAGTTTTGTCGGTTTCGTCAAGTTGCCACGACGCCCGGTGTCGGAATACAATTTTTAGGACGTGTACCGGCAGAATTTATTCGCAAGTTATTGCAACAGCTTCCTAGAACCGAATGACACCGTTCTTTTCCTTTCCTTCTATCTACGAGTATCAATTTTTACAGGACTATTACTTCAACGGTTATTTCGACGGTTTTTAGATTCTTCTATTAAGCCAACCCTTTGCACTCGGAACTACTTTAACTCGAAAACCAAACATTTCTCTCGACCTAGAATATTTCCATGATTTTTTCCATTTTATGCACATGAAACTGATGTAATTTACTTATACAGGATGTGTTACACCTAAGCTGAGCATCTTAAATATCTTGCTTGATTTTTGGTGATGCAAACAAATGTCGGAGGACAAGAGTGTTCGATTCGAAGGGGCAAATATTATGGTAGACAAAATATTTTACTCATGTTTATATCTTTCGAGATATCATGGTACCATCGGTGATTTTTTTTTTTTGTTCACAATGAAATTTTCCAGCGCCGGTCGTAATGACTGGTCTGAAATTCTTTATTTTACAATTCATGAAATTATAAAGATGATGTCATATTGAAAGCGGTTTAATGCATTTCTTCATTCAAGCTTGTATTACATAAACAAAAAAAGAAAAACAAATACTAAACAAAATCAATCATTTCATTTTTATAAGGCAACATGGACTACCTACATTTAGTGCTCGGTAGGTTTAGTGTTAAAATGTGACCGTACGTTTTCGGCATTGTGGTATGATAGCTGAGGGCACGACGAATCCAACGACCTTGACCTTCATGTGACCTTGAGCTGAAAAAGTTTCGAAAAAGATGAAAATAACAGAAATTACTTCACTATTTCTATTGATTGACAATAAGAAATTTTCTAGCTGATGAATTCGAACTTATTCCCCATCCTGGTATTTATAACATAACCCATGAAATTTATAATTTGCATAAACATGCGCAGGCTACTTATTACTCGTCGATAGTCAAATTAATTTTGTATATTTTGTTGTATTAAATTTCTGTACCCAACACAAAATTCAGCAGGTTCGAGACTCTTTCTTCTTCTAACAAATTGTTTTGATATTTCACAAAAGTGGTGATTTAATGGAAAAATTTAAAAACTGAAGTTAAACAACGAAACAAATGGTTAAATACGTGTTAAAGAAAAAAGAACATTTCTACAGACAATTGTTATTTTGCATAAAAAATCCGCAGTCTATTTATAAGATTTTAATATGGCGGCACGAATGATGTTTATTAGTCGATGAACGATTTTATTTTTCAAAGAACCTGGAAGATCGATACTCCTCGCACATTCAGGAACTTTGCTGATGAATTTTTGACACCGTGCCAACTATGTTTGCCAAGAAGACGACGAGGACTCGGTTCTCCGAGGAACGTTCAGCTTTTTAATCGGACCAGCATCGTTAAAACATTCTAACGACCGATACTTGGATTAGAGAACGAGAAGAACGATGTCAAGGTGACGCTGTCAAAGTTTTCGGCGACAATGGCCACTGACCAGTTCGTAAATCAGGAGGTTAAGGACAGTGGAACGTTCTAAACAAGATCAGTTTAATTCGCTGCAGTGTGAGCGCAATTTCCGGTTATGTTTCATAGAATTTCGATGGACAAATCGAAAAAGGGGTTCAATAATAAATCTGTTAGAATTTCATTACAGTCAGCCTTTTCTGAGTCGAGCAATTTATTGATTGCAATCCGCAGCATTGTTAATCGGAGTCACTTAATTACAGTATCGGATGGATTTATTGCGTTTCATATCGAACACGTTATTGCTTACGTCTGATATTTGGAGATTCGGTGAAATACATGTTTATTGCGAAAGTGTGCAATGTGTTGTTTTAAATTTTAAGATTAACACTTTATCTACCGGAAAGCCTATTAATAAGATTTTCAATGAAATTGTACTATACCAAAAGGAAACTTAAGAATAATTTTTTTCGTTATAATCTCGAATGAAATTATTAGATTACTGTACCGAAGGTGGCTTGTTGGTTCGGGATTAAAATTGCTGTTACCGTTGCAAGATCTATTCAAAAATTCCATGGACTATACAGGGTGTCCCACATAAATGGGAACACCTAAATATCTGTCGTATTTACAGTCCTATCAGAAAACTTCAGAGGACAAAGTGACACCATTGCAGGGGGCAAATATAATGGTAAAGAAAAAAATTTGTTATGTCGTGTTTTTTTAATGAAATTTCAAGGTCACCGATGTTTTTTTAAATGGAATAGTATATTTTTTTTACGATAGCGTGATAGACAATAAAACACTGAATTTAGTGGATACCACCTTTTTGACCTTGAAATGACCTTGGGCAAGAATAATCATTCTTGCCCAAGAATGACAATTTGTCAAGAAAGACATTTTGTCATGTCGGAGCGGACAAAATGTGGACAAATGAATTTCTTTTCTTCCAATATTAATTCCTTCCCAGTTCTGCTTCAAACATCTGACGCTCGAACGATTATTATATTAAAATTATGACTTCAATACATATTTCAGAGTTCTTTTAGATTATTTTAAAACCTAGAACAGTAAAAAAAAACGGATCACAAATATTAAAGCCTCGGTTGATATAATTTACGAAAGAAATTGCAATCGTGTTGGAAAAATTGATTGAAAAGTCCTCGGTTGATAATATTTGATTTCGAAAAGTACAAAATTGTCCCCAGTAAATAAATTATTCATTCGAAGGATAATATTCCCGGAAACATTCGAGTATAATATAAATTTGCACATTGAAGATGAAGCATTGTTTCACAAGAATATATCACAACAGAATAAACGATGAATTATGGCAGGAAGTAGTTAAGCACAACCGACGAATTTATTCGTCTCAACGCCCAGCAGTTTAGCAGAATGTTTCATAGAATACAAACCGCAGTCGGAAGTGTTTAGAACGAACCAAGCACGAAGTCTTTCGAGTCTGTGATGTGGCGGCAATGCAACGTTAATGTAATACGGCAATTTACGTTACCGACGCTGGCGTAGTTGAAATGAAGGTAGTCAGACGGAAAACAAGGGTAATATGTATGATGTTCTCACTGAACTCTCACTTGTTGTATCGTTATCGTCAGACCTTGTGAAATCCTTTGGCGTACTTTAAGTCACTGGCAGATAGTTCGTGCTGATATTAGATGTACCCTGGTCTCATCTATGAACGTGGGTGTTCTCGGGGAAGTTGGATGGTGAACACCGCGTCGACATTCTTCCGACAATATAGGGTGTCCCACATAAATGGGAACACCTAAATATCTGTCGCATTTACAGTCCTATCAGAAAAGTTCAGTCGTGTTTTTTAATGAACTTTCAAGGTGACCGATGTTTTTTTTTAAATGGAATAGTATATTTTTTTACGATAGCATGATAGAAAAAAAACCTGAATTTAGTGGATACCAGCGTTTTGACCTTGAAATGACCTTGAGCAAGAATAATCTCAATGATACATACTCTAACATAAACATACGCTGTTTACTATGAAAAATATTTCAAACATTTATGGTGGTTTGTAAAGGTCAACATTATCCACTCCAACATGATTATTCTTGCTCAAGGTCATTTCAAGGTCAGAAAGGTGGTATCCACTAAATTCAGTTTTTTATTGTCTATCATGCTATCGTTACTATCTCTATCATACTATTCCATTTAAAAAAAACATCGGTGACCTTAAAATTTCATTAAAAGACACGACATAAAAAATTTTTTTACGACAGCATGATAGACAATAAAAAACTGAATTTAGTGGATACCAGCTTCTTGACCTTGAAATGACCTCGAGCAAGAATAATCTCAATGATACATACTCTAACATAAACATACGCAGTTTACTATGAAAAATATTTCAAACATTTATGGTGGTTTGTAAAGGTCAACATTATCCACTCCAACATGATTATTCTTGTTCAAGGTCATTTCAAGGTCAAAAAGGTGGTATCCACTAAATTCAGTTTTTTATTGTCTATCATGCTATCGTTACTATTTCTATCATACTATTCCATTTAAAAAAACATCGGTGACCTTAAAATTTCATTAAAAGACACGACATAAAAAATTTTTTTACGATAGCATGATAGACAATAAAAAACTGAATTTAGTGGATACCAGCTTCTTGACCTTGAAATGACCTTGAGCAAGAATTATCTCAATGATGCATACTCTAACATAAACATACGCTGTTTACTATGAAAAATATTTCAAACATTTATGGTGGTTTGTAAAGGTCAACATTATCCACTCCAACATGATTATTCTTGCTCAAGGTCATTTCAAGGTCAAAAAGGTGGTATCCACTAAATTCAGTTATTTATTGTCTATCATGCTATAGTTACTATCTCTATCATACTATTCCATTTAAAAAAACATCGGTGACCTTAAAATTTTATTAAACAACACGACATAAAAATTTCTTTACGATAGCATGATAGACAATAAATAATTGAATTTAGTGGATACCAGCGTTTTGACCTTGAAATGACCTTGAGCAAGAATAATCATGTTGGAGCGGATAACATGTGGAAGTTTAAAACTTACCCGTTGTTTACGGCGGGTTGACCTTTATATATCATAATAAATGTTCGAAATGTTGACCATCATCATTTATGCAATATTGCAATCTTGCATTAAATGATCTGTAGGCATTCTCGATTTCCTGAGACGCAATTGAACGTCGAACGAATTTATACAAGGAACTCTGACTGGTATAAAGTATACTGCATTTTTACCCCAGGATTTGCAATGAAAGCGATTAGAACAAATAGACAACGTAGACATTTGCAATTTTATATTACTGGTATTAAGCACACAAATTGACTGTTTTCCTTGTGAAAATAGTTAAAACACTCTTACTGAAATTGAAAGCAATTTTTATGATTTAGTAATTCTCCATGCAAATAGTTTCACGGTTTCAACGATTCTAAAATAAATAACTACAATGAGAAGAAATAAATAAAAATAATAATTTTGTAATTTTGTATGTTACAGCTACCGGTCAATCACAATAATTCCTTCTCTTATAAAAATAATTTTACGAATTCTCTACGATTAAGAAATAAGTAAACAGAATAAACAGAGATAGCTTGAATCCTTCACTTTGAACAGTCGGGAATTAAATTAAAGAAATATGAAGATAATTATGACGATAATTATGAAGATATTAAAAAGAAATATCGTCCGCGTAATTACGCGGTCTGCGTGTTTCAATATCGTAATTAAGCCTGTGGGTCGGGCAGGTAATTGGATAACTCCACGTAAACGAAATTCAGGTCACGGTCCGGCAAAGTGGAAGCATTTACTTCCTCGTACTTTTATTTTCCCGGTGTCCGGATGTGGAGTCACTCTACCGGAATCTCGTATCACATCTAGCCTAAGCTAATTTATCATATGATTCACCGGTGGAAAATTACTATGAATTAAATATTCATTCCGCGAACACGTAAAACGATTAAAAGAATCTCACAACGTCAAAATATTACTTTCGATTTCTTTTAGTGTCGAATAACGATGTACCTGCTGTAGCTGCGAAAAATGATTGTTCTATATGAAAAATCATCATACCACAATATTAGAATCATATTCTAATACTATTAGAATCATATTCTAATACTGTTAGAATCATATTCTAATACTGTTAGAATCATATTCTAATACTGTTAGAATCATATTCTAATACTGTTAGAATCATATTCTAATACTGTTAGAATCATATTCTAATACTGTTAGAATCATATTCTAATACTGTTAGAATCATATTCTAATACTGTTAGAATCATATTCTAATACTGTTAGAATCATATTCTAATACTGTTAGAATCATATTCTAATACTATTAGAATCAGATTCTAATACTATTAGAATCGATATCTTATTAACTCATTATAATCATAATTTAGATACATGATCATTATAATGTAAATCTGAATTTTTCTCGTTAAAGTTCAATTTTTCGCTAGGCATTAAAAGGGTTAAAATTATTACAGGAAGAAACTTCTGTCCAGCTCTTATATATTGCACACGACGTGGTGAATTTTTATTTTGCATAAAAATCTGCAGTCTAGTAATTAGAATATTGGCGTTAATCTTGCGCGGGAGGAGTAAAGGGCGGAACGAACTTAATCGAATGGGTTAATTGGGGTGAAAAATGTGCGCGATTTGCTCGGTGTCTCCTCGAAGAACATGTCGATCGTCGTGACCCGTGTTCCCGCGAAGGAGCTCTCGACTTTATCTCGAATACATGCCCTCGTTTCATCGTTCAGACTACTCTCCCTTTTTCCCTTTCCCCTTACGATCTTCCTTTCGCCTTCCTCTTTTGTCTTTGGCAAACACGAAGCAACTTCGACACCGGATCGTTCTATGGCAAACCGTTGCTCGAGTCAAACAAGTTCGGATCTAACGTTCTGCAACCAGCAGACGCTTTCCTTTCGCGGATACTCGTCCTACTTTCTGTTCGGCCATTACGACAGTTCGTATGACGCTGTCTTCTCGCACCCACCCCTACGAACAAATCAGAATTGTAAGTGTAATTGTATCTGTAGCTGGAACGGAGACTACGAGGATCATTCGCCGCGAGAGAACTGTCGGAAAAGTTGAAGTTCACCGCTGAACCCACGCAACTGCATATATGATCATTTTACAATACTCTACGAAGGTCTGAAGAACGTATGTATTCAGATTTTTAGAAATTTTGTATTATACTATAAGTCAAAAGAAATAAATATTCATGTTCGTCGTCACAAGATTGCGGATTTTATATGACAAATCTGAATTGGTACAATACAAAATTGTGAAAACATTAAAAAATATTTCGAAGCAGTATAGTAGTCCCGCGATTTAAGCCAAATCTAGGTTCTCTGCTGAGACAGTTCATGAAGGGATACTATTCTTTTGTGGACGCGCCGACCGCTATCTTCGTCTACGTCCGAAAGTCACTGTACATATCGTCGATTAAACAGAATCAGAAAAATGCCAAAAATAAGTTGGCGAAAGTTCCATAAAAAAATAATGAAAAATAAAGAAGTTTCGTAATTGGATTAGTAGTGATTCACTATGAAAGTGCCTTATGAAAAATAGAAAATTGCGCAAAAATCTTCAGTCGAGCAATTACCAAATCTACGGAGCCTCAGAAATCAGGTAAAATAAACATGAGTAGTTTCTGATTTTTATTCTTACCACAGGAATTGTTGAAAAATATTCTAATCGTTGTACGAATTTTTCTGACTTAAGAAAAATAGAAAATTGCGTAAAAATCTTCAGTCGAGCAATTACCAAATCTACGGAGCCTCAGAAACCAGGTAAAATAAAAATGAGCAGTTTCTGATTTCTATTCTTACCACAGGAATTGTTGAAAAATGTTCTAATCGTTGTACGAATTTTTCTGACTTATGAAAAATAGAAAATTGCGCAAAAATCTTCAGTCTAGCAATTACCAAATCTACGGAGCCTCAGAAACCAGGTAAAATAAAAATGAGTAGTTTCTGATTTCTATTCTTACCACAGGAATTGTTGAAAAATGTTCTAATCGTTGTAAGAATTTTTTCAGTCCATAAAAAATCGAATTAATGCAAAGATGTTAAAGTCAGAGATCGTACACGAGTACAGGAAATTCCGAAAGCCACTTGAAGAGATCCAGGACCTGTTCCGACGCGATTAGTTTGTTGCGGTTGTTCGCGTTCCTCGAATACTTTGGTCTGACTATCACTTGGTTATACTACTGGCGCGTCCGACGCATATTTGGCCAGAATTTTCAGGCGGTACACGATGAGATTGTTTCCGACAAGTTGTCTGGAAGATTTACCGAGCAAAATCTCCTTTGCGAGGCTTCTGCGACCGTTACTTGCTCCCAGAGGCATTTCCGCCCGCGAATTTCCATATTAATGACGCACATTCGCGAACTCGTGGTGCATTCTTGATCGTGTGTCCAACATTTTCATTTCATTCGCTGAAAGAGGAACTTTTTGATCTTTGCTCGTAGCGTGGATGGACACTGCAGATAGTAGCAATTAGCAATTAATTGCTAAGCTTCATTGCAGCGTGAAACACATTAGAAAACTTCTGTATCACGATTCATGCGTAGTTTGGAATGATTTAATTAAATCATTGGGCTTTGAGGGGAAGCATATTGTTTTTGAGAGAATTTGAATGGATTTACCGAGGCTGGGAAAAATTGATTCGAAATAAGTGTGTCTGATTATTTTCGACTATTTCTACTTGTGTATATTAGAGGAAATATTTCACATTTTCTATGCTAACTGTAGTGATTTTATTTTTTAACAATTTATCTACAGGAAGCCTATTAGTGGGATTTTCAATAATTGTACTGTAACAAAAGAAAACTTGAGAACAATTTTCTATTTATTAGATTAATATACTGGTTTGTTGGTTGCTATTACTGTTGAAAGATTTATTAAAAAATCGTTAACCTATAGACTGAAATAATGTGTTAAGAAGCATTTCTTTTGTTATATCTTTTGACTTATTTGCAATGTAATTAGTATTTTACATGCACTGGATGTCCTGTAAAATTTTGTTTTATAATGAAGAAATAAATGGTTTTCAGGAGAATTCAGTTTAACTATTTTTATTTTGAATATAGGAAAAATTGATTGAATCTTTAATTATCTGTCTGGCCATTGTCGACTATTTCTACTTATGCATACATCAGAGAAAATATTTTACTTTCCTTCTTTTAATTTCCTTCACGTTTGTAAAAATCATATCCTTTGTGATTCCCAACACACAGCATTATTTATTCTTCAAACAGCAGCCAGATGCAGCCTCCTGTCGCTTGTTAAAGCTTTCCCTATAGTTCCTCGATGGTTAAAAACGTTTTCCAACTTGATGGAAAATCGTGAAAAATGCACAAGATTCACTAGCGATGCAAGGGACCGAAACTGATTTTACTCGAAGAACAGCGGTTATTATATTTTAAAATATCGACGTAAACATTATTGGAACATGCACTCGAAATTGTGAAAATAATTAATTATTGGTTCAGAAAACAGACATATGGATCTTCGATTTAGATTCCTAAAATTAAAACCAACATTTTATTGAAATTATTGAAGCAAATTTATTCATTCAGAAAATGAGGTATATTGTAAATACAAGCCTCTAGTTCTGATTGCTAAAATTAAAAAGAACATTTTCTTGAAATTACCGAAGCAAATTTATTCCTTCAGAAAATGAGGAATATTGTAAATACAAACCTCTAGTTCTGATTGCTAAAGTTAAAAAGAACATTTTCTTGAAATTATTGAAGCAAATTTATAAATTCAGAAAATTAGGAATATTGTAAATACAAGCCTCTAGTTCTGATTGCTAAAATTAAAAAGAACATTTTTTTGAAATTACGGAAGCAAATTTATTCATTCAGAAAATGAGGAATATTGTAAATACAAGCCTCTAGTTCTGATTGCTAAAATTAAAAAGAACATTTTCTTGAAATTATTGAAACAAATTTATTCATTCAGAAAATGAGGAATATTGTAAATACAAGCCACTAGTTCTGATTGCTAAAATTAAAAAGAACATTTTCTTGAAATTAGTGAAGCAAATTTAGAAAATGGGGAGCACGCGTGTTTTTCCTTCGAATTACAGAAACTATGAAGCAATTTTGCAAGAAATGATTAAAACAATTTAGTCGTTCAATAAAAGTGAAGCTCGCATACTTCAGCTTCGAATTAAAGAAATAAAAAATGGATCTCCGGTAGAAACGATCACTTTATTAGTTCATCAATTGGGAAACTGTGATGGAAACTATGAAACGCACGAACCCGATCATTTAGAAATTAGAGGACTGGTACAGTGACGATTGTCCGAAGAATTCCGAGGTTGCATTCGACGGTTATCGTCCCAATGATCGTAGCTATTACACGAATAGTCAATTATCGACCACCGCGCGTAGTTTACGAGTCAGTTTAGTGGCAGCTGCGAGCTGATCGCGACGGTTAAACAATGTCCTGCTAACAACACTTGTGTCTCGCGGATGCGTGAATTGTAGGCGGGACTGCATTCGTGGGTTTATTGCAGTACAATTGCGGCGTAATTCGACGCTATGCGTCGCGCAACCATGTATCGGGTGCGCACAACCACTGGCAAGCATAAGCATCACCGGGAAGAAAGGAAATTTTCTCGGCGACTATATTTCCCTCGTCACTCTGAAAGCTCGTAGCTTCATATTCTAGGAGGAAGGAATATTCTAAGAAATTATGGAGAAACCACCGTACAATGGCGTTAAATAACTGTCAAATATTGCAAAAGCAGACGAAATTGCATAATTCACTGCAGAACCTGACAGTAGTCTTCTCCGCATTTTTATTTTAAAGAGAGGAACTCGAGTTTCTTAAAAGAATTCATTAACGCTAAATCTACCGCGGTCAAATAACCGTTTTCATATTTCACTATTATTAATGTTATAAAAATTCATTTATGGAAAATAATGTAATAAATTTGCTTGCCTAAGCTTCTATTACAGGAAGTTCCAACCAGTAACTCCGGAGCTATTCGAGGCACCTTCCCCGCTTAGGTTCTTCCCCCACTCTTAGACTTCAACGTTATAATGTATAGTAGTGGGAAGCTCCCACCACGAGAGCCACGCGGCGCGCGCAGCACTCGCTAACTCTGCGGCCGTACGTAGTAGTGGGAAGCTCCCACCACGAGAGCCACGCGGCGCGCGCAGCACTCCCTAACTCTACGGCCGTACGTAGTAGTGGGGAGAGGTTCGATGGTGGGGACCTTGCAGTTCTCGGAGGAGAATACATTGGAACTCCTCGATCTATTATATTGAAAATTACAAATAATCTGAATAAATTTCGTGTCCCCATTTTTATAAGGCAACATCCACCAGATACTTTGAATGCTTGGTAGGATTAGTGTAAAAATATACATGGACATTACTGTGTTCTCGAAGACTGTTTCCATGTTTGAGGAAAAAACGACTTAACCCTTAGCACTCGAGTGGCGACTCTGAGGCGCCACTAAAAATTTGCTGTACCATAATCCAAAATATTGTTTACACTATTAAATTTGTTTGTATTTAATACATTACTAAACATTTAAGTGTTGTAAGAGGTTTTATATCATTTTCATATCCGTAAAGTGAAAAAAATCATATAAAATGAAAATATTCTTGGTCGGATGAAATGTTTGGTTTTGGAGCTTAACACTAGAACTACCGAGCACTAAACGCGACTGGTATTATTGCCTTATAATAATGACAAGATTGCGTTTATTCAGCTTTCGTACAACTTTTATTCAAATATGCACCTCAATAGAAAAGTTTACTAAAGAATTACTCCGGAAAACATATTTATAATTTCAATATTTGTAAAAGAAAACATTAGAAATCGGTCATTTTGACTGGTTCGGTAGTTCTAATGTTAAATAGCACCGAGTGCAAAGGGTTAATAGTCAAATATTGCAAATGTAGACGAAATGTGTGTTAGTATGATACTCAATGATTAACGAGAAGAGGCTACAGATGGAGATTATTCGAGCCCAGGGGGGTTTCGAGTATCGATAGCGCGAAGTTTGTCAGCTTATCTGTTTCATTGACATTCCGAGGCCAGTGTTAGCTCCTGTTAGCGCCGCTTATGGTCCCGCAACAGTGATCGACGACCAAAAACCGTGTCGACGGGTCGCTTTATCAGCTCGCCAATAAGTTAATACGACGCTTACGGTCAACCGGTGGCCGAGTCTTATCGAGCAACGTCGATCATAAATTGCGAGGCTGTTAGTTGCACCCTATTTGCAACAGTGTGTCTGTTGCTATAGCTGCTATAGCACCGGCGAATTTACTGTGCTGATCAGGACCAAACGTTCGTGAAACCAGCCGGCGGAGTTTCGATAAATTAGGAAACATTCGGAGCCGAACAGTCTAATTAGCTTTCGCAGCTTATTGCTACTCGTGAAGTTTGCGACAGTTGCCAACGATATATTACTTAATCTCCTCTGATTGTGCAAGTAAAATTTATTTGATTACTTCTTCCAATCCTCCGTTTAGTATTTATTAGAAGCTTCCATTGCCGTATTAACACGTTGACTGCCGTGTCACCCATATATGGTGACGGAATTATTTGTCCATATTTAAAAATTAATTATTACGCTAATGTAATCGTTGTATCAAATTTGGTTAATATCTGGAAAATGCAAGAAGGTTAAAACGTTACTCAGTGTCACACATTTTAATTCTGTAATCATTATTTTATTAAATATATTGTTTCGAATTTATGAAATTTTTGAGGACGCTGCTTTGGCAGTGAAAGTGTTAATTTGTCGAGAAAATGGACATAATAACAGCAGCTTCAGATCGTTCCAAAGCGTTCCGATCGACTTCTCGAAACGATTATTGCGCTTTCTACAGGAGGTTCATATTGTACTTCTCCACGTTTAATTCTACGGTGATCGTCTTCACCGAGAAATAAATCACTGAAGCATGAAGATTCCTCTGGACACGATTTTCTCCATTCCGAAAATTCCCTGCATCGTACAAGCAATTTCCAGCGAGAAACAAAAAGTACTTCACAGGAAGTACAACTTTACGAACCGGTACAAAAAATCCCTGGTCCCATAAAACCAATAATTTCGGTAATAAAAATCAATTTGCACAACCCGTACTGTCAAGAGAGCTTAACAATTCTTGAAACTTCCAGCTCTGTTTCCTGACATAAAATATTAAATTTTAGCACAGTGATCACAGAACCACCGCACTAATTTCACATTAACTAATTATTTACATCGACCTCGCGCATCGTAAAGTGAGCCGTTGGTCCTGAAACAACTGGTTCGATTTCAGAGCCGTGTAAAAGCGCTTGAAAATTGTAGAAACATCCAGCTCTGTTTCCTGACATCAAATATTAAAATTGAGCACAGCGATGACTTAAAGCCCCCCTAATATCGCATGAACTAATTATTATACATCGACCTCGTGATTGTAAAGTGAGTCGTTGGTCCTGAAACGACTGGTTTAATTTCAGAGCCGCGTAAAAGCTCATGAAAATTGTAGAAACTTCCAGCTCTGTTTCCTGACATAAAAAATTAAATTTTAGGACAGTGATCACAGAACCACCGCACTAATTTCACATTAACTAATTATTTACATCGACCTCGCGCATCGTAAAGTGAGTCGTTAGTCCTGAAACGACTTTTTCTATTTCAGGACCGTGTAAAAGCGCTTGAAAATTGTAGAAACTTCCAGCTCTGTTTCCTGACATAAAATATTAAAATTGAGCACAGTGTTAACTGAACAGTCCTCCCTTTTACTAATTCCGCATTAACAAATTATTTACATCGAACTCGCGATCGTAAAGTGAGTCGTTGGTCCTGAAACGACTGGTTCGATTTCAGGACCGTGTAAAAGCGCTTGAAAATTGTAGAAACTTCAAGCTCTGTTTCCTGACATCAAATATTAAAATTGAGCATAGCGATGACTGAAACCCCCTCATAATTTCGCATTAACTAATTATTTACATCGAACTCGCGATCGTAAAGTGAGCCGTTGGTCCTGAAACGACTGGTTTAATTTTAGCACCGTGTAAAAAAACGCTTGAAAATTGTAGAAACTTCCAGCTCTGTTTCCTGACATGAAATATTAAAATTGAGCACAATGTTAACTGAACAGTCCCACCTTCTACTAATTTCGCATTAACTAATTATTTACATCGAACTCGCGATCGTAAAGTGAGCCGTTGGTCCTGAAACGACTGGTTTAATTTTAGCACCGTGTAAAAAAGCGCTTGAAAATTGTTGAAACTTCCAGCTCTGTTTCCTGACATAAAATATTAAAATTGTGCACAGCGATGACTTAAAGCCCCCCTAATATCGCATGAACTAATTATATACATTGGAATCGCGATCAGAAAAATATTCGTTTTACCCTGAATTGACTCGTTCGACTTCAGTCGTCGCGTTTCACGCACAGTTTAGTTTCGTTATAAGAATCGCAGTCGCTTCGAAAATTATGCTCTTCTCAGGCGATCAGATCTCATCATAGACGTTTGCAATTTCTCAACGGGAACTATCAAACGTACTTGAGCGATATTCACCTTTTTAGTCGACGTTTTATCATGGCGCTCTGTGACAAAGAGAAGCCAGCAATCGCAGTTTTCAGTTTTGTACGATAGAGATAGGCAAAAAGGAGGCTGGGGAGCTAGCTAGGTGGGGAGGGGGTGTAGGATGGTCTATCCAGAGGAGAAATACTTCCGCGTGAAGGGTAGCTCGCTGCCTCATGAAAAGGGGACGCTTTCATGGACAAGAAAGATGACAGAATATTACATTTTTTATATCGGACGGATCTTTGCCGTCCAGATATATTTTCTTTGAACTCCAAGAAAGCTCGATGCTCGATAACGTGACGGAATAGAGTCTTTACCGTGTCCTTTTTTTATCTCCCTTTTCCATTTTCTCGTAACCTAAAGAATTTCCCATATCTCCTCCAGTTTATATCTTTTTTCACCGAGTCCCGGACCATTTGCAATTACATTTGCATACGATTATGATCACCGGTGCTTCTACTTTTCTTAAGTTCTGAATTAGCACCTCGGATGAGAATTGTTCATCTCCAGATCATTATTTCCATTTAAAAAAACATCGATAATCTTGAAATTTCATTAAAAAACACGCCAATAAAAAATTCTTTTCTTTACCATTATATTTGCCACCTGCAATAGTGTCACTTTGTCCTCTGAAGTTTTCTGATAGGACTGTAAATACGACAGATATTTAGCTGTTCCCATTTATGTGAGACACCCTGTATATTTCATTCAATTTGAAGAATACAGAATAGTGTGATTTTGCACAATTGTCCAAGTTGATGTAATAGTTTCTCCGTTCACAATTCGCGAAAAGGTTTCGCGTGCGAAGCATCATCGCATTCTAAACATTTGGTTAGTAGTTCGCATGCGGACGCCACTCGGGAATCAGAGAGAACACGAAGGCGCTCAGCTCATGCATTCAAAAGGGAGTCGAGGAATTCCTGTTTTATGCCGAGAGTCCTCGGAGAAGTTGTTGGTCGTCGTCGTCGTCTTCGTCGTCGTCGTCTTCGTCGTCGTCGTCTTCGTTGTCGTCGTCTTCGTCGTCGTCTTCGTCGTCGTCGTCGTCGTTTGGCCTAAGCTTCTCGACCCGTTGCGTTCCCATTTCGTCCGCAGTTTTGGGAACCTCAACGACCCCATAAACTTTGATTGCGAAGAAAATGACCGAGCCTACAGTGGACTCCCCGAGGAGAAGCCGAGGCGTCCCACGATCGGCCACCTCGCAAATAAAAATGATAATAACCCGAGGATATTATACGGACGAGTAGGCGCGAGAGGAGTTGTCGACGAGATAGTGGTAGGCGGGAATTCGGGCAAATTGAATTCAATTTTCCACATCGCTGTCGTGCGAAGAACAAGGCAATCTTACCTCGTTTCCTCCCGCCTTGCTCGAGCATACATCACCTCAAACTTCGTCGCGAATTTTGAACAATCTTCTATGGAGCGTGCCCACAGGTGTCGCGAGGATGCTAAACTTCGTCACTCTCAGGCGCCTGCAATTCAAATGCATTTTTATGCTCGTTTATCCTGCGAACCACTGTTTTTAATTTTGCAATTTTTCTAGCTGAAATGAATATAAATTAATTTATTACTACCAATTTGTATATATTGCACGATCTTTTACAAAATTGACTGTTAATTACGGTACAGTTTCATTTTGAAAATATTCATGTCCGAATTTCCTTAACAACAGTCTCGAGTATCGGCTTTAGGTTTGCAATACGATTTTTTAAAATAAAACTGAAATATCTGTTCATGTTGCCTTTTTGCACATTTATTCACCATTTTTGGGGGCATACTGCGTATTTTTTTCAAGCCGAAATATTTCAAATTGCACGAGCTTCATAAATTCTTACGCAAGCTTTGTTTTAAGACAATCTCAAACTACAATTTGGTTTGAGGTATCATTTTTAAGTCTTCTAAGAGCTGCCGCAATTTTTCCACGGCCCAGTCTTAAGAGAATACGAGTTTGAGAAAATCAACTTCTTCACTATCCACACCAGGTTAGTTCTTGGAATGGTATTTCCTCAATTTCTCTCGGTGGAAACTTTCGACGGAACATCTTCTTTCTCACAAGACAGTTTCCACACGATTCTTGATTCAATTTTCCCAACGTATAGTCGCGGCCGTGTGTCCGCGCTGTTCCTTTTTTCCTGCGCTGAGACTTGCCCAAACTCGGCCGTGATTGCCACCTAACCCAGACCAAGGGTCTGTCCCGTGGGAGATCTCGCAAAAAATGTAGTCTGCAGATATCCCGATGAGCGTCCATTCGTATTCCGGCAGAAGGAAAGCGGAGAAAAGTGGTCAGCTAGGAAAATAGGCCTCTGGGAAACTCGAAGACGTGTCGAAATTGCACAGCAAGCAGTACAAACGTCGAAAGCAATGCAATATACCAGCTGAAAAGTAAAAGATACGTTCTGTTCGTACAGCGTGATATTTTTCCATTACAGAGTGTACAGTTCAATCAAAAATTATTTGAACATTAAAATTTCCCAATCTCGAAAATTCGTCGAAATTCGAACTGTGGTAATTTTGTTAAAAAAAAAATGGCACAGTGATATAACTCGGCTCATTTTCCACAAGAAAATCTAACAGCGGATGAGAATGAATTGCAAAATTCTTTTCGAGAACTATTCGACCGGTCGCTAAACTTTGTTGGGAAAATTGCCCTCGTAAAAATTGTTCGCCAAGATACATGAAATTTAATGAAAAATTCCGTACGAGTGCACCTACGCAATGCTGCATTCTACAAAGGCTGGTTCTCTGCAAGCGTGCACCGCAAGATGCTCAAACTATTTGTGTTCCTGTTGGATGTTTCGTAATCGTCTCGGATAAAAAGGATTAGAGGATGGAAGGAAGAATAATGACGGGCCAGCGAGTTGTCCTAGAGAAATACAGAAGCCATTATTGATCCACTTCCTTGAGCCGGATTAGCTGTAGTTCCGATGCAAACGAGAATCGCGACTACGCGACGCCGCGACCCAATTTTCCAACCAACAATCCCCTTTTCCTGTCGATAATCTTAACCAGGCTCGATTGTCGGACGCATCAGACCATGTGACAGTTCCGGTGCAGCGATATTGCAATCCGTAATGCACCGAAATCGGGGATGATGGGTGGTTGTGCTTTGTCGGCTGCAATCGACGTTCTGCATTCAGGGAGTTTCCGAAGATACTGGAGACGGCAGACACGAAGACACGGTCAGGACATAAGACAGAGGACACAGAAAAGACAGAATACAAAAGCAAAAAAAAAGACACAAGAGGCAAAAGACAAAAAAAGACACAGAAGACAAAAGACAAAAATACATAGAAGACGAAAAGACACAAAAAACAGAAAAGGCATCGAAAACAAAGAAGACACAGAAAACAACAAAGACATAGAAAACCCAAAAGACACAGAAAAGATAGACAACAAAACGACAAAAAAGGCACAGAAAAAGGAAAGACGCAAAAAACAGAAAAGGCACCGAAAACAAAGAATACACAGGAAACAACAAAGACATAGAAAACCCCAAAGACACAGAAAAGATAGACAACAAAAAGACAAAAAAAGGCACAGAAAAAGGAAAGACACAAAAAACAGAAAAGACATCGAAAACAAAGAAGACACAGAAAACAACAAAGACATAGAAAACCCCAAAGACACAGAAAAGATGCATAACAAAAAGACAAAAAAAGGCACAGAAGAAGGAACGAAAGAAAATACACAAGACAAAATGCACAGAAGAGAAAAGACAAAAAAGAAACAGAAGAGATATCGAAAATAAAAAAGGCAGTAAACAAAGAAGACATGGAAAATTCAGAAGACAAAAAGACACAGGAAACAAAAACGAGTAAACTATCTCTACGACCGCATTCCGGTATGGTTGTCGAGCAATATGCGAACACCACGCGAATTGTCTCATTCCGCGAAAAATCTAGCTCACCGTGGTGTTGTCTCACTTCTCGCCAATAGCCCATTCAAGAATATTAAATTCCCTCCAGCTGTTAGACCGGAAACAGAGGCCAATTTGCCGGTATCTCTACTGTTCGTGTCGACATTTTCTTATACGATTACTTTCTAGGAGAATTTGGACCAAATCAGGAGACTTAGGCTCTCGAAGAATCAAACCATTCTTATTGTAACCTTCCACCGTCCTGCACAGTGAAGTGGTCGAAGTTATCATTTGTAGACCTTTGTGATTTTTTAAAAAGAAATTGGAACATTCTTTCACATTGCTTTTTTACGCAAATATTCACTGTTCTTTGGGGCATAAACCACTTTTTTTTCAAGCCGAAAATCCTAAAATTCTATGAGCTGCATAAATTCTTCCACAGCCTAGTCTTAAGAAAGTCCTGCGTGGTCGGATGATCTAGAGTATCATTTTTACACCTTCGTGATTTTTAAATAGAAAATCCGAATATTTCTTCGGGTTGCTTTTTTACACAAATAATCACTGTTCTTCGCGGCACACATCAGATTTTCTCGAGACAAAATATTTCAAATTCCACGAGCTGCATAAATTCTTTCGTAACCCAATCTTGAAGAAAAATGAAATTTTCCAAAGTTCTAGACCAGGATAGTTCTCGAAGAGGTTTTCCTTTAATTTCTCTCGGTGGAAATTTTCGACGGAACCTCTCCCTTCTCCGAAGACAGTTTCCAATTTGTTTCTTCGAATTTTTTTGAACGAAAACGCTCTTCAGGGACAAGTGATGCACGATATGCGGCGCATCTGCTTTGTCAGGGTAGAGACGAGACACTCGAAACATTCTTCCACCGCGGGGAAAGAGGCATAGCTGCGCTTTAGTGTCCCCCCGGATAGGAGTGGCAATTGGCCCACTTCGATGGGAAAAATGTCTTACATGGTCGGCGTGAAAAATTCCTTGGCTAAAGAGAGCCGGGGTAAATGTTCCATTCAAGGTCTCGTTTCTTCCCTGTTAGGCGCTGCACTCAACCCTCCTGCGACATCTCTAGGGAACTCTCATAAATTTAATACTCATTCAGGAAACGCCGTCGGATCATAAAAACACCGTTCACCGGATGCTTTACGCGCCTGCTTCGACGGATATCAAGGATTTCACTCGTTTACTGTGATTTTCGCTGGAAATCATGTTTGCGTTTGAGTTTGTAACGTGTTTGAGCAGCCTGGTATTTTTTTTATCTTTATGCTGATGCTGGGGCATTTGTTGTATGAACTCCGCGTCATTTATTTGCACGGAAAATTGAGTTGAGAAATTTTATGTTTGTTGGAGACTTGTGTTCTTGGGTGGATGAGCATAAACAGGACAGAAAAATAGCATTTTCTTTCTCATTTACTGTGCTCACCTAAAATTTATTTAGATGTAAAAATACACCGGCGTGCATAATGAAAAGATGAGCTAATTTTTCGTTCTAATGTTCTTCGTGCGCAAAGATCCATTCAATGTTCAATAACTTGGCAAAGAAAAATCGTACAGCGCTCGTCGAAGGCTTATTTTAAATTCGTGAGAAAAAATTATTAACGTCTGTGGGAACGTTTGAATTTGAAAAATTTTTCAAATTAAAAAAGTATATGTTCATTCTGACACCCGTGAAATAGTGTATGCAATTTTGTTGAGAAGAACGGACAATGGCTTTAGAAAGTATGAGGTTCATGCTTTAAAATGAGAATAAATATTCTACGACGCTCTTTCACGATGTTACAACGCTTTTAGCATGGGCAATTATTAAATGAAAATTTAGTTGAATGGCGGCTCTCAGCTGCCACTAAAATTTGCTAAACAATTATTATTTACTCAAGTATTATTACATTAGGGAATGTGTGTTTGTGTCTAATAAATAACTGAATTTGTAAATATTATATGTAGAGTGGAAATATTCTAGGTCGGAAGAAATATATCGTTTTTGAAATAATTAGAATAGCTCGGAGCGATAGGGGTTCATTTTACAGAATAGTGTATTTGCTGACCGGTAGATTAATTGTTAGGGGTAGTTTCGAGAATATACTAGAATACGCTAGAATACACTAGAATATACTAGAATATACTAGAATATACTAGAATATACTAGAATATACTAGAATATACTAGAATATACTAAAATATACTAAAATGTACTAAAATATACTAAAATATACTAGAATACGCAAGAATACACTAGGATATACTAGAATATACTAGAATATACTAAAATATACTAAAATATACTAAAATACACTAAAATGTACTAAAATATACTAAAATATACTAGAATAAGCAAGAATACACTAGAATATACTAAAATATACTAAAATATATTAAAATATACTAGAATATACTAGAATATACTAGAATATACTAGAATATACTAGAATATACTAGAATATACTAAAATATACTAAAATATACTAAAATATACTAAAATATATTAGAATACACTAGAATATACTACAATGTACTAGAATATACTAGAATATACTACAATATACTAGAATATACTAGAATATACTAGAATATACTAGAATATACTAGAATATACTAAAATATACTTAAATATATTAGAATACAATAGAATATACTAGAATATACTAGTATGTACTAGAATATACTATATTATATTAGAATATACTAGAATGTACTAGAATATACTACAATGTACTAGAATATACTACAATGTACTAGAATATACTAGAATGTACTAGAATGTACTAGAATGTACTAGAATGTACTAAAATGTACTAGAACATATTTACTTCGACCCTCTGAGCGTGTTGTAGACATAAACAAAAAATAAATAGTTCTCGCGGTAAATATTTTTGCGACTGTTGTTCGGGATGTTTGTTTAAAGTTGTGGGATAAGTTGAGGGTGGTTTGGGGCAACATCTCCTGTCAGTTCTCCGAGCAGCTGTTCGCGCTAAGCTGTGCCGACGGTTCTTAGCCGGTTTAATCCACTTAGCCGACGCAATTACCGCACGCGCAAAGAGACACGGCCCTCCCGACCGACGTATAATTTATTTTCTATTAACAGAATATACCCGTCGAACGCGGTTAGTAAACCAATTACCGTTAGACAAAGTGCAATGAAGTTTCCATTTTACGACAAAGCGATTGCAACGGCTCCCGCGGAGGGAGAGGAGGGGATTTAATGAACTATTATCACTGCGGCCAGTATTGTACGCGTTCTTCAATTGTCTCATTAACTACTCGGTCCATCGATCGATTCCATCATCACTGCAAATAATATTGCAACCTATGTGCGACGTCAATGCACTGCGACTAATAGCTTCTAGTTTATTTCACGCGCGACACCAGTCATTATCCAAATTGGAAAATTCGTTTGCCAAACGAATTAAGCAGGTTTTGTTAAAATCATTCAGATGGTTATCATTTTAAAAGAATTATTGCTGTGAATTGGCTGTTGCTGTTTGCACGAATGTACCGGCTATGCAGAAATGTCGTGTGGATGCAGCTGAAACTTTCTTGCACAATTTTTCATGCCAAAAGTGCATCAATTAAAAAAATTTGCAAACTCTTATAGTTGAGGATGTTGTAGAATTATGCGGGTGATTATGATAACCAAACTAATCTTGTTGCTTATTATGTATTATTATGTATTAATTACAAAATGAAATAGAAAGTAAAAAATATTTGTTTACCAGATCGACGAAAGTGGACATTATCACGGGCACAATTATCAATCGATCGCGGATTTTACGCGTTTATGACAATAATTTTTAGAAGACACATAAAATCGTAGGAGCAAGTTGAAAAATATTATTACGTTATATTCAATGCAATAATTTTATTAACAAAATTTCTGTGTTGCCACAGTTTGTTGCAATAGAAGTTTCGAATGTTTCTTTTTCAGAAAGATCCGCAGTATAATTATCAGGTATAATTTGTTCGTGCAAGAGCTCTTCGAGAACTCTTCCGAATTCTGCGAAGCCTTTCCTGAAATCAAAGCTGCCGGACAACCACAAAATTAATGAGCAGGAATTACCATACACGCATCGAGCGTTGAAGAGAAATTTCAGAGACGATTAACGTTCATGCTAATGATGTCGCACGCTTTTGGAAGCAGATGTTAAAAGTCGGATGCAAACTGAGACATCGAAAATAGATATCGCGGGGAGCGAGCGTGCAGTTGCTCGATGGCCGTTTCGCACGAAGGTCGTGGCAAAACATGGACGTAAAAGTGCGCTCGCATAAATCGTTTACGTTCAGATTTGATACTCTACCGCCGTTTGCTCTCGCAATTGTCGCTTAAATTTCCCCGAGGCACGGCGGCAGACAGAGACATTATTCCCCGGGAAGCGATAAAATTTCGCGGACCAGAAGTCGCGGCACCGTTCGTGTGTTTCGCCAACTATAGTCAACCATATCGTGGATTTCCGCGAGCCGGGAAATCCCGCGTCTTTCGAAACGCGGAATCCTCGAGCCGAGAGCTTCGATTCGAATTATTCGCGAGATATTCGATGTCGGTGAAATATCCGAATAAAATAAATTCGACGAATCCGGAATAGACTCACCGGAAGAAATCGAATAGAGCTTAAACAGCTTGAACTATCTCAGCTGAAAATATTCACCTCGAGAATATGCGAAAGTCCAACTTTACGCGCTTCTATCGATAGGACCGACGCGCGATGTTTGATTAATACCGCGGTTATGCGATGTTGGAGAATGTTTTTTTTAAAACGGAACCAATAGTTGTATGAACTTTTAAACCGGTGGGTGTACGCGTCAAACTATTGAGAGTATAACAAAATTTATTTCATGCAAAAATATTAACATTTTCCAAAGTTATAGCAATTTTACCAGAACCCTGCAGGAACTAGACAATATTTATTGGAATTGTTAGACCGACGAAATTCGTTAGCATTTATAATTAAACCGGAGAACACAACCAATGATCCTATCAATTTTAAACTTTTTGGACACATATAAGGGTCTATGGAGAGTACAACAAAATTTATTTCATGCAAAAATGTGGACTCTATACAAAGTTATAGCAATTCAATCAAAACCCTGCTGGAACAAGATTGAAGTTGTCAGATTGAGGAATATCTTTAGCACTTCTAATTTAAACGAAGAACAAAACCAATGATCTTATCAATTTTTAACTTTTCGAACATATATAAGGATCTATGGAGAGAACAACAAAATTTAGTTCATGCAAAAATGTTGACTCTATCTAAAGTTATAGCAGTTTAAGTAGAACCCTGCAAGAACAGGACCCTATTTCTTGAAATTGTTGGACCGACGAAATTCTTTAGCATTTATAATTAAACCGGAGGACACAACCAATGATCCTATCAATTTTAAACTTTTTGAACATATATTAGAATCTATGGAGAGTACAACAAAATTTATTTCAAGCAAAAATGTGGACCCTATCCAAAGTTGTAGCAATTTAACCAAAACCCTGCAGGAACAAGATTGTAGTTGTCAGATTGAGGAATATCTTTAGCACTTCTAATTTAAACGAAGAACAAAACAAATGTTCCTATCAATTTTAAACTTTTTGAACAAATATAAGGATCTATGGAGAGTACAACAAAATTTAGTTCATGCAAAAATGTTGACTCTATCTAAAGTTATAGCAGTTTAAGTAGAACCCTGCAAGACCTAAACCCTATTTCTTGAAATTATTAAATCGAGGAATTTCTTTTGCATTTCTAATTTAAACGGAGAACAAAACCAATGATCCTATCAATTTTAAACTTTTTGGACACATATAAGGATCTATGGAGAGTACAACAAAATTTTTTTCATGCAAAAATGTGGACTCTATCTAAAGTTATAGCAGTTTAACCAGAATCTTGCAGGAACAAAACCCGATTTGATGAAATTGTTACAGTAAAGAGATCTTTTGGTATTTTTAATTTAAACCGGGTACTTACGCGACCATGACAAGATTGTACAAATGTAACGATTCAGAAAAGGTTTTCAATTTTCGAATTTGGTTGCATCTAGATCTCTGTGGAGTAGAGTCGAGGTCATTCAATCATCGAGGTTCCTAATGAAAAGCTTTCGCGGCGGATCGATCCGGGCAACGTGTAACGCCTGATAAATCACGAGTGATAAGGGGTCGGCTGGCAGGCGAGCAGGCTACGCCATCGACACCAAACATAAATTTCTCTCCAGGTCGGTGTTTTTCAGCTGACATTTACACCGATCAAGATAACTCTCCGCGTGATGACCGGGCGTCGATCAAACTGTTGAAAAATTACACTGCGAGCCGATACTCCCCCGCAGTTTCGGATCAACGTAACACTCGCTTGACAAATTCGGCAAGGAATTTCATAGAATTCTCTCAGCAGCTGCCAGCCTGCTAGTCATTAAGCAACGCTGATATCGGACGACGATCTACCGTGGATTAAAAAGCGCACTCCGCGCGATTGTCCGACACGAGGGATCGATCATCGATAATCGGAAATTCTCTTGTAGAACATGGATATATATATATTCCTGTGAAAATTACACTAGCAAATATAGAGCAAGAATTATTCGTTGCATTCGTCAACCTGTTAACCAGCAGTGACGAATGCGAGTTATTTGTGTTCGCTGTTGAACTATAGAAATATTTTAAAAATTGATTTCCTTCGGCGACAGGACGAAATAAAAATTGTTCGAGAAAATTCGCTAATGTGGTAATACCGAAAAATTGTCAGGGGCAACAATTTTTGTTGACTTCTTAGCATTTTATCAAATGGAAACTTATTAACCCATTGCACTATAATATCGAGTCAAATTCATGATGAATATTTCGAGCAAAATCTACTAAATATATATATATATATATATATATATATATATATCATTAATTTCTTTTAAACCGAAATAAAATTCTATTTAGTTGTTAAAGGAAAAAAAAGTTATTAAATTACTGTAATTGTTCTTTTAAATTACTAATTTTTATGTTTTGGGTCATTTAACCGTTTTCTTATTGAAATTGTAGTTCCTTTTGCTCATGTAATTAAAGATGTAATTAAATACACATGTAATTAATCACTGCCCAACTCTGCTATAGGGCAATATCTCAAATCAATTAAACCGATAACATATACCTTTACGAGCAAATACTACCAACGAATTATAACTTCATTCTTATTAAACTGTACCATTTCTTGTTTATTGTTAACCTATATTTTATCATTTTATTGTACTAGATTCTCATTAAATCTATGAATAAATACGTCTACATTAATATCAAACATCTAATATTTCCATACATATTACTAAAAATCGATCAAAGTAGAAAACATTTTACAGTCTGACTTATGTCGACCAATTCTACTTACTATCTTCACTGGCCGCGCACAAAGAAATTCTTCAGATTAATTTTCTCGAAAAACGGATCCCTCTTCGGACAAATCTTTGCATACATTTTTTATTCATTTTTTCATGTAGAATCACCCAGTATTTTTATTATTTCTCTATGATTTGAATGTACCTTGTATATTTCGATTCAATGTTCCCAAGTTCGTTCAGAATTCTCGACGTGCCTCGAATAGACAAAAATGATTATAGCGAATTGTATTTTAATTCATCCGGGAATTCGATTGTGTCGCGATAAAATTACTCGAATAACCAGGCACGTGCCGGTGATAGCGTTCAAATTCCACAGTTATGCCAGCGGAAATCGCCGACGCGTCGCGCAACTCCGATTCGGGAATCCTACTTTCAATTAGCCGCTCAGCATCGTTGACTGATCTAATTAGTAATTACGATGTACGATCAACCCGACTTAACTTCGTTCAGTTTTCACATGCTTTCCCCGATGAAGCGTAAATTGATTCGCCGTATTAATTATGTTTGATCAACAATTAACAGTGCAAATTTTCCCTGACTATCGGGACACAGTGTGTACGCAGCTGGTATAATTCGTCAACTGCTGCGTCCGCTTATGTAAACTTTATTTCATGGGCTGGTTTCTGCGGTGTTCTCGCCGATTTTCGAGCAATTCAAAAAAGACCTTGTAACTTGCTCTAATTGCATGCGAACAGTGTTGTAACTCGACTGAGAAAGTTTGTGGAAATTTATATTTACCGTGGAGTATGTTGAGAGAACTGTATTAACGTTAGATCGTACGTGGCGGTAAATAGAACGTTTCTACTCCTTTATTTGAATATTGTTAAAATTGTAAAGGGGGTCTTGTGAGAAATTTATAATAATTTTTAGTTATCGAGTTTAGGCTCTTGTCCCGATTTCCATGAGAAATTAAACAGTACAATTTTCAAACAATTAAATATAGAACCGGGCTGTATTGAACTGTGTGTGTGTGTCTAAAATGAATTTTAAGTTTCATTAAAACTTTTATTTACCACTAACTTTTCTTTACTTTAAATGAAAATATTTTTTATCGTCTCATTGTAACATCCTGATTTCCATGTAAGATTATAAAGCAAGATTTTCGGTTCATTAAAAATAAGACTAGGTTGTATTGAACTCTGTTAAATTTTCTATAGATTTTAACAACGTTGTAAATGTTTAGAAATTGACATGTTTAGTTGTAACTCCTTCTCAATATCATGAAATTAGGAATTAGTACCGAATCTGCTTCTCAAGAATTGTTTAATATCACTTATTGAGGGTTGGTTTAATTTATTTGTTTTCCGAGGATGATCGACGATTAACAAAAGGCAAAGAGAATAAGCATAAGAGATAATCATGAGAGAGGGTTCTGATAGGTGGGGTTCACCATTAACATTTCTCGTTCGGCCCTTGATAGCCGAGGAGTCGCTTGATTAAACCGTAACGGGACACACTAGCGGCCGAACGAACCGTGCTGGATGCTAATTATCCTGTTGCAATATCGCGTTGTTTCCCGATGATGTTCATAGTCCCCGGAAAATTCGACTGTTTCACCCGACTAATTTCTAGTTGCTGGCTTTGATGATCCTCGTATCCTGAAACATGATTAATACATCTGTAAATCAACAAATTCGGCTAAACTCTAGTATTCACCTCACAAACACTTCTAATCGAATTATTACAACTGCATTCCTATTGTTCTTGCACTTATCTTGCATTTCGAAGACCCTCCACAAATTGGGAATACTCGAACCAGCACATCAATTTACGATTATTTTAGGGATTAATTTTTAAAATACTCCTCAACATATTTATGTGATTTTAATGCATTTCTTCTTGCATTTCGAAGACTCTGAACAAATTGGGAATACTGGAATCAGCACATAAATAGACGACAATTCTCTGGATTCATTTTTAAAATACTCCTCAAAATATTTATGAGATTTTAGTGAGTTTTTTCTTGCATTTCGAAGGCTCTGAACAAATTGGGAATACTCGAATCAGCACATAAATTGACGACAATTCTCTGGATTAATTTTTAAAATACTCCTCAACATATTTATGTGATTTTAGTGAATTTCTTTTTGCATTCCGAAGACTCTGAATAAATTGGGAATACTGGAATCAGCATATCAATTGACGACAATTCTCTGGATTAATTTTTAAAATACTCCTCAACATATTTATGTGATTTTAGTGCATTTCTTCTTGCATTTCGAAGACTCTGAACAAATTGGGAATACTCGAACCAGCACATCAATTTACGACAATTCTCTGGATTAATTTTTAAAATACTCCTCAAAATATTTATGTGATTTTAGTGAGTTTTTTCTTGCATTTCGAAGACTCTGCACAAATTGGGAATACTCGAATCAGCACATCAATTTACGACAATTCTCTGGATTAATTTTTAAAATACTCCACAAAATATTTATGTGATTTTAGTGAATTTCTTTTTGCATTTCGAAGACTCTGAACAAATTGGGAATACTCGAATCAGCACATCAATTTACAATTGACAATAATCTCTGGATTAATTTTTAAAATACACCTCAACATATTTATGTGATTTTAGTGCATATCTTCTTACATTTCAAAGACTCTGAAAAAATTGGGAATACTCGAACCAGCACATCAATTGACGACAATTCTCTGGATTAATTTTTAAAATACTCCCCTATATATTTACATTATTTTAGTGCATTGCTTCTTGCATTTCGAAGACCCTGGACAACACACTGTAAATACGCAAATCAGCACATAAATTGATTAGCATCCTCAGAATTAATTTTCACAGTACCCATCAACATTTTCGCGTTATTTTAATGGACTGGGAGACGCGATGATCAAATTGCGGGTCCTTATGCAAATTCCCGTATCCATCGATCGTTCATAAACTGCAGACCCAAAGAAGAAGAAGAAAAAGAAGAAGTTCCTCAGTCGTTTAAGAGGATTGATTATTAAGTCAAAAGCAAACGAAGAACTTCAATGAGATCGTCTAGCTGATCCTTTAATCTCCCGTATATTTTATACGCGACATCGATTTCATTCATCGCACCTATATGTATTCATTCCAACGTCGCTATGAATTCGTCTCGGTACTCTCTAAAAGATCGGTGTAAAAAGATTGTATGTGACGAAAAAAAAAAAAAAATGCTTGAAAGATTATAAAGTTCTATAAGGCACGAAATGACGTCCGAAATGTCAGTTCTGAAAATATACAATGATTTTGCGACTCACAATAATGTTAAGTAATAATAAATGGAAGCAATACTGTTGGAAATAACGAGGTTTTATCGTTATAATAAATAAAAGTGTATTATTATTTATCAATAGTACAAGAGAATAAAATGCACGGCAAACCGAATAGACGCATCGGCTGTCCAATCAGAGTTCAACTGCTCTCGCGTCGCCCACGCGATGCGCTACCGCGAGTTGGGAGGAGAAAGAAAAAAGATCATAGCGAAATCGGACGCTCTTTCTTTTTTTCTCCTAGGGCGCGTTCTATAAACGGAGTATAAAAGCTTATGATCCAACAAATACCATCTCTACACGAAGAACGAAATTACTTTCCGAACAACCCAATATTTCCCGGACATTGAAATACAAAGTTGCCAATAGTTGTTGCGTACGACTCGTATAATACGCATAATTCGCGAACGGTGTTGTTGGCCACGGTGTACAGGTCACAGTGTAATTGAATGTCTCGGCTGAGTAATTTACGAAGCCGCGGATCTGCATAAACACCCGGAATACAATAACAATTCGCAATCAACGCGGTGGAATCAACAAGTTACTCGCGTTGCAGGCCGGTCGGTGAAGCTCAAGGCAATTTTCATTTCGTCGACCAGGATCTCGGATTCCATGAATTACGCTCGCAGCTCTCTGTTATGCTCTTCTCCCTTCTGCTATACTATACTATGCTCGATGGCTTGACTCGATTCGTCCCGCATCACGTTGCTGCCCGTCTGTTGCATAACAACGACTGCAACCGCGATGCAAGGCCGAAAATACAATATTGTCGTTGGTAATATCGATCTACAACAATGTATCGGCGAGTCAGCAACAACGCGGACGATAACAACGCACGCGATAATAAACGGTTTAACTTAATTATTCCGAGCTCCCGATTAAAGAGATTATGCTTGTTCCATTGCTTTTTAAACGTTTATCCCCCCTCGAACAACTTTTTGCCATGCTTTTTGCCATAATCCTCAAATAATCTCGCGTATCATCGCCCCGTGGTTTTCATCTTTTTCCAATCCGCAAGCTCTGGAAATTGGGATATTGTCGATATTGTTAATGCGATCGATAGACTGGAGTAAATCACGGATTTTTGGTGTAGAAAGGTTCGTAGAAAATTTTAACCCTTTCGGTACGGAGGAGCTGTCCGCGGTTATACATTCGTGGGACGGGGGGGGGGGGGAGTTTTCCACGCGACAGTCATCGGTGACTGATGCGGCATTTAACGTGTTTAATAAATAGGCGGCGGTAGTATCCAGAGAATGTTTAGTGGATGCCGCCAATAGGTGGCAGTAATACCGAAAGGGTTAAAATATTTTTGACTGTGTTCTAAAGTAGATAGAGTGCTGTTGACGTCATTGGATTGACGACTGGACTGCAGATTCTTTTAGAAAATGGAAATTTTCTACATCGATTATGAAAAATGATTTGGGTTGTAACATACAGGGTGGGGCACATACATGATGTCATTAATTTTTTTATAGGTGTGAACGTCGAGATATGAAGGTCAACTCTGTTTTTTTTTTTAAATGGAACGGCATGGTTTTTTATTTACATTCTGCTAGTGTATTTCAAGACGAATACAATGACATATTATGAAGGTCATTAAAGGTCACGCAAGGTCAACTGCAATCCTCAAATAATCACGCACATCATCGCCCTGTGGATTTCACCTTTTTCCAATCGAATCCAATCCAATGGAAATTGGGATATTGTCGATATTGTTAATGCGATCGATAGACTGGAATAAATCGCGGATTTTTGGTGTAGAAAGGTTCGTAGAAAATTGTGAAATATTTTTGACTGTGTTCTAAAGTACATTGAGTGCTGTTGACGTCATTGGATTGACGACTGGACTGCAGATTCTTTTGGAAAATGAAAATTTTCTACATCGATTATGAAAAATGATTTGTAACATACAGGGTGGGGCACATACATGATGTCATTAATTTTTTATAGGTGGAAACGTCAAGGAGATATGAAGGTCAACTCTGTTTTTTTTTTTAACTGGAACGGCATGGTTTTTTATTTATATTCTGCTAGTGTATTTCAAGACGAATACAATGACATATTATGAAGGTCAATAAAGGTCACGCAAGGTCAACTGCAATCCTCAAATAATCTCGCACATCATCGCTCCGTGGTTTTCACCTTTTTCCAATCGAATACAATCCAATGGAAATTGGGATATTGTCGATATTGTTAATGCGATCGATAGACTGGAGTAAATCACGGATTTTTGGTGTAGAAATGTTCGTAGAAAATTGTGAAATATTTTTGACTGTGTTCTAAAGTAGATAGAGTGCTGTTGACGTCATTGGATTGACGACTGGACTGCAGATTCTTTTGGAAAATGAAAATTTTCTACGTCGATTGTGAGAAATGATTTGGGTTGTAACATACAGGGTGGGGCACATACATGTTGTCATTAATTTTTTTATAGGTGGAAACGTCAAGGAGATATGAAGGTCAACTCTGTTTTTTTTTTAACTGGAACGGCATGGTTTTTTATTTATATTCTGCTAGTGTATTTCAAGACGAATACAATGACATATTATGAAGGTCATTCAAGGTCACGCAAGGTCAACTGCAATAGAAAATAAAGTGTCTCAAAGCACTATCTTCAAAAGCATGCGAGTTATTCAGGTGACCCGTTTATTGTGCCCCACCCTGTATAATTGCTAGACTGTGGATTTTTATGTAAAATAAAAATTGCGTGTGTTCATTTGAAGCTACAGTTCGACATGCTCGAATTCGTTTAAAAAACTAATACAAATTTACATGAAGTTCCACAGTCCATGGTCAGCGAAAGAACGATTTGCATTGACGATGAGAAATTCAAATGATCAAGCTGTCCGGACCTTGTTCACACGCTGAATTTGAATATTCATTAGAAATGAACAGCGGACGCCGTGTTTCGAAGAAATTGAGTGGAACAATTAATGATACTGAATGGAAATATTGACAAGAGAAATTCTTTTACAACGTACTAAATAATTTCCATTTTAATTCCTTTGATGTTTCGATGGAAACATTTTCCATCCGGGAAATTCTTGATATAATTTATGACGTTTTCCGGTCCGAGAAATGCTGTGTATAATTCATGATATTTTCCTGACAGGAACATTCCATACAATTCATAGCAATATTTTACTGTATTCGTTTCATTATAGTAGCAACATTTGTCACCGTCAGATCGGAAATAAATAAAATGGAGGCTCGTCTTCATGGGCTTAAACAGCGTGCATTCACGACGTTAGATCAGTTATATATCGGGTATCGGTTCCGATCAGCTTCCCGATAGTTCCCGATCAGCGTTCCGATAGTTAGCTAATTACTGGAACGCTAATTGGTCGAGCACAGAACCAATCCCAAACTATGATACAGCTGGACCATTACAATCGGCACATTTTCTTCGCGATATTCGTAAGGCGACTTAAATGAAACGTCAATTGTTCAATCACAAATCTTCACGGGAATAAACCGTTTCATTATGCTATATGAATTGCTTCGCAAAAATAGCTGCTCGATGCAGAATACCTGCAATTGACAGATGTTACTAAATGGACTGCCAGGATGTTATTAAACAAATAAAGAAATACTGATTCTTCAATAATGCGTATCGTTTTCTCGCTGTTTTAAATCAGTTTCTATTTCTTTTCTTAATTAACACGAGAACAAAAAAATTGGTGTGTGCTTAGACCACATGACTAAAGTGAAACATCTTTCTTTAACATTTTTTTCGAATGTTTATTAACGCTTTATGACGTTTAATTTTCTATGATTTTATTATTGAAACAATTGGCTTGTGATAGCTAAAATATGATGATCTTAAACACCTCCTGTTTGAGAGTCAATTTTATTCCCGGTTCATTTAATTAAAATACTCTATAAATATTTTTCACACTTGCATTAACGATTTCTTTTCTGTTTAAGCTGATAATCATGGACCAGCTCATGGTCATCTTTTCTTCTATAATAACGAGTCAGACATCTACTAAACATGTAAATTATTAATTTCCTTTGAAGCGAAATAAAATTTTATTTTGTTGCTGTCGATATACAGCCATTGGGGAATATACAAGCATGTAATAAATTTAGATTTTCTTTTCGTTCTAAAAAATGATTGACGACAATCAAGTTCTAATCACTGTAACCGTAAAATAAATCATAGTGCAAGGGGTTAAAGCTCGCCTGAATAAATATTGAATATTTTCACAGGATTTTATGCAGGAATCAATTTTCTTCTGGCACGTCAAACTGAAATGTTCTAAAGCATTTGTGCAAGCAATCGTCATCGGAAAATTTCTTTTCTGTTTAGAGTTTAGGCATAGTAGTGAACGTAAAATCTTACAAGAATCAATTTTCCTCTGGCACCTTACACTGAAATGTTTTAAAACATATGTGCAAGCAATCTTCGTCGGAAAATTTCTTTTCTGTTTAGAGTTTATGCATAGTAGTGAACGTAAAATCAACAAGAATCAATTTTCCTCTGGCACCTTAACACTAGATTTACGGGGCCCGTCAAAATGACGGATTCAAAAATTTTTAATTTACGATTAATAAGAGTGTAAGGAGGCATTCGTGAGGAATTATTAAATAGATTTACTTTTTGTGTAGATATTACAATAAAAATCGCTGAAGATCTAAGTAAATACAATTTTATTATTTTTATAAAGCAATGTAAAATAATCAATTTTAGTGCTCCGTAAACCTAGCGTTAAACTGAAAACTTTCTAAAACATGTGTGCAAGCAATCGTCAGTGGAAAATTTCTTTTCTGTTTAGAGTTTATGCATACTAGTGAATGTAAAATCTTACAAAAATAAATTTTCCTCTGGCACCGTAAACTGAAAAGTTGTAAAACATTTGTGCAAGCAATCGTCGACGAAAAATTTCTTTTCTGTTTAGAATTTATGCATAGTAGTGAATGTAATAAAATCTGTCGTTACTGGTTTTGTTTCCTTACTACGTGTTGAACACTCCGGTAACGGGCTATCTGTTTTCGGTGGAGCTCGGCAGTGGTATGTTCCCGGGCTTTACAAACGTTTCATCGAGTTAGCAGCGTGTGCGCCCGAAGCCGTTTCACTCGATTGCAAACTGCACGAAAGCGCAGAATGCCGCGGGAATTACCTTGAGAGCGACGAGAGAATTCCTACAGTCACGCATATCGCCTAACAAAATTATTCGCGCTAGTTTCGGTCGATTTACAAGGCGTTCCAGAATTTCGCCCGCGTGTTGATCAGTACGTTCGGCCGGCTCTAGCATAATTAAATCCGCTCGCGTAAATTTTCAATTAATTGAATGCGACGAGAACTTCGAGCTACAGTCTTCCGGTTTATGGTGTTTTGAGTCGTTCAGCCTTAACATCAGGATCCCGTTCTCTAAATTATTCCCTCAATAATAAGAATACTTGTGATTCTTGAATACTCTCCGCTAGAAGTTTATTTTAACACGTGTCTTGCAATCTTTATTTAACAAAATAGGCTATACATGTGTAAAAGATCACACTTTATCACCGTTGTTCGTTTTCTTAAAAATATTATTCCGTTTCAGTAGAATAAACGGTGTTATATTTGAATTGCTGACTTATCGTTTACTCGTACTACTGAAAAAATTCATATAGAGTTGAAAAAAGGCTTGTACCGATCATTGCAAACATTCTGCAGGGCTGGCGTCGATCGGATGAAGTTCAGAACTGTCTTCTGTATCATTGTCAAATTTTAATTATTATTATTTTCTTCCTACACCTCTGTTTTTCATTAATCTTCTTGATATATTCATGACGACATATAATCTAGCAAATTCGTTGGAAAGAAGTATTTCCAGCACTGGCACTCATCAAATCAAACTAAGAACAGTGCTCTATATCATCGTTAATTGTTAATTACTATTTTTTTTCTTCGCTTATACCTATTTTTATTTTTTAATTTTCTTGCTATATTCAGGAAGACTTACCATCTAGAAAATTCATTGGAAAGAAATATTCCCAGCACTGGTACTGATCAAATCAAACTAGGAACAGTACTCTATATCATCGTTAATTGTTAATTAATATTTTTTTTTCTTCGCTTATACATATTTTTATTTTTTAATTTTCTTGATATATTCAGGAAGACTTATCTTCTAGAAAATTCATTGGAAAGAAATATTTCCAGCACTGGTACTGATCAAATCGAACTAGGGACAGTTTTTTATATCATTTTTAATTGTCAATTACCATTTTTTGATTCCCACAACCCTGGTATTTTTTCAGTTTTTTTTATATGTTGATGAAAACTTTATCTACTTGCAATTTCATTCAACAGAAATATTCCCAGCACTGGTACTGATCAAATCAAACTAGGAACAGTACTCTATATCATCATTAATTGTTAATTAATATTTTTTTTTCTTCGCTTATACATATTTTTATTTTTTAATTTTCTTGATATATTCAGGAAGACTTATCTTCTAGAAAATTCATTGGAAAGAAATATTTCCAGCACTGGTACTGATCAAATCGAACTAGGGACAGTTTTTTATATCATTTTTAATTGTCAATTACCATTTTTTGATTCCCACAACCCTGGTATTTTTTCAGTTTTTTTTATATGTTGATGAAAACTTTATCTACTTGCAATTTCATTGAACAGAAATATTTCCAGCACTGCTACTGATCAAATCAAACTAGGGACAATTTTCTATATAATTTTTATTCGTCAATTACCATTTTTTGATTCCCACATCCTTGGTGTAGTTTCCAGTTTTCTTGATATATTCATGAGAACGTTATCTACTAGCAATTTTATTGAACAGAAATATTTCCAGCACTGGTACTGATCAAATCAAACTAGGGACACTTCTATATCATTTTTATTTGTCAATTACCATTTTTTGATTCCCACATCCCTGGTATTTTTTTCAGTTTCTTTTTATATGTTGATGAAAACTTTATCTACTAGCAATTTCATTGAACAGAAACATTTCCAGCACTGGTACTGATCAAATCAAACTAGGGACAATTTTCTATATCATTTTTATTTGTCAATTACCATTTTTTGATTCCCACATCCCTGGTGTATTTTCCAGTTTTCTTGATATATTGATGAAAACGTTACCTACCAACAATTTCATTGAACAGAAATATTTCCAGCACTGGTACTGATCAAATCAATCTAGTCGACTGTTTTCTACATGCTTTTTAACAGATAATTACCATTTTTTGATTCCCACATCCCTGGTGTATTTTCCAGTTTTCTTGATATATTCATGAGAACGTTATCTACTAGCAATTTCATAGAAATAAATATTTCCAACACTGGTACCGATAAAGTGAAGCTAGAGGCGGCTTTCTACATCACCGCCAAAGGTAAACAATCATTTTTTAATTCCCAGATCGCAATTTTCTCGAAGTTGTCTTGATACATTCAAGACTCATACCCGTCACCAAAAACTCATCGGAGAACGTCTCGGTTTTATTTGTCTGTCGGTATTTGCTCGAGCTGATTGCCTCGACTAAAAGCCACGCTCATCCGCTTCCGTTTCTCTCTTTGCCGAGAACCCGTGATTCGTTCAACTGATCTCGACCATTTGGTTCGCCTTCTAATACTGGCAAAAACTATTCAAGCCAACAAAACATGTATCGCAGTGATTATCGAAATTTAGATCGGGAAAATGCTTTCGCCGATACTAAATATCTGCTGCATCAATAAAATAATACGAACGCAAGGCTGATCCTTTGGAATCCATGGAATTTCAAAATCTTTACAATCTGGTCATTCAGAAAATTCTTTATACCACTTGTAACTCTTTAACTTTAGATTCACTAATTTCTTTTCATAAATTGTTTCCAAGCTTTTTACAATTTTTAGTGGGCAATCCATATATTATTCTATTAGGTGAAGAAATGAACTTATGGCTCTCACAATTAGTCAATTGATTTGTTAATTCGCGTGTTTAATATTTTACCCGACGTATTGGAATATTATTAATTATTTTAGAGATTAGAATGCACTGTTGTTTTTAAATAATCAACTACTTCACAAAGATAGTGCCACTAATTTATACACCGCATATTATTGTTTTACTACAGGTTTCTCAAAATATTGGCAATTATCTCATTTTACATTGTCTTCAAACCTTCTTTGAAACATCATGAATATACTGCAGATTTTATATAATTATGATAAAAATGAGTGACATGGCAAAGACATTTAAAAATACTGTCGTATTTTTTCGTCTGATTATAATTATTAAGAAATAACTTCTATGTCTTGCACTTAGTGCACACAATTTTTATTCTACATAAAAATCCATATGAACATCATTTTTTTAAATTTTCCTGTAGAATCCGCGCAATACTGTTTTTTGGTGTAATTGTTAGACTAGTAAATAACTTCTCCGGCAATCAGTGTTCGATTCGTGTTCGGTGTTTTTTTTTACCTCAGCTATATACGTCGAATAACCAGGCGCAAAATTGTCCAATAATTCCTGTAAATAAATATAATTTCTTTCGATCGAACCTTTACGCCGAAATCAGTTTCATCAATATAATTCCTGTAAAATTTTGGTTGAGCGAAATTCCCGGTAAATTCGTTAATACCGGCAGTCCCGTCGAGCGATTCTCATCGGCCCGCGGCATTTCCGAAAGACCGTAACTCGAGCAATCGAGATCAGAACCTTGTTGTTGCGGTCCCCTTATCTCTGTCAGACGCTTACCGTTCCCCATGGACTTCCACTGGACGAAATTAGAAACGAGGATCACGTGCTTAATTCCTTGGCTTCATCGGCGAACCCTCACCAGTGGTTCATGCTCGGAAAAAAAAGCATTTTTCCTCTCTCCATTTCCCGACTTTCTATTCTCCTCTCCATGGAAATTCTCTGTGCGCCACTGTGGACCACTCGTTGATTCTTTCTGTACCGTCTTCCAGCTGAAATTACCCTAATGGTCTTATTAACAGTTCAATTAACTCTTGTACATTCTCGCGATACTTCTACCAGCTATTTCAACATCATCCGATCTTCACTTCCTCTTCGTGTCGTTCCAGTTAATTTTTGTGAGTTCTGGAAAATTTATCTTGTGAACTTGGAGAAATGATTATATTGCAGTAGGTTGTTGGGATTCTGAATTTTCGTGAAATGTTTCAATTTTTGTGGAAGAATATTTTTCGGGAGGTTCTCTCGAGTGGTAGAAAATTTATTTCTCAGATTAAAAAATGTCTTGCCACGGAAATTGAAATAGGAGAAAGGATTTTTATATATACATTACAAATTAATAGTACAAGAATGAGGAAGTTAAATATTTAGGTGAAATTATGAGAAAAATTTTAGCGGGGTAAATTGAATTAAAATGGATTTGTTAATAATAATTTATATTGAAGAAATAAATTTTAGAAGTTTGGTATAATTAACTTTGGAGGTGTTAAATATTAGGTTATTATTCATTTTTGTATTGAGTTGAATTTTTTAGATAGGAAAAGGACTTTTTATATGAATAAAAAAATTGAAAAAACTAATAATAATAACTTATTTTACTTTTTAAAACCACTACGTTTTTTAACAATATTTCTTTCAAGATATATGTAGGAGTTTACAGCATTCATATTTTTATTAAATTTCTACCAAAAAAAAAAAATGTATAAATTGTACAATCCGATAGAGTTTCACACAATGTACAGATGTGTTTCATTCACAAACATTATTCTTGCAGATACGAATTTCTACTTGTACTACTATCTGCAGGTTTTTAAAATTCCACTACAAAACTAAAAATTTAATTAATATAATTAGCGCAACAGTCTTTCAGCAGTCTACAGATCAAAGGCTTGATTTCTGAACCTCTTCTAAAAACATTAAATATCTCGTTGATCCAGCCAGCTATAATAACAATTCAACGAAACTGTAGATTATTAAAATCCCAGTTTCCATTCTTACAGTACCATAAATTCCAGGATCAGGCCAAAATTTATTCCACCATCTAAAGGATTCTTTAAAGTGGAAGTAAAGCAGAAACGTCCTTAATCTTCTCTACTTTAAAAATTTTCTTCTATTTCACGAATCCTCAGGAAGAAGTCCACAGTTCAGTTATAAATCAACTCCCGTAATAATGGCGGAAAGAATAACTACAAATCTCAGATTCAGAAATTGTGACAATAAAGAATTTGTCAGTGAAACGAGGTGGCAATTTTCATTAACACAAGATTGACTGGGCGCGTCAAAATGGCGCGTTCTGACAATATTTTTAATTGACGATTACTGAAATTGTAAAGGCCCATTTATGAAGAATTAATCATAAAATTTTACGAATCCTCAGGAAGAAGTCCACAGTTCAGTTATAAATCAACTCCCGTAATAATGGCGGAAAGAATACCTACAAATCTCAGATTCAGAAATTGTGACAATAAAGAATCTGTCAGTGAAACGAGGTGGCAATTTTCATTAACACAAGATTGACTGGGCGCGTCAAAATGGCGCGTTCTGACAATATTTCTAATTGACGATTACTGAAATTGTAAAGACCCATTTATGAAGAATTAATCATCTAATTTTACGAATCCTCAGGAAGAAGTCCACAGTTCAGTTATAAATCAACTCCCGTAATAATGGCGGAAAGAATAACTACAAATCTCAGATTCAGAAATTGTGACAATAAATAATCTGTCAGTCGAACGGGATGGAAATTTTCATTATCAGAAGATTGACTGGGCGCGTCAAAATGGCGCGTTCTGACAATATTTTTAATTGACGATTATTGAAATTGTAAAGACCCATTTATGAAGAATTAATCATCTAATTTTACGAATCCTCAGGAAGAAGTCCACAGTTCAGTTATAAATCAACTCCCTTAATAATGGCGGAAAGAATAACTACAAATCTCAGATTCAGAAATTGTGACAATAAAGAATCAGTCAGTGAAACGAGGTGGCAATTTTCATTAGCACAAAATTGACGGGGCGCGTCAAAATGGCGCGTTCTGACAATATTTTTAATTGACGATTATTGAAACTGTAACGACCCATTTATAGAGAATTAATCATCAAATTTTATTACTTTGGGAAAATATTATAAAAGAAATGGCTAAAAATTTGGATAGACAGATTCAAGTTATTTTTATAAATTAATGTGTTTAAAATAGTCGGTTTTAGGGTACCGTAAACCTAAAAATTTGGATAGACAGATTCAAGTTATTTTGATGAATTAATGTGTTTAAAATAGTGGGTTTTAGGGCACCGTAAACCTAATGTTACACGCGTTCGTGTCTTTTTAGCTCCCTTTTGCAATTTTGCGATTTTTCAGTCGTGACGTGGACAGCTCGTAGTTTTGTACCGCAAAGATTCCTCGGCATTTCTGCTCGTTAACGTCTTCAAAGAGCATACTTCAATAACTCTTCCCTTTTCCTCTTTTTGAAAAAGGTTGCTGAAACATGTCCAGCTTCGCAATACGTTCCTCTGTACTTCTTTTATCCCAGCCGCCCTCTTTCTACGACTTTTGTGCGATCTTCATTGTGCCCTTGCATTTTTGTTCTTCTATAGCATTGTTTCACCACTCCTCTCGGATCGAAGCCGTGGACGCGATCTATGGAGACGGTGGAAGAGGAAAATTAACTTTGGAAACAGAGAATGGACCTGAAACTGTTAAACTGACAGCCAACTGATTCGGCACGACACAGTTGTCCATAAAATGGGACCAGAGTTGCGAAAAGCTGAACGAAATTCATGTCTACGTTGATTGTACATCATTAATTATTACAGAAAAATTCAAAAATGAATACGGATAGAAAATTTAAAATTCGGAAGGATTTCAGGATTTTGTTATATTATTTTCACCTTTTTAAGCTCAGTGAAAGAGGATATGTAAATTAGATTAACTTAAGTCTTTTACAATAGACGTGGATGAATTTGATTTCGCATGGAAATCTGCAGTCTATTAATTTAGAGACAATTTGAGAATTTTTGGGGGATTCTGGTATTATATGTTCTGATGAGATACTGTATTCAATTCTCGAAATACTTGAAATACTCGAAATACTCTTAAATACTTAAATAATACTCGTAAATATTTTTAAATTCTTTTAATATATATATATATATATATATATATAAGCTTTATTGGTTCCCCTCAAGGTTACAATTCTTCCCCTCGCCCCCTTTATCCACTCTTAAATTCTTTTAATATTTCTGTTTAAAATTTTTCAGATTAGACACTCGTCTGTTGCAGGTCGCCAAGCTGTTCTCGTACACCTGGACTATGGGTCTGTTCCTATGCAAGTCGGTGCACTATATGCAGAGTGTGTCTGCCATTTGCTCGGTCGTCACATTGACCGCTATGTCGATAGAAAGGTAAAGCCATCTTTCCCTCTGAATCTCGTCAGTTTAACACTGTCAATAATATACGACTGATACCATTTTTTGATACTAGATTACAATGTTAATTCGCACATCGGTGGACGGGTTGAATAAAAATTAGAAACTTAATGTTAATCATAAGGAAGCTAAAATAGGAGTGACTATAATAAATCTAGACTTATCATTAGACTGCAGATTTTATACATTTATAGTAAAAACTGGTAGATCAAACACAGCATTGAGAAAATGTTTAAAGTGTTTAAACGCACTGTTGTATTATTTCCAAAATTATTATTTCCTTTCAAAATTATTCAGAATTATTATAACAACGTACTGTTGTATTATTTTCAATCCTTTAAAAATTATTATGAAGAAACGTGAATGTGTATGTAGCGCCTGTACATTGCAATCGATTAACGTAATTTTTATTTTGTATCAAAATTATGATAAGAAAACTAAAATAACAGCGACTATAATAAATCTTGGCTTATCAGTAGAATGCAGATTTTATACGTTTATAGTAAAAACTGGTACATCAAACACAGCATTGAGAAAATGTTTAAAGTGTTTAAACGCACTGTTGTATTATTTCCAAAATTATTATTTCCTTCCAAAATTATTCAAAATTATTATTTCCTTTAAAATTATTAAGAAGAGACATGGATGTATATGTAGCGACTGTACATTGCAATTGATTCACATAATTTTTATTTTTCATCAAAATCCTGATAGTAAAACTAAAATAACAGCGACTATAATAAATTTTGGCTTATTAGTAGACTGCATATTTTATACATTTATAATAAAGACTGGTAGATCAAACGCAACACAGAGAAAACGTGTAAAGTATTTTAAACGTACTGTTGTATTATATTACCAACCCTTTAAAAATTGTTAAGAAGAGACATGGATGTCTATATATAGCTTCTGCGTATTTCCAATTAATCCACGAGATTTAAATTTTGTATAAAAATCCGCTTATCAGTTCGCAAACTCTACTTATTAAAATTAATTATGCTTCTGGGAATTTTATGCTGGCACTGAACGTGTTAAACGAAAGCTTTTCGCGGCCAGTTTCATAATCTCAGGATAAAACTCTCGGTGGATGAGGCCGGCGTGTGACTATAAGTACAAAGAGGAAATCAAAAGGATGTAAAAAGTGGAGGGACTTTAAAACTTCTCGGACAAGCCGACTGAAAACAAGTAGCAGACTTTGAACGTTTCGAGAGTCTCCGACGAAAGAGAGCGCTTTCGACGTTGCTCAGTTTCAATTTACTTTCCCGGGGAAAGTGGCCGCGATTGAGATATCGCGCGGGTAGCGTATAATTTCGCTTAATTGGCGGAGGCAAACGAGTTCCCTGGAATGCCACTTATTTATAGTCGGGGCTCTGGCTACGGTCGTTGAAAGCAGCACTTTCTCCGGGCATGGCGGAAATGGCTCGCCTCGCTTCGTCAAGAATCGTTGCCATTAGTTCGAAGATCGCGATGCAATTTTATCTTCGGCGTTGTATCTCAGGGATTAACGGCACAGGGGCTAGGATTATAAATTTCAACCGGTGGAATATTGCGCGTTATTCATCCGTGGGAAGATCGAGTGCAAAAAGAAAAGTCGATTCGACGATGATCGAACACGCTCGTCAAAAATGGCGCGGTTCTAATAACTCGTCTTCGATGAACGAGCACACCTGCGCGCAGTAGAAACGGCCTGAATTAGTCAGACACTAGTGTTTTAACATTCCTGAGGTATCGAGAGGTCCTGCATTATCATTCCTACAAAGTAGAAATTCGATTATGCGCATTGGAGATCGTAATTAGTTGGCTGCAGATTTTTTGCAGTTATGGCAAAAATATTTAGCTGCATTTTATGACAGTAGAAAGATTATGGAATGATTTGGATATATTAAAGATTATGAAATGACTGATGAACAGCGATTTATTGTTTTCATCTTGTTCAAAAATTAAAGTAAGAATGGCATCTCTGTTTGCCTCCTATGTCTGCTGAAATTTATTTTTTCCATTAATAATTTCAACTATTCGAAAATAGCGTACTCGCATTCTAAAATTGTTCTAATTCCGATATTTTATGTTTCATATACTCATTTTACAGTGGCGCGCAGTAGAAACGGCCTGAATTAGTCAGACACTAGTGTTTTAACATTCCTGAGGTATCGAGAGGTCCTGCATTATCATTCCTACAAAGTAGGAATTCGATTATGCGCATTGAAGATCGTAATTAGTTGGCTGCAGATTTTTTGCAGTTATGGCAAAAATATTTAACTGCATTTTATGACAGTAGAAAGATTATGGAATGATTTAGATATATTAAAGATTATGAAATGACTGATGAACAGCGATTTATTGTTTTCAACTTGTTTAAAAATTAAAGTAACAATGGCATCTCTGTTTGCCTCCTACCTCTGCTGAAATTTATTTTTTCCATTAATAATTTCAACTATTCGAAAATAGCGTACTCGCATTCTAAAATTTTCCTAATACCGATGTTTTATGTTTCATATACTCATTTTACAGTGGCGCGCAGTAGAAACGGCCTGAATTAGTCAGACACTAGTGTTTTAACATTCCTGAGGTATCGAGAGGTCCTGCATTATCATTCCTACAAAGTAGAAATTCGATTATGCGCATTGGAGATCGTAATTAGTTGGCTGCAGATGTTTTGCAGATTATTTGCAGTTAATAATTTCAACTATTCGAAAATAGCGTACTTACATTCTAGAATTTTTCTAATACCGATGTTTTATGTTTCATATACTCATTTTTCGCATAAACATCCGCAGTCTAATCGTAATTTTTACAGTGGCGAGCAGTGGAAATTTTTGTTTTGTACATAGATGATGTGTAAACTGAAATAATTTGCGCGAGTTTCTATTTTATTGAACAAGTTCAGGGACTCTGTGATCGAGTAAAATTAGTTTTTCTGATTACAACTGGAATGCGAACTGAAAATCTGTTTTATGGAATGAAACTGCTTTAACAGCGTTGTCTTGTAACTTTTTAACGAGTCAGAGGACAATTGTATAGCTTCTTACAGTCTTTGTTTTACAAACTTTAATATTTACAGCCTCGTTTCCCCTAGAAAAATTTGTAACTTAACAGAACTTGAAACCATAATCTTACAAGCCTCACAATTTTATTTCAAACAACATTTAGAATTCATTTAAACATTTTTCTTTTTAATATCATTGTTGAACTTTTTCCTGTCTCGATTAAACTTTTCCAGCGCAGTAAAATTGTAGTGTACTCTCTTTCGAAGGAAAGAAAGTTCAAAGCAGGATTCAGCTTTTCCCCAACAGTTGACTCTCGATCTAAAGCGTTAGCGGAACGTAATCAGCATAAAAATCATTGCACGATTCTCTTTCGAATCTCTTGACTATCTCTCCAGTTCAATTTCCTTTAAAACGGTACTCGACCCTCGGAGAGGATGGGAGATCTATGTGTACGGGTGTTAGTGTTCGCTTAAAGGCTTTAGTCTTCTGGCGTAATTCCAGCTGATAAGTTCACGTTTGTTTTCTGCCACCCTTCGAAACTGATGACACGCGAACGGCTGCCAGTTCTCTTCCCTTTTCATCGAAGATATCCAAGAACCTCCACTCTTGATTTCTGTTGACCTTGGCTTGCTAAAACATGAACCAAAAATATTTAAAAATCACAATTATCTTCTGATTCTTTGCTGATAGCATTGAAAGTCATATAATTGTGTTTCAATTCATCTTTGCGTCGTACAAACAATATTAACGTTGTACAATTTTGTTTCCTTGTATAATAGAATTTTTGCAAATATTAAAAAATTCACATTTTGATCTTTTGATGACAACACAGACATCGTGGATTTATTTTTTGTGTGATACCAACAATATTGACTTTGTACAATTTTGTTTCGTTGTATAATAGAATTTTTGCAAAAATTAAAAAATTCACATTTTGATCTTTTGCTGACAACACAGACATCGTGGATTTATTTTTTGTGTCGTACCAAAAATAATAACGTACAATTTTGTTTCGTTGTATAATAGAATTTTTGCAAATATTAAAAAATTCACATTTTGATCTTTTGCTGACAACACAGACATCGTGGATTTATTTTTTGTGTCGTACCAAAAATAATAACGTTGTACAATTTTATTTCGTTGTATAATAGAATTTTTGCAAATATTAAAAAATTCACATTTTGATCTTTTGATGACAACACAGACATCGTGGAATTATGTTTTGTGTCGTACCAACAATATTGACTTTGTACAATTTTGTTTCGTTGTATAATGAAATTTTTGCAAATATTAGAAAATTCAATTCACATTTTGATCTCTTGCTGACAACACAGACATCGTGGAATTATTTTTATTATCTTGATTAAACATTTTTTTTCTCGGAGCAATTGTATTTGTAATGTATTTTCCAGTAGACGCTTTTTGTAGACAGTCTTAGACAAGATTAGATTAAAATTAAGTAAAAATTGTTTCAAGTGTCAATACTCGACTATATCGAATTTAAATGCATTTTTAATATGTACTCTCTCTTTAATATCGTATTAAATATTTACTTCTGTATTCTTTATCTGTAGCAAATAATTCTACACAGCTAATTTATTTTACCTGCTCGTCGTCAATCCGTGTGTTTTCAAAATATTTATTGGAATTTCTTTATTGAACTGTACCGGTGAAATTTCTCTCGATCGAAAATGAAATATATAATAAATTTTATGATTTCGGCACAAGGTTCGATCATATTATAATCGAAATAAATTAAATCGATTATTAATATGATCGAACCTTGCGACGAAATCATAAAATTTATTATTTATTGAACTGTATTTGATTTTTTCGTGATATAAAAATTGTGGATAAAGAGAATCCAAAATAAATGAATGAGCAAACAATGTCAGGCTATTTTCCAGGTGGCAGCAGGTGCAAATCAATTCCTCATTTCACAGATACTCTCCAAAATAACGTTTCCTCATGCTCACGCTTTTCCACAATTAGAAAACTGCGAAAAGTGGCAGCTAGCCATCAACACAGTATCCGATTTATGATTACTCCCGAGAGGATTTCGGTTTGATCTTGCTACTCACGTCTCGCTTTAATAGAGTACCGATAAAATAGGCCCTCAAGGTTGCTGAACACGCGGTCATGCTTAAAATTTATTTGATTCCATGGGAAATTGAACCGCGCCTTATCATCGAGCCTCTATTCCACCTCGTTGAATCGATTGCATCACCTTACACGCTATTGTTTATCGCCCCATCCACGCGGAACACTATGTGATAAATTTTTCAAACTATCTCATTCTGTTTGCCATTCTTACCGCGACGCTGTGATGGTGAACAATTTCACAGGTGTCCGCTTTAAAGGAGATCAGATACATCGAGAGCGTGATACTGCATCTAAAAGCGATTCATTCGAATTCTTGGCATTCTTCGACTGCTAAATTGTATTTGAAGAAACCTAAGCCATTCCTAGTATTCGTGGTTTAAATTTGGAAGCTATGGAAAATTTTTATTGAAAATATTTTTATTTGAAAATATTTTTATTTGAAAATATTTTTATTTGGAAATATTTTTATTTGAAAATATTTTTATTTGAAAATATTTTTATTTGGAAATAGTTTCATTTGAAAATATTTTCATTTGAAAATATTTTTATTTGAAAATATTTTTATTTGAAAATATTTTTATTTGGAAATATTTTTATTTGAAAATATTTTTATTTGAAAATATTTTTATTTGGAAATATTTTTATTTGAAAATATTTTTATTTGAAAATATTTTTATTTGGAAATAGTTTCATTTGAAAATATTTTCATTTGAAAATATTTTTATTTGAAAATATTTTTATTTGAAAATATTTTTATTTGGAAATATTTTTATTTGAAAATATTTTTATTTGAAAATATTTTTATTTGGAAATATTTTTATTTGAAAATATTTTTATTTGGAAATATTTTTATTTGGAGATATTTTTATTTGAAAATATTTTCATTTCAAAATATTTTTATTTGAAAATATTTTTATTTGAAAATACTTTTTCTTGAAACTGTGGAGCTAATTTTCAGTGTAATTTAATTGTTGGGATTCTGGAAATGTTGAGTGGGTCTTGAAACACCCTAAATTATTCCTGACATCCGTGGTTTAAATTTTGAAGCTTTGGAAAATTTTTATTGCAAATATTTTTATTGAAACTGTGGAGCTAATTTTCAGTGTAATTTAATTGTTGGGATTCTGGGGATGCTGAGTGGGTCTTGAAACACCCTAAATTATGCCTGATATCCGTGGTTTAAATTTTATACTACTATAATACTTTAATCATTTATAGTACTTTAATAAAACTTGGCAAATAAATTATGAAGCTTGAATGAGATTGCGAGACTGTGAGGCTTGAAACAGAACATAATTTGAATATTTTCAGAAAATTGTAACTTCCCTTGTTCCGTGTATAATTCACATCAACCCCTATAGCCCTGCAATTATTTTCTCTTCGTAGTATTTGTACGAAGCAATCAGGCCGCAGGAATAACCAAACTTTTAATATAATTTTTTAATAGCTCCAGCCGTGGCCACGAGAAACGGTCACGGAAAACAAACGAAGTATTATTCGCAATGCAGACGGAAAAACTCTCTGAGAAACTTTCATTAGACGCGGTGTTCCATCTAACGTTCGCATGGCAAAAAAAACTCGTCACATAAATTTTCACTAAATGTGAATCTTGATTACGTTAAAACATTTCTTATTTTTAAATTTTCCGTATTCAAAATCTGTTTATAATGACTTAATCAAGCCCCCTCTAAATTTTCACAGAAATTACTACATTCCTATTGAATAAGTATTATATAGTCTATTCCTTTACTTTCATAATTTCTATCGTTATTAAATTTTCTTCTATTCAAAATATTCTTATAGTAATTTGATCAAGCCCCCTTTAAATTTTCATACATTAGTATATTTCTATTGAATAAGTATTATTTAGTCTATTCCTTTACTTTCATAATTTCTATCATTATTACATTTTCTTCTATTCAAAATATTCTTATAGTAATTTGATCAAGCCTCCTTTAAATTTTCAGAAATTACTACATCATTATTGCATAAGTATTATTTACACTATTACTTTAGATTCATAATTTCTATCATTATTAAATTTTCCTCTATTCAAAATATTCTTATAATAATTTGATCAAGCCTCCTCTATATTTTCAGGAATTACTACATCCTTATTAAGGTGTTTTATCTTTATATGTTTTGTGGTTGGTAGGTTTAGTGTTAAGGATTGGGTGTGAATGTTAGAAGAAATATAATTATAGGAAGGAAAAATTTGAACAATGTCGCACGCCACGTGTGGATACGATTAGAATTTCATGGGTACCGATATGTTGTAGTGAACGATATCGAATTAATCGGAAATTCCACTCATGTTTCAGATATTATGCGATAGTTCATCCGATGAGAGCGCAATACACGTGCACAATAAGCCAGGCCCGTAAGATCGTGATCATAACATGGGTGGTGTCGTTCCTGCTCGGCATTCCGATGATTTTCACCCAGGTGGGCGTTATTTTAATTATTGTGCATGTTAAAACGTCTCCGCACTTTTTGCACTAATATTCACATAAGTCGCATATTTTTAATTCCCACATTGCAAATTTCACAGTGGTGAGGCAATAAAAATTGAGAAAATTCTCTAGACCACAAAATTAATTTTAATCTCTATTTTCAATAATTTTATCTTAATTATTGTGCATGTTAAAACGTCTACGCACTTTTGGCACTAATATTCACATTCGCCGCATATTTTTAATTCCCACATTGCAAATTTCCCAGTGACGAGGCAATAAAAATTGAGAAAATTCTCTAGACCACAAAATTAATTTTAATCTCTATTTTCAATAATTTTATCTTAATTATTGTGCATGTTAAAACGTCTACGCACTTTTGGCACTAATATTCACATACGCCGCATATTTTTAATTCCCACATTGCAAATTTCCCAGTGGCGAGACAATAAAAATTGAGAAAATTCTCCAAACCACAAAATTAATTTTAATCTCTATTTTCAATAATTTTATCTTAATTATTGCGCATGTTAAAACGTCTACGCAGTTTTGGCACTAATATTCACATACGTCTCATATTTTTAATTCCCACATTGCAAATTTCCCAGTGGCGAGACAATAAAAATGGAGAAAATTCTCCAAACCACAAAATTAATTTTAATCTCTATTTTAAATAATTTTAACTTAATTATTGCGCATTTTAAAACGTCTCCGCACTTTTCGCACTAATATTCACGTACGTCTCATATTTTTAATTCCCACATTGCAAATTTCCCAGTGGCGAGACAATAAAAATTGAAAAAATTCTCTAGACTACAGAATAAAAATCTATTCTTATTCATTTCATTCCTAATTTATTCTCGTGCATTTTACAACATTGCTCGTCCCATAAATACTTCAAATAAATTTTCAAATAAAATAAACTAAAACAGATTTTAAGACGAATCTTGTTTCGCCAGAGTAAAATCATATTTATTTAACGAAACTCGTGCCTACACGTCATCAAAGTTAATGTGCCATGTACAGGGTCGGCATACTTCTCGTATGAACATAGCATATTTCGCTCATAGGCAGCAAGTTCTCGCGGTCAGATAGTTAGCAGCGTGGTTCCGGCCGAGATAGAGTCGTCTAGTTTCTGAATATTCGACGGCCATTTTACAAACAGGCATTGTTTTCCTTTTCGGTGGCTCAGCGAAAATTCACGAGCACAATCTGAGAGCGCGAGATTTAAAATTGCGAGTCGATTAAAATTTTCCTTGCCGTGTACAATGTGGGGGTGGGTGGAGGGACGTCCACCGCGAGGAGTAAAGAATTAATGAAACTCGACGGGTAGCTCGGTTTTACTCCTCGTAAATGCGGTGTGCTTGACTATAAAACGATTTTATGCGACCGTGGAGAATCATGTGCTCGTAAGTGCATATAGTTCCAGCGTTTTAATAAACTTTTCCTTGCTGAATCGTAAAACAGATGTTGGTTGAATGGATTTTTCGATGATTTATGTGTCTGTTATTACTTCGAGGGTTGGCTAAGAACCCTTTCGTATAGTAATGTTCTCTGATAATATTCTTACAGCGAATTTACGCACTGATTACAAAGGAAAAAAACAAATATTTGTGAAAATTGTTACATGACTATTGCAAAAATTGTTCTTTGCTTTTTAGACTTGATCGAGAACTCTTTTGTACGCTGACGGTTCTCAGGCGACTCTTTCTTAACGAAAATTTATACATTTACGAAGAAAATTGCAAAGGAAGAAAACAAATATTTGTAAAAATTGTTACATGACTATTGCAAAAATTGTTCTTTGCTTTTTAGACTTGATCGAGAACTCTTTTGTACGCTGACGGTTCTCAGGCGACTCTTTCTTATCGAAAATTTATACATTTACGAAGAAAATTGCAAAGGAAGAAAACAAATATTTGTGAAAATTGTTACATGACTATTGCAAAAATTGTTCTTTGCTTTTTAGACTTGATCGAGAACTCTTTTGTACGCTGACGGTTCTCAGGCGACTCTTTCTTAACGAAAATTTATACATTTACGAAGAAAATTGCAAAGGAAGAAAACAAATATTTGTGAAAATTGTTACATGATATTGGAAAAATTGTTCTTTGCTTTTTAGACTTGATCGAGAACTCTTTTGTACTCTGACGATTCTCAAACGACTCTTTCTTAACGAAAATTTATACATTTATTTGAAGAAAGATCGCAAATATTTTTAAAAATTTTTGGAGAAATAGATTTTTGAATCTTCATATTTTTCTACACAATGTGGTTCATCTAAGCATTTATTTTTTTATTATAATATTAAAAATACTTATTATTTTGTATTTCATTGATAAAAATGTTTTGATAGTTAATATTTCGTTTGTTTCAGACGCACAAGGAAGTGGGACTTCGATTCATCGCTTACTGGTGTGTCAGAGACTCCGATGCAGGACTTTTATGGCTTGCACATGAAGTCTACATGTTGGTCCTGGTTCTCATTTTGCCTGTGACTGTCATGGCTTTTTGCTACACGGCGATTTGCTGGGAAATTTGGCGTGTGATGAAACGCCGCTGCCATATGACGTCACGACACGCGTACGTTGTTAAATTGATCGCTCAAAAATTCCTTTAAAAAATAAAGAACATTGGTACACTAGTTACTGTTATAAAAGAAACAACAGTATACCTGTCAAAGAAGATGATCAAAATTTGTGCTCCGTAAACCTAGTGCTAGAAACAAGAATAGTTGAGAAATTTCCCTTGAAATGTGATTAATATATGTTCTACAATTTTTAAAAAATAGATATAATCAATTCTCTCAAAGTTTTGTTCTATCAAAATTCATCTGGTGAATACTTTGCTCTGTATACAAATTTCCTAACATTTTTTAAAAATGAATACATTTAATTTTCTCAAATTTTTCTTCAACAATAATTTATTTGATGAATTCTTTGCTCGGTACTTAAATTTCCGATTACTATATTTCCTAAAATTCTTCACAAATTAGTACATTTATTTCTCTCAGATTTTTCTTCAACAATAATTTATCCGGTAAATTCTTTGCTCGGTATCCAAATATCCTAAAATTTTTTAAAAATAAACACATTCAATTTTCTCAAATTTTTCATCAACAATAATTTATCTGTTGAATTGTTTGCTCGGTACTTAAATTTCCGATTACTATATTTCCTAAAATTCTTTACAAATTAGTGCATTTATTTCTCTCAAATTTCTCTTCAACAATAATTTATCTGGTGAATTCTTTGCTCGGTACTTAAATTTCCCGTTTCGAGTATCACGTCTTTGAAAATTCGTAGCAAGATGGCTGGAGGGCGGTCGCATCCCCCGCGATTAGGGGATGAAATAGTGGATGCGTGAACAGATAATCTCGCCGGTATTACAAAAAGGGAATGATGCCTAGCAAAATGGAGTATCGTGACAGCAAATCAAAGTAAACGTTCTTTTGAAAAGCGTCTAGCTCTCGGGACCTTCGATTTCCCAGATAAGCTGGTTTCGGAGGAAAACCGAGTTTTCCATCATTTTTACCCGGATACGGTGTCCCGGGGAAAAACTCTGACAACCGTAACTGATGCACCCAGCTTTTCAACTTGCTACATATCGAGTCAGGAACCCTCTCGAGGCACGAAAGTAACCGTCGTCGTTGACTCTTGAATCGATACGAGTGCCGAGAACCCGATAAAAGTTACACCGGTTATTTATGCCGTGATCTCTAAAATCGCAGTGAATAAGAGAACAGAATTACGTCCGATTGATTCTTGTCTATTCAAGTCACTTTATGAGATCTCTCTTGCTGTCTGGGACGCTATTAGCCCATTTATTTCGCGTTTCGTTGCAACGAAACGATTTTCAAACTGTGGATTTCACTCGCTTTTACCATTTTTGGTCTTCTGAAGCTCGACAGGTTGAAATACGATTGTTCATTGTATGTAGATCGTGACAAAACTTTTAATTCTTCGAATATACAGAAAATTTTATTCCATTATTTTCTGTATGAATTTTCTTAGAACAATTTCTGTGATTGTCCCAAAGATTTAACCCCTTGCTGTACAATTTATTTTACGGTTTTATGAATAAGGAGAAAATTTATATTAATTGTACGCTTATATGTTCTGCAATGATTGTACATTCAAAACAAAAAAATAGAATTTAATTTCGGTTTAAAGGAAATTAATAACTAGACAGCGGATCTTTATGCATAATAAAAATCTTCTACCTGAATATCTTTATGAAATCTATTTTTATGTAACTTATTTTAATCGCAATTGATGCAGACAATTTTTCTTTTGTATAAAGATCCACTGCTGAAACATCAGATGAATTGGATACTACTGATACATTATTCACGACCTATTAAAATTATTAAGAGCTGAAATCAATTTTTATATAACTTATTTTAATCGCAATTGATGCAGACAATTTTTATTTTGTATAAAGATCTACTGATAAAACATTAGATGAATTGAATGCTGCTGATACATTATTCACGACCTATTAAAATTATTAAGAGCTGAAATCAATTTTTATGTAACTTATTTTAAGCGCAATTGATGCAGACAATTTTTATTTTTCATAAAGATCCGCTGTCTACTTATAACATTTTTGATCTTTTCAAACATTAATATTTCTGCTATCTCATTCTTTGCGCAATCTACTGACTTCTCGAGATATAATTTAGTCAATCTTTTCGACGCTAAATCTCCCAGCTCCGTATACCACATGGAATTGTATTTCACCATGCGAGACTAGCCCCGAATAACAGTTGTCCCTCTCCCCATGAACCGTCCAAAGAAAAATCCCTCGGAATCTCGTATATTCGCCGCATTCCATTAGACCTTTTACCAAATAATACTTCTAGACCTCTAGAAGGACGATGCATTATGCATTATGCATTCGGGATGACAAGCGAACACGCGGCAAAATAAAGAAACGTATTTAGAAAAGTGGGAAACCGCGGGACAGTGTTCTGTACCAGGAGTATTTGCAATTTAATTAGCGTGGCCATTAGCAGTGGTCGCAGAGAAACTACAGTACCCCGTTATGTTATTAACGCGAGTCACAAGACTTCCTGCCAACGTTCCGCACAGCGAATATTAAAATTTCTTTTAATCCGACAAATACTCCATGATATTTCTTGCTTGAGAAGATCCATGTGGCTGTTCGCCAGGTCCCGATCCAGAATTTTAATGACCTCTTCATTAATAGAATTATGATAAAAGCGAGTAGACAAGGTTGAGAACAGTATTCTAATTAAAAGAATTTAACCCGTTACATTACAACATCGCGAGTCAGACTCGTGATGAAGATTTTCGAACAGGATCGACTAAAGAAATAAAATATAATGAAATAAAATTCCATTTTATTGTTATTAACATATATAGTCATTGGACCACACAACAAATATAAATTTCTTGTTTCTTTTAAGAAATTATGAATACTAAAGAAATTCTTATCACTGCAACCGTGTAGCAGCTGTAATCGACGACGTTGAAACTTTGTGGATGTACAAAATAAACTTAAATTTTCAAAAAAACCTATGTTGAATTTTCGACATAGGCACAGATAGAAAAGTTAAAAATCATGACAATCTACTTTCTTCTTCACAACTCCGGTCAATAGCAATTTTATAAATGTTCTTTTTACATATTATCTAGTAAATTAATCCTTCCAACATCTCAATAAAATTCAAGTCATTTTGACTAATTTTAAAAAAGTTATTCGTTTTTAACACTAAACCTCCCAGTGCCGGTCAAATGACCGATTTCAAAAATTTTATTTTAAAATTATCGAAGTTATAAAGACGCATTCATGAGTAATAGATATATAAATTTTCTCGCACAAGCTTATGTTAAAACAAAAATTGTACAAACTCTGGATAAATACAATCTTGTAATTTTTATAAATCAATACATACTAGTTGCTATTAATGCTCGGTAGGTTTAGTGTTAAAAAGTATACTTAAGTACCTAGCCGCCACCGTAGCTCACAACAAGGTAAAATAAATAATAATTAGATCGAGCCCATTATATAGCAACAAAATTAATTTTTTCGGGTGATTGTTACTAAATTTCTCGATCGAGAAGAAACTACAGTATTAAATTCAACTGCGATTTTTCAGCAGATATCGTTACGGTTGTTGAGATGGGCTTGTAAAAAGTTGTAAAAAGCTGAAAGTGGCTAAACAGTCGTTTCCTGGGAGTTCAAGGGGCACTTGAAACTGAACTTTCCTGGACTTTTTGCGAACTTTTCCAGAAAACAGCCGAGCAGATAGCGAAACGTAGGAAAATGCAAGTTATTCCTAGCGGAAACTGTCGCCGCCTGTTCCTCGACAAACCCGAAACAGATAAACCAGTTCTGAAGAGATTAAAAAATTTACTTTTTCGAGTACAACTATCCTGGAAATGCAATCGAGTTATTTACAATTCTGGACAGCGAGAAGTTTCTCCTGGCAGAATGAAACTTTGCTTCTTACCGATGATTGATGCACTTTGGTGTTACTACGTTACGCTGTGTATTCATCTTTTAGGTAGATATGGAAAATTAATAGTTCGAGTGAAATATTAGGAGAATTTTGTCGGATCTTGTTGTAATGTAATGCTAGCTCGCTGGAATTTTAAATCGTGCAATATGTCTTCCGAATAAATCTCTGTAGGATATATAACGCTAGTATTAAGTATGGTTTGCGTTAACTAGAACTAGCTTAAGTAGAAAGCAATTTTAGATTTTTGTTTAAATATTGAGAGGAATGGAAGTCGAAGTAAAATTTTATTTTGCCAATCAGCGGAGTGATTAAACAAAAAATTGCATAGAGTTTCATTAAATGATAGTAATGTGGCTCGGCGAGAATTCATGAGCACGATCCGAGAGCGTGAAATTTAAAATTGCGAGTCAATCAGTGGAGTAATTAAACAAAAAATTCATAGTAAATGATAGTAAAAATTGAATGATAGTAAAAATTGAATGATAGTAAAAATTAAATGATAGTAAAAATTAAATGATAGTAAAAATTGAATGATAGTAAAAATTAAATGATAGTAAAAATTAAGTGATAGCAAAAATTGAATGATAGTAAAAATGGAATGATAGTAAAAATTGAATGATAGTAAAAATTGAATGATAGTAAAAATGGAATGATAGTAAAAATTGAATGATAGTAAAAATTGAATGATAGTAAAAATTAAGTGATAGCAAAAATTGAATGATAGTAAAAATTAAATGATAGTAAAAATTGAATGATAGTAAAAATTGAATGATAGTAAAAATTAAATGATAGTAAAAATTGAATGATAGTAAAAATTAAATGATAGTAAAAATTAACTGATAGTAAAAATTACGTTTTCCAAATTTCTAAAGACATTTAACGTATTGTCGTGTTTAATAAGATGAATAAATTTATAATTAGGTCTTGTCGCGAAAGAAAAATATGCAAAAATAAATTTCATTTGAATCGATTTCAATTATTCCTTTTTCGCATAGACAAAATTCTACACAAAACGCAATCCCAGTGACGTCGGAAACGTCAGCGCAAGAAAACAATTACCATTCTCAATTCCAAGAAAATAGGAATTTGCACGAAGACCCTAGTAGTATAATTCCAGCTAAGAATCATGCTAGCCAATTCCGGGAATCGTGTAATCGTTCGAGCGATATCACGATGTTCTCGATAAACTTGTCATCGCGCCAAGAAGATCGTAGAAGAGCGTACAAGAGTACTAGGGAACTCTTGATCTTCGTATCCCGTTATCGATCGTCAGTATAGCTCGTGGATCCATCCTCGTTTATTATGCTCGTTGGAAACTTGTTGGAAACTTGTAGGAAGCCCGATCAGACGGTTGACCATAACGAAGCGTCGCGACGGAATCTCGAGTGATGCAATTTGCAAGTTCCACTGGCAAAACTCCTGGCAGACTCGTGTCTTTCCTTGTACACCGTGCATAGCGTGTATTTTGTACTGTTTATCGGGTTGGATCGTTGATAAAGCCCGGTGATTCTGGTAACGATCCAGGTTACGCGACGTCTGGGTGTTGAGCGGCTAAAAGAACATCCTGTGCATAATGGATTCGGATAACGGGTTTACGGGAGAGAACAGTGCGACGGAAACAGGATTGCATGGATACGCCCTCGAGAAACCCAATCCGGTCGATCTAATTCAACCTGGTACAATGTGTTCCAGATTAAGCCCGAACAACACGGATGCCGAGTCGATACCCATGAACCAGAGGCAGACCATGCGAAACGGGCGACGCTCCTATCGAGAAGACGGACAAACAGAGGAGGAATCCAGGACCATGAAACAGGTGCGTCGCAGATCCTCTTGGACTTCTGCAAATTCGATCCAATTTCCTTAAGATACTGCTTCGGATCTATTGTAGCTTGATTTTGAGACTTTGTGTTGCAGGGAAAATAGGGTTACGGTTTCTTTTTTTGGGATATTAGAGAGTGTCTTTGATGGCGAATCGGTAGATCAATATTGTGAATTTTGGAAAATTAGTGTGTAGATTATATCTTGCGGATTTAGAGAAAAATTGATGAAACCATGTCGTCGGATCAAGTAAAATTGATATGATATTCGGAAGATTCTTTGAGATCATTTTGGAGTGTATTTTTGGAGGAATTTTTGGACGTTCGAGGATTTAACATTAGAACTACCGGACAAGTCAAAATGACTGGTTTCTAAATTTTTCTTTTACAAATATTGAAATTATAAAAATGTTTTCCGGAGTAATGTTTTAGTCAACTTCTCTATTAGAGTACATATTTAAATAAAAGTTGTACGGAAGTTGAATAAATGCATTCTTGTCGTTATTAGAATGCAATATACACCAGTCGCGATTAGCGCTCGGTAGTTCTAGTGTTAAATTAATGGTGGATGATAGTAGTTTGTTACAGGTGCACCGAGATTTAATATAAAATATGGTTTCATGTCGAAAAATTAAGAAGTATAACCATTGGCTCAAACAATGTTTGATTCGATACAATTTTTCAAATATGAAATAGGCTCATGAAGTTTTATGAGTAAACTTATTCATAATATTAAAAAAATCAAGTGAACCAGCATGAATAATATATTTTAGTTTATGGCAAGGTGGCATAGCATTACGAGATGTTACGGAAGGGAATAGGTTTGATATAATAAAGGTTTGAAGAAAATTTTTCAATACAATTATTACATCTAGCAAATCTTATATTCTACTATACAATATTGACACAAATTCTAAATGTGCAGCTATTAGCTCGATATTATCCACTACATGCAAAATGCTATAATTTATATGTTATAGCATTTTGCGAATTGTGGATAATATCGATTGCCCAGGTCTCACCACGAGGAGGTTGCTGCACAAGAGACCCGAAAAGGAGTCAGAACGAATTCTCCCTTCGTTCTGTCTCCCTTTCTTACAACGAAGATTCTTAGAAACTAAGTTTCGCAGGTCGCTAAATGGAAAAGTAGTCTTTTTCATGGAAAAGACTTCTTTTCCATTTAGCGTATGTCGAGTTATTATTGCGGGGCAAAGCGTGAATCGGAGAAGAAGTCTCCGATCCACGAGGGACCAAAGGCGAATCAGGCGGAAGGCTCTGATTCTTTCAAAGAGAGAAACAAGATCGAACCAGAGCAGAAGGCTCTGGGGTTCAAGGGTGACGCGACGCGTTCAGTGCTTGCAAGTCCTGAGCCGACCAGCCCGATACCCGCCACTCCATCACCAAGAAAGATGGCAAAGAGATGCGCTCAAACGGTTTCTGGCGCTACTGGGTGACATGAGAACATGGCGTGCCCAGAATTACGTTAACACAGAGGATCGTCAGAAGACGAGTGAACGAGTCACTTAGACATCCCTCTCAATGACTTCACGCCGGATACCGAAACTGGACCGGCTCAGAACCTGCAAGCAAGGCCGACACGGCAGAAGGCTGTGTCGGAATCAGAAAACGGAGCGAGCAAAGTGAAATTACGGCAATAATTACTCGACATAATTACAACGACGATTGACAATCTTAATAACTAACGCACGCACTAAAACTAATTTATAAATAATCCGGAGTCTTCGTTCCATGATTCCTCTTCGATCGATGAATTTTCTTCTTTCGATGAATTTTCTTCTTTCAATGAATTTTCTTCTTTCGATGAATTTTCTTCCTTTGATGAATTTTCTTCGCATGATGAATTTTCTTCGCAAGATGAATTTTCTTGAACAGAATCCATAACCAGCTGAAACAAAATTGACTCCAAATGGAAAAGCTGTTGAAAAAAATCGAAACAGAATCGAAAACCAGTTGAAACAAAATCGAAACAGAATCGAAAACCAGTAGATACGAAATCGACATCAAATGAAAAACCAGTCGAAACAGAATCGAAACCATGTCGAACCCAAATCTAATGATTTGTGGACGCAACGATCTATAGGCGATTCGGGTGGCCCCGGGGACGCGAGTCCCCGTACCCACTCACGGGCCCCATCCCGTGAGTGAGCCCCTGGGGGACCTCCGATCGGAGGAATATCAATTTCAAGACAAAAATATCGATTTGAGAAAGTTGAACTTTGAAAGTTCAGGAGCACATTCCAATTACGAATCTAAAAATTAATAATGGAGGTGTTTGTTGAAGGTACATGTATTCTGAAATTGAAATTTCGTATTTCTATTATTAATTGAAAAAAAATGCTGAAGCTGGAATACTTGAACAAAGGAAAACAAAGAAATTATTAAGTCTTAAATTCTAATATAAAATACATATTTACGCAAACTCTAAATGTGCAGCTATTAGCTCGATATTATCCGCTACATGCAAGATACTACAATTTATAAGTTATAATATCTTGCGAATTGTGGATAATATCGATTGCCCAGGTCTCACCACGAGGAGGTTGCTGCACAAGAGACCCGAAAGGGAGTCAGAACGAAGTCTTCCTTCGTTCTGTCTCCCTTTCTTACAACGAAGATTCTTAGAAACTAAGTTTCGCAGGTCGCTAAATGGAAAAGTAGTCTTTTTCATGGAAAAGACTTCTTGTCCATTTAGCGTATGTCGAGTAATTATTGCGGGGCAAAGAGTGAATCGGAGAAGAAGTCTCCGATCCACGAGGGACCAAGGGCGAATCAGGCGGAAGGCTCTGATTCTTTCAAAGAGAGAAACAAGATCGAACCAGAGCAGAAGGCTCTGGTTCAAGGGTGACGCGACGCGTTCAGTGCTTGCAAGTCCTGAGCCGACCAGCCCGATACCCGCCACTCCATCACCAAGAAAGATGGCAAAGAGATGCGCTCAAACGGTTTCTGGCGCTACTGGGTGACATGAGAACATGGCGTGCCCAGAATTACGTTAACACAGAGGATCGTCAGAAGACGAGTGAACGAGTCACTTAGACATCCCTCTCAATGACTTCACGCCGGATACCGAAACTGGACCGGCTCAGAACCTGCAAGCAAGGCCGACACGGCAGAAGGCTGTGTCGGAATCAGAAAACGGAGCGAGCAAAGTGAAATTACGGCAATAATTACTCGACATAATTACAACGATGATATACAATCTTAATAACTAACGCACGCCCTAAAACTAATTTATAAATAATCCGGAGTCTTCGTTCCATGATTCCTCTTCGATCGATGAATTTTCTTCTTTCGATGAATTTTCTTCTTTCGATGAATTTTCTTCCTTTGATGAACTTTCTTCGTACGTCCTGACGAACAAGAGTAAGATGAACGACGAAAATCGAAACAGAATCGAAAACCAATTGAAAAAAAATCGAAACAGAATCGAAAACTAGTTGAAGCAAAATGGAAACAGAGTCGAAAAACAGTTGAAACAAAATCGACATCAAATTGACATCAAATCGAAACCAAGTCGAAACAAAATCGAAACCACATCGAGCCCAAGTCTAATGACTTGTGGACGCAACGATCTATAGGCGATTCGGGTGGCCCCGGGGACGCGAGTCCCCGTACCCACTCACGGGCCCCATCCCGTGAGTGAGCCCCTGAGGGAATTAAGATTCGAGCAATATCGATTTCACGACATAATATATCGGTTTCCTGAAATACATATCGATTTCCTGAAATACATATCGATTTCCTGAAATACATATCGATTTCCTGAAATACATATCGATTTCCTGAAATAAATATCAATTTCCTGAAATAACTATCAATTTCCTGAAATAAATATCAATTCACTGAAATAAATATCAATTCCCTGATATAAATATCAATTTCCTGAAATACATATCAATTTCCTGAAATACATACCAATTTCCTGAAATAAATATCGATTTCCTGAAATAAATATCAATTCCCTGAAATAAATATCAATTTACTGAAATAAATATCAATTTACTGAAATAAATATCAATTTACTGAAATAAATATCAATTTACTGAAATAAGTATCAATTTACTGAAATAAGTATCAATTTACTGAAATAAAAACCAATTTCCTGAAATAAATATCAATTTCCTGAAATAACTATCAATTTCCTGAAATAACTATCAATTTCCTGAAATAACTATCAATTTCCTGAAATAACTATCAATTTCCTGAAATAACTATCAATTTCCTGAAATAAATATCAATTCACTGAAATAAATATCAATTCCCTGATATGAATATCAATTTCCTGAAATACATATCAATTTCCTGAAATACATACCAATTTCCTGAAATAAATATCGATTTCCTGAAATAAATATCAATTCCCTGAAATAAATATCAATTTACTGAAATAAATATCAATCTCCTGAAATAAATATCAATTTCCTGAAATAAATATCAATTTCCTGAAATAAATATCAATTTCTTGAAATAAATAACAATTTCTTGAAATAAATAACAATTTCTTGAAATAAATATCAATTTCCTGAAATAAATATCAATTTCCTGAAATAAATATCAATTTCCTGAAATAAATATCAATTTCCTGAAATAAATATCAATTTCCTGAAATAAATATCAATTTCCTGAAATAAATATCAATTTCCTGAAATAAATAACAATTTACTGAAATAAATATCAATATTCTGAAATAAATATCAATTTCCTGAAATAAATATCAATTTCCTGAAATAAATATCAATTTCCTGAAATAAATAACAATTTCCTGAAATAAATAACAATTTCTTGAAATGAATAACAATTTCTTGAAATAAATAACAATTTCCTGAAATAAATAACAATTTCCTGAAATAAATAACAATTTCCTGAAATAAATAACAATTTCCTGAAATAAATATCAATTTCCTGAAATAAATATCAATTTCCTGAAAAATATCAATTTCTAGACAAAAATATTGTATCAATTTGGTAAAGTCGAACTTTGAAAGTCTTACAAAATAAAGTATTACCATTCTTACAAATTACATAAGAAATTTAAAACTCTAAGGTTTAAAATTCTAGATCGGAACTCCTAAAACTACTTTAAATTGCGGCTATTTATTCGCAACATTAACTAGACATTAAGTCAACTTTGAAAATTTATACTATTACAACGCGTGTTACAATTTGTTTCGCAACGCTACTTAAAATCGCGAATGTTCTTATCTCACAGTTGATCGTTGCAACTGGAGCATGGGCGCCTGAAATGTCGAAAGACTCGAAAGCAAACGCGAACTTTTGATGCGCAACGCTAATTCAACAAATCGAAATTCAAAATACTATTTAAATAAGAAAAGAACTCTGAAGTCTAAAATTCTATATCGGTGACTCTAGAATTACTTTAAATCGCGACTATTTATTCGCAACATTAGCTAGACATTTGATCAACTTTAAAAATTGATACTAGTACATCGCGTATGACAATTTGTTTCGCAACGCTAATCGAAATCGCGGATGAGCCCATCTCACAGTTGATCGTTGCAGCTCGAGCATGGGCGCCTGAAATGTCGAAAGACTCGAAAGCAAACGCGAACTTTTGGTGCGCAACGCTAATTCAACGAACAGAGATCCAAAAAAGATTACTCTAATTCAACAAATCGAAATTCAAATTGTTATTTAAATAAGAAATTTAAAATTCTAATGTTTAAAATTGTAGATCGGTATGTCTAGATTTACTTTAAATCGCGACTATTTATTCGCAACATTTACTACATATTTAATCAAGTTTTAAAATTGATAGTAGTACAACGCGTGTGACAATTTGTTTCGCAACACTACTCGAAATCGCGGATGTGCCCATCTCACAGCTGATCGTTGCAGCTCGAGCATGGGAGCCTGAAAAGTCGAAAGACTCGAAAGCAAACGCGGACTTTTGGTGCGCAACGCTAATTCAACGAACAGAGATCCAAAAAAGATTAATCTACAGTTTGTGCAAGACGAATCGCGACTATTTGTTTCGGAACTCTATACTTTAAACAAGCTATATCGCTGATAGAAGCTGCGATTATAATTGGAAGGAAGACTAACTTTGATCTCTGTTCAAAATCGACTAAATGCAACGCGTGGTTTTCTCGCAACGCTAGTGCAAATCGCGGACGTTCCCATCTCGGCTGATCGTTGGGGCGGCGAGGCCAGCCCATGCATGCAACTAACTACTTTTACACTCTACTACTACTACTCAATTTCTACAGACGAGTAAGTGACAAGGTAGTGAAGAAATGACTCACTCAAAGATGCGAAGTCGCTGCAACGATTGCCCTCTTGAATGCTAGTTTGTCAGGCATCTTCGGTCCCATCCCGACAATTTGTCTCGCAACGTCACTCGAAACCGCGGAAGTGCTGATCTCACTGTTGAGCGTTGCAACTGGAGCATGGGCGCCTGAAATGCCGAAAGATTCTAATGCAAACGCGATACTTTTGTTGCGCAACACTAATTCAACAAATCGAAATTCACAATGCTATTTAAATAAGAAATTAAAAACTCTAAATCGCGACTATTTATTCGCAACATTAACTAGACATTTAATAAATTTTAAAAATTGATACTAGTACAACGCGTATGACAATTTTTTTCGCAACTCTACTCGAAATCGCGGATGTGCCCATCTCACAGTTGATCGTTGCAGCTCGAGCATGGGAGCCTGTAAAGTCGAAACACTCTAAAGCAAACGCGAACTTTTGGTGCGCAACGCTAATTCAACGAACAGAGATTCAAAAAACTAGTACTTTACATTGTCTGTAACGACAACAATATGAACTTGAAAAGTTATCAATTTGAAATGTAATTTTGAACCGCGACTATTTGTGATTCGCAACGCTACGTTCTAAACAATCTATATCGTTATGTTAACATTAATCTCTGTTCAAAATCGACTAATGCAACGCGTGGTTTTGTCGCAACGCTAGTGCAAGTCGCGGACGTTCCCATCTCGGCTGATCGTTGGGGCGGCGAGGCCTGCCCATGCATGCAACTAACTACTTTCATACTCTACTACTACTCTATAGTACTACTTCTACAGACAAGTATAGTGACAAAGTAATGGCGAAATGACTCACTCAAAGATGCGAAGACGCTGCAATGATTGCACTCTCTCAGCCGATCAGCAAGGTAATGACTGCATGCCGGATACTGAAACTGGACCAGCTCAGAGCCCAAGGTAAACGAAGACAGCATTGAAGAGACCATGGCCCCCCCCGAGCTAGCTTAAAGTAGGCCAAGGAAGTTTTAAATAACCCTTGGCCTACCCTAAGCTAGCTAAAGGTAGACCATGATAAACATTGGTAGGCCATTGGTGGAGGACCTTTGGTCAAGCTTAACCCAGCTGATGGTAGCCAAGGGTAGCCCACGATAGCTGTGGAGGACCACTGGTCATCCCCAAGATAGACAACGGTAGGCCAGGGTAGCTCTGGAGAAGAACAGGGAAAACCACTGCTGGAGGACCCTTGGTCAACCCAAAGCCAGCTGAAGATGAGCAAAGGTAGGCTAGAGTAGTTCTGGATGGCCACTGGTCAACCTCAGGGTAGGCCACTGGTGAATGACCCTTGGTCAACCCAAAGCCAGCTGAAGATGAGCAGAGGTAGGCTAGAGTAGTTCTTGATGGCCACTGGTCAACTTCAGGGTAGGCCACTAGTGAAGGACCCTTGGTCAACTCAAAGCCAGCTGAAGATGAGCAGAGGTAGGCTAGGGTAGCTCTGAATGACCACTGGTCAACTTCAGGGTAGGCCACTAGTGAAGGACCCTTGGTCAACTCAAAGCCAGCTGAAGATGAGCAGAGATAGGCTAGGGTAGCTCTGGATGACCACTGGTCAACTTCAGGGTAGGCCACTGGTCAAGGATCCTTGGTCACCTCTGAGCCAGCTGAAGGTAGGCAGGATAGGCCAGGGTACCGCTGGAGGACCCCTGGTCAGCCCAAGGTAGCCGAAGATCCTCCTGGTCCCGGAGCCCGTCCGCTCCTGCCGGAGGACCCGGCCCGACTGACTGACTGAGCGCGCTCCCCGGGCTTAGGTAGGCAGTGATGCACAGCGCGCAGCGAAGGGCAACGCTCCCCACCCCAACTAATTTCGGTAGATTTCGATCGCCGTGATAATAATGATTGATAAATGTATTATTTCTGGCTGTATAATGTTTATAACAATTTCTTTTGCCACTGATATGGTCAAGCACTCCCTTGACCATCTGACTACCTAATTTTTTAGTCAATATTGCTAATAATACTCGAGATACACAATAACTTATAAACCGTGAATATTCGCGCGCATTAATTCATCGAACACAATTCACTGATAAATTTATTACTTCCAGCTGTGTAATGTTTATAACAATTTCTTTTGCCAATGATATGGTCATGCACTCCCTTGACCATCTGACTACTTAATTTTTTAGTCAATATTGGTAATAGTACTCGAGATACAGAATAACTTATAAACCGTGAATATTCGCGCGCATTAATTCATCGAACACAATTCACTGATAAATTTATTATTACCAGTTGTATAATGTTTATAACAATTTCTTTTGCCAATGATATGGTCATGCACTCCCTTGACCATCTGACTACTTAATTTTTTAGTCAATATTGGTAATAGTACTCGAGATACAGAATAACTTATAAACCGTGAATATTCGCGCGCATTAATTCATCGAACACAATTCACTGATAAATTTATTATTACCAGTTGTATAATGTTTATAACAATTCCTTTTGCCAATGATATCGACAAGCACACCTGCAACCATCTGACTATCTAATTTTTTACTATAAATTGCTAATAGCATTCAAGATACAGAATAACTTATAAACCGTGAACATTCGCGCGCATTAATTTATCAAACAGAATTCACTGTAAATATTTGTAACAATTTCTTTTGCCAATGATGTTGACAAGCACTCCTTTGATCAGCTTGCCATGTAATTATTTATTAAATATAACTAATACTACACGATATACAGAGTACTCTATGAAATTAAAATTATATCATAAAATGACAATTACAATTAATATTCGTTTAAAGCAAAGTTTCACAGTAATTTCTGCATGAAATGCTGAAACTTGAAATGGAAGAATCTTGTTATCCAGTGCAATGTTCTCAGATATAACGTTGGACACCTTCAGATACAACTATGAACAAAACCATCTCATTGCAATCGCAGTACATTAATTACTGTCTCGTTAAAACGTTGAAACAGAAATTGTAAGAGCGAACAAGGCTGCAGACAGCTTTGAAATTCCGTCAGCGATAAAAGTCTGTAGCTTCGTTGAAATTGGTAAGAGTTCTCCCGATTCCATCCACCCATTTGCCTAAACAAATCGCCTCCACTTTCATTTAAATGGTAATTGTCATGCACTTGGAACGACGCTCTCGAACACATAAGGCCTTCCCTCGTGTGTCCTACATAGGGTTTGATACTTATCTTGCCTGGACCATAGAGACACAACTTTGGTATACTAATTTTTACAAGTTACAGTCGTTTAACACTAGATTTACGGAGCACTAAAATTGATTATTTTACCTTGCTTTATAAAAATAATAAAATTGTATTTATTTAGATCTTCAGCGATTTTTATTGTAATACGTATACAAAAATTAAATCTATTTAATAATTCCTCACGAAAGCCTCCTTACACTCTTAATAATCGTAAATTAAAATTTTTTGAATCCGTCATTTTGACGGGCCCCGTAAATCTAGTGTTAATACGACCAAAATAATTTTCCTATAATTATTTCCTCGATCGCAGTGCGACTTGTTGAAGTTCTATTAATTTTTATTTTCCCTTCCCCATTCATTTCGCACGAAATTGCATATTCCCTTATAACCAGATTGCAGATTTTACGCATTCACAGCAATACCACCTTTTTAAATCTGTAAAAAAGCTTGAAAAAAATTTAACGAGATTTCTATTTCGTTTAAAATACCACAGAACAGTTTTCGAAGTAGAAAATTTCTTTCCGACTGCAACTTCTACAAATTACTGTATAAAAATCCACACAGTCGCAAAAGTATCAACTGTTCAGGCATTTAATAGAATTCTTATGTAATATCAACAAATAACTATATATTTAACACAATATATTAACTTACAACCTTTCTCAATCACAGTCATACTTTTAACAAAATCGCTTCTTCATTTCCATTCATTTCATTTTTACAACCAAATTCACTTCATACACTTTTGTTTCATACATAAATATTTCTCTCTCATTCTCACCACAGATCAAGTTCCACGGACCAATTAAATAAATCTCAAACATAATTAAAGTACTTTCTCTCCTCCCCTAAAGATTTCAAAAACACAATACGCTATTAATTTTCGTAATGGCGCAAAAAGTTCGAACAGCAATACTACCGCGAAAATATATTGTCGTCATAAAAGGGAAAGATGTAGGCCAAGCACCTGGAACTCGACCGATATAGAAAAAGTTAATGTTTTACTTTAACTGCCCAACAAGCCGGACCTTCTTTATTTTCTTCTCGCAGTTTCCGTTTCCTCGCGGTCCTTTGGAAAGCTCTCGTCTCTGTGCTTGATGAGCACGAAATAATTAAGACTCGGGTACTGCTTTGACATCCTTAGTCCTTTGCCAGATCAAAGGGATACGGTCTTAGAGACTCTGTACTGATTAAAGCATACTCGGACTCACGTGTGCCATTGATTTGCTTGCGTGCCAGGTGGTGAAGATGCTGGTAGCCGTGGTGGTGCTTTTCGTGATCTGCTGGGGACCCATCCTCATCGATAACATCCTCACAGCTTCCGGTTACCTGCCGCACAAGAAGGCATCCATGCACAAACATCTAAACACCGCTTTCCAACTGATGGCTTACTTTAACAGGTGCGTCGAGCATCCATCAAACTTTATAGTCCCTTTTACCGTTTGCACTAAATCGTAATTCGCCTCGTTTATTGGTCTCTTTACTCCCTACTTTGTTTCCGTAAATCTGTCTCTTTATTTTCCATAGTTTATAGAACAATACTGGAGGCAAATTAAACGACCCACTTCTCCAACAAGAAAATTACACTGTCCAACATTAAATTCACGTTATCGGTGTAATTTCTTTCGATCGAAATGAAGTATATTGATAAATCTTATGATTTCGGCGCAAGGTTCGATCCTATTTCGATCGAAATGGAGTATATTGATCAATCTTATGATTTCGGCGCAAGGTTCGATCCTATTTCGATCGAAATGAAGTATATTGATAAATCTTATGATTTCGGCGCAGGGTTCGATCCTATTTCGATCGAAATGAAGTATATTGATAAATCTTATGATTTCGGCGCAAGGTTCGATCCTATTTCGATCGAAATGAAGTATATTGATAAATCTTATGATTTCGGCGCAAGGTTCGATCCTATTTCGATCGAAATGAAGTATATTGATAAATCTTATGATTTCGGCGCAAGGTTCGATCCTATTTCGATCGAAATGAAGTACATTGATAAATCTTATGATTTCGGCGCAAGGTTCGATCCTATTCAATAGGATTATAATTAAGCTCTGATCATTCGTGGAAATTGTTTGTCCGCAGTTGCATAAATCCGATCATTTACGGGTTCATGTCAAAGCACTTCCGAGAGAGTTTCCTGGCAGCAGCTTGCTGCAGATGGTGGATTTGCTGTCCGAGAAAGGGTTACAGAGAACCAGTGAAGAGACATCCTAGTCTCAGTCAGACTAGAACGACCAGTGTCAGGTACACAATGTGTTGACCACCGTGTGCATGAACGCATAATCCCGTAGGTGTCTTTATTTCGTCTTTTGTCTTTCTCATTCTCTCTCTCTCTCTCTTTCACTCTACTCATTCTTCTCTCACTTTCTCCACCCTTGACCCCTAAAATTTCAAATTGATTTGAGTACACATGTATGGTACCTGTAGAGGAATTTTGTTAGACTAGTTTGATCATTCTACTGTTAGTATATTCGCTACTAGTGTTTATTAATTTAATAGTTTTTGCTGCCGCAATATTTGATTACATTCAACATGTAACCTCTTGGAAAGTATACACCAAGAAATTAAAACAATGAATTCATAAATTCCTCGAATGCCGTGCTGTGTGTTAGAATTTTGTAGCAACAATGATAATGAAATGAATTTGTTCAATGGGGACCATAGCTGTGTATGAAATTAAGTTGTTTTTATTTTGTTTTTTGTTTTTCTCTCTCTCTCTCTCTCTCTCTCTCTCTTTCTCTTCTTTTACTTTACTGTTCCTTCTCTCACTTTCTCCACCCTTGACCCCTAAAATTTCAAATTGATTTGAGTACACATGTATGGTACCCGTAGAGGAACTTTGTTGGACCAGTTCGATCATTCTACTGTTAGTATATTCGCTACTAGTGTTTGTTACTGTAATAGTCTTTGTTGTCGCAATATTTTATTACATTCAACCTGTAAGCCCTTGGAAAGTATACACCAAAAAATTAACGCAAAAAATTCATAAATTCCTCGAATGCCATGCTGTGTGTTAGAATTTTTTAGCAACAATGATAATGAAATGAATTTGTTCGATGGGGACCATAGCTGTGTATGAAATTAAGTTGTTTTTATTTTGTCTTTTGTTTTTCTCCTCTCTCTCTTTCTCTCTCTCTCTCTATCTTTTTCACTTTACTGTTTCTTCTCTCACATCCTCCACCCTCGAACCCTAATATGATGCAGCAGCTGTAGCCGAAGAATCACTGTTTTGAATTTCAGATTGATTTGGGTACACGTGCATGGTAAACCGAGACGAAACATTTCTGCACGCAGTGAATCGTGAATCGTATCCCTTAGCATAACGTAAACCCGTACATCCGCCTACGTTTGTATACACGTATTTCTCGCAGGGTAGTTGACGCGCCCGAACGCTGCGAATGCTAGCAATTTCACGCTCGATGGGTTTAACTCGCTCTCGTTAATGCACAACTTGTGTAATGCTTAGATCTATATTTTGTGGACGAACGCATGAGTGTTTCGACAGTGATTCGCGGGAATAGAAACATTCTACGCGTCGCTTTTAATCATCCTCCGTTACTCATGGAAATTTAATATCGTAGGTTGAGATAAACATGCGGCTAAACATTTTTTACAACAAAAATAAAATGGTAGCATCTATTTTTATGAAGGATGGGAAACTTTCTAGTGACTTCTGAAAAATCTCTTGCAGCAAAAGCAAAGTACAACATCTTCAATCTTTATTAATATAAATCCTATGATTCAAAAGAAATCGTTTCAAAAAAATCCAAATCGGGTGAACTTTGTTGTTTGCTTTTTAAAAATCATTTTACAAGAAACATAGTACTATGATGTTTGAATTCGACGACTACTAAATTTCTTAGAGCAAAAATCGAATAGAAACATTTAGTTTTGAGAATGGTCTAATGATAGAAACATTTCTTTGGTCATCTAAAAAATTTCTTGCAGCTAAAATAAAGTACAACATTCTCAATCTTCATTAATATAAGTCCTATGATTAAAAATCATTTTACAAGAGACACAGTACTATAATGTTTGAATTCGACGACTAACAAATTTCTTAGAGAAAAAATAGAACAGAAACATTTAATTTTGAGAATAGCCTAATGATACAAAAATTTCTTTGGTCATCTAAAAAAATCTCTTGCAGCTACAATAAAGTACAAAAAAGTTCAAATCAGATGAACATTGTCGTCTGCTTTCCAAAAATCATTTTTCAAGAGACACACAGTACTATGACAAATAAATTTCTTAGAGTAAAAATAAAACAGAAACATTTCGTTTTGTGAATGGTCTAAAGGAAATGTATGCGTTCGGAAACCACAGTGATTTTTACTTATTCTTTATTCGAGAAAGGTACAGTGTTATTCAACTGAAGATGTTTATACAAAAGAGTGAGTCGCGCGCGTCCGCTCGCGTTTATATACAAGTGCCGGGTAGAACATTTTAAATGTTTAAACTCTTTTGTCTTAACCTAACGTTCAACTCTTAATTGTCAGCTGTTTTTCTGACAGGTTAATGACCGTTGGGTGACGTGTCTATCCTAGCGTGTTTACAAGCTCGCGCGTCGATGTGTGTATCCTAGCGTGTTTACATGATCGCTCGTCGATGTGTCCTCGCGTCGTCGGGAGTTTGTTTACGCGGATTATTTCTGTTTCTTTTTCCCTGCGTGTACTGTCAGCTGTTTTGCTGGCAGGTTAACTAGACCGCTACAGGTCTAATGATAGTAACATTTCTTTGGTCGTCTAAAAAATCTGTTGCAGCAAAAATACAGCACAACATTCTCAATTTTCATTAATATAAATCATATCATTCCAGAATTTACATACTTCGTCTCAAAAGAGGGCAAATCAGATGAACATTGACGTCTACTTCCTAAAAATCCAATTCACAAAAGGTACAGCATTATCAAGATCTATTTCGTCGGTTAAAAAGTTTCCTACAGTATAAATAAAAGAGATGCATTTAATGTTGTAAAAGTGACAGTTATAGGAAACTTTCTTTCGTCGTCCAAAAAATTTGTTACAGTAAAAATAAAGTACAACATTCGCAATTTCCATTAATATAAATCGTATTATTCCAGAGTTCAGATAGATCATCTTCAAATTAATATAAATCAAATGAAAATTACGTTTTTCCTCTTAAAAATCATTTTTTTTCAAAACAGACAATACTATCAAGATTTATGTTGTCGAATAAAAAATATCTTACAGTAAAATTAAAGTAAAACATCCTCAATCATCATTAATATAAACCATATTATTCCTAAATTTGCACACATTGTCTCAAAAGTGTGCAAATTAGATGAACATTGAAGTCTTCCTTTTAATAATTAATTTTACAAACTCCACAGCAATATCAAGCTACATTTCATCTATTAAAAAATCTCTTACAGTAAAATGAAAGTAAAACATCCTCAATCATTATTAATATAAACCAAATCATTCCGAAAATCTGCACACATTGTCTCAAAAGTGTGGAAATTAGATGAACATTGACGTCTTCTTTTTAATAATTAATTTTACAAACTCCACAGCAATATCAAGCTCTATTTCATTGATTAAAAAATATCTTACAATAAAACCTTCACAACAACCGTGTCCCCAAATTTTTCCAAAATATTCTCTCCACAAAAAAAACATTCACGAAGCTTTCAATAATGTCAAACCATATTTCACCAACTGAAGAGTCCTTGACCCTAAAAATGGTATAAAAATGTCCTCGAGTTTCATAAAAATAATCGTTTGATCTCGAATCTGTCATAAATCCATAAAACGCAGACAAGTGTTTTTGCGGGGAAGGCCGAATGCATCACTCGAGTTAATTTTTCCTCTCCCCGTACCTCGACAACGTCAGGATAAAAATGGTGGACGGTCAACAGGTTAAATCGGGCCAAATTGCACGGTCCCGTTGGTTCGATCGCTAAAATTCCCGAAGGGTCAACTCATCGAGCATCATTCGAGCCCCTTGGAGAGTTATACGAGCTAGACGTATCACGAATTTGCTTTACGATGTTCGGATAGCATCCTGGAACAGAATCACGTTCCCATAAATTCCATGGCGACGCGTGTGCACACCGTAAAACGATTTTACGCGCGTCTTTTACGAGCACGTTCGAACGAATTCGAGGTACATACCAGGGAGACTGCGAACGGCGATCGATTTTTCGCGTTGAAACCGCGGATTATCGGTTTCACCTAACAGATTACCGTTCATTCTTTGTTTTACGTTCAACCGGGGCATTATAATGGCCGAGCTGAGATTTCAGATTCGATTCTCACCGCTGGGAATTCGCCGGTCGAACGATCACAAAGTTTTTCAATTGCTTTGCGCACGCAGTCGCGATTTAAAATTGGAAATTCCGCGAATCATTTGCTCGAGCTACTGACCCCGATCCAATTTAGCGAGGCAATCGACCTGTAAATTATTTATTACCTGCAGAAAACGCTATTTTAATCGGCGATAAATAAGATCGATCAGAGTGGTCGGCTTCATCTAAATTATATAGGGTGAGTCTTGAATTAGTTAGTCACCTAACGTTTGCACCTCAAATATCTTTGTTGTTTCGAAAGATACGTAAAATATGGTAAGGACAAAGTTAAATGGTACAATATAGCTGACACGATGGTAAAAAAAAATTTTGTTTTTATGTCAATTTTTTAGAGATATCAAGGTCACCTTGAGTTTTTTTTAAATGGAACCACCTTTTATAAACACCTGCAATGATAGTCCCTTTCATTACTAATTCAGTGACTATAATTACTCAAGGTCATTCAAGGTCACGGACAGAGATAACATATAAGATTTAACATCGATACATGCCTGTAATCGGACTTCGAAGGAATGTTGAACTCTGTCCGTGACCTTGAATGACCTTGAGTAATTGTAGTCACTGAATTCGTAATGAAAGGGACTATCATTATAGGTGTTTAACACGTTCATCGCCCACTCGACAATCATAAAAATTACACAAAATCAAATCAATATATTTACCAAAACAAAAACTAAGAAGTTTAGTTTTGTGATATTAATTACTGTTTCAAATCTCTTATATTCCTCAGGTCGTAAGGAAATTTTGTACACTCAATCTTCCAACGTAAAAATTAATTTTCAATTCTATATAAATAATTCCGTCACCCACATATCGGTGACATGGCGATGAAAGTGTTAAAAAAGGGTGGTTCCATTTAAAAAAGTCAAGGTAACCTTGATATCTCCAAAAAAATGACATAAAAACAAAATTTTTTTTGCCATCGTGTCAGGCCCATTGTACTATTCAACTTTGTCCTTGCCATATTTTACGTTTCTTTAGAAACAACAAAGATATTTGAGGTGCAAACGTTAGGTGACTCACCCTGTATATTAATTATCTTTGATTTCGTGCTTTATTCAATTCCTTTGCACATTTCATGGACATTTTTATGTCTCCAAATACTCCGAATAAGGGAAATGGATTTATAGCTTGAGCCAGTGCTCATTAATAGCGTGATACAATTTTTCTGATTATTTTTCATATAGAGTCTCTTGTTCAGAAAATATTTCAACCCTGTGGCAGATATTTGCACAATGAAATATTTAGAATAATTATATATAATATATTCACATTGAATAGATACAAATTACAAGAACTAGAACATGCAATGAATCGAAGACGTGTACATACATCATTCAAATATTACAAACAAATCACTTCTATGGAAACCAACATATACTGGGTTGTCCAACATATTTGGACACATATGCCATAGTATATTCTTCACAAAACCCCCTAGGATTGATTTCGTATTTAAAAGAATCTGTACCTTCTTTCTACTTGAACACAATTTACATTAATTTATTGGGGTTCAGGAGACTTGTGTTCTAGTGTTCTAGTGTTAAAGAAGTGTCCGTACATCAATGAGTAAAAAATAAAAAATAATATAATACAAATAAAGAAGATACATCAATGAGCGGTAGTGTAGTTGCTCGAACAAGAGTTGCGCACGACCAAGTTGTGCGACATCTACTTGTAAACCGTAGTATAGTACTTAGCTTCGTGTGCTTTCGATCCTAAATCCATCGAAGTATAGTTAGCGCTGTCATCATCCAAGAGCGATGCCGATTGCTCGGGTTACTTGACAATTTTCTCTTTTTGCAGACCGAATAGACACAATGTTATCGTTGCTCTTTGATAGCCAGTCTAACGTTCTGACGGCCAAGAAAATCGATCTATCGAAGCTCGACCAAAAGGCAGATTATAGTGCGACACCTTGGCAGTGTGTGCGAATCGACGAACACAACGCAAAACACACGTACGAAACACGCGTCAGGGAGCACGATTCCCATCCAATAGGTAAACTGAAAACGGAACAGTGTCATCGGTTTATGGCGGTCGTTTCACATGGATTCACGTCTCATGCCGTTAATTTTTGCGGCCTGACCATTCATGGACAAGGGTTGCTGAGAGTTGGAAAAAATGTTATTTCGGTGTTGCGCGGATTTTGATTTATTCGCAGATTTTTTTGGAGGCTGAGACCACTTGTCATCACTTGTCACCATTTGTGAGCATTGTAACCATTTTGATTTATTTTTTCAAAGCAGAATTTACGTATCTTGTAATTGTGTTGAATTTACATTTATTCTTTGACACTATGATCGCCATGTCATCCATATCTGAGTGACGGAGTTATTTATCCCGAATTGAAAATTAATTTTTACGTTATCAGGTTAAGTTTATCAAATTCGCTTACGATCTGTGAAATGCAAAAGTTTTGAAACAATAATTAATATTAAAAGAATTTAACTTCCCTGTTTCTGTTTCATTGAATAAATTGCTTTGATTCTATATAATTCGTACGATTGTTGAGTGGTCGATCAACGTGTTAAAGCGATCGAGATTTATAAAATGATATACAGGGTGTCCTACGTAACAGATCAAAATTCGCACATCACCGAGGGATAAGTATGAATATTCTTGAAAATAAATTCACTGACACGTTGAACTTACACTATAGCAACGCTTGCCGCAGCTTTCACCCTCTTTTAACACAAACAAACACACGCACACACAGTCTCTCTTTTTCCTCTTTCTTTCTAATCTGTCTCTCGAATTGTTGTTGCAGCTTTTGTGTTCATTTCCAGTCGTACAATCGGATATCATTTTTGTGCGTATCTGTTCGCTCGATTAACCTAATATCGCGATCCGGGCGTTATTATCTATGTTATGTTTATTAAACTACTTTTTTAGAGAAGAAAAAGATGGACGAAATAATCGATATATTTTTATCTTCGATTTTTGCCGAGTCGGTTACTCTTGAAAGGATGACAAAAATGTGCAAGGAAAGAATACGGGACTGGTGCTATCGAATGTGTTATGGTGTCTCTGAATAATACGAAACGGTTATGCGATTTTCTGATGGATATACACTGTGTACAGATCTGACCAAAAGTATCAGCCATCGTGACGAAGTTCTATCGATCACTATTTGTTTTGGGAGCTTTGGGGGAGATTACGATAACCGTGGCCCCTACTTTGAAGGTTATATTTGTGTTCCTGGGATCATTTTTAGAAAAAAATGTGTATATAACAAGTATCCAATGGGCTCCGTTTAGCCGGTAAAGTAGATTTCTTGTTTTTCATAAAATTGCAAATATCTCGGAAACTATGCGAGATATGGCAAAATATTAAGACCTTTTTTTGTAGGAAATTGAATTTCTAACAATTTATGTCGTATGACTTTTTTCTATTAGCTGCGCAGTTTCTGAGTATATTTATATTTCGATGAAGTTGGAGAACAACTGCCTCTCCCGTGAAATAATGGTCGGGGCAAGTGAAAAGGGTTCTGAAAAGACCAAATTCTTGATAACATCTACAATGGGAAGATTATGTGAACAGAATGAGTTTGGGTTAGGTCGCGAGTGGGGGCGGAGAGGGCCGGCCGTGGGGCCGGCCCGACCACGCATACGATAATCCAGGAGTAGTTTCGAACATCTCGAAAACTAAGTGATCTACTCTTTCGCGACTGTCGGTAAATAACAAAATAAAAATCCACAAAATTTCAGTGAATAGTTTCTTAACGTTTTTTATAGAAAATTCAATTTTCTACAAAAAAGGTCTCTTGATATTTTACCATATCTTTCATAGTTTTCCGAGATATTTGCAGTTTTATAAAAAACAATAAATCTACTTTACCGGCTAAACTGAGCCCATTGGATACTTGTTATATAGACATTTTTTTCTTAAAATGATCCCAGGAACACAAATATAACCTTGAAAGTAGGGGCCACGGTTATCGTAATCGTGCCAAGCTTTGTATTGTTCTGCGTCATTCCACGCAGGAGTTGAACAAGGTTGATAGGATTTATTGCGGACCATAAAATATCCGGGTGGGCCATGGCGTTTGTATTCCGTCCTCAATGTCGCAGTCTGTTATTAGAGCTCGCGGCGAACGCATGCTAGTTTTTAGTGTAATCGTACTGACCTTTTGATGGAACTAATCCAGGAATTAAAGTGAAGTGATTTATTTGACGACTCTTAGACGTATGTGAATTCGTTTTTTTTTAAACACAGTGCGTGGTTTAGTGACAATTATCATTTGGATTAGTTCCTGAATTAGGTACGTTTCATCTTTAATATTAGTAATCAAAAAATATTTATTTGGTACAATCCATTGATTTGTTTTGCATTTTTTTTGTATGACGTACATTCTTGGATTATTTCATTTTTATTGTATACACGTAACTACATTTTTTGGGATTTGATAAATGAATGAATTTATATAATCATTTATTTCAAGGTTAAGAAATCTAAGATTGATGTTTCGGACTGGTTCGATAATTCTAATGTTAAAATTTTCGCTACCAATGTTTGTTACAGCAATAGTCTTCGTTATCGCAATATTTTATTACAATTCAACGTGTAACCTCTTGTAAAGCATACAACAAAAAGTTAAAACAAAGAATTCCTAAATTTCTCCAATGTCATGCTATGTATTACAATTTCAAGCAACAACGAGTATGAAATGAATTTGATCTTCTTTATATAAAATACAAAAACCGTAGTCATTTCAGACATAAATAAAATTCATTTACTTTACATAAACCATAAAATCCTGGTGACCATAGATGTGCATAAAATTAATATGCATACAATATAAAATTCTTTACAGAAAATATAAAGTCATAATTATAGAAGACATGTATAGAACCAATTAGATTTTCTTCATACATATAAAAATACAAAAATCTTGGTAATTTCAGAATTGTATAAAATTGATTTGCTTCATATATAAACTACAAAATCGTGATCACTGTAGATGTACATATAATAGATACAGTCTCCCCCACACAAAAAAGATTCAATCTCTCCCACACAAAATACAAAACCGTCCTCACTAGACACATACACAAAATGAATTTAATCTGCTGTACCTAAAATACAAGATCGCAGTTCCCGATCATACAAAATTCACGCGCGGCAATAAACAATCTATTCTTCGCCATGAGGCCGACACTTTTGGCCAATGCTGTACACAGGACACTTCGAGAAAATGGAAGATCGCGTCTCACGCGTTTATTCGATGGCCAACCGGTCCCGAAAATGTCAGAACGCTGGCTTTACGTCCGTAGCCGGTAAATCTGGAATGGACCCGTTTATATCCTCCCCATTTCGAACGCGTCTGCTTTCAGATGGGCTTGATTTTACCGTTCGTGGCCGGCCCACGTCAGGCAGCTCTTTCGCAGGTAACACACTAAAGAGAGGAAACACGAGAGCGTGAGAGAAATCCGAGGTGTTCCGCGTGCTGGGAGGAAAAAGTTTCATCCACCCCGGAAGAAAACTGGTGGCCCTTGTCCATCGGCACGGAACTGGACGCTGCGAATCTCTGCTCCTTGATTCAGAAGTTGCGACGAGGGACCGAAACTTTTCTTTCAGCCTAGAATCCTTTCAGCCGCGCCGCAAGTCGAAAATAATGCGTAACGATCTCTCGGTCCGTCTTCTACCACCGTAAATGTATCCGGCCAATCCTTTACGTCTTAATGGACCTCTATTGCGATACCAAACTCAAGAAAATGATCAATTTATGGGTTTCTAGTCGTTATTATTTAAATTATACTTGCCATCAAATTTGTAATCTGGTAATTATATTTATTTTTGCCTTCTGGCTGTGAAATCGAGTTGGTTTGAATAATGTGACAAAATTAGTGCGGTGGAACAGTTTTTAAACATGTTTGAATAGTCACAATATTTCTTGAGCTATCAGTGTTGAAATTACACTGGCCATACAATTTTTAATGTGTTAATTACATTTATTTATGATTGATCCATTAATGCCGTCGGGGATACAAAATTGGAGAGAATGGGAGGCTCTGAACAAACGAAAAGAGAGAAAATAGCTGGGGACTGTTAATGGGTTGAAAAACGCGATTCCTGCATCGAAGTTCCTCTTTAATTAATTGCTTCCTACGGATCACGCGGCATAGCTACCGAACTGGTTCGAAAAGGAGAGCGACAGGATTCTTTCCACAATCACGGGGTCAGTAATTAAATGTACGCGCGTTAAGCTTCTAGCAAACTAATTCGAAGATGGAGGATGCTCGACGGAATTGTGCAGCGAATCGAACTTTGTAAATTTAATTGTAACATAGGGAGACTAATAATCGCATCTCTTCTCGTCATATCATTCGAACGTAATTGACCCTCGCGTGGACAATAAAAAAAAAAACGAATTCAAAGTCTTGTCCCTCGAAAGACAATTTTTTTTCCAATTTTTCTAAATGGATCTTTTAAACTTGTTCAAAACGCATTGATTGAAATTTTATTTTATTTAATCTGGACAATTAAAAATTGAAGGAAGGTTTTTTGGCTGTGCGATATACTTGGAATATTCAATTTTTATTCGTACATTGATAGAATAATGTTTAAAAAATATTTTACAGGAGATTGAGAACTTTCATTTAGAAGTATACTGAAGTTACAGTGGCGTCAGGGGTCGCGCGACAAATTTGATAATTTTGCAATAAAGAATAAGAAGAATCGAGCTAAAAAAATGTCTTAGTAATAATACAAAACTTCACTTTTCCATCCCAAAACAGTTTAATCTGATAGGATGGGTAATTCTCTCAAGAAAAATTCATAAAAATCAAACTCTTTTCTGACACATTAATTATTCTCTTTAAATGAGCCACAAAAAACATAACGATAAATCGGCATGAACGTTCTAATCTAAAATTAGACGGAAGAAATCACAGATTTCAATTTCCAAAACCTTCCTCATAAATTTTCATCTGAAAAACATAAAACAAAAATAGAACATTGTCCAAACAAAAAGAACACATGAAAGCAATTTTTCGATATTTTCACAAGTCCATAAAAGGGAACATAAAAATTGTTGTACAAAATGAGTGAGATGATTGGCCACACGAGGGTTAACAGATCGATACTTGTGTACTCGATATAAGTGTAATAGTAAACGAACAAAATAAAAAAACTAATTCTTCGATGATCTACATCGTAGAAATGGGGAAACGAATCGCTAATCGACTGACAGCCGAAGTCTAGGTTTCCGATCGATCTCGATCGATTCAATTGAATCAGTTTAGATCTTTAAACCCGTACGATAGCATTCTCGAGGTAATTCGGAGCTCTCGACAGCCTGGTAAATGTATTTTTCCAATTTCGTCGTGCTTCTGTGTGTTAATCGCGAACGGAGAACTAAACAATTTTTCCGAGCGTAAACGCAACTGCGATTGCAATATTTCGTGCATTACATTGTGGTCCTGAATCAGGATTTAGCAGGTACTCAGTGATTTTTTATTTAGTGGAGCTGAAAAAAAAAAGCATTACTAAAAATGTCTGAACAATGTGTCAGTTATGGTTCAACATAAATCTCTGACTTTTTTCTAAATTAACAAGAAGAGATCATTGGAGATATTTATACAATTGTTAATAGTGTTGAGCCAATGTTATTATGTCAGTCATAGTTAAACTGCGTATTTTATGTATTTGTTATAAAAATGGAGAGATCAAATGAAAAACATTTAAACCATTTAAAAGTACTGTTGCATTCTTTTAAACTTAATAATATTATTCAAAGAAAAGCTCCTGTGTCTTTTAATTAACACAGACAATTTTTATTTTTCATAAAAATCTGCAGTCCAGTCGTGCTTCAATATAAATTAAGAAATTAAATTGTAGAATTTCAGTTGCATGAACCAGGAGTAAAATCAACATTTATTCTGATTTGAAATAATTCAATAGTAAATTAAAACTAATATCACGATGTTCTTAAATTCTTCTTCAATCTTCTCTGTTTTATATTTCACCTACCTATGTTTTTCACGCATGCATAAAATCTACAGTCTATTCATAAATGCATAAAATCTACAGACTAATCATAAATTCATAAAATCCGTGGTCTTGTCATAAATGCATAAAAGCTGCATGTATAGTCATTATGTATGAACTATTACTAAAGTGTAAATATTAGATCGCGGATCTTTATGCAAAATAAAAATTCTCTGCCTCAATTTCAATAAAAAAGAGCTTCTCTGAAATTGCTTCCTTTCTTTAATCATTTTAGTGGTTCAAAAGTAATATGTCTCCACTCTTGAATTCTTTTAGTCTCTTCGCTATTTAAAATTTTAATTAGTCAATTTTATTATAAATGCATAAAATCTGCATCGGTTGCATTAAAGAAGAGCTACTTTGAAATTGCTTCCTTTCTTTAATAATTTTAGTGGTTCAAAAGTAATATGTCTCCATTCTTGAATTCTTTTCACTATTTAAAATTGTGACTAGTCAATTTTTTTATAAATGCATAAAATCTGCAAGTCCAGTCATTATGTATGAACTATTATTAAAGTGTAAATATTAGATCGCGGATCTTTATGCAAAATAAAAATTCTCTGCCTCAATTTCAATAAAGAAGAGCTTCTCTGAAATTGCTTCCCTTCTTTAATAATTTTAGTGGTTCAAAAGTAATATGTCTCCACTCTTGAATTCTTTTAGTCTCTTCGCTATTTAAAATTTTAATTAGTCAATTTTATTATAAATGCATACAATCAGCAACGTTTGCAATAAAGAAGAACTACTTTGAAATTGCTTCCTTTCTTTAATAATTTTAGTGGTTCAAAAGGAATGTGTTTCCACTTTTAAATTCTTTTAGTCTCTTCGCTATTTAAAATTTTAATTAGTCAATTTTATTATAAATGCATAAAATCAGCATTGTTTGCAATAAAGAAGAGCTACTTTGAAATTGCTTTCTTTCTTTAATAATTTTAGTGTTTCGAAAGTAATTTGTCTCCACTCTTTAATTCTTTTCGCTATTTAAAATTGCGACTAGTCAGTTTTGTTATAAATGCATAAAATCTGCAAGTCCAGTCATTATGCATGAACTATTACAAAAGACTAAATATTAGATCGCGGATCTGTATGCAAAATAAAAATTCTCTGCCTCAATTTCAATAAAGACGACCTTCTTTAAAATTGCATTCTTTCTTTAATAATTTTATAGGTTCAAAATTAATATGCCTCTACTCTTCAATTCTCTTAGTCTCTTGGCTATTTAAAATTTTAATTACTCAATTTTATTATAAATGCATAAAATCAGCATCGTTTGCAATGAAGAAGATCTACTTCGAGTACTTTGTTCAATGCTTTTAATCTCTTCGCTATTTATAATTGTAACCAGTCAAATGTGTCATAAATATATCAAATCCGCAGTTTATGAATTATTAATAAATCCGTAGAATATTTTCCGTGTGTACAAATTTCACTTTTTGGCCTGCTAAATCATGGACCAGAGTGCATCTTAGCTGTAACGATAGCGATGACGAATTTAAATCTTAGGGTATAGAATTTTTCTAAAATATGTTATCGGCGCGATCGTCGCTCAATTGTCCAGCCTTCAATTATGGCAAACGAACGCTTTACAAACGTGCCGTTCGATCGACGAGCTTCCGTTCCGTGTTAATTACGACTTCATTCGATTCTGTATAATTTCAAACGAGAAGCAGGAGAGTGCAAGAGTGAAAAATGCGTGGGCGTTTGGTTGTGACGTTCTCTTCCGTGTTACCGAATACATTGCTTTTGTAAACACTGGTGGTAACACCGTTGCGAGTTCGTCACATTCTGCGACGTGTCCACGAATCGTCGCCCGTGATTTAGTCGTTTCACTGAATTTCGCGCAGAGACTCGCGTAATTTCGCAACGCTGTACGCGCGACCAGACATCGGCGACCCGACAGCTGTATTTATTTTTTCCATGACGGTCCGCGCGGCGACAGAATGTATCGATTTTTTTACGTGGACATCTCTGTATGTAAATGTTGAAATAAAATGGCGAAGAACCCCGATCAATAATTTAAACGTTTTCAAGATCGTTGAGATTTATTTTGGCGATGCGGAAACTGCGTTGCGAATTTATTTCATTCTTTAGAGAATCGATTGGAGATTCGTTGCGGAAGATACAATTTTCTTTCTATCGATTATTGAAAGATTATAACTGGATGAAGAAACTGTAATTGTTGGAGATTTAGTAGAATGTTTGTTGAAGAATCAATTTAATTTTAGGGAAAGCTGAAAGTTCGCTTTCGAAGAGTAAACTATGCTTGTTGAAATTTCAAAGAATTTATTCAATAGCAAAAAGCAGAGGACTACAATTTCTAGTTGATATTCAAATGATCGAAAGCGAGAAAGAAAATTATACTTTTTAAAAAATTCGTTTGCAGACGGAGAAGAAGATTTTCCATTTTAACGAGAGGAGACTTAGAAGATTATGCTCGGTAGAATTTGATTAGATCTTTTTAATGGAATTTCAAAGAATTTATTCAATAGCAAAAAGCAGAGGACTACAATTTCTAGTTGATATTCAAATGATCGAAAGCGAGAAAGAAAATTCTGCTGTTTAAAAAATTCGTTTGCAGACGGAGAAGAACATTTTCCATTTTAACAAGAGGATACTTAGAAGATTATGCTCGGTAGAATTTGATTAGATCTTTTTAATGGAATTTCAAAGAATTTATTCAATAGCAAAAAGCAGAGGACTACAATTTCTAGTTGATATTCAAATGATCGAAAGCGAGAAAGAAAATTATACTTTTTAAAAAATTCGTTTGCAGACGGAGAAGAAGATTTTCCATTTTAACGAGAGGAGACTTAGAAGATTATGCTCGGTAGAATTTGATTAGATCATTTTAATGGAATTTTAATGAATTTCTTCGATAGCAAAAAGCAGAGGACTAAAATTTGTAGTTGATATTCAAATGATCGAAAGCGAGAAAGAAAATTATAATTTTTAAAAAATTCCTTTGCAGACGGAGGAGAAGATTTTCCATTTTAACAAGAGGATACTTAGAAGATTATGCTCGGTAGAATTTGATTAGATCTTTTTAAAGGAATTTGAATCAATTTCTTCGATAGTGAAGATGAAACTTTATAACCGATATCCAAATGATCGCAATAAAAATGAAACTGCGTTTCTCAGAAACTTACTAAATTTTTTAAAGAGTTAGTTTGCTAATAAACTGCTAATAAATCGTTTCATTTCAGAAAGAAATATGTATCTAATTGTTGGAGTCTTATTCGATTTTTCCAGGGTCGTTAAACTATTGATCTGTAAATGTGAACATTTTTAACTCAGCTGTGATCGTGAACAGATCATAGTCAAGCAGAATACTGTATTCATTGGGAACTTCATATGTCGGATACTTTTCATGTTAAAAAAAAAATTGCTAAAAGTTTCTAGCTAAAGAAGAAACCGTATACCTTGGAAGCTCGTTAAATTTTGTTAAAGATTTTTAAAGAATCGATTATACAGTAAAGAGAACATGTTACATTTGAACAAGAACTGAAAAATCCTAGTTAATGAAACTTATTCGAAGTTTATTAAATCATTTTAGAGAAATGATTCGCCGAAATTGGTTACAGAATAATCTTGTTCGAGCACAGATTAATAACACGCAAATCAAACGGGAAGGGAATTGGAAATTATCATGAGAATTTCATTAAAATCTACAGAATGAAATTGAACCAGGTGTCGGAGCAATAAAACTCTATTTCAGCGAGCATATTATTATAAAATCTTGCACGTGTACCGATCCACCCAACGTTAACTCCACCAAAGCCACGTAACAATAATTTAATTTCTCAGTGTCTTCTTTTTTCGACTTTTCTTTTTCTTTCTTCTTTTCTTTTCCTTTCTTCTTTTTCGTGGTGGGCTTCTCACTTGATTTTTCTTCTTCTTTTGAGAGTTGTTTCTTCAGTCTTTGGAAAATGATGCCGAATTCCATCTGTGTAACGTTAAAAAATAATTGAAAAGTAGAGTCTCAAGATTTTATTAAATAGTTAATTTTTCCATGGAGACACAAATTCGAAAAAAGAAGAATAAACGTTTAAAATTCTTTTTTCGTAAAAATTGAAGTGAACCGTTTAATAGAAAATGACTATTCTATAGAGAATTGTAATATTTATCACTAGACTGCGAATATTTATACGAATGTTGTAATTCTGGACGTCATTTTCTAAAAAAGAAATCACAGTTGAATTTTCTGTATTTTCCATATTTTAATCCTTACTGTATTTCGTTTCCAGTAATCTGTGCTGCTGAAAAAAATTATTTAATTTAAAAGAAATAATTTTAGAATTATTTCTCGCAATTAAAATGCTTCCTGCAGTAAAAATACAGTCTAAATATTACACAACAAATTCGTGTTACCATTTCCGTAATTTACAACAACGTTTACAAACATTTAATCGACATTATCGTGCTTTTAAATTTCACAAACATTTCAGCATCGCAAAATCGAATTTATCGACGATTTAAATAAATTGAGAAATATTGAGTTCAACCCAAAAATATTCGCAATCTATTTCCAGCGAAGGAAATACGAACATTTGAATTTTTTAAAGCGAGCACAGAAATATTTCGTTTCTATGTTTCTTTTTCAGATCGCGCCGTCCGTCGACGTGGCACACATAACATTTTCATCCATTTCCATCGCGCGGGAATATCAAAGTAAGAATTTTACTTATCAGAGAGAAACCTCTCTCATGTTTCTACAAACAGTAGATTCTCCGCTATCAAATATGTACCTTTCTGCCTTGGGGCACCAGCAACCGCGTATTCTCGTCGAGATTAGAGAAGGAAAAACATTCGGGATGCGCAGAACTCGCGAGACCACCTTCGAATATCAGTAATTGTTCGTGCGATTGTAGCACATCACCGAACTGCACGTTCGCCGGCGATTTTCCGAGACTCTTCATATCGGTCTTCTCTTTCTTCCGGTTTTCCTGGGGCGATACGTCTCTCGACACCGGAATATTACCCTCGAGCGTGTCTTTTATGCGAAATCGAAAAGTCAGCGGACACTGTCCGGTGTTCTGGATCTGAAATTACATGTACGCATCAGAAAAAAATAGTTTCCTTTCATTTTTTAAAGTTATTCTATATATTTCGTTCGAGGCAATATTTTAACCCTTTGCACTCGGAGCTACGTAAAAATCAAACATTTCTTCTAACCTAGAATATTTCCATTGTACATCTTTTTTTTTCATTATATGCGTACGAAAGGGATATAGTACCTCGTACAATATTTAAATGTTTAGTAATTTATTACATATAAACAAATTTCATCATGTAAACAATATTCTGAATAATGGCGTAACAATTTGTAGCGGCGCCTCAGAGTCGCTATTCGAGTGTTAAGGGTTACTACACTCAACACAAATTCTTTTCAATCGGCGGATACTTTAGAGAGTGTATAATAAGCGGACTTACATGCAAAATAAAAATTGTATAAGTTAATTGTTATATAAGGTGAGAAAATATATTTCCTCTTTCCTTCATCTTAATAAGTTCAAAGTAATAAAACAAGGCTCTCAAATTCTTCTCGCGTCCATTACAGTTTTGTATTTCATTTATTCCATTTTATTATAAATGTATAAAGTATGCAATATTAAGCAACGTCTCTCGAGAGGAAACAATTTTAAAACGTTTATCAAAAAATACAATCATTTCCGAGAATCTAATGAATTTTTTTCAGCGAATAATGTTTCATTTATCTTTCAAGCCATTTATTTCCTGAAAAATTCATCATTTTTCGACGATGTAATGAATAGACTGCGGATTTTTAAGCGAAATAAAAATTGTATGTTTTAATTGCAACATGCAGGAGTTAGACAGAAATTCATTCTTTCTCTGCACGATTTTAGTAAATTGAAAATGATGTTGCAGTCTCTTTACCATCTTGAAATTCTTTATCTGTTTCGTATTTCATCGATTCATTTTTATCATAAATACATGAATTCTACAATAATAAGCAACGTCTCTCGAGAGGAAACAATTTTAAAACGTTTATCAAAAAATACAATCATTTCCGAGAAGCGTAATGAATTTTTTCAACGAATAACGTTTAATTTATCTTTGAAGCCATTTATTTCCTGAAAAATTCATCATTTTTCGACAATGTAATGAATAGACTGTGGATTTTTAAGCGAAATAAAAATTGTATGCTTTATTTGCAAGATACAGGAGTTAGACAGAAATTCATTCTTTCTCTACACGATTTTAGTAAATTGAAAATGATGTTGCAGTCTCTTTACCATCTTGAAATTCTTTATCTGTTTCGTATTTCATCGATTCATTTTTATCATAAATGCATAAAATCTGCAATAATAAGCAACGTCTCTCGAGAGGAAACAATTTTAAAACGTTCATCAAAAAATACAATCATTTCCGAGAAGCGTAATGAATTTTTTCAACGAATAACGTTTAATTTATCTTTCAAGCCATTTATTTTCTGAGAAATAATGAAGACACTGAATGACTTAGAAGCCATTTTAGAAAGTTCATTAAAATATTCAATTCAATATACAACAAAATTGTATGCTTTAATTGCAAGGTACAATGCATAAACGCATAAAATCCATAGTTTAGTAATGCGAATTCTTAAAATGAATGTAAGTTCCAATGTAAGAAAAATTGATCGATCGACGAGTAATAATTGTAAAAGTAAACTGAAGGATAGGAAAAAGGATCTTTTCCTTCAGGATCACGACGATCGCCGCACGAGACCGATTAAACCCGACCTTCCTCGATTACCAGGATGATTCGCCGAGGTAAACAGGCTTTAATGAAACTATACGGTCCGGGGAACATTTATTAATTGATCGTGGTTAGGCTGGACGGTTAAGTTCCATGGATTGGATCGTATATTTGCGCTTTGATCCGCCCTAAACGATGAAATTCGAGGATTCCGGTCTAATTAACGGGATTTGTTTAGTCCTCGCTGCTACCGGCAATATCTCGTAGACGTATCGGTTTCTTTCGATACAGATTACGCTAATGATTCGAGGAAACTGATGGCAATCTAACACCTGGGACTGCCTTCGAACAATCGATTACATCAAGGACTTTCGGATGATTTATTAGGGCTCGTGATTCGTTAATCATCTTCCGACAGATATACAGATATTTAGTAAACGTTTCTACACAAATATATTGAAGAATAATTTTAACTTTTACCAAACTTACAATTTATAGTAAATTGGTATCGTTAATAAAATAAATCAGTAAATATTATGCGTTTATAACAAAAACGAGCAAATGTTATTTAAGGATGGAAGTCACTTTGACTGCCAAAGCAATAGCCTCAAACATTTCATAAAATCGAAGTAATTTATTTAATGAAAAAAATTATTGAAAAATTAAAATTTAGGACACCGAGTAGTTCTTTAACCTTCTTGCATTTCCCAGATATTAACCAAATTTGGTACAATAATTATAGTAGCGTAATAATTCATTTTTATGTATGGACAAATAATTCTGTCACCTATATATGGGTGACACGACAGTCTACGTGTTAAAGCGCTCGAAAATCGGTGATTTTTAAGAACATTTAAGCCAACATAAAGATTAACCTTTCTGATAAGCGTTTTGAGCCAGATCTTTACCGGCAGTTATCTCTAATTTCGTAAAAACGCGTGTCCCGATAAAAGTGTTGCATTGTCTAATTACCATTTGTATCGCGATACCGAGTCGGATCACTCTCATCTCCAAAAAATGATCAGATCCCTGGAGTTCCCAAGTATCGAGTTTAACCCCGTGCCGTATTTTAACGAGTCAGACTCGTGAAGAAGATTTTAAACAAAGTCTAACGAATATGAAGTGTGCACCTTCCTTTTTCGACGAAATAAAATTTTATTCTTTTGCAATCAATATTTAATCATTGAAGCAAATGTAGCCATACAAAAAATATAAATTTTCTTTTCTCTTCTGCGACGTTTTTGGCGATAAAGACGTTCTAATCGCTGTAACCGCGAGGAAAATGGTACGGCAAGGGGTTAATGTCGAGATAATTGAAAAAATACCGATCTCCGTGTAAACGCTGTAATTGAATTAATTGCGATTGAATTAATTGCGATTAAAGGAGCTCCAACTTGAGAATTCTCCGTTCTTTCAGCTCCGTGACTACAATGCAAGTACCTACTTATAATTACAGATAATAATATTGTAGATTAATGAATTCACGGCCGACTGACATAATCGCGATTAATTAATGCGTCCGTGTATCCGTGCATTAGTCTTTCGGCGCAGCTCTGCGAGTTTACACGGTGAGATTAAAATCGGCCATGGCACATTTCAAACCCGGGATTAAACCCGCGCATGTTATCATTTCTGTGTTCGGAATTAAATTGCCCCTGTAATTAGTTGTCCGTAATTCGGCATGTTTGATGGTATAACACAATTTAGCTGTTCGGTCGTCCAATAACCGTTGATTACGCTTCTGCGATTAACATCTGGGAGAAGTTAATTAAAAGACCTCGGGATTTTACGGGATTACATTATAATTACATTTTGTGCGACGCCACTGCCGCCCGACGAAATTAGATTATAATTTACTTTGGCCTCTTCGAGTTTACTATTGCACAAATATACGAATTTTGCATTAATTTCTCATATGTTGAAAGTTAATCTCTGTTGCAATTGATAGGAGATACTGGAACATATAATTCAATTATTATCTTACAATATTGTAATTTTAGAGATTGTGGATTTCTGACGTTTCTAAAAATTATAAAATTGTTGTTATTGTTTTTAGTGGTGATCAGTTGGGATTTAGTTTATCTTCTGAAGGCATCTGAAGATTCCTTCTTTATCGACAGTGCCGACTGTTGATATATTTGGTCACAGTTGATATTGTTAGGTATTGCAAATTATTTTAAAGGATTGTAGGTTTCCATGCTTGGTTTATTTATTAGTGTAATGGTAAGGAATACTGGGTACTTACGGATATTTTAATTTCGACGGGTTTGTCGTCGGTAATTTTCAACCGAGCAACTCCGAAACGAGGTTTCAAGACATAAGATGGCACCACTCCTCGGCCACTGACTTTCACACGGCACCTTGTCCTCGATCTAGAGCTGGATACCTCGAAATATTCCTAAATAAAATTGTAACAATCATAGAAACAATAATATCATTCTGTTATTTTGTTTCAAACAATAATAAATTCATAAATTCCCACCACTCGCGCATCTAACAAATATAAATCGAATTTGTATAGATTAATCGATAGATATCGAATCGAAACGTTGTCAGACATTTGAATTTACAACCTCGAGTCTAATTAACCTTTTTGCTAGGGTACGGAAATCCGTATTTTCTTTAATTATTTTAGAAAACAGACGAAAAGTTTAGAAAACTCTGAACTTGGATCATAGAAATAGATGAAATAAAATTTCCTGCGATATAAAACTGAATAATTTGTTAAATCTTTGTATTTTGGTACTCAGACTCGTGGTCTGATCAAGATAGATCACAATGCCCTGCAAATCCACCACAGTATCTTTCACACTTTGTCGATGCTGCCGGAAATGGCAGTGCCGGTGTCTTGTTCCTCGAAAGGCCGTTCCAACGCCGCCATTCAACAGCACAGTAAAACGAGACAAGAATATTGGAATGCATCCAAAATTTTATCAAGGTGTATCCGATGCACCTTGTGTGGGTACATACGATCTTCCAGCTTTGAGGAAAAAATCCACAGCTACGAAGTATGTCTCAAATAATTACTGATAAGTACAGTTATTTACTATACATATGTAATGGATGTAAAAATTGTCTGCAAGAACTTTGTAGAAATTTATTTCTCTTCTCAATCACTTTTGCAGCATCCTTAAACTCTTCTGATGTTTTCACCGTCTTATATTCATAATTTCTACATTCGCAAATATTTCTGCTATTTTATATTCATCATTTCAACATTCTTAAATTCTTCTGCTATTTTATATTCATTATTTCAACATTCTCCAATTCTTCCGCAGTTTTATATTCATCATTTCAATATTCTTCAATTCTTCTGCAGTTATCACCCTATTATATTCAAAATTTCAATATTTTTAAATTCTTCGAGTGTTTTTACTGTCCTTATATTCATAATTTCTACATTCGCAAATATTCCTGCTATTTTATATTCATCATTTCAACATTCTTAAATTCTTCTGCTATTTTATATTCATTATTTCAACATTCTCAAATTCTTCCGCAATTTTATATTCATCATTTCAATATTCTTCAATTCTTCTGCAGTTTCACCCTCTTATATTCTAAATTTAAATATTTTTAAATTTTTCGGGTGTTTTCACCGTCTTGTATTCATAATTTCAACATTCGTAAATTCTTCTGCAGTTTTGTATTCATCATTTCAATATTCTTAAATTATACTGCAGTTTTCATCGTCTTACATCCATAATTTCAAAATTCTTAAATTCTTCTGGGCTTCTCACCGTCTTACATTCATAATTTCAACATTTTTAAATATTTCTACTATTTTATATTCATCATTTCAACATTCTTAAATCCTTCAGCAGCTTTGTATTCATCATTTCAATATTTTTCATTTCTACTACAGTTTTCATCGTCTTATATCCATAATTTCAAAATTCTTAAATTCTTCTGTCCTTTTCACCGTCTTATCTTCATAATTTCAACATTTTTAAATATTTCTATTATTTTATATTCATCATTTCAATATTCTTCAATTCTTCTGCAGTTTTCACCCTCTTATATTCAAAATTTCAATATTTTAAATTTTTTCGGGTGTTTTCACCGTCTTGTATTCACAATTTCAACATTCTTAAATTCTTGTGCAATTTTATATTCATCATTTCAACATTCTTAAATTTTTCTGCAGTTTTCATCGTCTTATATTCATCATTTCACAAATGTTGAATTCTTCTGGTGTTTTCATCGTATTATTTAATAATTTCAACATTTTTAAATATTTCTACTATTTTATATACATCATTTCAACATTCTTAAATTCGTCTACAGTTTTCACCCTCTTATATTAATAATTTCAACATTCTCAAATTCTTCTGCAGTTTTCACCCTCTTGTATTCATAATTTCAACATTCTAAAATTCTTCTAATAGTGTTTTCACCGTCTTGTAATCATAATTTCAACATTATTAAATTCTTCTGCAGTTTTCACTGTTTCATACGTTACGTTTATTCATTTCACTGATAACGGAGTCTAGTAATAAAATTCTATAAGTAGAAATACTGAAGAATTCTTTCGCAACAATTAGTTGGAAGAGAGAGCAGGAAACAGCAGAATTTTCTGCAACAATGGGAGGCCATCTGACGGAAGAATACGTGGTCGAGAGAGAACGAATGAAAACTGGACTAGGCCCTGGAATTCATAAAATCTCACAGTGGCCTGAGAACATCTTGGAAAAACCGTGTAAAAGTATTCGAAGGGAAGTGGATTTTGGAACTGTTCCTCGGTTCAAGCCTGTTTCAAAATTTGTCACCCCTGGACCAGGTAAAAAATATCAAAATGATGCATTAAAGCATTGTATCAAAATTAGAAATCTATAATCCCTGCTTATTAATCTATTCAATATCTCCAATTTTAAATGAAACTCCAGTGTGCTCAAATTGTTATATAAATTCATTAGAAACATTCTGGTCCACATTACTGACTAATTACTTGTTTCAGGGTACACAAGGAAGAATCCTTATCACTACCTGGACGAGAAGAAGCGAATAGGATCTTCGTGCACACCTACTTTCGAATACGACGGTCTGAGACCCAGATTTTCTAGAATTTCAAAGCCCTGGAGCCAGCCATGCAATTTGTACTTAAAAATTATGTTCTAAGTCCTCTAAAAAAATTATTAAAAAATATATATACATATATATGAACGTAGTATATTTTCTACTTAGGTATAACGTGAAGCATCCGGACTCTCTCGAAACATTCCTGAAGAAAGTCACTGGGAAACGTGGTCCTTACGATTTATTCACAGGTATACAAGATTAAAATATCAAAAGATACAAATTGGATTGAAATTGAATTAGATCATTTTCAAATTGCATTTTTCCAGGCCCGAGGGACGAAAGCTCTCTGATAGGCTATCAGAAGCGCACAAAATGGGAAGATCACGGCGACTGGCCAAAATCGTTGCCAGGCGAGCTCGAGAAGCTATTACACAAGTCGAACTATTTTAAAGGACGCTGGACCACCTGTCCGAGGTAATCTCAACAAATTTACGACCGACAAGTGTCTATGACATCTCGAATATCTATTAAGAATCTAGTACAAACACTTCTATATAATTGCAACGAAATTTTCTAATAGATTCCCAAAGATGTCAGGATTGAGATTGGTGCTGCAGGATCTAGCTTTATCTTACAAGGACCCCACTCATCCAGGACCTTGTCACTATTATCCTAAATCACCTAGGAAACCAAAGAACACCAAGAACTATCCGTTTAATAGCAATATCGATTTTCCAAGACCTGGTGTTAAGTTCAGGATTCATCCTGGACCAGGAAGATACACAATTAAGGACGTGAATAATATTCGAGGAAATGGCTGGACTTGTGTTTTCAAGAGCAAGGCACCCAGGACGAATTTTATAATAATTCATAATTATAGGAGCTTTTAATTTAATATTGTGATCGTTAGACTGTGGATGTTTATACAAAGTGATGTCGTCTTTTAATATTTTCACATTAAAATGCACACAATATTAGTTCCATCAAACTTTATATTTTGATACAAATTTTCAACTAAAATTTCAAATAACTGCGTAAAAATCCGCAGTCTATTAATCATAATTACTGTACGAAATGTTTTGAAAATCAACTTTTTACATAAAGAAAATATAAATTAAATTATAGGTAGCTTACTTCTTCTTCGCGAGTTTGTAAAGGCCGGTAAGTGATCGGTAGGTTTAAAATTGATCCAGTCTCGATCATTCTTCCTGGAGGCGCAAAGAACGATCCATATGGATTTAGGAGACTCACATCCACCCTAACGCTTCTGGGAAAATTCACAAAAATCGTCACAATACCATCAATCCGAATTACCAATTAATTTCAAAATATATACTTCGTGGAAATATTTTTAATCTGCACGATCTTCCTCGAAGAAATCCCGATGGCCGTCGGTCCGAAGGAAACATCAGGATCCTTATTCAGTATCACGATCTCTGGCCTGGTGACAGGGCATACTAACTTCACAAACAATAACTCATCCCTCCTCGTTCCATCCTTCATCTCTACATCGATGAAACAGGTCGCGAAGATCGTGTAGAGTCTAGGATCGAGAGTCTCCAGCAAAGATGGTTCTTCTGGCAATTTGTCGACATCGGATGCCTCTTCGTCCTCATCCGTCTTCTTCTTCGGTTTCTTCTCGGACTCTTCCAGAAAGAAATCAGTCTTTAAACCCGTCCAACGATTTAAATCACTTCAACGAAGAAGATCATCCAAATCCGAGAACGATAAATCTTGGATTTACTTTCGGAGCTTCTCTCCTTCGATTTGTCTCTTTTCTTCGATCCGTCTCTTTTCTTCGATCCGTCTCTTTTCTTCGATCTCTCCGCCTTCTTCGGCTCATCGATCTTCTGGATAATAGGTAGCCTTGGTTTGAAGATGAAGAAGACCTTTACGAACTGTTTACTCTTCAATGTTCCACGCTCGGGCGTTATCTTCACGCGACTGGAAGAACTTTTGAACTCGAAGCTTGCTATAAAATCCTTCTCTTGGTTCTTCAGGAGTCCGCAAGTGCAGTTAGGATAGGAGGCGTTGTTATAGGTTCGCAGATGCGCAGAGACCTGAATCAATTTGTTATTCATTAGTTACGAGTTCTCAGGACTGATCGGAATGTCCGTTTTCGTTTACATGTGCGACGCTACCGCGGTGAAAGAGCCGCAAGGCGTTGCTGGGAACTCGAGAATCTGTTCGCTCATCTCGCAGAATGTGTCCACAATGTGCACTTGGATGTTGATCAGATTCTTCTGCAACCTTCTGTCACGTCCAGTCAATTTTTTCAAGTCCACAATTTCCTCAGCATCTAAAAAAAAAAAAAACAGGTGAGATGGAATACATGTTTGGTTACTTCTGTTGGAACCATATACAAGCAAGATTGATTCTTCGTTTGAAATGTAGCGCAGACGTGGGCAATAGGTATTTTTTATTCACTACAAATGCTCTAGATTAGTGTAGATTGCCTTCTGGAGCACGCATCGAAGGCAAATAACGTCAGAGAAAGAAATAACAATCAATTTTATTATTGAGAATGCTTTTTTCCCGTTTTATTTTTATGGAGTTGGCGTGGCTAAAGCTGAGTAGGCGTGGCTAGCTCTGAGTGGGCGTGGTCTAGTGGCTCCCGGGCTCCTTCAGAGCCAGAGCTGTGCCTCGCAGTGCAATTTCTGCTCATATCTGCTCCAGAATAATAGAATATTGTATTTCTCTAGCTTCTCAATAGTTATCAAGTTGACTGCCATGTGAACAGTGACAGAATTATTAGTCCAGATTGAAAAATAATAAGAAGAAGATTGAAGGACTACTCAGTACATTTAATCTTTTAAATGTTTATTTTACCAAAAGCATTTGATTTAATGGAATCATTGAGGTTGCTGCTTTGACAATCAAAGTGTTAAAGCAGATCATTCACTAGATTGAAAAATCATGTTACCATTTACCTGGAGTTTCTATATTGACTGACACGTCACTAATCACTTGTTGAGCTAAATTGCTTGGATCCTCGAGGCCTTCGTCCTCTGTTTCTACTATTGCTTCGGTCGGTTCGTGATCAAGAGGTGGAGGAAGACCTCGGTTCAGTAAATTCTGTTTTTCTCGATCATATAGATCTTTTAATTCGCCTATTCTCATCTCTTTCTTGTGAGAAGCCAGCTCCGCAAGAGTGACTACTCGAATCTGAAAGCTGGGTAGCCAAAAGTTTGATATCCGATGGTCCGAGGAAACCGGTGAAATTCCTCACGATCGAAATGAAGTATATTAATAAACTTTATGATTTCGGCGCAAGGTTCGATCATATTAAGAACCAGCAAATTTGCAGTTAAATTATTCTCGACGTTTCGATCCTAATGTGGATCATTTTCACAGAGGCTTTATTGCGTTTACAGTGCCAACGGGTAAAATAAAACAAAAAAAAAAAGAAAAATTATGAACAGAATATTAGGAGGTACGGAGGACGGTGATTTAACCCATGGTGGCAGATACGTAATTAACACTAGGTTTACGGAACACTGTGACTATTTTACATTATTGTGTAAAAATAACAAAACCGTGTCTATCTAAATTTTTAGACATTCTTTTTATAATATATATTACAAAAAAATAAATGTATTGAATAATTCCTCATGGATGCGTCTTTTCAATCTCGATAATCGTAAATTAAAAATATTACAACCCGTCATTTTGACGGGTCCCGTAAACCTAGTGTTAATTGAATAGATGAAAAGTAAATGCCTAGCAGAATAGTAATCTTTAAAGGAGTTAGAGAATTTTTTTTATTTTTGATTAATAAATTGTGCCTTCATGTGATTACAGCTCCTGATGAAACTAGAATAATTGAGTTTATTATTACGTATCTGCCACCGTTAAATCACCGTCCTCCGTACCTTCTAATATTCTGTTCATAATTTTTCTTTTCTTTTTGTTTTATTTTACCCGTTGGCACAGCAAACGCAATAAAGCCTCTGTGAAAATGATCCACATTAGGACCGAAACGTCGAGAATAATTTAACTGCAAATTTGCTGGTTCTTAATATGATCGAACCTTGCGCCGAAATCATAAAGTTTATTAATATGGTCCGAGGAAAGGTGTGTAAATCGGTACGGTGGATTAAAAAATTTAATAACCATCGCAGCTCGGCCAGCCCATTCGCCCCGATCTCATTTCCAGGGATGTCGGTGCAACGTGCCGAGTAAATCAGGTGGAGTTTGATAGTCTCGCCAGGTAATATGGTCCCGAAACCATCGTTTGGTTGGACCTCCATGAGCATCGGCAGGAAAGGAAAGCCATACTCTTGCATCAAGAGAGAATCGTTCGTCAGAAACAATTCTGTGTAGACCGACTCGTGTGTGTGCACTGCACCGAGATTCACTTGTGCCGGTTCTAGAAAGATATTTTATAATTCTAATAATTAATACGTGAACTGTGCTTTAATTCGAATTCGTTGAAAAGTTGGATGAACCTAGAATTAATCCACGACACGTAGTCAGGGTAGCAAGGACCTTCAGAATCAATGGCGGAGGCTTTTCTTCCTCTCGTGATACTGTTTGCACTTGAAGAGGAAAGTCTAGCATGCTGGAGACTGGATCGTAGAACCTGGAAATAATTGTAGCAATTGCAAGCAACCGTAACGACGAGTCTTTTTATTTTCGAATTCTAAATTAATTATTATTGATCATTGTGGGAGAACTTTAACATGAAATCTCCACTTTATCAAGGAAAGTATTGTTTCAACTGAAAATTGTTACCGCTCGCAGAACTACAGGACAAAAGATTTGAGGGAAAATAAAGGAAACAACTCAGGGTATAATTTTGATCATCAAGCCCTTGGTGAGCATATTACAATTTTATTCTGCAATAATTAATAGATGGTGGATCTCTACGCAAAATCAAAATTATCTACAATTACAAGATAAGGGGGTTATATTAACACCCGTGATGGGCATTTTTGTCTCAATTGAGACAAAACCGTCCCCACCATAGCGCACACTGTCCCCCACCAGCAGTCGCTGGTACCATAGCCATAGAGGAAAGTGCGCATGCCTCGAGAATGAAAGAGAGGTTGGTGGGAGAAGCAGGCATTTACGGAGCTCCTCCCGTACCTAATAATAATTTGAATAGATTGTAAATAATATTCCAGGAATATTAAATACACGTGATGGTTCTTCTATTTTGTGCCCCCCCCCCTACTAATTTTTCCCATAAATGTATAAAATCTGCAATCTGGATTTCTTCTCCTAATAATTTGAATACATAGATTGTAAATAATATTTCAGTAATATTAAATAAACCTGATGGTTCTTCTATTTTGTGCCCCCTCTACTAATTTTTTCCATAAATGTATAAAATCCACAGTCTGGATTTCTTCTGTTAATAATTTTAATAGATTGTAAATAATATTCCAGTAATATTAAATTCACTTGATTGGTCTTCTATTTTGTGCCCCCTCTACTAATTTTTTCCATAAATGTATAAAATCCACAGTCTGGATTTCTTCTGTTAATAATTTTAATAGATTGTAAATAATGTTCTAGTAATATTAAATTCAGCTGATGTTTCTTCTATTTTGTGTCCCCCCTACTAATTTTTCCCACAAATGCATAAAATCCGCAGTCTAGTAATAAATGTCTTAATTACCTGTTAGACAAGTGCTGAATCGATGATTCAGGCTTCAACATGACACTAATCGTAGAAACTATTTCAGGCTGCAAGATCGTGGACTTTGGACGAATAGTAACATGATTTTCCAATCGTTTTGGAGTCTTCATGGAAACTTGGACACTGGATTTCCCTGAAACACTTGTGTAATCTACTTTTGTTTGCTTTAATCAGCATACAAGAACCATAAGTAAAAACACACCACTATTAACAATACGAAAATTCTGTTGGCAGACATCGACATCGATCATAGCGATGCCAAGATCGATACAGGGTGGATCTAGATGGATCTGAGGACCGGTAACCTCTGCCCAAATTGGAACTTCCTAAACAAAAGGTACTTATCGATTAATCTACACAAAATTTCGTGCGAAAATCGCTTTAAAATATTTCAAATAATGTTCGTAGAGCACCCGTTGGCCATATACTCGACTGCCACGGGCCAAATAAATTTTCATGACTTCGTGATGCAATCCAACATGGCGTGGGAGGAAGGTGATCCTCAGATGACACTTCATCTTCGGAGGAACTTCAATATGGTACAGTTTTCGAGGTGGATCGTTTGGAATGTTAACATCAACAACCTTTTCAATTCCATCTACGAGGATTACTCAAATTCTAATAAATCCTACAGTCATTTATCATCAGACTGTGGATCTTGATCTACCTGCAACTCAATCGAAGAATAATATCTTGTATAGATTCTGATCTTTTCAAATTTTCGAAATTCTACGAGTCTTTTTTGTTAAAAATTCTCTCACGAAAATCCGATCTTTTTATTTCGATTTTGCACAAAAATCCACAGTCTATTTTTCACTAATCGACTTTGTGAGACTTTAAATATTTCTAATTAGCAAGATTTAAATTTTCGAAATTCTACAAGTCTTTTTTGTTAAAAATTCTCTCACGAAAATCCAATCTTTATATTTCGATTTTGCACAAAGATCCACAGCCCATTTATCACTAATACACATTGTAAGACTTTAAATATTTCTAATTAGCAAGCTTTAAATTTTCTAAATTCTACAAGTCTTTTTTGTTCAAAAATTCTCTCACGAAAATCCGACCTTTTTATTTCGATTTTGCCCAAAGATCCACAATCTATTTATCACTAATCGTCTTTGTAAGAGTTTAAATATTTCTAATTAGCAATCTTTAAATATTCGAAATTTTGCGAGTCTTTTTTGTTAAAAATTCTCTCACAAAAATCCGATCTTTTTATTTCGATTTTGCACAAAGATCCACAGTCTATTTATCACTAATCAACTTTGTGAGAATTTAAATATTTCTAATTAGCAATCTTTAAATTTTCGAAATTCTACAAGTCTTTTTTGTTCAAAAATTCTCTCACGAAAATCCGATCTTTTTATTTCGATTTTGCCCAAAGATCCACAGTCTATTTATCACTAATCGACTTTGTGAGAATTTAAATATTTCTAATTAGCAATCTTTAAATTGTCGAAATTCTACAAGTCCTTTTTATTAAAAATTCTCTCACGAAAATCCGATCTTTTTATTTCGATTTTGCACAAAAATCCACAGTCTATTTATCACTAATCGACTTTGTGAAACGATTTCAGGTACCTGAAGCACTGCTGAGAACAGAAGACCTCGCACTCGTCATTTCAAATTGGTCAAAGTGCCACAGAAAGCAATCTCTACGATCGTCTCTCTTGCCAATAAACAATGAAAAGGATTTCCGACCTTCGTTCGAGATGGTGACCATTTTCTCGCCGAATTTAGGCTCGTTGAATCTCCAGGCAGGAGCTGTGGGGAACCTGGAGGTATAATTACCGTTCGTTTTTCTCTCGAGTATCTATTTTATGAAATTTTCCAGCAAAAGTGTTTCGAAACGGCTTCCAAAGCTTCAAATTAATTTTCCATTGTTTATTATCACCTGACTTCTGCAGGATTCACGACAGGTTCAGGATTCTCAGGCTTGCAAATCACAGGGACGCGGAATTCGTGGAAAGTATTCGTATTATCCGGGCTCAATGTGAGAAAAGAAATCTCTGCTGTCACTTTCCCGTCGTAGACGGGAGAGAATTTCACGTTGATCGTCGAGTGCATTCCCGGTTTGACTCTCGCGGCGTCCATAACGTCAATCTGGTTTAGAAACGTCTGTCATGCTGTGCTTTTCTTACGCGAGACCGATTCAAGCATATCTACTCTAATAATCCTAATCACCTCGATGACTCCTGGCTCCCAGATTTCAGTGTCAATTTTGTTGAACCGTATATACGCCCATTTTGAAGATTTATTGACGATCCTGACTCTTTTAGAATATTTCTTACCGGCTTTAAAGTCCTATTAAACAACATCGTAAACCGGTGAAATTTCTCTCGATCGAAAATTAAGTATATTAATAAACTTTATGATTTCGGCGCAAGGTTCGATCATGTTTAGATGTTCCTAAGTTTTCTTGATTGCGCCGAAATTTAATTTTCAACGCGATTTAACTAATTTTTCTCACGTCGAAAGTGACGATGTTCGGGTTCGAGAAGAAGCAGTTGTCTTTCGGGAATATCTCTGTTACAGATGACTTGATTTTCTTGATTAGTATGGCTTCCTCTGTATTATTATTGTCAGTCGAAGCATCTTCCTTTCTTTTAACATCGTCTGTTGCTTGTATCTTTTCGTCCTGTAGCTTGTTCGTTTTGTCAGACTTTGGAACGTCTTCGGAGACTTTTGATATTATTTTATCGTCTTCCTAAAAATTGTTTTTATCATTTGCATTAATTGAGACAGATAACTAGGGGTCGGAGCTGGGCAAATTTTATGTCAAATAAAGATAATAAGTTAATTATTGAAAATAATATTATCTCAAATAAACTCTATGAAATAACTATTTGAGAGGAGTTTATTTGAGTACATTTATCTTAAATAACAACTTTATTATAATTTATATCGGCGTAGTCATTTGAAATAAACTTATTTGAAATAATTAAGAGAAATGTATGATACTAATTGTAAGTTGAAATTTCGCCTTATTTATGTTTAGTTTGGAAAATCAATTATTGATGAGTAGCAATAAAGATTTAAAAGAACTCGAACCATATTTTCATTTATAATATATTTTTAATATTTATTGTATGAAATGATAAAATAACATGTTATTTGACATTTGAAATACTTATCTCAAATAAGAAAATAACTTGTTATTTTATTATTTGAACTGATGTATTTCACGAAATAAAAGAATAGATAATCATTTCCTAAAAATAATTTCGTTGGACAAAATATAACATAATTTATTTCAAATAGTGAAACCTTTATGAAATAACGTTTTATTTCATGTTTCAAATAAGTTTTAAAATATTGTATCTGAAATAATTCCCAGCTCTGCTAGGGGTTACACTACGTGGAAACCTTCTGTTCAACCTTGGTTTCGAGGCTCAACAAATTCTGATAATTGCTTGCAGTTTCTTCCGTGGGAAATTTGATAGAACTCTCCTCGTCGCTGATTTCGCTCAGAATTTTCCTGGATTTCAAACATTTCTTCTTTTTCGGTTGCATCTCGCGGACGATCTTTTGAATGATTTGAATCATTCTCTCTTTCCGCAGCTTCGTTTGCTTTCGCTTCTCGAGTTTGTACTGCAAAATCTATTGTTCACGTTGTAAAATTATTACAAGAATCTTATTCTTTGTCGAAGTTTCACTTATTAACCAGTTAAGTGTGTATGACGACTATATCCGTCATGGAGATGTGGCAGAATTTTCTGTCATGACGGCTATATCCGTCATGGAGATGTGGCAGAATTTTGTGCCATGACGACTATATCCGTCATGGAGATGTGGCAGAATTTTGTGCCATGACGACTATATCCGTCATGGAGATGTGGCAGAATTTTGTGCCATGACGACTATATCCGTCATGCGTAAAATTTTGTTACAATTTGATATTTAAATTGTCATTTTGGCGAAAACTAAATTATATTCGTAAATTTTAATATGTTTAAAATGTTTAGAGGTCGAGACAAAGTGGAACAAGCAAATAAAAATTATAAATAATTTCAGTTGGATTCATAACGTCATCGCTTGATAATCGCGACACACACTGGTGCGCGCTTTGCAAAAAGATCGCCACAGTTAATTAGTTAAAAGAAGGAAGGACTGACTTTGTCAAACACTATGGAATCTGGCGGTAGAATTTCTGGAATCTCATATTCTGATCTTATCCTATAGAACAGAAGACTGTAATTATTTATTCTTAATAATAATATTACTTTAATAAATGCTTCAAGTACCTCATAATATTTTTCAAACGAACATTTGCACGAATCAGCATTCTTTCTTTGTAATGGCAAGTCAGACTCCATTGTTGGCGCAACAAGCTTGTCTAAAATGTCTTCAGATTAATAACTCAAGCCCATTCATTACCGAAGATTCATTAAAAACAGATTTTACCCTCAGTTTCATCAAAGCAGCACAAAATTTCTCTTTTCTATACTGCTGTGCCAATGCCTCTCCCTTTTCTGTTTCATTCTTCAATTGAATCGCTTTTATCTTCGACAATTTCGTCAATCTATAATCTATATCGAAGAAAACAGTCTTCGGTATTTAATTAATAATTAATTAATTTATCCAGCCTACCTGGACGCGCGTAAGATTTTCTTGCAGCCTGCAGTTCCCCCGATTTCTTTGCCTCGCTCGTTTCTTCATCAATCTAAAATTATTTACAAGTCAAATCACGTTCCTAATTAATTGAGAGTCTAATTATTTATTAGATAAACTGCAATCTAACCTTTTCTTCTTCATGTTTTTCATCTCCTTTCAATTCTTCAGCTTCCTCTCGCTTTTTCTCACGATTTATCCAAGCCAATAGACCTTGCAATATTCATAAAAATTAATCCACATTTTCCTAAATCATTTTAAAACAACAATATTACCTTTTATAGTCTGTAATCTTTCTCTATCGAGTCTGATCGTGGTTCTACAGTCGAAGACATTTTTCCGAACCTGTTAAGAAATAGAAGAAACATTATTGGAAGTGTCAAATTGTTTGTAAAGAAAATGTATCTTACGTTCTCTTGAATATTCGGCATTTTGCAGGTTGTCAAAAGTTCTAGCAGAACTTCGAACTGTCAGAGCCGAGAAAAAAAAAAAGAAGAAAGATAAATAAAATCTGTGTTCTTCTGAAATTCCTCAAACTCAAGACTTTTAATATTTTTAATTAGGAAACTTTAAATATTTCCAGTCAGGAAACTGAATATATTCGCGGACCATTAATTTCTCTGTTCGCATCAACGTAACACAGCAATCAGCATTAACTTTCTGTGAACATTTCTCTGGAATTCAACTGCCCACGAAAGTAAAAGCTAGCGCAACTAATACACACTCTTAACCGAATCGTCATTCCTAAAACTACACCATAAAAGATCTCTGTGCTTAGAACCACCGTCGCAGATCAGATAAAAACATTATATCCATAAAAAATGATCGCATTGATCGAATATGCGAGAGGCGCTGATTACAGTAAAAACCATGGAAATTCAAAGATTTTTCACAATCTTCGAATGATTGATTTCGATAAAAATTTGTACATTCATATAAATTCCTTATGGACAAGATGTTTTAAAAATTTGTTGAGGGAACGGGACACCTTTGTAACCCGTAAGGGAATAAATAAATGTACAGGGTGTCTCGCGTAACAGTTTTCACGATTTTTTAACACTAAACCTAAGCAGAATGTAATTTCGAGTCTTAATAATAAACACAAGTTATTATCACCCATTCAAGCAGATTGTCATGTATTGTTGAAATTTTCACTTCTTCGCCTTCAAGGTCATCCCAAGGTCATGGTATACTAGGTTGTTGAATTCGTCTTGACACGGGCTATAATACCGTTAAGTCAAAAATACAAAGTGCCAGTTAAAAAAATGAAGGTGACCTTGACAATACTAGAAAAAAAATGTTTTTCGAGCTTTTTTATTGCAATATATAGAGAATCGAAAACTGATCAACTTTTGTTGAAAATATTTTTTGTCAGATTATCGCAAGTACTTAAGAAATCGTGAAAACTGTTACGCGGGACACCCTGTATAAATTACTTAGGCCTACAAAAGGCATATTTTAAATTTTCATTACAGACACAGATAAAAAAGTTTAAAAATTATGATCTTTACATTTTTTCTTCGGAAATTCGGACCAATAGTAATTTGTTTGAAGAAATGATTCACACGCTACCTAGTAAACTAATGCTTCTAACATCTGAAAACAAAATTAAAGTCGTTCGGTTCAATTTTCAAAAAGTTATTCGTTTTTGAAAGGTGTACGAATACTTTTTACGCCTACTGTAAGCACCTTTTCACGATCTGCAAATTGTTCCGTCACAAATTGCTCCATCAGCCGGCCGAATTCTGCTCGATGAAAACGACCCAGACCCCCCGGATGGTAATGAACCATCCTGTCAATTAGCTCTGTAGACGGTGTAACAGCAGGAAATGTTCTTCTTTTTCCTTCGGGGGAGCAAACGCGAATGAAGAACGAACGCGGCGAAAGCCGCGAGATCTCGCGCCAGATGGATAATGATGCACCGGGGGCCCTGTTCGATCCGGCTGCACCGAATTCATAATTCATACGTGTGCCACGAACTTTGAACCGGGTGCCACACACGCCGGAGATGCATTCGGAAAGTCTGAAAGGGGTGGGTTTTGTAATTACCTGCTTTTAAATGCTTCTGACCCCTTTCGTCCGCGCACGCCATATACACGTTCGTTCTTTTACGGGATATTCGCTCGAGCCTCTCTCGATCCTCCATCGTCGACTTCTCTCTTAAAATTGTTGGACACGGTAATTGTTAAATTTCCTGTGCAAATGAATCCAATTTTCTTTACTAGTACGGCAATCGCTTCTGTCTGAAATATTGGTTTTTGGGAGGTACAATATAATTTGTCTACTTTTAATTCAAATTATTAGAAATTCATTTTCATTTAATTGACCCCTCCCCCTAAAATGTCTGACATTAACATTATCTTCCTCCAAAATTTACGTAAAATTAGTTTCCTCATTTTTCTATCATTTAGTGTTTTTATGATTCAAAATAAAATCCGTGTAAAATCTCTCAAATCAAAATTGACTTCCTCCAAATTTTACCTAAAATTAGCTTCCTCATTTTTCTATCGTTTAGTGTTTTTATGATTCAAAATAAAATTTGTGTAAAATCTCTCAAATCAAAATTGACTTCCTTCAAATTTTACCTAAAATTAGTTTCCTCATTTTTCTATCATTTAGTGTTTTCATGATTCAAAATAAAATTTGTGTAAAATCTCTCAAATTAAAATTATCTTCCTCCAAATTTTACGTAAAATTAGCTTCCTCATTTTTCTATCATTTAGTGTTTTTATGATTCAAAATAAAATTTGTGTAAAATCTCTGAAATCAAAATTGTCTTCCTCCAAATTTTACCTAAAATTAGCCTCCTCTTTTTTTATTATTTAGTGTTTTTTTAAATACAAAATGAGTTATTCTTATTAGTTTTATTAATTTATTATTTATATATAGAACCTTCTTCCTCAATATCAGCCTCTTTTATAAAATCTATATCAATATTATTATCCAATATTAATAATATTTATTACTTTCATATAAAATAAATATTGAATGTTCATATATAATTAAATTCAATTAACTCCCTTAATATCTCTGAAATTAATATTAAATTATTTATGCAGAAGTTATATACACTATTTATTCTTCCCATTGATGTTTTGATCTGCATCAGGTTTAATGAAGCATATAATTTTTCATTTGCAATTAATTATTCATATATAATTTATTTCTGCCTTTACTCATGGTGTTTCTTATGCTTGCTAAGAAATGATGATTCCTACGGAAAAAATGAAGGCATACATTTGTCTTGCAGGCCAATGTTTCAAATCTGCCTCCAAAAATATTGAATTTTCTCCAGTCTTTAAATGGAATTGAATTCTTTCCATTCTGTAAATAAATTGAATTTCAATCGACATTTTGTTGTTCTTGAAATAAATTGTTCTCCAAATAAACTGAATTTTCTGGGTTCTTCGAATAAATGCAGTTTATTTAGTGACAGATTTCGAACATTAAATTGAAATACAAATTTCTTTCATCTTCTCGTGTTCTTAACACTTTATCTACCGGAAGCCTATTAATCGGCTTTTCAATAATTGTATTGTACTAAAAGGAACCTTGAAAATCTTCTTCTACATCATAACCCCAAACAAAACGATTAGATTACGTATTTATGGGTGAGTTGTTAGTTTATCATTGAAATTTCCGTTGCTGTTGAAGGATCTATTAAAAAATCCTCAGCCATGGATCACAGACTTCCAAAAATTGTGGAATAATTTTCCGATAGATAATATGTTAAAGAACACCGGGTTGTTCGATTCGAAAATTTACAACGTAGATGATAATTGAACAGTTTTACGAGAATATTTCTTGTTTGGAAAGAAATAAGAGGATAGGGATTGTTCAGACAGAAAACGAGGTGTCGAAAGCAACACGCCCGTTCCTCGTAAATTAGAAAGTCATTAGCCGGCCATCGGAACTCGATTAATTCACCCTGGCGAATAATACATGGGACACCGGCATCGCCAGTCCATGGGAAGACCAATACGGGTGTCAGTTGCTCCGTGAAATTCTCCATCAATCTACGAAATTATCCGACATATGGCTGCTAGAGAAACTCGAGGTTTTTTTTTTGTCGGGCTCTAGGATGCTTCCGGCCATTTGAATATTTTTGCCTCTGTACTCCGTTCAGTCAGTATACTGAATATGATATAAATATTCTTGATTCAATTTTGTCTAAATGTCTTGCAAGTACTGCATCGAGAGTTGTTCCTGATCTCGTTGTCGCTTCATTAGGATTATTTACCATATCCAATCTTAATTTACTTCTAAAAAATTCTATTAATAATTTTCATTGTTCCGATGCAAAGTTCACGTTGAAAGCTCCACTTAGCATCATCGGAAATTTATCATAATTTTCCTAAATTTATTTTCCGAAATTTATCCTAAATTTATCTAAAATAATCTTTATTAAGCAATGCCGAACCCTCAACCGTGTATGCTAATAGAATAGAATTTCGTTTCATCGTTTCATCGTTACATCGCCAGATCGGTTTTACTTCTACCGCGTCGAGGTTTTGCGCCTAACGCGCCTAAAGAAGTTTCACTTCAAAAATTATAAAATATGTAGTATTGTAGTACTGCTACCTTAATGAAATTATTAAAGGAAGGACGAGCATTCTATTTGGCTCCTGCTGTCTGCAATCGACGCGGTAAAAGATCAAGAACATGAATGTAATTGGAAAATTTTCATCCTACGTAATGCCCCGTCAGTGCCGCCAGATCAGGGGAAGGTGCCTCTGAAAAGTTACCCTCTCTCCGATTACCGGGTTAAGCACGCATGCGCGACGGGAACGCAACAGGAATTGAGTGGGGAGCGAATGATGACACGTTGCGCGCGCGCAATGGGGACACAAGACGCAACACGGGTGAGTGGACAAATGACAGGACATATAGCAGATTATAGGTTATTGCCGCGTATCGTATCTATTACCTACTAAATGAAATCTGAAATGGCTTCACTGATGCCACCGCTACCGTAATGTGTCGCCTCAGTCACGTGACCAGTCTACGGTCTTAGTGGGGGTCGTTGGAGTGTGCTCATGGTGGTGGAATGGGATGGTGGAAGGAGCGTCGTAGGGGCGGAAACGACATCCAAATGGATTACGTCTGGCGGCACTGTGCCCCGTACATTTTCTCTAAATTTATATAAATCCCCCCAATTCATATAAATTAACTGAAAAATTAGATTAATATTAAATTTTCTCTAAATTTATATAAATCCCCAATTAATGCTTCACTTCAATAAAATAAAGTCCTGCGGATGTAGTGCTCTTCAAACCATTCGTCCTTTTCCTTTGATGGTTCTCTGTAACTGTACTTGTAACGAAGTTATAGACTGAAACAATTGCGTGAAACAATTGCGTGAAACACCCCGTACATTACTATAAACGAATGGCTAAAAATTTGAATAGAAGTAAGCCCGTTATTTTTATAGAAAGTAATAGTAAAATAGTCCCTTGTAGTACTTCGTAAAGCCAGAGTTCAAATCGCAAAAGAACAGACGCTGGCACAGCTCCTGAAAAGAAAGCATTCAAGCACAATGTAGTCCAAGCAATAGACAACAGCAGAGACAACAGCAATGCCGAACCCTCAACCGTATATGCTAATAGAATAGAATGTCGTTTTATCGTTTCATAGGTTTTACGCCTACCACGCCTAAAGAATTTTCACTTTAATAAAATAAAGTCCTGCGGATGTAGTGCTCTTCAAACCATTCGTCCTTTTCCTTTGATGGTTCTCTGTAACTGTACTTATAACGAAGATATAGACTGAAACAATTGCGTGAAACACCCCGTACATTATAATAAACGAATGGCTAAAAATTTGAATAGAAGTAAGCCCGTCGTTTTTATAGAAAGTAATGATGAAATAGTCGCTTGTAGTACTTCGTAAAGCCAGAGTTCAAATCCCGAAAGAACAGACGCTGGCACAGCTTCTGAAAAGAAAGCATCCAAGCACAATGTAGTCGAAGCAATAGACAACAGCAGAGTACCTGAGAATTTTTAAAAACTAATTCTATGCGATTTCACCTGAGATCCTTATTCCTCCAAGATGTCCCCAACTTTCGAAAGAGGGTACGGAGTACGACGGGCACGCGCCCCCTGTCAAACAGTTCCAAACATTTTGAAAACATCTCGATCTCGTCGCGAGTGGACCACGGGTGGGCTTGCGACTCTCTCTCTTTCTCTCTCTCTCTCTCTCTTTCTCCGGCTCCTTAGGCTATTTGTCAAGCGTCTTGGGGGTGGCGAACAGCGAAGATCTCTCTTCCCATAGTGTACAGAGGGTCGCGTGGCCAAACAGAAGTCGGTCGCCTGTTTTCTCGGATGGTTGGTCGTAAATCAATCGCCACAATGGGGGTGGGAACATTCGCCTCTCCACCCTGGCCCCGAAGGAAAGCGTGGATCTCGGTGAAAATTCGTCATCTTTCTTTTTCCAGACCTCGTTTGAACACGACTTTACTCTCTCAAATACATTGGGAGAGTGAGAGAGAGAGAAAGGGAGAGAGAATGAGTGAGACAGAAAGGGACAGGCCATCTCAATCTGGCCCAAAGACCCACTGGCCCTAAATTTTCGAAAACTGTGCCAGCCACGAGAGCCTTTCCTTCGGTGACTTTCCACTTTTACGGCTGGCTACCGGACACAATGAACTCCTCTGGTATCCCGCAACGAACTGCCTCCACTGAATTATTCCGCCGGCAATCGCTACCGGTGTTCGTACGGGTTATAAACGCATAAATTCTTCTCTGAGGATGCTCGTGACCCGAATATTCCAAGGACGACGCTTTTCGAACACCATGAACCCGAATCCTCAAGGTCGCTCGACTCGTGCTCGCTTTCTGGATGATGGATTTTAAATAGGGGATGAAAAGTGGGTCTGGTAGTAATTTTATCTCGTTCAACCACTTTGTAGCTTGTTCAATCACTATAGAAAATTTTATACACCTCGGCTTTCTTTCTGTCTAACTGATGTAGGAGTTCACTAACATTTTCCGCTTGAACAGCAACAAGATGATTCTAAAAGCTATTTTATCTTGTTCTATCATTCTGCATGTAACACGTTCTATTTACAGAATTTTTATTGTTGTCACTGAAGAAGTAGAAGTGAAATTGTCAAGTAAAATGCAGAGTAAAATGCAGAGTAGAATGCAGAGTAAAATGCAGAGTAGAATGCAGAGTAAATAATGCAAAGCAATAGGTAGTAGCAAACTCCATCAATCCAATATCTACCTCCTAATACCTATTATCCTGTGACCCAAATTAAATCACTAGATAAATAGAAATAAAATTGTCAAATAGCTGTAAAATTCTAATTGATGCAGAGTAAAATTCCAGAGTAGAATACACAGTAAATGATGCAAAGCAAAAGGCAGTAGCAAACTCCATCAATCCAATATCAACCTCCTAATACCATTTATCCTGTGACCCAGTTTAAATCACTAGATAAATAGAAATAAAATTGTCAAATAGTTGTTAAATTCTAATTGATGCAAAACCAAATTCCAGAGTAGAATACACAGTAAATGATGCAAAGCAAAAGGTAGTAGCAAACTCCATCAATCCAATATCAGCCTCCTAATACCTATCATCCTGTAATCCAGTTTAAATCACTAGATAAATAGAAATAAAATTGTCAAATTGTTGTTAAATTCTAATTGATGCAGAGCAAAATTCCAGAGTAGAATACACAGTAAATGATGCAAAGCAATAGGTAGTAGCAAACTCCATCAATCCAATATCAACCTCCTAATACCTATCATCCTGTAACCCAGCTTAAATCACTAGATAAATAGAAATAAACTTGTCAAATAGTTGTTAAATTCTAATTGATGCAAAACCAAATTCCAGAGTAGAATGCACAGTAAATGATGCAAAGCAATAGGTAGTAGCAAACTCCATCAATCCAATATCAACCTCCTAATACCTATCATCCTGTGGCCCAGTTTTAATCACTAAATAAACAGAAATAAAATCGTAAAATAATTGTAGAATTTCTAATTGTGAATTATCTATTCAATTGTGATCAATTATTGTGAATTTCTAATTTTGAAATAAAGTGAGAAAAGGTGGGGGAAGTGCGAGTGGATTTTGATCGGTTAAATTTAGGGTATCGTAGCTGTCGTCGTCGATGGTTTCTCGATGGAGTATCATGTGTTTTGACTTTCTCTGCTCGTATGGAGCAAAAATCCAGTCGGTTGGCGGACGGAAGCGGCGGTCATGCAACACCCAGCGCATTATCGATGCACGCGTGCCTTTTGTGAAAAAATTCCGGCGTGTAGATGGTGTGCAACGGTGGTACGAGGGGAGGTGTGATGCGTTACAGCTGGTTAAACAGCTGTATGAGAGAAAGATAGCCGTGAACGCCGCGACAAATTTTAATACGCGCACTTTAAGCGTTGGGCGTCGTGTCGAAACTATTTGTTCCACCACCGCTGCCACTTATTTCCGTCAACATCAGTTTTTTGACTATTTGTTCATGAACGTTATTCTGGTTGTGTCTCTGGTCCACTGTATCCTGTTCACTGATTCCTCTATTTACTTTAAATAATATGTTTCAGGTACAAAATTTATTTTTGATACGAAATCATCATTATTACTTTATGAAACCTTGCTATTAAATTTTTATCTCTATAGATTGTCAGAACAAAAATAAGTATTTGCTAGAACCTGTTCCATTTTAATTAAAGACCAGTACGAGGTTATTGGAAAATTCAACTCTTTATTAAAGAATTAAGGAAAAAATTAATTAAGGATTAAATAAAGTAATTAAAGAAAATTACTATGAATCAATTCTCACTATTAGCAGCATATGTCGATGATCATTTAGTAAAAAATTAATCTTCATCAAAATCTACCTTATTTTCTCTCTAAAACAATGTACCTTCTCTAAAAAAAAAATTTTCTTTCCATATTTCTTTTATTACTTCAAAAAGATTTCTCATTGATCTCCCATGTTAACTAAATCCTTCAGAAAAGGATGAATCTTTACTGAAACACACGTAGTAAAATTGAAATTTCTTTTTTATCTTCACCTAACCCACATTCAATTCCCCAGACGATTTTCCGAATTTTTTTTTCGAAATGCATCTGAATGCACTGAGAATTCGTTGCACTTTTTTTTCAAACAAACCGAACCGGAAGCAACCCAGAATCATCCCGGAATTTTTTAAAGGTGTCAGTACCAAGAAATACGACCCCAGGTATCGAGATTATGATGTCCCGGTAACCCACATTGCCTCGGAGAAATTTCCAAGGTCGTTGGTGGGGTAAAAGTCGCCCCTGCAAGTCAAGGCTCGGTTCGTCAGGACAATGAAGTCGACAGTAGGTCAGCAGAGGGTTTTATAAACTCTCGGGAACCTCGGAAACCTAAGCCGAAAGCTGGCAGAGGGGCACCGCAAGGTCTCGTAAATTTTATTAGCGCACGGTAGCTTGCAGTTTTTCATGAAAATGGCCTCACTGTAGCCGCATCTCGTGGCCAGTAGCTAGAACACGGATTTTTCACGTTTTATTACTGTCTGAGGTGCACCGAGAATCGAGATTCGACCAACTCGATTGTCCCCCTGTAAATTAACCCTCGAGTGTCTCCTACTTCCTGTTGGAACACCGGAAGCAGTGTCAGAATTCTGTCGATTTACTGGACATTTTTTTCGTTGACCGTCCGGCTATATTTTCGAACAGGTAGGTCGATAAAACTTAAAAATTTTCAAGTATTAATCAAGTAGAGTGAATTAAAATAAATTTTGATACATGTGGATGCTATTAATAAGGTGTAGAATGTTTCGGAAAAATTGTTGTGGGTTGTTGAACAGTATAGAGTGTGAAATTTGATGTTTGGAGTTGGAACGATTATAATTTCCTCGTAATAAAATTCAAGAAGAATGTACATCATTCGTTGCGCCTCTAATAAAGTTCACAAGGAATGTACATTATTTTTTGCACTCTTAATCAAATTTAAGAGGAATGTACATTGTTCTCCGTACTTTTAATAGAATTCAGGAAGAATGTATATCATTCGTTGTCCCTTTAATAAAGTTCAGGAGGAATGTACATTATTTTTGCAATTTTAATAAAATATAAGAGGAATGTTCATTATACTCTGCACTTCTAATACAATTCAGGAAGAATGTACACCATTCGTTGTCCCTTTAATAAAGTTCAAAAGGAATGTACATTATTATTTGCACTCTTAATCAAATTTAAGAGGAATGTACATTATTCTCAGTACTTTTAATAGAATTCAGGAAGAATGTACATCATTCGTTGCGCCCCTAATAAAGTTCCGAAGGAATGTACATTATTTTTGCACTTTTAATCAAATATAAGAGGAATGTACATTACCCTCTGTGCTTTTAATAGAATTCAAGAAGAATGTACATCATTCGTTGTGCCCCTAATAAAGTTCAGGAGGAATGTACATTATTTTTGCACTTTTAATAAAATATAAGAGGAATGTACATTATACTGTGTACTTCTAATACAATTCAGGAAGAATGTACATCATTCGTTGTCCCTTTAATAAAGTTCAAAAGGAATGTACATTATTATTTGCACTTTTAATTGAATATAAGAGGAATGTACATTATTATTTGCACTTTTAATCAAATATAGGAGGAATGTATATTATTATTTGCACTTTCAATCAAATATAAGAGGAATGTACATTATTATTTGCACTTTTAATCAAATATAAGGGGAATGTACATTATTATTTGCACTTTTAATCAAATATAAGAGGAATGTACATTATTATTTGCACTTTTAATCAAATATAAGAGGATTGTACATTATTCTCTGTACTTTTAATAGAATTCAGGAAGAATGTACATTATTCGTTGCGCTCCTAATAAAGTTCAGGAGGAATGTACATTATTTTTTCATTTTTAATAAAATACAAGAGGAATGTACATTACACTCTGTACTTCTAATACAATTCAGGGAGAATGCATTGTACATCATTCGTTGCCCCTCTAATAAAGTTCAAAAGGAATGTACATTATTATTTGTGCTTCTAATAAAATTCAATATCAACATACATCATTGTTTCTACTCCTAATAAAATTCAGGAATACCATACATGATTGTTTCTGGTTCTAATAAAATTCAGGAAAAATGTGTATTATTCGTCGTGCCTCTAATAAAGTTCAAAAGGAATGTACATTATAATTTGTGCTTCTAATAAAATTCAGGCACAACATATGTTGTTCCTGATAAAATACATATTGTTTCTGCACCTAATAAAATTCAGAAAAAGTATGCATTATCGAATACCATAAAATGCATTGTTTTAAAACGTTCATCGTACAAGATCGTTTTCGGACATAGCTGTAACGAAATTTAGGAGCAGCATGTTGTCAAAATTAGGGAGAACAACTGCACGATATGTAGTAGTCGATCACAAGCCCATGTAGGTATGTAGTTAAGAGAAACCTGCTGTGTCACGGTTCGGGAAGGAGCCGAGGGTCTTTCAGAGGATGCCGAAACACCGGTAGCGACTATTAGGCGTTTTTTCTGTTTTGTAATTGGCACCGTCTAGATGATTGGAATATTGCTAACACATTCTGGAGGTGATCTGAATTTCTAAACGCCATGATTACGGCGTCCTTTAATAGGAACTATAAACAGGTTTTCAGCCTGTATCGAAGTCCCTGATCGTTTATTTTCTGATTTTTAATGGAACGATCTTCTCCATAATAGAATAATCCGTGCTACGTTCTGTGGCTTCCAATAAAAATTAAAAATACAAAATATCAACGGCTATTACAAAATGGTGTGTACGATATATTTTTATTAATATTTCCTGATGTTGGAGCAGAATAATTTCCAATGTAAATTTCAACAACGTTTCTCTCCGACCAGGTTCACCGAGGTAAAGATTTTCGAAAGCTTGCGTTCATTTCGTGACCGTTGTCCTCGAAAGCAAAAAGACGAGAACGGATAAAGGACATTTCACGGGACTTAGCTATAAAATTGGCCATAAATACGATCGTAAAGTCCCATTGCTCGTCCTTCGGGACGAGACCGGGCCCTGTCCTCTTGTTCTCGTCGCTTTTAACTTACCTTACCCCCCCCCCCCCCCTCCCTCTTCGGCAATTCTTAGTCAACGGCGTTCGCTTTTGCACTTTACTTGTTGCAAAAGCGTCCCTCAAATCTCCAGTTTCCTCTACCAATAAATTTTTAAAAATTCCCCCACCACAATTCAATTCGTCAATCTCACAGAAATTGCAAGATCTTGTAATCTTATACAGAAAATAATTTTTTTGAAACAAATACGAAGGGAGAAATTAATTTATTTAAAAACAAATTTGTCGACAAGGTTTACAGGTTTTCATCAAGAAGAGAAAAAAGTTTTTCACAGTTTTGAAAGAGGAAAAATTAATTTGTGAAAAGTCACATTAGTCACATTTTAATCAATGAGGGAAATCATTTTTTTTTTTTTAATATGAATTTGAAATAGAAAAATTAAATTTGTCTAAAAATTTCATTTAGCAGATTCTTACGTTTTAATGGAGGAGGAAAATTAATTTTTTTCGACGCAAGTTTGAGGAGTGGGGGGATCGAGATCGACCGAGGACACTTCAAGCAACGGTGCAGGCTCACGCCTGAACAATAAATCAAAGAAGAGAGCGTAGGGCCGTGGCCTCGTCGAAGGGAGATGGAGCCCTTTGACGAAGAACTGCGAAAATCGTGGAATCCACGACGATTTCCTATGGTCGGACGACGGCCACACGCCGGCCACCATCGGGTACCCCCATAAACTCATCAACTCGTAAAAGTTGAATGTTCGCTCGCATTCCCGTGTACCGGGGCACGACCTCGTAAATCATAATGCATAATAATGTGCACGCGAAGAGCCGGGCCCAAAATTCGACGAAAGGTCGAGGGCAATGGGCACGATTTTCCTTGACTTGGGCGCACGCCCTCCGTTTTCGCTTAACGGAATTTTCCAACCTTTTTCTCCCTTTTTCCCCTGAATTTCCCTCCGGCATTTTTAGCTGTTACATGGACAGCAAACTTCCGATTTTTGCTATCTATCTTGTGGGTAGATGATCCATTTTTTATTCAATTGTTTGCGGATGATTGTTAAGTGAGATCCTATTGGAATATTTTTAGTGATTATTATTGTGAAGTGTTCTTAATCTTGCAATGGCGCAGTGATTTTTAAAAATTCGGTACATATTCATCGCCATTTGCAGGAATTGCAGATTTTCGAAATTATGAGGAAAAAATTCTTCACTTTTGAACTTTTGTAACTTCGTGTAAAAAAATCGTTCGATACTCTAAATTGTGCACATTTGGTGGCCTTATAAAAATTCTAGTACATATTCACTAGCGGTTTTGGAAAAATTCTAGTGTACACTGGTGGAGGGCTACAACAATTGTAAAATGTACTAGTCCTCTTAGAAAAAATTCTGGAGCACACTGGGGGTCTTTGAAAAATTCCAGTATGTACCCGTGGTCATGGAAAAATTCTAAAGTGCATCAGTGGTCTTAGAAAAAATTCAGAAATACACTGGGGGTTTTGGGAAAATTTTAGAATGCACTAATTGCCTTATAAAACTTGTAGAGTATACAGGGGGGTGTTTAGGAAAAATTCTACTTTGCACTAGTGATTTTGGAAAAATCCTGAAATACAATGGAGGACATACAGAAAATTTTGGAGAACACTGGAGATCACAGAAAAAATTTCTGGAGTACACTGGAGATCACAGAAAAAATTCTCGAGTACACTGGAGGTCTTAGAAAAATTCCAGTATGTACTCGTGGTCTTGGAAAAATTCTAGAGTGCATCAGTGGTTTTGGAAAAATCGCGGAGTACACTGGAGGTCATAGAGAAAATTCTGGAGTCCATTGGAGATTACAGAAAAAATTCTGGAGTTCATTGAAGATCGCAGAAAAAATTCTGGTGTACACTGGAGATCACAGAAAAAATTCTGGAGTACACTGGAGATCACAGAAAAAATTCTGGAATACACTGGAGTTTTTAGAAAAATTCCAGTATGTACTCGTGGTCTTGGAAAAATTCTAGAGTGCATCAGTGGTTTTGGAAAAATCGCGGAGTACACTGGAGGTCATAGAGAAAATTCTGGAGTCCATTGGAGATTACAGAAAAAATTCTGGAGTTCATTGAAGATCGCAGAAAAAATTCTGGTGTACACTGGAGATCACAGAAAAAATTCTGGAGTACACTGGAGATCACAGAAAAAATTCTGGAATACACTGGAGTTCTTAGAAAAATTCCAGTATTTACTCGTGGTCATGGAAAAATTCTAGAATGCATCAGTGGTCTTAGAAAAAATTCAGAAATACACTGCGGTGTCTTGGGAAAATTCTAGAATACACTAATGGCCTTAGAAAACTTGTAGAGTACACTGGGTGTTTTGGAAAAATTCTAGTTTGCACTAGTGATTTTGGAAAAATCCCGCAATACACTGGAGGACATAGAGAAAATTCTAGTGTCCATTGGAGATCACAGAAAAAAATTCTGGAGTACACTGGAGATCACAGAAAAAATTCTCGAGTACACTGGAGTTCTTAGAAAAATTCTAGTTTGCACTAGTGGTTTTGGAAAAATCCTGAAACACACTGGAGGACATAGAGAAAATTCTAGAGTCCATTGGTGATCACAGAAAAAAATTCTAGAGTACATTGGAGGCCACAGAAAGATTCTACAATGCACTAGTATATAGCGTTGTAATTTTTTAGCTGATTGTCAACTCCTCCTCCAAACACAAAAATCGAACGCGTGGGTAGTTTTCGCCACGGTGCATTAAATTACGTTCCAATTTTAGTGATGCAGAAAATGCGAAAGAAAAAAAAATGAAATGAAGAAACGGTCACAGTTTCCCCACGATGCTCGTTTTCCACGGTGTGGGTGGGAAAAGGAAGAAGGGAAGCCGGTGCAGCGGTGTGTCAAGCAGACGTCATTGGAGCCGAGATCAAACGCGACGTACGATCATGCGGCACCCTCAAAGGAACGAAATACGACTTCCTCGTTTCGCTGGTTCGGTTTTACAAAGGACGCGTGCGTGCGCGCGCGCACGATGCCCCTTCGAAACGGCGTGTGTAAGTGAACAAGAAGAAAAAGGGTCCATAGCAAGCCTCCTACGCAGCTATGCCGCAATTACGCTCGCGTGCGCCGATAAATCTCGAAATTTTCCGTGCGACACATTTATCGAACCCCGTAAATCACACCGCAGATTAAATTCTGTTTTATTATTTTTATTGTTTTCTCCTTTTGTTCTTTCCATGTGAAGGTTTTTTTTTTGAACAGGTTCATTTATTATGTTATTTATCACTTATCATGTTTTACATCTGGATTTTCATGGAAAATAAACATTGTCTCGATTAACTTCAATACATACAGGAACTACATAGAGATTATTAACATTTTTAAATAATTTTACTGACTCGAAAATAATACAATAGTATTTCTAATTTTTTAAATTGTTTTTACTGTATTGCATTTGATAATACACATTTCTGGCATAAATACCATAAATCTATATTCTAATTCCGTTTTTTTTTTTAAACAGTTTTCTAGATTGAACATTTAACCAGTTAGCTGTTTTTGTCGAGTATACTCGTCATGGAATAAAAATGAATTGCTTGCTAATTATATTGAAATTGTAGTGAAAATTAAAACGCATTATTATTTTGTCGAAGACGAAGTAAAGAAACGAAACAAAGAAATTGACGAGAGGTCAATATGTGATAAATAAAGTTTTCAAACATTTTTAGTAGCCACATACAAACTCGAGCTACACAGTTAAAGAGATAGGGATGTATTATAAATGCATGAATCATGCAGTCTATTTACTAGCACTGAAACTATTAAATATAGTATTTTCTGTTTCGCAATAGTTGTAGAATCTTAAGCAGCGTTCATAAATATGTTTAATATTCTCAAGTAATTTATCAGAGTATAATCAACCCCTTAACAAATAATATACTCTCCCCTCACTTATCTATAAATTCTTATTTCTATTTTCGGTCTTAAAAATAAATATTAAAGAACCCTATAGGACGCTTGAAGTATTTTTCGGAGGATTACTCTTATTATCTAGACTTGTAAACATTTTGAAAAAAATCATAATCTGTTTGATGTAAAATGTTTTTCGGAATACTGTTTTTGCAATTAACTGCCAATTGAGTGGGTGTTGGGCGAGTATATCGAGCGGCGGCGTCTCAAACATTTTTGCGGCAGGTTTACAAAGGCGTGGGGGATCAGGGGTTTGGAGGGAACAAAAGGCGCATTTCCAAGGAACCGAAACACCCACGTCGAGGGCTGGCCAGGTGGTGGGATCACAAGCCCTGCCTCCGTAACGCCCACACCTTGGTTGCGACCGAGACTGCGTCCGATGGTGGGGCTGTGCTGCTCCGATCAGAAAGTGGGGGATTAATGTCAATCCTCCTTCCACGAATCCACGAATCCTCTCCTCTCATGGTTTCCACCATCCACGAGAACCCGCAACATATCGATCATGTTTCTCGCCATCGTTGATTATCCTCTCATCGACAGTTTTATAAAATTAACGCTTTGCCCACCGGAAACCAATTAACACTAAACCTACCACGGTCAAATGATCGGCTTTTTATTGCACTATTATGAAAATTATGAAAACGCTTTCATAGGAAATGAATAAATTGTCTTCTTTATTTCAAAACATATTGTAATGAACCCGCACAAAGTTTAACACTAGGTTTACGGAGCATTAAAATTCATTATTTTACATTGCTTTATAAAAATAATAAAATTATATTTACTTAGATCTTCAGCGATTTTTATTGTAATATGTACACAAACAAATAAATCTATTTAATAATTTCTCACGAATGCCTCCTTACACTCTTAATAATCGTAAATTAAAATTTTTTAAATCCGTCATTTTGACGGACCCCGTAAATCTAGTGTTAATTAAATCGAATCTTCTTACTTTTATATGTCGTTTCACATTTATATGTTTTATGCTTGGTAGGTTTAGTGTTAACACCCGATTTACAGAAAGTGACTATTTTACAGTGATGTATAAAAATAACGAGAATGTGTCTATAGAAATTTTTATCCATTTTTTCTTTTAATAATACATACCCAAAGAAATAAATTCGTTGAATAATTTCCTCATGAATGCATCTTTACAATCTCTAGGATCGCAAATGAAAAATATTATTATATAAATCTCTGGAATGAGCAGGTACACATTGAAAAGAACCTTCGAATTTGTTTTGTGAACGGTCTAGGATTTTTTATTTTAAATTTGTTAGAAATTAGGAGGACTAATTTCGTAGGGAATGGTTGTATACATTTCCGAATGTAACTATATGAACATTACAATGAAGATCTAGATGAACTCAATCCTGTCATTTTCATACGAGTCACTTTTTGTGACTCACAAGAGTCTGTGATCTTCTGCACTATTCCGTTTTTGTTAAAATTATTTCCATCTTTATATCAAAAATTGTTTAGGGGGTCCAAATTCGACAACTCTCCCCTATATGTGTAACACTAAACCTACCACAGTCAAATGACCGATTTTCTATTTTGTAAATACTGAAATTGGAAAAATTCGTTTATGAAAAATAATAAAATAAATTTCCTTGTCCAAGCATCTATTATATTGGAAATTACACACAATCTGAATAAATCTCGTGTTGCCATTTTTATAAGGCCACATTCGCCGATAGTTTTAATGCTTGGTAAGTTTAGTGTTAAATAGAAAAGTCAATTCAGTAATTTCCTATGACAGCGTTCTTATAGTTTTAATAATTGCCCGATTTTTTATATTTTGTAAATACTGAAATTAGAAAAATTCGTTTATGAAAAATAATAAAATAAATTTCCTTGTCCAAGCATCTATTATATTGGAAATTACACACAATCTGAATAAATCTCGTGTTGCCATTTTTATAAGGCCACATTCGCCGATAGTTTTAATGCTTGGTAAGTTTAGTGTTAAATAAAAAAGTCAATTCAGTAATTTCCTATGACAGCGTTCTTATAGTTTCAATAATTGTATAATAGAAAACCGGTCATTCGACCGTGGTAGTTTTAGTGTTAATGCGTTGGCAAACGTTGCGTTTCCTCACACATTCGAACAGTTTGTTAACTCTACATACATATACATTTTTCGGGCATTCAACCGGGCCACGGTTCGTTGGAGTCTCCTTAATCATGGATCATGTCCGAGAGATCGATACAAGCAAGAACAAGTTCAAGTTTTCACTGTCCGCATGAGCGAGCTTCTGTGCGTCATCGATTTTATCTTTGTTGCACCGACGACTGCACAGTGGTTTGCCGTTTGTTCAATGTTTGCAACTGGTTTTACTTGCGAGCAAGATTGATACTCGTTTCTAGGAACAGATGATCGTAGATAATGTCATAATCGAATGGTAATCGACTGTTTTATTGGAACGCTAAATTGTTTTCACAGTTTCCTCTTCTGACATTTCGAGAGGAACGTGTTCACATTCATTCATGTTTATTTCTGCGTACAACATTTTTGAGACATCCTGTATTTGGAATAGTTTGAAAATAATATAATAATATTTTTAAATTCTTTTAATCTGTTTTCTGTTTTAAATTGCATCTAATCGCATTTTTGTCATAAGATCCCCTGCCTATTCTTCACTAAATTCTTGAATACCCTATAATAAATACTTAAGTACCTTAATCTGAGAAGAATGACCTAAGAACCAAAAATTTCGTTGTTAAATCATGGCGCCACCAATTTAGCCACGCGAATGCAGTTTTCCCGGGGGTGTGCAGCACGCGTGGCCGCAGTAAAAACGCGTGAGCCTAACGGGGATAATCGTAAATTCGTCAGCCAGGTTATTGGGATCTCCCAATAAATGCATAAAACCGGCCCTGGTCGCCATAAACGCGCGCGAGCGACGTAACGGAGTGCTTCGAGGGCCGTTTCCCGAAGGTCGCCGGAAATCAAGTGGCCGGAAATTTATGATAGTTTGTCCGCGTGGCGTCCTTCTACGGAGAAAAAGAGAAGGAGAGAGAGAGAGAGAGAAAGAGAAGATCTCGCGATTCTGCTGGCAAACGTTAAACACCCGGACACCGTAAAACCGTTGACGAAAGTAATGGTTATACGACCGGGCCCGCAGGCAACAACCAGAAACTGGAGCTGATTATTAGTCTGCCGGGGACCCGATTTTACCGTGAATTACGACTAATTGTCGGAGACAGTGTTCATCGGTTCCTCGTTTAATGCCCCGTTGTAATTGTTCAGCGAGACGATGCTTAGGCGAAACTGTTCCTCAAGGATCTGCAAAGTTTAGGCAACCCTTTCCGGCGGATCTGTAACTATAGTTGGAAATAGTTGGCCCTGGGGATTTTCTGTGAAAATTGTGAGAGCGTTCTTAACACTTTGATCGCCATGTCTCCCATATCTGGGTGACGGAATTATTTATACAGAATTGATCATTAATTTTTACGTTGGTAGATTGAGTGTACAAAATTTCCTTACGATCTTAGGAATGGAAGAGGTTTGAAACAGTAATTAATATTACAAAACTAAACTTCATAGTTTTTGTTTTGACAAATATATTGCTTTGATTTTGTGTAATTTTTATAATTGTCGAGTGGGCGATCAACGTGTTAAGTTGGCCCTGGGGATTTTCTGTGAAAATTGTGGGAGCGTTCTTAACACTTTGATCGCCATGTCTCCCATATCTGGGTGACGGAATTATTTATACAGAATTGATCATTAACTTTGCATTGGTAGATTGAGTGTACAAAATTTCCTTACGATCTGAGGGAATAGAAAAGGTTTGAAACAGTAATTAATATTACAAAACTAAACTTCATAGTTTTTCTTTTGACAAATATATTGCTTTGATTTTGTGTAATTTTTATAATTGTCGAGTGGGCGATCAACGTGTTAAGTTGGCCCTGGGGATTTTCTGTGAAAATTGTGGGAGCGTTCTTAACACTTTGATCGCCATGTCTCCCATATCTGGGTGACGGAATTATTTATACAGAATTGATCATTAACTTTGCATTGGTAGATTGAGTGTACAAAATTTCCTTACGATCTGGGGCATAGAAGAGGTTTGAAACAGTAATTCATATCACAAAACTAAACTTCATAGTTTTTGTTTTGACAAATATATTGCTTTGATTTTGTGTAATTTTTATAATTGTCGAGTGGGCGATCAACGTGTTAAGTTGGCCCTGGGGATTTTCTGTGAAAATTGTGAGAGCGTTGATCGCCATTTCACCCATATCTGAGTGACGGTATTATTTATACAGAATTGATCACTAACTTTGCATTGGTAGATTGAGTGTACAAAATTTCCTTACAATCTGGGGCATAGAAGAGGTTTGAAACAGTAATTAATATTACAAAACTAAACTTAATAGTTTTTGTTTTGACAAATATATTGCTTTGATTTTGTGTAATTTTAATTTTAGGATGTAATTTTAATCGTCAGGATGATTGAAAGATGAAGATTTCATTTGAGGGAATTTCAATATTTTTATCGCTCGTTTTATAGTCTATGGTCGAAGCCTGCGGATCTTCCGGCAAAATCAAAAATAAATTTGATATGTTCTTCGATCGAAATTTTAGAATAAATGTGTGATGGTATCGGCGCACAGGTTCGATCAGTAATAAAATAATAGCAATTCTGCAAATTAAAAACTCGACGTTTCGATCCAGATGTGGATCATTCTCAAGAGTGAGATATTTTTGCGTTTGCTACAACAGGAAACAATATAAATGAAATTTATTGAAAACGAACTAACTTCATGCCAGCAGAAAATCAAAAATATATGCAAAATGAGTGCAGGATGTAGAAACTAAATAAGAATTTTTCTTATTAACCCTTAGCACTCGAATGGCGACTCTGAGGCACCACTAGAAATAGTTAACCATTATTCAGAATATTGTTTACATGATGAAATTTGTTTATACATAATAAATTACTAAACATTTAAATATTGTATGAGGTACTATATCAGTTTCGTACGCATATAATGAAAAAAACTTATGTACGATGGAAATATTCTAGGTTAGAATATACGTTCGGTTTTTTAGTTGAAATAGCTCCGAGTGCAAAGGGTTAAACTGAAACTAATAATGTGCTTAAATCTTTTTAATATGTCCACTGCTTGAAATTGCGCACAGAAAAAAAGGGGGGGGGGAGGCGCTGATTACAAAATCAGTGAATCCCATCATCCTCCGTAACATAACAATAATGCAGACAATTTTGATTTCGCAAAAAAAGCCTAACAGTTTCAAGATCAGCAATTCTTCACCGCAAAATTTAGTGCTACCTTAATTTTGTATTCTCTAGCGTGTTCAGTAACTTCAAATCGAAATGTCCACCAGTGACTCGATAGTCTAAAGCAACGGTTTAACAAGCCCGAGCATAAACCAGAGAATGACTATCAACCAAAACGGTTGGAGGCTCTAAAAATCGAGGAAACCCAGCAATATCAATTACCGTCGAGAAAGGTGCCGAGTAGGCAAATTCGAAGAATGATCGCGCGGGACCGCAGAACATCGGCCAATTATTCGTTTGGGTATGCGGAGAAAATCGGCGAGAAGGATTAGCGTCGTTCGATGGGCGTGGTAATCCTCCGATGGGATATCCTGACGAATTTACAATAAACGAAGAGCTCGGATTGTAAATTAGGAAAAGCTCGTCGCGCGCGTATCGTCTCTTTCCTATTTTCTATCTCTCTCTCTCTCTCTCTCTTTTTCTTCTTCTTCTTCACTTTGACAATACTCTCTGCGAGAAAGAAGACGAAAGGGTTAAACAATGAGGATTTCCTCCTGTCCTAACGCCCACTCGCAACCGTTCCACGGTCATTGGTAGCGCTATTGGCCCCGTGGGACCGGTTAATGGACGTCCACCACAAAACGGTCACATGGCAGACAACGGGGATTATGGGATTAACCGCGAAGACCAGACGCCCCCCGGACTATTCACTGGCGGGCATATTAGCGAGGGATTAGGCGGACTGTTGGCACTCGGTTCGCGCTGCGAATTGGCTAAACTTTCGAGATAATCTCGTTAATGCTGTCGCCCGACTGAAAGATCCGCCGACAAGATCCGTGCAAATGTTTTGGTAACAACAGGATTAGGGTGGCGACGCGCGTGATCCGATGACAGGGGCTTCTGGTGATCTTGATCAACCTGCTTGATCCCATTAACGAGGTGTCACTCGATCCTTTTAGACGTTAATCCAATTATCCTGGCCTTTGGACAAACGCAAAATTTAGCGCTGCTCTTCGTACACGAAATTAAATGTTTCATTTGTATTTGAACTCTGTTGTATTTAATGTTCCATCGAATCGACGCATTGTTCTTGGATCGTCCCGTTCGTACACTGAACAACAATTTTTCTAGCACCCGACGAGTATTTTTTATTTAAATATTGATGTATATACAGGGTGGAAGTTATAAAGCGTTACAGACGAACATCTCCAAAAATATTCATTAGACGCAACAATTTTTTAGATGAAAACAACAGGATTAGGGTGGCGACGCGCGTGATCCCATGACAGGTGACCTTGATCAACCTGCTTGATCCCATTAACGAGGTGTCACTCGATCCTTCTAGACGTTAATCCAATTATCCTGGCCTTTGGGCAAACGCAAAATTTAGCGCTGCACTTCGTACACGAAATTAAATGTTTCATTTGTATTTGAACTCTGTTGTATTTAATGTTCCATCGAATCGACGCATTGTTCTTGGATCGTCCCGTTCGTACACTGGAGAACAATTTTTCTAGCACCCGACGAGTATTTTTTATTTAAATATTGATGTATATACAGGGTGGAAGTTATAAAGCGTTACAGACGAACATCTCCAAAAATATTGATTAGACGCAACAATTTTTTAGATGAAAACAACAGGATTAGGGTGGCGACGCGCGTGATCCCATGACAGGGGCTTCTGGTGATCTTGATCAACCTGCTTGATCCCATTAACGAGGTGTCACTCGATTCTTCTAGACGTTAATCCAATTATCCTGGCCTTTGGACAAACGCAAAATTTAGCGCTGCACTTCGTACACGAAATTAAATGTTTCATTTGTATTTGAACTCTGTTGTATTTAATGTTCCATCGAATCGACGCATTGTTCTTGGATCGTCCCGTTCGTACACTGGAGAACAATTTTTCTAGCACCCGACGAGTATTTTTTATTTAAATATTGATGTATATACAGGGTGGAAGTTATAAAGCGTTACAGACGAACATCTCCAAAAATATTGATTAGACGCAACAATTTTTTAGATGAAAACAACAGGATTAGTGTGGCGACGCGCGTGATCCGATGACAGGGGCTTCTGGTGATCTTGATCAACCTGCTTGATCCCATTAACGAGGTGTCACTCGATTCTTCTAGACGTTAATCCAATTATCCTGGCCTTTGGACAAACGCAAAATTTAGCGCTGCACTTCGTACACGAAATTAAATGTTTCATTTGTATTTGAACTCTGTTGTATTTAACACTATTCCTACCACGACCGGTCAAATGACCGTTTTTAAAATTTCGATTAGAATTTCCTATGTACAACGTAATTGTATCGCCTTTAAACTTCACGACTCTTCCTCAAATATACGTATAATGCATTTTTCAATATTCACTTCTTTTTTGATTCTTTATTTTCTGAGAAAAATTTGTACTCTGTCTTACTTACCACGACCGGTCATTTCACCGGTAGAACGATTTATATCTTTCTGCAATAGTATTCTCTCAAAGACTCAATTCCGAAACTATAAAGTCGTTACAAACGAAAGGTAATGCAGTTGTGGCATGATTTTAACCGAAAAGTGCCTTCCAGGGACTGCTTTACGGCATTTCCAAGTGTTTACAGTTCTCGCTCGCATATATTGGTGTAGATGTGACCGATCAAATGGCCAGAAATTACACGGTTAAATCTAAATGTCGGAGATGGCCTTTACAGGTATTTTTCAATATCCTAGACTTAGCCGGGATAAATGCATGGGTTTTATATAAAGAAACCACGGGAGAAAAAAATTTCGTGACAAGAATTTTTATTTCAATTGGCAGAAGAACTTGCCATCGAATATCAAAAAGAGCTACAGCTAGGCAAACAAGATCAACCAACACCCGTTACAAATACAAGTACAGATTCTCTTGAACGGAAAAATATGCCAGATAAGATATTGCAAAGACAATAAGACTAACAAAATTTGTCTAAAATGTAAAAAGTACGTATGTGGAAACTGTACAATCGAGTAGCCTATTTGTAAAAAATGCGGTGAAAACAAATAAAATGTGCATTACATACTTCTGAATAAAAGAAACTATATTTGTATACTGTCAAATTGGCTATTATCTTGATTCTATATTAAAAAATTGAAGTTGTGCTAAAGACCGGTCATTTGACCGGTCGTGGTAGGAATAGTGTTAACCACTGCGATGATTCGCGTAGATTGGGACAAGGTTGTTTCCATGACAAACGTACAAAAGGATAAGCTGCGATACGGTGTGTACGATCGAATCGTTGGTGAAAAGAAAAACGTGAAATCGTCGGGGTGTACGCGAACGGATTGCCCGTTCTCGGTTCGCGTCGATAAAAAACCCGGACAATTTAACAACAGCTACGCGCGATGACGTCTCCCAGGCGAGTGGTGATGGGCTCACGTCATCCGGCCGGTGGTTAATTAAAACGATCGCTCGGAGAGATCGGGATCATTTGTTTAGCGATCGTGCACGGAGAGTTATCTCGCCGTTACGATCGTGCCGTGTCGGATCGCAATCAGCTACCGGATTTAACATATGAACAAATCTTGTCGGAAGAGAGCGAGAGAGAGAGAGAGAGAGAGAGAGTGAGAGAGTGATAGAATGAGATAGGAGGTTGAATTCGGTGGGCCAGGCTCGTTTAACAAGGACCGAAAGCCTCGGACTGAGAAAAAATCGAACTTCGGCCTTGAAAGATCTTCGATCCGATCGAAGAAAGCGATGAACGTTGTCGGCTTCGCTTCGGTGTTGGTACACCTTCCACACCTGTAATCGGCGCTAGGATCTTCGGGGGATAGAGACGTTATGGGAGATGTTTGTTGGATGTTTGCCACCGGGATTTTAGAATTTTTCTTCCACATACTTGAATCCAATTATATTTAACACTAAACTTACCACGGTCAAAATGACCGGTTTTCTATTTTACAATTATTGAAATTAGGAAAACGATTTAATTGGAAATGACTGAATTGACTTGTTTATTGAAGCACATATTGTAATGGAAACGGTACGAAGTTTAAATTAAATTCGATGTATTCACTTCTTTAAGGCGTTTCATTTTTATATGTTTTGTGCTTGATAGGTTTAGTGTTAATGTTTCATAAGGTGAACGCGGTGTGAGGATTGTATAGCTATGGATAGATAAATTTGAATGTTTATGTAATTACATTTTTTTTTTAAGTATGCTTTAACATTTCTTTCAGACTGACTTTCAGACTTCACACTTTTGGGTTTCTGATTGGATGGTGATGTAAATCGACTGCTAGACAATTAGAATTGAAGCTCAAATTTTGGGACGTTTGAGAAACCATGTTTCCCGAATTTGTGCCTGCATTAATACTCTTTGAAAAATCATTTAAGAAATTGAAAGAATGTCAGCATTGGATTGTAAGGTTGCAAACGATCTTTGGAGTTTATTCAATTGTGGAAATGTCGAAGGATGACACCGTGACATACTCAAAAGGAACACTTCATTATAAAGAATCGTATCGAAGAAAAATCGTACGTGAGGTTCCAAAAAGTTCCGGAAAAATCGAAAAACCACAATGGTAGAGTTCTGATCGAATGGATGGTCTTTAGAATTGGATTTAGCTCTAAAAATTACATTGCGTTGAAAGGGAGAATTTTTTAATGAATTAATACGTCCGATAAAAATTGAATTGTACTAAATTCTGCGTTGCTACGCCGAGGAAAAAATATTCTAAGAAATCCAAAAACCACAATGGTAGACTTCTGATCGAATGGTTGGTCTTTACAATTGGATTTTGCTCTAGAAATTACATTGCGTTGAAAGGGAGAATTTTTTAATGAATTAATACGCCCGATAAAAATTGAATTGTACTAAATTCTGCGTTGCTACGCCGAGGAAAAAATATTCTAAAAAATCCATAAACCACAATGGTAGAGTTCTGATCGAATGGATGGTCTTTACAATTGGATTTTGCTCTAGAAATTACATTGCGTTGAAAGGGAGAATTTTTTAATGAATTAATACGTCCGATAAAAATGGAATTGTACTAAATTCTGCGTTGCTACGCCGAGGAAAAAATATTCTAAAAAATCCATAAACCACAATGGTAGACTTCTGATCGAATGGATGGTCTTTACAATTGGATTTTGCTCTAGAAATTACATTGCGTTGAAAGGGAGAATTTTTTAATGAATTAATACGCCCGATAAAAATTGAATTGTACTAAATTCTGCGTTGCTACGCCGAGGAAAAAATATTCTAAAAAATCCATAAACCACAATGGTAGAGTTCTGATCGAATGGATGGTCTTTACAATTGGATTTTGCTCTAGAAATTACATTGCGTTGAAAGGGAGAATTTTTTAATGAATTAATACGTCCGATAAAAATGGAATTGTACTAAATTCTGCGTTGCTACGCCGAGGAAAAAATATTCTAAAAAATCCATAAACCACAATGGTAGACTTCTGATCGAATGGATGGTCTTTACAATTGGATTTTGCTCTAGAAATTACATTGCGTTGAAAGGGAGAATTTTTTAATGAATTAATACGTCCGATAAAAAATGAATTGTACTAAATTCTGCGTTGCTACGCCGAGGAAAAAATATTCTAAGAAATCCAAAAACCACAATGGTAGACTTCTGATCGAATGGATGGTCTTTAGAATTGGATTTTGCTCTGAAAATTACATTGCGTTGAAAGGGAGAATTTTTTAATGAATTAATACGTCCGATAAAAATTGAATTGTACTAAATTCTGCGTTGCTACGCCGAGGAAAAAAATATTCCAAAAAATCCAAAAACCATAGCAATGAAATTCTAATCCGTCGTATGTTTTTAGAATTGAATGTCGCTCGAAGCAGATTACGGTGACGAATGGAAAGTCATCGGAATATTGATCGTCTGGTGGCGACAACTCGAAAAGGAGACAATCGTTCGGCAAACAGGGAACAATGCGTCGCGACGTATCGAATGAAGATGAGTCGGTAGATAGCTACCTGAACTGTCACGCGCACAGGTCTGATGGACCGCCGAGAAAACAATGAACGCCGGCGCGGCTCGTTCCCGAGTGGCTTGATTAGTCATTATCTGGATAGATGGTGCATCATCCCGGTGTTCGGGCTGCGTTACAGGCGGCGGGATCGCCATTGTTGTGCCAGGAAAAACTCGAATCCACCTTGGCCAGGAATGAAGAAGAAAAAAGACGAAGAGGACGAGTAGAGGAAAAGAGAAAGAGAGAGAGAGAGAGAGAGAGAGAGAGAGAGAGAGAAAAAAAGAGGAGAGGAGGCCGGAGGAGCGCTCGTTTGAGGTAGCCGCCGGCTCATTCACGTTTCGAAATGAGATCGTCGTCTATCCCTCTCCTTTGATCCCGCCTCTGTCTCTCATTCTCATCGATTTTTCTTCTTATTTCTCTTTCACCCGCGTCTCGACGTTGGATCCCGTGCTATCCAACGCGGTATCACGTTATTTCTCATGTTTCTCTTTGCATACGCTAGATGATTCTACTCACACGTTCGCTCTGAAAAGCCGGTGATTCTTAAACCGTTACGTCACGATGCTATTAAACGATGATTCCACTTATTGAATTCCTGCGGTGATCTATTCCGCGCACAATGACACTCGATGAATCGCTGCGAATGTTCATTTTTTTATAAATGATCTATCGATGGACCAGATTTTTCAATGGGACCCGCCGAATCGTCATACTTTTCCTTTGAATTCAACATATTTTCACTGCTTCGATTTTAATGGATAATATAACGTTCTGTTGTTAGATTGTGGAAAATTTTTCAGAAACGTGTAGTGCAGGAGGTTTTCTTTTTTTTTGAAATTGAATGCAATTTTATATTGTACTCTTTCTTTATTTAGGAAAATAATTAAACTGACGTCATAGTCTATCAATGTTTCATAGTTCCAAGCTTCCAGGACAAGAATACAGGTAGCACACCAGTTGAAATCAATAACAAATCTCTATTGAATATTTCAAAAGTTTACAGAACTCGCGAAACTTTATCAGAACCTCCTATAATTTCCCTCTTCCACGTAGACACAGGTAGCAAACACGTTGAAATAAATAATTGATCGATTTTGGACATGTCAAGAGACCTTGTTGAAGTCTCCTGTCTTCATAGAGAACGACAATGTTCTATAAAAATCGCAGAATTTTAAGAATTTATAGAATTCTGTCGAAGCCTCTTCCGTTCATTAGAAAAATTCTTGAACCGAGGAAAACCTGCCGAAACGAATAACAAACCTCTCTCAAACTAATCAACAATCTACAGAATCTACGAAGCTTATCGAAAGCCTCCTCTCTTCATCAAAAAGCAAGATGAACTCCTATAATTTCTCTCTTCGCCGCAGACACAAGTAGCAAACACGTTGAAATAAATAATTGATCGATTTTGGACATGTCAAGAGACCTTGTCTCCTGTCTTCATAGAGAACGACAATATTCTATAAAAATCGCAGAATTCTAAGAATTTATAAAATTCTGTCAAAGCCTCCTCCCTTCATTAGAAAAATTCTTGAACCGAGGAAAACCTGCCGGAACGAATAACAAACCTCTCTCAAACTAATCAACAATGTACAGAATCTACGAAGCCTTCGGTCTTCATCGAAAAGCAAAACCTATCGCCCAACAAACTGCCATAATCTCGCTCTTCCTGAAGCGAACACAGGTAGCAAACGCGTTAAAAATTAATAACTGACGGATCCAGGGTCACGGTGGAGTATCCTGTTGGGCTCCAGAGAGTCATCGAAAGGACCAAGAGGAGTCTTCATGGTCCAGGGTCGAGGCAAGAAGAAGCAAGACAAGTCTTGCGAGTGGCGCGGCGCGAAAATACACGGGGGGGAATGGCAGGACGCAAGAAAGCGTCGTTGGACACCGCGTGACCGTTCGAAAAAAAATTGCCGAAGAGGCTCCTATGGCGACGGTGATCAATCTTGCCGCGATTTCGTCCCCGAGCCCGGGACATATCCAGCCACGAAATCCAATTTTGTTCGGAGCGGGTAGCAGCGGGACGCGGGCGATCGCGCGCGCGCGGACCCGGAGACCAATTGGCTCCTAATTTAAGCGAGCAAAAAAACCCGACGTAATTTCGTGGCTGGTCCAGGGGAAGGCTTAACGACGACGGAGCCTCCGCGAGGACGAAATGGTCCCCGGCCACTCTCCTGGCCTCTCGCTCCTTGATAAATTAATTTACACCGGAAACGCCTGACAAGGAAATGACGCCATTACATGCTACCGGGTGAGCCGGCGGGGGTTCCTCGTTCTTTGTTCCTGGCCACATTAGCGGTCCTCTTTATTCTTCTTGCGGGAACGCAGAATAGAATCTTTTTTTCTCGTGTTTCCCACTCTACTTCCCCTCAGTCTCTAATATTATTCTTGGCGATATATAATCGAAAGGGGCCACAGAATTTATTGTAAATCGAACAGACATGATCTGGCTTCGACGGGATCGACAGTGCTTAATTTCAACACGTATTTTGGTTTTTGAATCTGTCTGTTGAGTCTGTCCGTTCAGTCTGTCTACTGAATTTGTCTGCTGAGTTTGTCTGTTGAGTCTGTCTGTTGAATCTGTCTGCTGAGTTGGTTTGTTGAGTTTGTCTGTTGAGTCTGTCTGTTGAATCTGTCTGCTGAGTTGGTTTGTTGAGTTTGTCTGTTGAGTCTGTCTGTTGAATCTGTCTGTTGAGTCTGTCTGCTGAGTCTGTCTGTTGAGTCTGTCTGTTCATTCTGTCTGCTGAATTTGTCTGCAGAGTTTGTTTGTTGAGTCTGTCTGTTGAATCTGTCTGTTGAATCTGTCTGTTGAGTCTGTCTGCTGAGTTTGTCTGTTGAGTCTGTCTGTTGAATCTGTCTGTTGAGTCTGTCTGCTGAGTTTGTCTGTTGAATCTGTCTGCTGAGTTTGTTTGTTGAGTCTGTCTGTTGCGTTTGTTTGTTGAGTCTGTCTGTTAAGTCTGTTCGAAATTTGAATGTCTAGACGCGCGCGCGTGTGTGTGTGTGTGTTGTGATAGTGAAAGAAGGGAAAGAGAGACGAACGAACATATCGAGACAAGAAAAAGCCGAATTGTAATTTGTTCAATAAAAGATAGTTGACGATCATCGAGAGTTGGCTTTACAGATGGTAATAGTTTAATATACAGGTTTTGCAACTACGAATTCCCCATTTTACAGATCGTATTCACGTTTTTTGAAAATTCACAGTTTCGTAGACCAAACTGACACACCATTGAAAGGACAAAGATCTGCAATCGAGTGATTGCTAAAACAAGAACCACCATGGAAAACATAAAGAATAAGTATTACCGCGTATTGCAGGTAACATTCGTGCTTAATGAACACTAAAGAATCATACCGAGGTAATTAGTGCGCAAGACGAGCGTAGAGAGATAACGTGGGAGCAAAACGAGGATGTTAGAAAGGCTGTTATGCATCAGTCAAGCCTAGATCCAGCAGAAATGTCTCAATCCGCGGGTTTTCGGGCCTGAGCGGATGTTCCGCTGCTTTCACGGATGCCATCAGGTGTAAAGGCCGATATGCGGCGACTATAAATAAGCAAAACCACGTGTCAGCGGCGACGCGAAGGCACACCTATTATTAGTGGCAATTAATGAGATACGGTTTCCACGGGGAATGTGTCCGTGGTAACGCGCGTTCGACTCGCCTATCCCGCCGTGGAAACTTCCTAGCCAGCGTAATTGCGGCCGCTTATGCTCGTCAAACTGTATTCTCGTTTTCGCGGCCGGACGTTTGTCACCTCGTGCGAACCCTTCCCCCCCCCCTTCCCCCGGAACATTTGGCAAAGAACGAAATTTCTGGCCCCTTATAGACACCTCTCCCCAAACACGACAACCCGAAAAGTACATACAGGGTGGAAATTAAAAATATCTCCAAAAATATTGATTATACGAAAAAATGTTTCAGATGAACGTTGTTCGGTATCGAGGGGGACATCATGTGGTGAAACTTATATATTGTCCCGGTGGACACTCCAAGGTGAGGTGAAGGTCAACTTTCTTCTTTTAAATAGAATGATATACTTTTTTTTATCCACCATCAAATAGCGCGTTTTAAGATGAGTTCAATTACCTATGACCCAATAAAACGATCACTGTAATTATCAAGCATCAAACAAAAAAGCTCTCTCGAACCCAGAAAAATGGAAAGAAAATCTAAAAGGTAGGGGGGAAATGGCGTCAGTAGGGAGTCCCATAACCGTGCGAAATTCACCTCCCCCCCCCCCCTCTCCATACAGTCGAATACTTCCCACAAGAGCGGAAACAAGAGTTCGTCGGCTCGGCGCGCGGTACAAACGGATTTTTCGCGGTTCTGCGACCATAGTTGGGTACGTCGAACTGCGTAGACATCGTCGGTAGAGTGCGGTTAATTACTTGGGGGCCCATTATCGCGCACAATGAAGCCGGAGTAGCTCAACACCTCTTCTCGCCTACCAATCCTCTGTTACCATCGTCGCTGCTGCCGCTGCCTTTCCACTAGAGGGTGAGGATGTTTTTGTTTTTACCTAATTTGACCGACGGTTTCTAGCGGTGTGGCGAGAAAGAGGATGGGCGGGAGAGGCTGTCGCCTCAGCCGCCATTTCTCGGCCCAGCAGATACCCATCCGCGGAAACTTGTCCAGTCATCGACGCTTGATCGAGCCGACGAGGATACCTTCTCCTCCTCTTCTTCTTCTTATTCTTCTTTTCCTCTTGTTCCTCTTCTTCGTCGTTTTCGAATCGCTTTGCTCTCCCGCTCCTCTCTTTTTCTGAGAGAGAGAGAGAGAGAGATAGGTGTCTAACGGGAACTAGTCTATCGGGACGCACCCATTTTTTCGGGCGAACCACAATTTTCGAAAGGCTTCCTCCACTTGAAAGTCAGCTCGGCGAGATGTCACTGACACTGGCGAGACGCATCTGCCGTTTTACAGGTGGATGCGCGCTGACGGTGATCAACTTTCCCTCTTGATTCGGTCAGGTAAGCAACATTGTGCTCTGAAGATCTTTTAACGTGTGCCTACAGATACTCTGCGATCTTGAATTCTTGTACAATGTTTAGAATACTTAGATATTTATACGAATCCTATTAACACTAAACCTACCAGATAATAAAATATATAACAGTGGAATGCTTTATAGAAGTGAAAAGATTGAATTTATTTGTACAATAAACCTACCAAGCATTAAAACTATCGGCGAATGTTGCCTTATAAAAATGGCAATCCTAGATTTATTCAGATTGTCTGTCATTTCTAATATAATAGATGCTTGACCAAGGGAATTTATTCCATTATTTTATATAAACGAATATTTCCAATTTCAATAATTGCAAAATATAAAACCGGTCATTTGACCTTGGTAGGTTTAGTGTTAACGACATCAAGACTATGCATTTCTTTTTCTAATTTACAAACGTACAATATAACACTTTGATCGTCATGTCACCCACATCTGGGTGGCGAAATTATTTATAGAAAATTGAAAATTAATTTTCTCGTTGGTAAATTGTGCGTACAAAAATTCCTTATGATCTGAAGAAAAGCAGAGGTTTGAAACAGTAATTAATATAAAAAAAACTAAACTTCTCAGTTTTTGTTTTGTTGATTTAATTGCTTTGATTTTGTGTATTTTTTATGATTGCCCATATAGTGTTGACATTTGATTCTGCAAAAACAAATATACTTCTTAAATTGGTATGCAATGTTTTATTTTTCTTGCACGTTATAAAAGTAGTTGTTAGACTTCCAACAAACTTCGAGAGAACGTTTATGTTAGTGTATTTGAAAAGAAAAGTATCAGGACGTAGTAGGGCGTCGTTCGAGCACACTTTGTGTGAAAAAAACGGGTTGAGTACCGCTAGCCCGGTAGCCAGAAAGTTTAATTAATGATGCCAGAGTCCTGGTTCATTCATGCCCCGAAGAATTCCGAGTGAACTGCTCGCGTCTCCGGCAAAAAGGAACAAACTTTAAGAGAGGGGCCCCGGCGAGACGAGCAACGAGAGGTTCGAATAAAAATTGGGGCGCATTGTGGCCCCCGGTTTTTTCGGCAACCCGCTGCGCCCCCGGGGAAAATTTCATATCCTTCACAACCTTCTTCCTCTTCTTCTTTTTTTTTTCTTTCTCTTTTTTATATTATACCGTCCCCTTGCTTCCCTGCCGCCGTTGCCGCCGCCGCCTGTCTTCTACCACAGCTCGAGCCGACAGGCTAATTCCAGAAGCTTGATTAGTTTTACCGTACAACAAGGCTTCGCGCCCGCGGCGCGCTACACGCTCTCATTTTCGTACATAACGCGGAGAACATGATTGACCGAGCAATACTCTGTAGAGTACTCGAGAAATGAATATCGATTTATTTCGGTACACCAACCGTGATCAAATCATCCATTTTTCCATTTTTCCATTATTTCTGTATGTCATCAATTGGAAGTCCCTGGAACTCACAAAGAACGAATTAATTTATTTGAACACTATATTTTGCAGAACATTAAATGTGACTAGCATGTGTCGGCTTATAGTACAATTGAATTTATTTAAATTTTGTGCGATCTTCATTATAATATTTAATGCTCGAATGAAGACATATGTATGTATAAATATTCTTATTGACTGCATCAAATCCGCAGTGTAGATCAAGTTATTAAATCTTACTAATATTGTTTCAAAATTGTGAGTACTAATTTTTGTGATGAATGCGACAAATCCGCAGTGTAGCCCATTATGTATGCATAAAGTGCAAGTGGTTTTGTGAATTCAGCTTCCAGAATATCAAAAACAACGCTCTGTAATTTTTTAAATCTTGCTAATATTGTTTCAAAATTGTGAGTACTCATTTTTGTGATGAATGTGTCAAATCCGCAGTGCAGTCATTATGTTTGCATAAAGTGCAAATGGTTTTGTGAATTCAGCTTCCAGAATATCAAAAATAACGCTCTCCAATTTTTTAAATCTTACTAATACAGTTTCAAAATTTTGAGTACTTATTTTTGTGATGAATGCGACAAATCCGCAGTGTAGCCCATTATGTATGCATAAAGTGCAAATGGTTTTGTGAATTCAGCTTCCAGAATATCAAAAACAACGCTCTCCAATTTTTTAAATCTTACTAATATTGTTTCAAAATTGTGAGTACTCATTTTTGTGATGAATGTGTCAAATCCGCAGTGTAGTCATTCTGTTTGCATAAAGTGCAAATGGTTTTGTGAATTCAGCTTCCAGAATATCAAAAACAACGCTCTCTAATTTTTTAAATCTTGCTATAATATTGATTCAAAATTGTGAGTACTCATTTTTGTGATGAATGCGTCAAATCCGCAGTGCAGTCCATTATGTATGCATAAAGAGCAAATGGTTTTGTGAATTCAGCTTCCAGAATATCAAAAATAACGCTCTCGAAATTTGTAAATCTTATTAATATTATTTCAAAATTGTGAATACTAATTTTTGTGATGATTGCGTCAAATCCGCAGTGTAGTCCATTATGTTTACATAAAGTGCAAATGGTTTTGTGAATTCAGCTTCCAGAGTATCCAAAGCGATGCTCTTCAATTTTTTAAATCTTGCTATAATATTGTTTCAAAATTGTGAGTACTAATTTTTGTGATGAATGCGTCAAATCCGCAGTGCAGTCCATTATGTTTGCATAAAGTGCAAATGGTTTTGTGGCTTCAGCTCACGGAATATCAAAAGTGAAAAGTCTATCAAGCTAGGCACTGATGCGCACCGTGTTTCTGCGATTCCGCGGCTAATGGAGGGGTTGAATAGAAGAAGTCAGGTGAAATTGATGGCGCGAGAAGTCGGGTAGAAGTTGTCTTGATTTCAGTGGATTAAAGGGAATCGGGGAAACGAGCGGTCGTAGTCTTAGCGATGAGATTTCGTGGACATTGTCGACTCGGCGAAGAAGTCGCAATATTGCACGGTTTTATTGCTGGTACGGTAGATGCGATGGTGTTGCATAGGGGAGCATTAAGGCAGAGAGCGCTAAGAGAGACGGGTTAGGCCGACTGGGCGTCCGAAGGCGAAATTACTGATTTTGTTCGCCCCGGGGCATTCATTCCTCTCTAATGTCTCGCTTCCTCGTCTGTTTACACTAGGCTTCTGTTGCTCCCGTCGCGGATGAAAGTGGACTAACGGACGGAAAAAAGGGAACGCGTATTACACACGTGTCTGCTTGCTCTGCTTCCTCTCCTCGCTCTTCTTCCTGTCCGCTTCGCTTTGCTATGAAGAAAACCGTCTTGTCCCTCTTATGTCCCGGGAATGCAAAAAGACACGGGCTTACCTTATGTCATTTGCCGGCCTTGCAATAGACTTTACTCGAAACGTAAAGTAAAAATCATTTTCGACAAAATCCACTCTACATTCAAATTATTAGCTGTACAAATTAATTCGCGGCTCTTTCGCAAGTCAACCAACCGTAACTTTATCTTGAATTGAAATCATTCAACAACAATATTAATTATTTGTAAAATACAGTAAATACTTAGAACGCGATGGAGATTATCACTGGGTTTAGAGATATTTTTAATTTAATATTCTTGAGGAAATATTCAACACTTCTTTGGGTATATAAGTTGGGTATATGTATAAGCGATGGAGATTATCAGTGGGTTTAGAGATATTTTTAATTTAATATTCTTGAGGAAATATTCAACATTTCTTTGGGTACACATATAAGGTGGGTATATAAGCGATGGAGATTATCAGTGGGTTTAGAGATATTTTTAATTGAAAATTCTTGAGGAAATATTCAACATTTCTTTGGGTAGATATTATTTAAAAATACGGCGAAAAATTTGGATAGACATATTCGTGTTATTTTTATGAAGCAATGATCGTTTGCAGCGCTCCGTAAACCTAGTGTTATTTTTGATAGTGAAATGAAACAATGGAACGAACTTGCCTGTACATTAAGTTCGATCGTAATTATACGAATAGCCTCGTTCGAAGAGATAATCTATAATGTCGAGAACGAGGCGAATGAAATATAATCCATTTTGATCGATTGGAAATGATGAATAAATTCGCAAAGAAAAAATGCAACGAATTAATTTGTACACTTAATATTTAGTTCTACGGTTTTGCTCGAATAGTCGATGACTGACTCTACATAATTGTTGTACGATTCCCTCTTATTTAGGGATGCAATTTAAGAGGATTAAAAATAGCATGCTCTTCCTCTCACGATCAGTATGGTGAGCACCAGGCTCCCCTCGTTCGGTGATAATGTAAACACGAAATTCTATTACCTCTCGATCTCGATTTCATATGCCGGACGCAGGACTTTTCGGTTCGCCACCGACTGCGGGGGTAGAAGAACGAGGGAGCCGAACTGGCTTCGCAGCTCTCGCGTTACAAACGATGCCGACACCCACCTGTGTGTCCGACACTCTCTCCCTTTTCCCTTCTTCCTCGTCTACCTGCCGTCCTCTTCTTCGACACTCGAATTCCTTCGTTCATTCCCTTCGTCTCTCTTTACTAACAAACAATCGTCCGAAGGTGCTCCAATAACGCTACTGGTCAACATCAATTTTATCACACAGAACTTATAGATTTTCGTGTGCAGAACACAAATCTAAAAACTATTTTTCACCATCGGGATCAGTTTTTCAGAAATTTCATATTTGGAAAATAAAAAGTGAAAGATTCAATAACTTTCGGAATTTTTTCCGCTTCAACCGAAAATGCTGGACAAATGATTTTTACGTGGAAAAATTCTGTAGACTCTCCCAAATATGACGGTATTTTTTTTTTCAACAACGTGTACCAAAGATGAGTTAAGTATATGAACTTATAAATGAAGAGATAACTGTCGTGTACTGGAAAATATATTGTTCGACATTTTTTGAGAGTAATCACCTCTTTAAAAATAATTCGCAGTCCCATAGAACGGTAAAATTGTTTATAATATCGTCAAAATAAAATCTCGAATTCATCTCAAATTCTCCAGTGGCAGCTACGCCCACGATTCTTGAAAAAATGCAATTCTAAATGACGGGAGACAAAATATTATAAGAGATAAAATATTGTTTGACATCTTTTGAGAGTAATCATCTCTTAAAAAATAATTCGCAGTTCCATAGAACGGTAAAATTGCTTGTAATATCGTCAAAATAAAATCTCAAAGTCATCTCAAATTCACCAGTGTTAGCTACGCCCACGATCCTTGAAAAAATGCAATTCTAAATGACGGGAGACAAAATATTCGAAGAGATAAAATATTCGAAGAGATAAAATCTTGTTTGACATTTTTTGAGAGTAATAATTTCTTTAAAAATAATTCGCAGTCCCATAGAACGGTAAAATTGCTTGTAATATCGTCAAAATAAAATCTCCAAATCATCTCAAATTCTCCAGTCGCAGCTACGCCCACGATTCTTGAAAAAAATGCAATTCTAAACGACGGGAGACAAAATATTCGAAGAGATAAAATATTGTTTGACATTTTTTGAGAGTATTAATTTCTTTAAAAATAATTCGCAGTCCCATAGAACGGTAAAATTGTTTGTAATATCGTCAAAATAAAATCTCGAATTTATCTCAAATTCTCCAGTGGCATCTACGCCCACGATTCTTGAAAAAATGCAATTCTAAATGACGGGAGACAAAATATTCGAAGAGATAAAATTGAAAAGGGATAATCGTACTTTACGTTCTCTGTTCGTCATTGTGTAATTAAAGAATTGTGACAGAGGTACGTTCGAACGAGGGAAAAATTCCGGTAGCTAGGAGGATCGAGCGATCGCGTTAATCGAATCGATCCACGTCAGCTGAAATCAGAAACCCTCGGATCACGATCCCGGTCTAGTCACGTCGCCATGGCGCAGCGCGTCGAGTCAAGACTATTCCCGGATAATAGTGTTGGCCGAAGTTAATCAACGGGACTCGTTTGCACGCAGCTGGGAGTCACTCCCATTGGTTCTTGCACCTCTCTCCCTAGAGAAGAGGAGAATCTCTTCTGTGTGTAATCAAGGTGGAAAGCGTGTTGCGTCGTGTAAGAACTAACTTAAGAGTGGTCCACAGCGTTGAAGAAAACTAATAACGCGATTAATTCGCGGGATGCGCGAAAAACGCGGAAGCGTCGGCGCGCGCACAATTCTGTCCTCTCCGGTGACTGGTGGCTCTTTGCCTTTTTCGTGGATTCGAACGATTCGCGAACAGCGTGCGTGCACCTGCGTGCATCACCGTGCATCTCTGTGCATCTTTGTGCATCTGCTTGGACTCGCTCGCTGCGAGCTCAATGGTCCGTGTCGGCATGCATCAGCCGAGATGAGGCTACCGTGCAACGCGAGTGCACCGGAATGCAAGCGCGTGCCATCTGCATTCCGACCGGGAATGCATCGAACGTAGTCGCGAAGCGAAATCGCGAGGGAAACGCGCCGGATCGTTCTGAATCGATCTTGACGCGACAGGGGACACGATTTTTATGTGCTGCCACTTTCCAATAACTATGCTCGATGGATCGCCAATCCTGACTGTCAGTAACGTCGTTGGGATTCTGTGGTAAATCAAAAATTGCCACTCTCCAGGGAAATATGCGATTTTAACACTTTGATCGCCGTGTCATCCATATATCTAGGTGATGGAATTATTTATACAGAATTGAGAATGAATTTTTCCGTTGGTAGGTGGGGGAACAAAATTTGATGGCGATCTTAGGAATGGAAGAGGTTTGAAACAGTAATTAACCCTTAGCACTCGATTGGCGACTCTGAGGCGCCACGAAAATTTGTTGTATAATTATTAAAAATATTGTCTGCATTGTTAAATTTTAGTGAATATTTAAGTATTGTACGAGATATCGTATCAGTTTCAAACCATAAAATGAAAGAGATCATATAGAATGAGAATATTCTAGGTCGGAAGAAATGTTTGGATTTGAAGTTTAAAAAGCTCTTTGAGTGCAAAGGGTTCATAAATGAGGAAAAACAGAACTTCTCAGTTTTTGTTTTGCTAGAGAAATTGCTTTTGCGAGAAGTTCGCGAGAAGTGGGCGATCAATGTGTTATTGCAATAAAGATAGCAGTCTTTTTTTCAAGGGACCAGGTATTTATTTATTTATTGATGCCGCAAACCATGTTTGGTTTATATAGCATACATTAGTGTAACACTTTACAATACATAATGTAGTATAAATCGCTAAATTAAATTATAGTGGACTGTAGACACTAAATGCTAATTTTACATTTTTTTAGGAAATTAAAGATAAATATTAATGCTGTAATATCTCGCACGTTTAGAAATAAATTAATGGTATAAATTAATGGATAAGGAGGGTAATATTTTCGGTTGAGGAGCAGTTCAGAATGGACCAGGTATTTTGCGGTATTTATAGAAATGTGCAATAATGTTAGGAAGTATTTGTCCCTTTTCTAATGGAGAAAATATTGTGTGTATTTATTTGTTGAATTTTATTTTGGAAGTTTACGACGATACATATGAAATTGAATTTATTTTATCAGGATCTGGTATTTGTTAATCAATTGGAATAAATGCAGTGAAGTGGAATGTTGATTTATTTTATTGTACTTGTCGCGAGGAGTTATGCAATGTACAAATAAAATGTATTATTTGATAATAAGATGGTGTCTGCTACGCACACAAGGTAACCAGTCTCGATTTATAAAACTGGATCTAATGGTCCGAGAAGGGAAGACTAAAAAGAACGGAAACAAATTAGAAAAATGATAGGAATGCGGTCTGTACTGCCAACTCACTATTGCTATGTAGTACCTATTTATTCCCGTCCATGAATTATTCTGTCAACATTGTATAACATACGTGTGCTGCATAGAAGTGTGTGAAAAGGTGTGGATAAAGACAGAATGATAATGTTAATTAAGATAACGCGAATGAGTGTGGACAGGCACTAATTGGCTGACGGACGGAAAACGGAAAAGAAATATAAGTATACCTATGAGAGTAGGGCAAAGACAAGAGAACCAAACTGATAGTGCAAATTAAATAGAGAATGGAAATAAAGAAAACTCGGAGATCAAAAGAGTTATACAATTTTTTTTAAAACGCTGTTGTAGTACAAGTTTTAATGAGGTAAAGAAAATTGTAGGAAAAGCGAAGGGTACAGATAATTTGGAACTATTTATTTAAACTTCTAGTAATTTCACAAAAATATTGACCAGAGGAAGAAAATCCTATACTTCTCTAAATTAATAAATATATCCTACTACATTGATCACAAGTTCCAGATAGTCTATTTTATTTTCAGAAAAGATTCAGTTTAAATAGAACTATTTACTTCAACTACTTCTAATTTCATAAAATAAAATATTAACCAAAGGAAGGAAATCTTATACTTCTCTAAATTAATAAATACATCCTTCTACATTGATCCCAAGTTCCAGATAGTTTATTTTATTTTCAGAAAAGATTCAGTTTAAATAGAACTATTTATTTCAACTACTTCTAATTTCATAAAATACAATATTGACCAAAGGAAGAAAATCCTATATTTCTCTAAATTAATAAATACATCCTTCTACATTGATCCCAAGTTCCAGATAGTTTATTTTATTTTCAGAAAAGATTCAGTTTAAATGGAACTATTTATTTCAACTACTCCTAATTTCATAAAATACAATATTAACCAAAGGAAGGAAACCCCACGCTTCACAGTACATCAGCGTCATCTTCTAACATCAATTCAGATAATCTATATTAATTACGCAAAGGGCGGCTGCCCCGTCAAATCAAATACCCTAAGACCCCAAAGTTGCTTGCACTATAATAAAAATGCTCCACTGAGGAATACCCGCTATACCCATCAAGCATTGAAAGGATCAGTAAAGGTTGCCCTTTTAAAATAGGAACACTAAAGTTGAAATTGTAATTTTTAATATAATATATAGATGCTTAGATCAAGAAATTTATTCCATTATTTTTCAGAATTGAATTTTTATAATTTCAATATTTGCAAAATATCCGACCGGTCATTGGACCGTTGTAGATTTAGTATTAATTAATATCGCCACGTTCCTGGTCATTGTCCTTTGAATTAATGATCTCTTCAGTCAAAGTAGACAAAGTGGAACTTGTAACGGATATCGACACGATTCCCACGACTCCTGCAATCTCACAAAAAGTCGTCTCGTCGACGTTCGAGGACAGTTGTCTGGTTGATTCGACGAAACGGAGTACATGTCCGTTGATTTACAGTTTCTGCTTGGTCGATTCGTCGATCAGACGATCCGAGGATTTCTAGATCGTCAATGTATTTGCTTGATTTTTCGTCACGGTCACCTACCGTGAATACCATTTCATACAAAGATTTAATTTTCTTAGTGTTCCGGCGTGAGAATGTCTAACGAATGAGACAACGATGCTTTTTACCTGGTGACACATTTCGTTTCGTTTGCATCGTCGCGGTATTTTCTATTCTCCTTTCATCCTTATGCAAATTCTTTATTTTTATCAATTATTTTATGAGCTGCAGAATGTGGGAAAAATGTCTGCCTGAGAATTTCTAACGGACGAGAACGATAGCTGCTTTTTATTTACTGTGACTGCTTATATCGTTTCCTTTACGATCTCAGAAACTGTTTCAGCTCCAAACACCTATTCAACAAATTATTTTTCCTGTGCATTTTTGTGCAAATTTCTACTTTTATCGATTGTTCTATAAAATTCAGAATAAAAGAAGAATTGCTTTCAAATAATTGTAAAAATAAAAATACTATCAATTTTTATCACATTGCACTTTTATTCATATTTTAAAAACTTTCCAAATCTCCATACACTGTAAAATATTCCACAAAGATTAATCGTCTTTACTGTCAGAACTTTTTCGAGTTGCCTTCGAAGACCGGATGGAAAGTAAAGAGGATAAAATGACCAGAAGATTGAAATTTATAATTGATTTCGAGGAGATCGAACTAAGAGTCGGTGTCAGCGTCCGAGGATCAAGTTTCCCCGAATTAAGGCTGATCAACCAGAATCAGGCGCCCACGTGGCTTCGTCATACTCGTGACAAAGTAGAATTTTCAATTGCAGGATACGCCCGGTTGTACGAACCGCGGCTAATCCCATAAATCGAGCGTGGAGAGACCGGCCCCGCGAGGGTGTCGAAGAAGCGACCTCGGTAGAAAAATTAATCATCCTCCGAGTTAATTGGCGCGCATGATTAAGCTGCCGCTCGGCCAACCTGATTTCCCTGCTACGATTGATCCTTACACTTGACGACGCTACTCCTTGTTAGAACTTCGGCGCCTGCTTTTGCAACTTACCACAAATCAACTATCTCAATTTTCTTAAGAAATTTTATGATTTCGGCGCAAGGTTCGATCATATTAAGAACCAGCAAATTTGCAATTAAATTATTCTCGACGTTTCGATCCTAATGTGGATCATTTTCACAGAGGCTTTATTGCGTTTGCTGTGCCAACGGGTAAAATGAAACAAAAAAAAAAAAGAAAAATTATGAATAGAATATTAGGAGTTACGGAGAATGGTGATTTAACCCATGGTAGCAGATACGTAATACTAAACTCAATTATTCTAGTTTCATCAGGAGCTGCAATCACACGATGACACAATTTATTAATCAAAAATAAAAAAAATTCTCTAACTCCTTTAAAGATTACTATTCTGCTAGGTATTTACTTTTCATCAATTCTATTTTGTTGTGGTTAATGTACAGCCATTGGAGAACATATAGCAATAGATATACATTTTCACCTTTTTTCTAAGATATTATGAACTACAAAGAAATTCTAATCACTAAAAAACTGTAAAATAAATTGTAAGGCAAGGGGTTAATAAATGATCCCACATTGACGAACGAAGTCCGAACCACCATTTTTTTAAGGAACCTGAAAGTAATGACTTAAACATATTTAAATGTATTTTTTCAGCCCCAACGAGATGGAATAAAAAAAGAATAAGTTTTCCCAATTAAAAATAACGATGACCTTGAAAAAGCTATGAAAAAATAACCGGACAGAAAACATTGTTCTTCTATGATATATTCCTCCTTCGATAACATTTAAATTGTGCCATAAATATTTGTTGTGCCATTAAAAATAAAGGAGATATTTAAGTGGCCTCCTTTAGCTGAGACAACCTGTACATACAGTGGCTCACGAAAGTATTCGAACGTCTTTTAAATTAGAATAATTTGTTTAAAATTAAACCAAATTACTTGATTTTTCTTGAGTAATTAGAAGCATTGATTTACTAAATGACGTGCGGAAAAGATTTGGAAAAAGTTGCAATTGATAAGAATTACATAAAAAATGAAAAAGGCACTTTCAAAAATTTTACACAAATTACAAGAGTAATTAAAATAAATAAATACAGGAGTAATTAAAATAAATAAATACAAGAGTAATCAAAATAAATAAATACACGAGTAATTAAAATAAATAAATACAAGAGTAATTAAAATAAATAAATACCCGAGTAATTAAAATAAATAAATACAAGAGTAATTAAAATAAATAAATACAAGAGTGATCAAAATAAATAAATACAAGAGTAATTAAAATAAATAAATACAAGAGTAATTAAAATAAATAAATACAAGAGTAATTAAAATAAATAAATACAAGAGTAATTAAAATAAATAAATACAAGAGTAATTAAAATACATAAATACAAGAATACCTCGTTTTCGCAATTTCCCGAGTCCCAAAAACGGTTAGTTATTTTTCTCCGGGTTTGATAACTCTGTTTTTCTTCTTTTTCGATGATTATTGGCCCCGTCGCAAGGAATCGTTTGCGTGCCGCGAAATTTCCCAATGCAAATGGCTTGTAACTGACCCACCGCAGTGTCGGACCAATTTAAGGGATCATTTCCCGGCCTGGCCATACTTCACATCAGAGCGTTGCGACGAGGAGAGCGAGAGCCTCGTGATGAATTAGGGGACCACACACGCTACACACGATGGCACCGCTCTGCACTCTGCACGCGCGCATCCTCCAGGCTGCAATTTCAGATCGGACGCTCTCGATTCACTTTCGCGCGACCATTCGATTTGTCTCTGCTAAATCCTCCGTGCCATCACATTTTTAACAGTTTTTTTCTTTTTATATATAAAGCGGCTGGATTTATTTTGACCGATTTTCCCAAACACTTCATTTTTATTTAATACTAGAACTACCGAGTAATAAATGCGACTGATGTAATTATTGCTTTGGTGTAATAACAACGCTGCATCTATGCAGAATCCAGTTGTCCAATTTTTATTCTAATGTCTGCTTCAACGAAAAAAAATTTGTTCGAAAATTTCTGCTGAAAATATTTGTATAATTTCAGTAATTGTGAGAAGAAAAATTTAGGAACCAGTCATTTTGACTGATTCGGTACTTCTAGTGTTAAACGTTAAGCAGGTTATTTTTACTTTGCACTCGGAACTATTTCATCTCGAAAACTAAACATTTCTTCTAGCCTACAATATATTAATTCTATCTATTTTTTTCAATTTATGCATATCAAACTGATGCAATATACTCGTACAATATTAAAATATTGAATAATTTATTAAATACAAACAAATCTAACAATGCGAACAATATTTTGGATATAGCAATTTTTAATGGTGATTCAGATTCACCACTCGAGTGCAAAGGTTTAAAAATGATCCTTCCATCTTATAAAAATGCTACTTGTTCGTCATGCTGGTATTTATAAAATTATCCGCAGAATTTAGAATTTGCTTAAAAATCCGCAGTCTGCTTATATTCGTACCCATTGCGCAAGATGATATCGAGAGGAGGTTTCGATGAAGATCGACGATTCGATCAAGATTATCGGCGAAAGGGAAGATCGGATCACGATCAAGCCGGGAACGTGGAAGGAGGGACACAGAGAAGAGGGGTTGATTTTTCTGATTGGCCGGGGGCGTGGGACGCTGAGCAGCCGCGTACACAAGCCAAGAAACAAGCCGGCTTCTTCAAGTTTTTACCAGCGACCGGAGTGACTCAGCGGCTATTTCTCATTACTACCTAGACCGATATTTTTGTAAAATTGGATTTTCGTGTGAGAAAGCCCGCGACCCTGGCTACTTCTCCTCCTCCTCCTCCTCCTCCACCACCTTCTTCTTTCTTATCCTCTTCATCCTCCTCCATCTTCTACAACACCGTGCCGACACCATCTTTGAACGTGCGCGGCGTCTTTCAAACGCTCGCTTTTTAACTGTGAACTGGAATTCGAGGGATCCATCGATCCTCCTTTCCTTCTTTCCTTCCTCGCATCGCCTTTCGATTGAAAGTGCACCCTCGAAAAAAGTTAACACTCCGCTGCACATTCCTTCTTCTGTTTTTTTTTTATTTCTTTTTTCAAAACGTTTCTTCGGTTCGACAGATTTCTTAGAGTTGGATAAATGCACCGGATTTATTTGCACGCCTAATACAAATTCTTGCGAATCGTAAATTTTGGAAAATGATTAAAGAACAGCCAGTGGTACTAATTCTAGTGTCACCAGACTCGATTTCATAGCAGGGGAAGCGACAACACGCGCCGCGTTACTCAAATTTGATACACCTATCAATTACCTAGCGAGCGTGTTCGTCTTTGTTTCTGGGAATGAAGTTACAAATCTTCGGATTGTACAAAGAGAAGATGAATAATGCACGCGTCGGTATCTATGGTACATTGCCGGGCTCTGTGGTGCATGTGTACATTTTATTACATTTCATATATAGACTGCGGATGTTTATGGAATTCACAATTTTTGTAGACGAATTTTAAGAAAGTGGAATCAAATGAAATCTTATTTTCAGTGGAAGAAGCATTTGCAGATTTGAAATAAATAAAAATCGTATTAAATTCTCTCAAATTTTATACTCTCGCATATTTTGAAACTTTTCAGAAGCAATAAATGCATAATGATCCGCAGTCGTCTATTCATTTATTTTAAAGTCTAATTATGACATAGAAAATTGCTAAATTTTTAGTGGTGCCGCATAGTCGTCGTCATCGTCGTTCATTAAACAATAAATTTAAGAATGCTCGTGTCGGCCATTTCTCCATCTAACCGATGTACAAAAATGATTGTAAATTATGACAAGGCAATTTTTATCACCGTCTCTGAGTCTCCGCACAATTGCAAATAATTAATTCATAATTGAACAATTTACCGAGCATCTGGGAAGATTTACAAAAAACAATGTACATTAGACGACAAATTAACGATGCGAAAGACATTATAGGTACTACATCAATTTAAGAATGCACATGTCGGCCATTTCTCCATCTAACCAACGTACAAAAATGATTGTAAATTATGACAAGGCAATTTTTATCACCGTCTCAGAGTCGCCGCACAATTGCAAACGAATTAATTCATAATTGAACAATTTACCGAGCATCTGGGAAGATTTACAAAAAACAATGTACATTAGACGACAAATTAACGATGCGAAAGACATTATAGGTACTACATCAATTTAAGAATGCACATGTCGGCCATTTCTCCATCTAACCAACGTACAAAAATTATTGTAAATTATGACAAGGCAATTTTTATGACCGTCTCAGAGTCGCCGCACAATTGCAAACGAATTAATTCATAATTGAACAATTTACCGAGCATCTGGGAAGATTTACAAAAAACAATGTACATTAGACGACAAATTAACGATGCGAAAGACATTATGGGTACTACATCAATTTAAAAATACACATGTCGGCCATTTTTCCATCTAACCAACGTACAAAAATGATTGTAAATTATGACAAGGCAATTTTTATCACCGTCTCAGAGTCGCCGCACAATTGCAAACGAATTAATTCATAATTGAACAATTTACCGAGCATCTGGGAAGATTTACAAAAAAACAATGTACATTAGACGACAGATTGACGATGCGAAAGACACTATAGTAAATCGATTTGCACATCCACTTTCCCATCAGCCCGATATCTCGTCAAGGAAAGCAAAGTCGACAGAGAGGCGTAAGACGGTAGCGGCTCGATGCGTTTCACCGTGACGGCCGCCATTGTCCAGTCGCACACGTGAAACCGGCTCGTGTTTTCCTACGGCGAATGCACCGTGCATCGTCTGCAGTGTGCAGCGTGCAGTCTCACACGCACGCACACACCCTCGCAAACCATGCACACACCACACCGGGGCCCAGGTGAACCCGGCCGAGAGAACGGCGTTTTTCGTCTTTGGATTGGAAGAGGAGGCAAGGGAGCGCGTGTGAGTACGCGTGCGTGCATTCGAGGCAGGCGGCCGCATGATAAATGCATCCGTGGCGGTCGACGTGCAGCAAATGAGGGGCATACACACGTCGCGACTCGCGACCTATACGCACACAGACACACGCGCGTGTATGCGTCGTATATGCACCGTTTTTCTGGCTGCGTTAAAAAGACCCGCCAAAGGCCGCGCGAAATTATAATGCCGCCTGCGTGCATCTCGGTCGAAAATCGATCTTTCTTCCATCGACTGTCATCGAGCGTCAATTTGACGTCATTTGTTAGCCCCTGCTGGCGTTGATTGGTGATTGTGGCCCACACAAATTTATTAGCTGTTATTTTAAGCTGAGGCGAGGAGGGGATAGAGAATCCTTTATACAAAATTACAATGGCGGTTCTTTATTAGTTTTTGAGATAATAATGAAACACTGTCGATGCATTCTAATTCTGCATACACAGGCGTGTAGATAATATTCTATATGTACATATATAATAATCTATTGTATATTCACGTGTTGTCTATATATTATACAGGGTGTCCCAAAAATGTTCAAAATCTTCAATCGAGCGTCAATTTCAAGTCATTTTTTAGCCCCTGCTGGCGATGATTGGTGATTGTGGCCCACACAAATTTATTAGCTGTTATTTTAAGCTGAGGCGAGGAGGGGATAGAGATTCCTTTATACAAAATTACAATGGCGGTTCTTTATTAGTTTTTGAGATATTAATGAAACACTGTCGATGCATTCAAATTCTGCCTACACAGGCGTGTAGATAATATTCTATATGTACACATATAATAATCTATATATTCACGTGTTGTCTATATATTATACAGGGTGTCCCAAAAATGTTCAAAATCTTCAATCGAGCGTCAATTTCAAGTCATTTTTTAGCCCCTGCTGGCGATGATTGGTGATTGTGGCCTACACAAATTTATTAGCTGTTATTTTAAGCTGAGGCGAGGAGGGGATAGAGAATCCTTTATACAAAATTACAATGGCGGGTCTTTATTAGTTTTTGAGATATTAATGAAACACTGTCGATGCATTCAAATTCTGCCTACACAGGCGTGTAGATAATATTCTATATGTACACATATAATAATCTATATGTACACGTATTGTCTATATATTATAGAGGGTGTCCCAAAAATGTTCAAAATCTTCAATCTATAAAATGGTAGAGGTTCTAGCAAAAACGGACTCATCGTCCTGCAACATCCTACTCGACAATACAAGTACAAAATTACACCTCATCTCTCTCTCTCTCTCTCTCTCTCTCTCTCTCTCTCTCTCTCTCTCTCTCTCTCTTTCTCTCTCTTCTTCGAGTTTTCTTGATCTTATTAAGGTCTGATAGATCCAGGAGACCAGCCCGTCTGAAAAGAATTCCTCGATCTCTATCCTGAATGAAGTCGTGGCTACCGTGATAACCCGCGGTGAGACTCGACATGATGAAGAGAATCCCGCGATGGGAGGCGTCATTGTGATCCGGATGTTGTACATTAGCGTCCAGGATAATGGTTCGAAGTCAGTTTCAGTTATACGTTTCCCAGAACCTTCAGAAATTCCTGGAGAACAAGAACAAATTTTTTCCAAATGAAAAATATCAAACGATCTCCTTTGGAGAATTTTAGCACAACCTATCACAACTTAGCACAATTGAGAAAATTGAAAGACGAAAAGTGGGGGGCTACTAAAAAAAATCGTTTTTCTCAATTTTTAGTCTTATCGTTTATATTATGGTTATAATATTCGAGAACAATGTAGCACAAACTTAGCACAACTCAGCGCAACTGTTGAAATTATTTATTTCAACAAGTGGGGGGGCTAACTTCTAGGACGCTTACCATCTTCCTTAAAAGTATATTTATTTGGCGACTACGTTGACCGGTAGGCAGCGCAGATTTTTATGCAAAATAAAAATTGCATGCATTAATTACAAGCGACAATAGTTACATACATATTCGATCCTTTTTTTTAATAATTGTAGCGTCTACTGTCTTGCATTTGATTTAGTCGTGTTTGTTATAAATTCATAAAATCCGCAGTCGATTGATCATCATGTAAATCAGAGATGGGCACGGTAGTGGTCCCTGAAACGCCTGCATCTCCCACCAACCTCTCTTTCATGCGCGAGGCCTGCGCATTGCTCGCGATGGGCGAAGCACTTCCTTCCTCTATGGCTCTATGGTAGCGGCGGATGCTGGTGGGAGGCAGTGGGCGCTATGGTGGGGACAGTTTGTCTCAATTGAGACAAAAATGCCCATCCCTGATGTAAATTATTATAAATTGAGCATCATTAAGACTTACAAAGGATCTACAAAGGCTGAAGGAGGGACTGTGTTAAATCTTCAATATTTTGCTTGCGATTTTATTAAATAAATCATCTACTTTGATATTGTGGTATTTCTTGGAGCAGCCGATCAAACGTCGTAGTGTCAATAATTTATGCAATTCTGCAATTCAGGGGGAGGTCTTGAAGGCACTGCAAACAAATATACAACTTTTCTGTACACATGTAGAACCACAAAATTGACAAAATACAAAAAAGATAAGCATCAACGAAGACAAAAAGGAAAATCGTTTGATGACTGATAATCGTCTCTGGACAATTTCTCCTTCCATTGCAATTCAATGATGAAAAAAAAATCTTCCAAAGCCACTCTAAAAGAATTATGTAATTCTTCCCTAATCATCTAGATCCACAAAATTAGCATCAACGAAAAGAGAGCAATAATACCTCCCTTGTTTCTCGATTTTTCAGAAATTCCAGTATATCGAACGAAAATGCGCATTCGCGAAATTATTCCCGTGCTAATTAGTCTCGCAGCACGTTATCGATTCCGCGGATTGGGAAACGCGCGAGGCCGCCATCGCGATTATAATTCAAAAACGTCGTGGTTTCCCGTGTCGCGTGTCTTCTCGTGTGTCGGTTCGCATTTGTCGGCCGGCGCCCGATAAAATTGCACCGCTTAATGACCGTCGTTGATGAAGTCGCCTAAGTGAAAAAATATGCAAACCACTTTTTTCCCTGCGGCAGCCACCGTTCTCGCCGGCCGTGTAAGCGTTCAGAAATAGTCGATGAATCGTTCGTTCGAACGGCTCGCACGGCCTTCCGGCGAAGATTTTCTTTCCCTGGGTGAAGGGAAATCGCAGAAACGAAAATTTCAGGGATTTGCTGGGCGAAATTGCGGCTGAAATCGGACGATTGCAGACAGCTGGCACCACGGTCGGGTAATTCGAGTCATCAGACATCGTTGAAATTGCACTCCGAGCCACGGAAGTTATATCGGGATTCAGAATCTACTTCTTTCTACTTCCTCGTAACCCCTTCTTCCTCTTCTACAAAGCGCAAACCGATCGATCGAGCAAATGATTTTATAGTTTTGGTATTCAGGACCTTTGGTATTCAGGTATTCCATAAATCTTTCTCTCACAAAATTATATAAATTGATGTATTATAATTAGCGGATTTTATGCATTTATGAGAAAAATGGATACGTGTAATTTGAAGCAATGGACGTATTAGAATGATTTAAAGACATTCGTGTATTAGTTTCAACTTAATAAAAGACTTAACCCCTTGCCGTACCATTTTCCTCGCGGTTACAGCGATTAGAACGTCTTTATCGCCAAAAACGTCGCAGAAGAGAAAATTTATATTTTTTATATATTTTAAAAGAATAAAATTTTATTTCTTCTAAAAAGGAAGGTGCACACTTCATATTCGTTAGACTTTGTTTAAAATCTTTATCACGAGTCTGACTCGTTAAAATACGGCAAGGGGTTAATAAAAGAAACAGGTTTTTAGTTTGCTCCTGTGTCTTGCAATCGATGCAAACACATTTTATTTTCCATAAAGATCCGCAGTCTAATTATAATTGAAGTACGAAGATTTTTAATAGTTTATGTTTTATAGTTGTTGCCAAGGCATCCAAGATATTGTTATAATCAGTGTCGCCAGATCGGTTAAATCTAGGGGAATACAGTTTACCACCTCTCTGATGATCAGAGTAATATGTAACGCGTTGCGCGGCACGTCACGTGACCAGTCTACGGTCTTAGTGGGGGACGTTGGAGTGTGCGCAGGAGTGGAATGGGATAGTGGAAGAGGAAAAGGAGGAAAGGAAGTTTGGATTGGAACACAATCTGTTATTCTAGTCAATTTTAATGCTCGGTAGGTTTAGTGTTAATAGACATTAATAATAGCACGCCTGTTTCATTCATGCTGTTCTAATTGTTAGTCACGAGTCTAACTCATAAGGCAAGTGGTTAATCATTTTAGCAAACCAGAAATAATAAATCTCGTCAATAATATATATAATAAAATTGCAGCTACTCAATTTTATCACAAACGCAGAAAATGTGTATGACATTATCAGAAGAACATAGACAATTATATTGCATAAACGAATGCAGTAAGGATATACAGACTTGGCTAGATCATTTTAGGTACTGATGTAGCACTTCAATATCGCAAAAATAAATTTTTACAAACCCTAGAACCGCATAAAATCCGACTCAATTTTATCACAAACGCATAAAATCCGAAATGTGTATGACATTATCAAAAGAACATAGACGATTATATTGCATAAAGGAATACAGTAAGGATATGCAGATTTGGTTAGATCATTTTAGGTACTGTTGTAGTACTATAATATCGCAAAAATAAATTTTTACAAACCCTAGAAGCGCATCAAATCCGCAATGTGTATAACATTATCAGAAGAACATAGACAATTATATTGCATAAACGAATGCAGTAAGGATATGCAGACTTGGTTAGATCATTTTAGGTACTGTTGTAGCACTTCAATATCGCAAAAATAAATATTTACAAACCCTAAGCAAAACTATCCCCACTCAGAATTTTCAAAGAGAGAAACCAGACAAGATTCGGAAGAACTACAACGATCGAGATCACACCGATTCCCGCACGATCCCGAAACCCTAACAAGCAGATCAATCGTCACTGTGATGAACGTTTTTACTAACACCGGACCGCCGAGCGAACGTTGATCGAAAATTAATATCACCGGAAAGCGGGGTCCATCAGCGAAACTGGAAAGGACCACCGTAAGAGCTCTCGAAACGATTAAATATTATTTACGCGGTTAAACGAAGCGATTACGGTTTTTGCTCGGCACCCAAACGGTTTTGTCATAGTCTAGAACCGCGGGCACACATACACACACGCGGGCGCGATAATAATTTCAACTAGCTCCCATCAGCGAATTCTTTCTCTGGAAAGCGTAAAACAAGCGCAGAATTTTAATCCATCGATTTCTTGCGGTTCAACTTCTCTCTCGATGAAATTCTTTATCGAATACGATTTCCCACAAAGTTCTCAGGTCTCGTGTCTTAATCACCAAAGCTAAAAACGATCGAATCGGTCGAGTATGATTCGGTGTGGATCGAACGATCGATAGTTCTCACGGGGTGCTGGATCTGACGTCGCTACGAATTCTAATCTTGACCCGGTTTAGTCACGCGCATCGTTTTTTTTTCTTTTTTTTCTTTTCTGTCGGAGGAGCACGCTCCCGGCACGCTGTCAACAGTGTCAACGCGCCTGCAATCCTCATTTTTTACCGACAAAAACGAATTCCGAACGCTTGAGAGTAGACGGTGCACGGAAAACGGAGAAAAGAAAGTCGCTAAAAGTTCACGGACCATCCGGCGGTGTTTTCTGACTTTGATCCACATTCCGGTTTTTCAAACTTGTCGGCCACGGCGTTGAGTAATTGCAATTGCGTCACCGTGTTGGTCGCGAAATCGCGGACACGATCGATCTCTCGCTATTAATCGTTGCCAACACCGCACAACCGCCCGCCACCAGTATAAAGTCATTAGTCGAGAGTGATGAAATCGCGCGAGTCCTTTCCGAGTGACGTAACGAACGATCAAGACCTCCGTTGTCGATCCACCGAGCTTCCTGTCTACGATTCCGATCCAAGGTGTACCACTGAATCATTCGCCGTGCATGGTCGATCCTTGTCGATCGAGTATCCGCAGCATTTTATTGGATTTGCGAACTGACAAGAAGAAGACACGGTCATGGGGTCTCAGATTTTCTCGAAACTTTGCATATTGGTATTACGAGCCGAGCTGAACACGATTCGATTGCTCGAGCCGAGTCGAACGTTTGAATTTTCCGAGCTACTTAAAATCGACGAACTGCATGAAAATAATGAGAGCCACTTGAAAAAATCAACCGGCTCGAATATTCGAGCCTTCGCCTTCGATTTACTCGAAAATGAATTTTCAGCTCGAAATTTTTATTAATTACACGAATATATTCGGTTACAAATACTATTCTAACTATAAGGAAGAAAAATATGACGCTAATTTAATGCTTCCGTTTTATTTCCATGTTTTCATGAAGAAAACATATTCGAATTTTTACGAATAACTCGAAAGTTCTGTTCGAATATATTCGAGTAAAGCGATCTTTTGTTTTAAATATTTTTTTGTAGGATGTATGCATTTGATTTTTTAAAAGCTCATTTTTCTGATGTCAATGGTAGGTTGAAAAATGATTTTGTATTTTTTTGGTAACGATTCTTTCAGTAGTTGAGATTTAAAAAATTCTTAAAGTTGCCAAATGTTCGTAATAAGCGTTTCAATTTCTACCGCCTCGGATCGAGTACAATTAATTCTACTATGAATCTCCCTGCTCCTGCGAGTGCTAAATCGATTCTTAACGATCTTTCGAAAGTATCAGGATCTCGATACATTCTTTCGTCGCTCGCATTTGTTTATCCATAGAACAAGAAGCGATCGAAAACAGCTTGGCTTCGTTATCGCGATAATCGTTCTCACCTTGTTTTGCCGGGCAATTGACCAGAAACGATCGCGACGCGAGGATAATCGTTTGACGATGGATTTCATGGAAAACTGCGATCGATTGATCGACGCGGTAGAACGCCTACGATCTCGATCGATCGACCAAGATCCAGCCGATTCATGCACAGAGTCTTGATGCTCCGTTTAACGATCGGTCGGACAACCACGCGATATTAACCGAGAGAAAAAGCAATCTCAGGATTTTCATGGCCGGGACAACGTCCTATCACAACAGTTTGCTTTTTCGCTTCTCCAGGGGACCTTAGATGAAAAATTCCCCACTTCCTTTCACGGTGATCGTCTTGTTCTCGATCGCGGACAATTATCCGAGCGTTCTACACACCAACGAGCGGACCGAGGCGTCGGTGTAATTGCTGATTAACGAGAGGTGATAACGAAGCAACAGGTCCACCGGGGGATGGGAATTAAATAAAGTCGTGACGAGGAACCTTTCACGCGGCTACGAGTTTTCTTTATTTTCTGGAGACGGTCTGGAACCTTGGAGAACATTTATTTCTGAAGGTAAGATAGATGTACATTGTTGTAATTGATTAATATCATTTTTCATACGGTTTACTTTGAATTATTTAGGCGACTGGAGAAACGTAGACAGAACGGCAGACTGTGATAATTTATTTCAAATTTTATACTGCGATCTGAAGTCGACGGACATTTAAAATAGAAACATCTGAATTTAAAAGATAGGAACATCTTAATTTGGTGTTTAACACTAGATTTACGGGGCCCGTCAAAATGACGGATTCAAAAATGTTTAATTTACGATTATTAAGAGTGCAAGGAGGCATTCGTGAGGAATTATTAAATAGATTTATTTTTTTGTGTACATATTACAATAAAAATCGCTGAAGATCTAAGTAAATACATTTTTTATTATTTTTATAAAGTCATGTAAAATAATCAATTTTAGTGCTTCGTAAACCTAGTGTTAATAGGGGTGTGCGAGTACTCGATTTATTTTCGATGACCTTCAAATTTGTTGTCAAGGTCATCATTCTAAACAACTTTTCTATATGAACTGAACTTAATTTGTACAAACAAAATGAACATTTGCGAAATCTCTAAAAATTCACAAAAATGCACAAAACAATAACAGTAAAGATTAACATAAAACCCTGGTCTCCATACAAACGGTGAACAGTCTGAAACAAATTTTTAACAGTACAATAAAATTGCAAGCTCCCAATGCAACATTTTTTGAATAATTCAGTCCTCCTAGAAACGTTTTTTGTCGAGCCAGTCCTAAAAGGGTTAGAAAAGCACAAAGCAGTGGAAAACTAATCTCAGATTTCCAGCACCGAAGGCAGGAGTCAAGCACGCGAGCAAAAAATTGGAATCGTAAATTTTCAAAAAGGTTGCCAGAAGATAGACACAGACAGAGAGAAAGAGAGAGAAAGAGAGAAATAAGAATCAGGTACCACGAAATTTTTTCTACTCACATTTTTGGTCGTACTTTCGGGCTGCACCGTCTGGCAGATTTTTCTCTCTGCCTTTTTGCCCCTTTTTTTTTTGGTGCAGCCCTGAACTGGGGCCTAGTTCATCGCCAACAATGCGGATTATGAGCGATGATGACGAATATTTATGAGTTTACGATCTGATGACTTTACGACTCGAGATTTTACCGCCTACACGCGAAGGACGTTATCCCATTTGAAGGGGACGGTGTCCTGACAGGCTGCTCGTCACGTGGTTGCATCCGGGAGCATCCTGTTCCCTTCGGCCACCTTTTTTTCCCTCGACAATTGCGTCTAACTTATTTTCACGATTTTATATTTTTCAAAATTTCATATGTTCTTCGATCGAAATTTTAGAATAAATGTGTGATGGTTTCGGCGCACAGGTTCGATCATTTTTTTGATAGCAATATTTAAAAGTTTTCTCATGTACCTGTATCGTAAATTCAATAATTTGTTGTGAGTGAGTAATGGGGTAGTAAAAACGTTGCAATTTTTTTTTTAAATTGTTGAAAATGAATTTATACTTTTCACTGAAATTGGAAGAAAATGAATTTTGCATCGAAACTGTTTAATTAACCAGTTAGCTGCTTTTGACGAGTATACTCGTCATGAAGAAATGACAAAATTTTTTGTCATGACGAATATACTCGTCATGCGTATAAAGTAGTTACAGTTTGTTGTTTACATTGCAATTTTAGTGAAAACTAAAATATATTCTTAAATTTCAAGATGTTTTGAATATTTGGAGGCCAAGACGATATAAATCGCATAAATAGGAAAATATAAATAATTATTATGAAAAAACTGTGTACAGTGTGCACAAAGCAGTTCGCTTACTTTTTGCGACACATTTTAGGTACACACTTATCAAAGAGGTCGCAACAGGTAACTGCTTAAGTGCAGATGTGGATGAAAATTTGTGGTCCGCGTAAATTCGAAACTCGCGGTAGTGACGTGTAAAGCAAATATATTATTATTTATACTATAGGTAATAATTAGTGCTGTAGGGAAAGCCTGTATCGCAAGTTCCTTAAGCGTCGGGCAAACATGAGACAGTGGCGAACGAGATCTAAGTCACAACGTTGCAAACTAAGTCAGCAACTTAATAAACTTTATGATTTTGGAGCAAGGTTCGATCATATTTAAGTCAGTAACAATGTAACTGTAGTACTAACCAAAACTCATTAACAATCTAACTGTATCAATTATATCCTCGTGTAGTGGATTCAATAAACTCCATAACCAGTTTTGTGTTAAACTCGAGTTTCGTTCATTTTTCATACAACAAAATGAATAAGAAAATTTCATTGACTGAATCGCACGTGTATAAGTTTGTATCTTTCACTAAAATTGGTGGAATGTTACGTTAAAGAGTCAACAGAATTGACAACATATGTCAAGGTCATCCGAGGTGACTCCCCTTAACCTAAAATATATCGTATTTTTTACTAAAATTGGTGGAATGTTACGTTAAGAGGTCAACATGATTTTCAACATATGTCAAGGTCATCCGAGGTGACTCCCCTCAACCTAAAATTTATCGTACTTTTCACTCAATTTGGTGGAATGTTACGTTAAGAGGTCAACATGATTGACAACATATGTCAAGGTCATCCGAGGTGACTCCCCTTAACCTAAAATTTATCGTATTTTTCACTAAAATTGGTGGAATGTTACGTTAAGAGGTCAACATGATTTTCAACATATGTCAAGGTCATCCGAGGTGACTCCCCTCAACCTAAAATTTATCGTATTTTTCACTAAAATTGGTGGAATGTTACGTTAAGAGGTCAACATGATTTTCAACATATGTCAAGGTCATCCGAGGTGACTCCCCTTAACCTAAAATTTATCGTATTTTTCACTAAAATTGGTGGAATGTTACGTTAAGAGGTCAACATGATTTTCAACATATGTCAAGGTCATCCGAGGTGACTCCCCTTAACCTAAAATTTACCGTATTTTTCAATAAAATTGAAGAAAATATATTTCAGAAGATTTTAATTTCAGGGATTGTTAAACTCTGAGACATTTGTTTATTTGTCCAACCATATTCCATGGTTTAACCAATGAACAAATGTTAGGGAATGGGAAAGGGTGCAATGATTGGGTTAGAAGTAATTAGGAGACTACCAGAGTAGGTCAGTGTAGGAAGGAGGGAGACAAATAAAAATTGTGAGAGAAGGTATGGACGAATGTGTGAAATAAGATAGATTTGTACAGTAGGTTAATGTAAACCAAGTCACAATTCTTGGCTGTAAGGCTGAAATAAACCAAATACATACATACATATTCCATGGTTTAATATTCAATGGTTCTTTGTGGAGAATAGTGTGAGTCACTGTAGACCTAAAAGTGGGAGTGATCAGAATGACAGTGTGAGGCGACTATTAAGTAATAAAACGACGTAGAAAGTGTATCGATATAGTTGAATAAAACATGTGTTTCTATGGCAGTGATCATTGATTTGTTCTCACGGAAATTTAATATTATATTTTTCATCGTATCGCTATGATTAGTGAGACAGTTCAATCCATCGATTTGTCGCGGCGTCGATTTGGTGAAACCTTCTCTCACCGGTGCTGCTAGTTGGCCCGAAAAGTTAGCGATACTTCCGGTTTCTGGTAAACCCGCGGTTCACACCCAGCTCCGTTAATCGCGATTTACACGATGACGTTCCTCTTCGGTTGTTTTCGGGGTTACCAGTTTCCTTTCGCGACTGTTTGCCTGTTGGTTTTAACAATTGACAGAACAACAGGCCTATTTATCCACTACTTAACCATCAATTTTGTAAATCCTTTATTCAATCAGTTCTACTGTAATTAACCCCTTGCCATACAATTTTCTTTACGGCTACAATAATTAGAACGTCTTCGCCCCCAAAAATATCACAGAAGAGGAAAGAAAATTTATATTTTTGTATGACTACATTTACTTCAATGCTTAAATATTGATTACACAAAAGTAAAATTTTATTTCGTCTGAAAATAAAAGTATAACTTTCGTCTTTGTTAGATTTTATTTAATATCTTCGTCACGAGTCTGACTCGCAAGGGGTGAAAAGATTGTGGATTTTATGCATTTATAACAACAATGAGTGGGTGCTATTTAAAGTAGGAAAAACATTACGAGAATTTAGGAGCATCGACGTACTATTTGCAACTTTTTAAAATCGTTAGCGAGAGAGAGAACTTTTACATTTAAGTTCCGCAGTTTAATAATAATTAAACTCAAGATCAAATGTCGTCACTGCGATGACAAAGAAGCAAACGATTTACTGCATCCTTGTATGCCGCGTCGCTCATGTGTATGGGCGACACAATTCTTCGCGTCTTTCTAAGCATTCATTTTGTTTGTAATACAGTTATTTAAACAGGACATCAAGATGTAGTGCTACGCGTGGTAAGCTTCAATTGTGCAATTCTGATTGCAATGATTAAAATTTACTTTCATCATACGGAATTTTTTTCGACATGATTGTTCGACAGTCGACACGTTAACACTAAATCTATCGACCATTAAAAGTGACAACTATGTGCTCCCTTATATAAATGGCACAATTGAATTTATTTAGATTTTGTGCCATTTTTATTATGATATGTATCCTTCAATAAAAAAATTGTGCATAATAATTTCCAGTGGAAGCATCTTTATAACTTCAATGATTGCAAAACTGCCCTGATAGGTTCAGTGTTAATGTGTAAATTCATTGCAATATACATAGAAGAGCTGAATATGTAGTTCCGAGTGACATTCACCCACGCCAGCTTTATATTGGATAATTTCGAGGCAAAATTCATTTTTCCACAATTTGCGTGCGCAATATTAAATTATAATATAATTTAGACAAGCAAACAAATTTCTGAGTGATTTTCACCCACGCCAGCTTTATATTGGATAATTTCGAGGCAAAATTCATTTTTCCTCAAGTTGCGTGGGTAATATGAAATTGTAAATATAATTTAGACAAGCAAACAAATTTCTGAGTTATTTTCACCCACAGCAGCTTTATATTGGATAATTTCGAGGCAAAATTCATTTTTCCTCAAGTTGTGTGGGCAATATGAAATTGTAAATATAATTTAGACAAGCAAACAAATTTCTGAGTGATTTTGACGCACGCCAGAGCTCGTTTGGACAGTTTTCGAGGCCATGGTCGTCGTAACTCTTCCAGGACGCCAGTTTTCGGTGAGGTGTCGCAAAAGTCGGTGCCGGGCCTGGTCAGATTTCATAAATCGCCGGTGTTCTCGATTGTCAGCCAGGCCGGGGAAGAGAGGCGAGTTCTCCTCGTAATAGCGTGGTAATAACGCGTTAAAAGCTGGCGTGGATATCTGCTCGAGCTGGCATGATCGGCCCGATCCCGGAGTCGTATATCAGGAATGATGAGTTTACGGCCATCCTCGTATAGCCATCATGCCTTCCTTCGTCCTTCTTCGCGCGGAATATTGTCGCAACAATAAACGATTTTCGTGCTGCTGTAGATTTACGAGCGGACCTGGAACACCGAAGGACCTGCGAAACAACGTTTACGAAGTGTCCTGGCATTTCCTTCCTCGTTTTCTTTCTTCCTTTCACGTTCCTTCCCTCCCCCCCCCCCCCCCTTACATTGGCGCAGAGATCTATACCTAGAAATCATCTTGGAAATGCAAAAAGATCGCTTAGAATGGCAATAAAAAATTGCAAAGAATTTTTAAGAGCCCGTTCGAAGGTCCTGTGAAGCGATACCGTAGAAATTATTTTTATCACAGTACAAATATCGATTTCATCATTTATTTTCATCTACTGCCACTGTTCCCGGAAAAGTTGGAACAGTTTAATTTTTCAAAAGGCGACTTAAGATGCTCATGAAATATAGCTGAATATTTTTATACAGCAGATAGAAGATCTATCAAAGCAATCATGCAGTAGAAATTATTTTTCCTATGGTAGAACTATTTATTTCTTATTTTTCTTCCTTGTGCACTGCTCAGGAAAATTCGGACATTTATAATTTGTGAATTAGATTAGTAACATAATGGGCATTTGATTAATGTATGTATTTATTTAAAAAAAATTTAAGCGATAGCAGAAGTGTTAATCTCAATCACCAGTTTATTAAAATATTCCACTGCATATAATATACCTACCCACTTTATGAAATATTGAAGAAAATTACTAAAGAGATGTTCTGCGCTCTGTGAAATTAAATTATAAATACTATGATTTTAAAAAAATTGTGACCATCGTCAAATCAATGTATGCATACATCTGTGTGATAAAAATTGAAGCTAGAGATCTTAATCTTAATGAACAATTCATTAAAATATATATGCATTTATTTTCTTCATTTAAATATTGAAGAAAATTGAGATATATTTTGGGCTGCGTGAACATTATATTATGAACAGCATGATTTCGAATAATTTGCATGTCCTACTTAATGAACAATTCATTAAAATATTTATGCATCTACTTCCTTCATTTAAATATTGAAGAAAATTGAGATATATGTTGGACTGCGTAAACATTATTTTATGAACAGCATGATTTCGAATAATTTGTATGTCCTGCGTACATGAATTGAGGATAATAGGTGGCAGTTTGGAGACCCAGTAAATTGTTTACGAGAAGTAAAAGAGGATGAAAGAGCTGTAAGAAGCTCGGAAGGCGTAAAGACGGTTTGTGCTGTGCAGTGCCTTTGAAATTGCAAAATTTATCATCGGCTATGCGAGGCTCCCGTTGGCCATTTTGTTACGCCACTGCGAGATGAAAAGGAGGCCCCGAATAATTTTCTGTGCGCTAACTAGGACGGTCCGTGACGAGAAGTGGCCAAAAGTTAGGCTTTAACGCGGTCGGGACTACCTTCTGGATGGACTCTGCACAAACTTCCAGAAGCTTTTCCAGCCTCGGATGGTGGAAGATTTTCTGGTTTACAGGACATCCCGCTGACCAGCCGTCAACATCCTTGACGGGGTTGCTTTCAACGTAACCTGGCGGGGGATGGAGATGGCAAAAAAGTGAAGGGCTGCTGCTGTGATGTTGACACGACTCCTGTCTGTCGCTGACGTTTAAGAGGAAACATCTTCATCTTGCCTACTGCTACCAACGGATCCCTCTTATCGTTAGCAAACGCATTTCTATTAATTTCGAAAAGGTGTGTTTCGAAAGATGTTCTTTGTTGTAGAGACAATAATTAGACTGCGGATCTTCATACAAAAATGTTGTACAACGATTGCAAACGATAGGAACTACATTGGTATTTATTATATGCATTTTATTAAAAATTAGTAGGTGTCGCTTTAAACAGAAAAAACGTTAGAAGAATGTGAGAATACTGTTATATTATTTTCAGACAGTTAAACAGATTCAAAAAGAATATTAATTTCTATTTCAGCCCAGTTTCTTGTAATTCAGGTAAAACAATTTTTATTTTCCTCGAAGATCAGCATCTCCATGTTTCATTTACTCATTTTTGTCATCAATTATAATGTTATGCATCGATTAATAATTTTTACAAGCGACAAATGTTCTTCGACGTTCTGCATCGATTTCAAATGGCACGAGTCTGATACATACTCCATTCTTTCTTCAATAATTTTTACAAGCGACAAATGTTCTTCGATGTTCTGCATCGATTTCAAATGGCAGGAGTCTGATACATATTCCATTCTTTCTTTAATAATTTTTGCAAGCGACAAATGTTCTTCGATGTTCTGCATCGATTTCAAATGGCAGGAGTCTGATACATATTCCATTCTTTCTTTAATAATTTTTGCAAACGACAAATATTATATTGACGTTCTTAAATTATTCCAATCATTCTGTATTTGTAAATCGCAACCTCTCATTTCTGGCGTAAACGCATACAATCCGCATTCTAATAATAATTGTTCTATTATCGGATCCGTGTTAAAAGATCGGTAATCTCTCGATCAAAGGAACCGTGTCCTATAGCGAAGCGTTTTTCCTTCGCGTTCTCAATAATAAATTTGCTCGCGAAAGGCAAGGCCGACGTCAAAATTCTCATTCTCTCGGAAGCTAATGCAGATCGAAGAGCTACCGACGAAGAGAACCCCCTACGGTCTTGCTGCTGCGAATCTGTCAACATCCTCGTCAAAGTCGCATTGAAGTCCCTTCTTGTGGACCGACAAAGAATCCTCGGCTGCCGGGTTGTTTGTTGGCAAAAAATCAACTCTTTGGAAGAACACTCTGCGTGATTCTTCTTGTCGAGATCGATCTTATTGTGTCCCGTGAACAATTTCGGCAGCCAGGCAACTTATGGTCCGAGCGAGACGCCATCTTTGCCTGGAGATCACGATCCTCTCTATTCGCTTCGTGGATCGTTACATGTGCGATTATGGTCCCCAAAATATGTATGTATATCAATTTCTTCGATTGTTCCTGGGATCTCTATTCTCTGAATGCATTTACAGAATTGTTGTTTGCAATGCGCGCATGCGCGACCGCAAGATCTCTTCGCAATATCTTCAAATATTCAATATGTTCAAATATACAACTTCCTCAAATATTCAACTTTCTCGAGTATATACAATTTCTTCAAATATTCAATTATTTCAATTATACAATTTCTCTTCTTTTTCTAATATTTAACTTCTTCAAATATACATACAACTTCCTCAAATATTCAACTCTCTCGAGTATATACAATTTCTCCAAATATTCAATTATTTCAAATATACAATTTCTCTTCTTTTTCTAATATTCAATATCTTCAAATATACAACTTCCTCAAATATTCAACTCTCTCGAGTATATACAATTTCTTCAAATATTCAATTATTTCAAATACACAATTTCTCTTCTTTTTCTAATATTCAACTTCTTCAAATATACAACTTCCTCAAATATTCAACTCTCTCGAGTATATACAATTTCTTCAAATATTCAATTATTTCAAATATACAATTTCTCTTCTTTTTCTAATACTTAACTTCTTCAAATATTCAATTCCTTCAAGTATACAACTTCTCTTCTTTTTCAAATATTCAATTTCTTCATATATTTAATTCTTTCGAGTATATACAACTTCTTCAAATATTCAATTCTTTCGGATATACACTTTCTTCGAACATTCAACTTCTTCGAATATTCAACTTCTTCAAATATTCAACTTCCGCAGCTACCTACTTATTCAGAGTCTCTGCTTTCTCTGTTGGGTACATCTGCCAAAAATTGTCAGTGTTAACTCCAAGACACAGGACCTACATAGCTACATTTGTTTCTTCTTTTAGCAATATTATTGAGTTGAAAACAGTACGACAGTACATTTACATACCTTTGATCTATCAATTTTTATCACGAATGCATGAAACCTGCAGTCTACGCATCAATTTCTTCGTGTACCACACTTCCTAATTGATTTTCTCCATTTTTTATCAGCTTTCTCTCTCTCTCTCTCTCTCTCTCACTCTCTGTAGCAATATTTTGAGCTAGTTTTTTTAATGTGTTTTTCGATCGAAATTTTAGACTAAATGTGCGATGGTTTCGGCGCACAGGTTCGATCAGTGATGCAAAAATAGCAGTTTTGCAAATTAGCAAGTGTGCAAAAGATTTTTCTTCTTTTTTGAAATGACCACATCACATGTTACATTGAACGTTTACTACAGTTAAATTATGTTACAGACGCAAAAGAATCTCACTCTTGAGAATGATCCACATCTGGGTCGAAACGTCGAGTCTTCTAAGAGGTTTCTAATTTGCAAAACTGCTATTTTTGTATCACCGATCGAACCTGTGCGCCGAAACCGTCATACTGTTACGAATATGACACAATATGTACTCCCGTTATATCGTCGTTGCCTAAACATAACAAGGACAAAGGACAGAGTCTCTTCACGAACGTCGTACCGGTCGGACGTGCAATTCCCTTCCTCTTTTAATAAAGAGATTAATTGCCTTTTTATAACGGTCTTTCATTGAGTATGCCTAAATTACGCGGTCGCTCGCGTAACGATACATTTATTTTGAGCTAGTAACGTTCTCCAGCATCCCCAGCGACTCCGCGCCACGATTCCGGTACTCCGAAGCGTTAATTCTCTTCTTTCACTCTTCCACCATTAGCAGAAGTTCTCGATTGTGGCCGAACAATCGCCACCAGAGACGACGGAATCGAGCATCTGGGAACAATGAACAACCCAACCGCAACCACTGAGCGTCCTGAAACCGCAATTTCTCAGATCGTCACCGGCTACGGATTCCCCGGAACCGGCGATGATTTACGGTTTCAGCATCGAACCGCATCTTCATGTGGCTACAGTCTAACCGCGCCAAGACTGGATATTTACGATCCCCTTATTTACGCGTCGAGCCTACCACGTTCAATAGCTTCAGGAAAACTCTTAATGGAGTGAGCGGTGGGGGGGGGGGGGGAAGCAAAGAGAGAGAACGAGAGAGAGAGAAGGGGTTGTTGCTCGATGCTCGAAAGGGGGTGGATTATTTACGGCGTAACGGTGTTCCGGGGCTGTTGTCTTCCTCGCCATGTCAGGTAGGCGGATCTCAGGTCTCTGGCCAATTTGCATTTATTTGCGGGTTCCCGACTACGCCCACTTTTCATGGCTCCCCATGAGACGCGAGATACGCATCGCCCACGCCGTTCTTCACACTCTTTCGACGCTCTTCACACTATCTCGCCCCGGCAACAACACCACGACCGGTTTCTCGGTTTTACGAGAAGATATTTATGTGTGTGTGTGTGTGTGTGTTAGATCGGGATCGGTTACCGCGTCACGGGATTCGACGCCTTTTTTCTTTCGACGCGAGTCACGCTCCAGGGATGATAGCGACGATCGATGGAGGACGCATGAGTTCGGGGGAACGAGCCTAACTTCCTTTCTGCGCCGGGAATTGTAACCGATAGTGTTGTTTCGTTTAGACGAGTGAATCTTCGAGTAGTTTTAGATGTGTCTTTCTGGAAGATGGAAAATGTTACAAGGTTGGTGATTTTACCGTCATTTTGTGCGTTTCTTGGTTGTTTAGAATCTACTCTCAACAACCTCATAGTCCCTGTATTTTCCTTACTGACTCTCTTCGCTTCCATATCCTTCTTTGTTTAATCCTTGCGCAGTGCTCAAGAAGTTGGAATATTTAAAATTTGAAAAGGTCACTTAGGGATGGCAATGAAAAATAGCAGAACATTTTTATACAGCAGATGGAAGATCTATCAAAGCAATCATGCAGTAGAAATTATTTCTCCTGTGGTAGAACTATTAACTTCTTGAAAAATTGAAGCAAGATCGTAGGTCTGAATTTTAACTTCTTCCGAGGAGAAGATTTATTTGGAGAAAAGATTGTTCAATTTTATTGTTTAAAATCTATTTCATATGCAACAACCTCATAGTCCCTGTCTCTTCCTCACTGACTCTCTTCGCTTCCATATCGTTCTTTGTTTAATCCTTGCGCAGTGCTCAAGAAGTTGGAATATTTAAAATTTGAAAAGGTCACTTAGGGATGGCAATGAAAAATAGCAGAACATTTTTATACAGCAGATGGAAGATCTATCAAAGCAATCATGCAGTAGAAATTATTTCTTCTATGGTAGAGCTATTAATTTCTTGAAAAATAAAGTAAGATCGGCAATAAAAATGTGTTCACGGGGTTGAAGATGGTCCAAGGAATCGATCTCTTTGACTCCTACCCCTTGCACAATTTGACTGTGCAGCTACATTTTCGGATTTCTACACATTCGCATTTCTTGATAAGAATTTTTTGAAATATAATACTTTACCGATCACACTGACCGCTCTTCGAATCCTTTGTTTGTCTTCGTTACCGAGTCTTTTGGTCTGAAAATATCCTAAAATGTCAAAACATTACGAATGTGCATTTTGGATTGCGTAAATCACTCAACAAATCCTCCAATGATCACCCAAGGTCATCACCGAGGATTCTAAAAATCTGTCTCCCCAATCGTCTTTGTCCCAGCAATTTCCACCCCTCCCGCTAATCCCTAATTATCTCCAAACAAAGTGTCCAAACAGAGTCTCAAGATCAACCTCGTCTCCACCTCTACTCTAAACCAAGTCCCTCCACAATCCACAGTCTCGAATATAACCAATTCAGACCATCCACCTTGTCCACCTTGGACACACCGAAAACAAACACTAGCTACTAGTGGGGGGTTCAGTTTTCGAATAGAGTATCGGGCATTCCCGTAAATCAATTACGTCTTCATCCATTTCGTCGTGATCCGAAATTCTCCGCTTCACGCTCGGCAATCAGCGACATATTGTGACGATACCGTGACGATCTTCTTGCGACCTTGAAGAGAGCCACTGCGGTGATCCTCGGGAGCTACCAACTGGCTAGGAACCGGCCAAAGGGGCTGCCGGTTTCTTCTTCCTCCACTTCCTCTCCGTGTCTCTTTGCTTCCCTGTCTTTCTTCGTGCTTCCTCTCTCTTCTACTTCTGTTCTCTCCGATTCTTTTTGCTTTTCTATACTTCTCTGTTCGACTCCCCTACTCTCCCCCTCTTCGAATTCTGTCTCTCTGGCTCTTTTGATTCTGTATATTTCTCTGTTCGACTCTTCCTCTCTTTCTCTTCTGCTTCTGTGTCTTCCTCTCCGACTATCTTCGCTTCATTATATTTCCTTGTTTAATCCTTGCGCAGTGCTCAGGAAGTTGGAATATTTAAAATTTGAAAAGGCCACTTAGGAATGGCAATGAAAAATAGCAGGACATTTTTATACAGCAGAAGGAAGATTTATCAAATCAATCATGCAATAGAAATTATTTCTCCTGTGGTAGAACTATTAATTTCTTAAAAAATTGAAGCAAGATCGTAGGTCTGAATTTTAACTTCTTCCGAGGAGAAAATTTATTTAGAGAAAAGATTGTTCGATTTTACTGTTTAAAATCTATTTCATATGCAACAGCCTCATAGTCCCTGTCTCTTCCTCACTGACTCTCTTCGCTACCCTATTCTTCTTTTTTTAATCCTTGCGCAGTGTCCAAGAAGATGGAATATTTAAAATTTGAAAAGGTCAGTTAGGAATGGCAATGAAAAATAGCAGGACATTTTTATACAGCAGAAGGAAGATCTATCAAAGCAATCATGCAATAGAAATTATTTCTCCTATGGCAGAACTATTAATTTCTTGAAAAATTGAAGCAAGATCGTAACATGCTCCGAGGAGAAAATGTATTTAGAGAAAAGATTGTTCGATTTTACTGTTTAAAATCTATTTCATATGCAACAACCTCATAGTCCCTGTCTCTTCCTCACTGACTCTCTTCGCTTCCCTATCCTTCTTTTTTTAATCCTTGCGCAGTGTCCAAGAAGATGGAATATTTAAAATTTGAAAAGGTCACTTAGGAATGGCAATGAAAAATAGCAGAACATTTTTCTACAGCAGATGGAAAATCTATCAAAGCAATCATGCAATAGAAATTATTTCTCCTATGGCAGAACTATTAATTTCTTGAAAAATAAAGTAAGATCATAGGTCCGAATTTTAACTTGCTCCGAGGAGAAGATTTATTTAAAGTTTGTTCAATTTTAAAATCTATTTCATATGCAACAACCTCATAGTTCCTGTCTCTTCCTCACTGACTCTCTTCGCTTCCCTGTCTCTGTCTGTCTGTCTATCTTGATTCTGTTGGCCCTCTTGCCCCCATAGCAAGGAGAAGGAGATGGTCCGCGATGAGTAGCATGAAGACATTAGGGAGTTTGTTTTGTCCTCGCCGCGGGACACCGTCGACCCGACAGGCCCCGTTAAAAGTAACGCCGTATTACTTCGTAAGGACGAGGACCCTGCGGGTGGTCCTTTGCCGGTTTCCTTCCGCTTTTCCGCCACCTCCCGCGATCGTCAATGCGTGTCGTCTCCTAAGACAGCCTTCTGTTTGGCCATTCTCGCGCTCCGGAGTTCACGGGACGCACAAACAGGGACGATAATAAACATTGATGGGGCATCAGCGGATATCCTCTTTCTCTCTCTCTCTCTCTCTCTCTTCCTCGGGACCAAATCTTAGGGACAATATCCTCTCACGGACCAGCCGAGATTTTTTCCACAGGTCTACCGGGCTTTCCCTGAAAACGACATGGCCGCCGCGACGGAACGAATCAACCGAGCTTCCACGGAAAATCGAAGGGAACCATGATCTCTGCATCCTAACTGCGGGGCGAATCGATTCGCGCTAACAGGTCCTGCAGGATCTTCGGCGTCCATTTGCTTTTACGTGCTCCGAATCGAGAAAAAAATATTATGCTTTCTGGCCTGTTGCCGGGATTATGCCTTAACCCTTTGGAAGTTATTTTATAGCCACAAAACTTCTAAAAATTTAAATTAATTTTATCTAAAAAAAATAATTCCTTATTTCATAATTTAACAGCATCACTTCATTGTTCAGTATTCTACCGAAAGAGAATTAAAATTCATGTCCATTGCATTTTTTATTGGACTGATATTGGTAACCACGGATTTGATGCGTTCATCGCAAAAATAAGTAGGTGTGATTTAAAACAACAAAACCCGTTAGAAGAATTTAAAAATGCTGTTAATTCTCAGCCTGTTAAACATATTAAAACAAGAGAATAATTTGCTATTTTTACAGTTTGTTGGAATTCAGTTAAAACATTTTTATTTGTCATAAAGATCCACAGTCTATTGGTTACGGGAGAAATACAATTTTATTTCGGGGTTCAAAGAAATTAGTAACTAGACTGTGTTTATGTAAAATAAAAATCTTCTTTATGACTAGGGATAGAGGACAGATCAAAATGTACTTCTTCTCTTAATAATTTTAACGTGATAAGTAGACTGCAATTATTTGCAGGACATAAGAAACAAATAACAATTTATTTCTTTCTTTGAACGTTTTATGAAGTTGTAAGAAATTATATATTGATGCTCTCAAATTCTTTGACTCTTTTTATTGTTTTATTTCTCTCTTTGAAGGTTTTATGAAGTTGTAAGAAATTATTATATTGATGCTCTCAAATTCTTTGACTCTTTTTATTGTTTCAGAATTACATCCACCCATTTTTTTTATAAATGCATAAAATCCGCAGTATGGCGATAAAATAATATGAAATATTAAAAATTATCGTTTTCTAGTATTTAGAATTGTATTGTTCATTTGCAGTTGGGGCCAGTTGGGCAGTTTATTGTAGAGAGAAAAAAAAGGTTCTTTGCGCAAGAGGTAACGTTTGTATGTGTAGGAAAAACAAGCAAACTGCAATAATAGAAGTTGTTTGCAGTGGATTGCAAGTTGCGGAAAGGCAAGAAACCGAAAAAGAAAATGGGGAACTCGAGATCTCTGATTTAATTAATCTTTTTACTCGTCGACGCCGCGTGTCACGTCCTGCTCGAAACGAAGCATGTCATTTCCTCGGTAGGAAAAGAATGGTTGGCCCTAGAAAGCGAAAGCTGGGAGTGATCATGCGTTAATTGTTAGGGGAACACGATTTCAAGCCAGTCGACGTTATATGTATTTGAATCTCTCGTCTCTTGCTCAACCAGCTTTGCCGGTCCGCCGCGCCGCGTTCTTCAACTCTCGCGACGGTGTTAGACGATTTTCTTCTCGGTTTGTCATCTATAAATTTCTTCTTGATGGATCACTGTCCTCTTAGATTGTCGGAAAATTGATGTTTTGCAGATTTTCTCATACATTTTATATGTACCTCTTAGATTGTCGGAAAATTGATATTTTGCAGATTTTCTGATACATTTTATATGTATTTTTCTTGTCTGTATTTGTGGAACAGTAAACTTCTGTTTTCTATGTTTTCTTATCTGCTTTATCACAGGTTGTTTCGTCTGCTTTGCTTTTTATTAAATATTTTTTATCAGGACGGTGTTGGAAAATTGTATTTCCGTCTTATTCATAAATTTATAATCATTCAATATTTATTTGCTTCTCTTGGGATTGTTCACTGAAAATTAATATTCTTCAGACAATATTATTATTATGTTCCATGAAGTTTTTTCTTGTCCCATTTTGTAGGACAGTAATTATTTCGCTTGTCCTATGTTTTGTTGTGTGGTTCATCAGTGTTTTTGTTCATCTGCTTTGTTATTTATATTAACAATTTTTCTATAAAACCCGATTAATAAATTTATAGTTAACTATTTGCTTCTCTCAGATATTTTTCAAACAATTTTGATATATGTATATATATTCTTTTCTATTTTTGTGTGGAACGATGGACTTCTCTTTTCTCTGTTTAATAAATATTGTCTATTGCCACCAACGACGCTCGAAAAAGTTTGAGCCTGTTTGAACAATGGAACTTTAGAAAACATGGTAAGAAAAAGATAGCAGTAGAATCGCAGAAAAACACAGTCGCAGACCGGAAACAATAGTAATTGCAAGAAAAGGAGAAAGACACTGTTGTAACTCGGCGAGCGATAAATGGCACAGTTCAATAAGAAGCATCTTTGCTGTCACTGATCCCAGAGTCTTGTTAAATTACGACAAGCGGAAAAACTGCATAACAAATACCGGATTACAACTGTTCAAAAATCGTGGCGCAAGGTAAACATAAAATATTTTGTCAAACTGTCTGAGTAAATATTTTTTGAACCAAGGAGATTCGTATTGTTAAAGTTCAAAGAAATAATCACGTTCATGCGGGCTCAAAAAATCATCGAATCAAAAGCAGCGTCCAACAAAGATTATCCACAAGAACATCTACTCAAATCACGTTAAAAAATTAAAACTAAACTAAAAAATCGAAATTAAACCCAGTCGACATACCCACCAAAATCGTTCGGAAATCGATCCTGAAATCAATCCTCTATCACTGTCAAAAATCATCCACAAACGCAATCATCAAATACCGCTTCAAATAACAAACTTAAAAATTGAATTAACAATATTTCTACTGCGGTTCTTATAACTATTTCGACTCGAATGCATTTACGCAGTCTCATTCAATTTTTGCTAAAAATTTATTTATTGATGCCGCAAACCATGTTCGGTTTATATAGCATACGTTAGTATAACAATTTACGATACATAATGGAGTATAAATCGTTAAATCAAATTAAATTAAAATGCTAATAAAAATCTTAAAACATGATTTTCGACAACTTCGGTATTAATCGCTACACCCCTAAAAGAAAACCACCCCTAAAACAGATAATCTTCCAGAAAAGAACCTAACATCCTCTACCTACCCTCCATAAAAAACACATTCACAAACGACAAGTGCCGTTTCAATCGAACAAACTGAAAACCCAATTAATCAACTCACCCCAAAAGAAAACCACCCTGAAAAGAGACAATCTTCCAGAAAAACCTATAATCCTCTACCTATGCTCCATAAAAAAATATCCACAAGCCTAACCGATGGACGTCGCTTCGCCCAACAAACTAAAAACCGAAATTAATCAACACGCCCCGAAGAAATCCATCGCAAAAAAATGCTCTGAAAAAAAAAGAAAAGGAAAATACAAAATCATCGTACGAAGCAACCCCCACCAGAAGGTCTCTAGAAAAAGGAGCAGTGGTCGCCTGGCAAGCATGGTCTCCGACGCAAGTCCTCCCCCGCAAGCTTCCAGTCATGCGCTGCTTGAAACGATGGGCGTGGCTTGCGTGTCCCGCCAAAGGGGATCGTTGGTATCCCTGGATTGGTCGAGGTAGCCGGTTGAACAGGTATCGCGCAAACCACCTAACCGAGGATTTAACGTCGTGGCCACAGTTCTCCCCCTCCACCACGGTTCCTCCGAAGAAGAAGCCTTGCCGATGGGAGTGGCCAAACGTTAGTTACCCCGGTGGCGAGTTCTCGAAGAGGCTAGTCAGGATCAGAGAGCCGATCGGTCTGGGTCCAGTTTTGTCGAAGGACTACGAGAACGTAGGTGTCTCTTCAAGGATATATCCAAGGATTAGGCAGCAGGACTCGAACGAGGCTGGACCACGTCGGCTGCTGCACTATTCTTCTTCAGTTTGACTGCCATCGATAATCCTGATATCGTGGTGCGAACGAGTGACGACCTCTAAGTGACAGTTCGTCGTCCTTATAATTAGAGGATTCTTTAGTGCAACATCCTGAACCGTGTTATTTCGAGATTATTAATTCGACGGTATTTTTAATCGACGTGTTTGGAGATCGAAGAGAGGGATCCGGAAAGTGTCTCGGTGATCGGGGAATTTTGATTGGTGATCCATTTTGATTGATCCTTCGGGGATCTCTGTGCGCGACAGACACGGGTTTCGTGGCGTTTTCGTGGACATTCGGAGCGCGGACGCACTGAGATGACGGTGACCACGAACTTTTCGATGATGCGACCCTGCTTCACTGGATACCCCTTTCAAGGTAAGAGATAGTTGATCCTAAACACTCTTGTATTGTTTGATAGAGAAATTTTTTGATAGAGAAATTTTCTGATAGAGACATTTTAAGATAGAGAAATTTTTTGATAGAGAAATTTTTTGATAGAGAAATTTTTTGTTAGAGACATTTTTTGATAGAGAAATTGTTTGATAGAGAAATTGTTTGATAGAGAAATTGTTTGATAGAGAAAATGTTTGATAGAGAAATTTTCTGATAGAGAAATTGTTTGATAAAGAAATTTTCTGATAGGGAAATTTTCTGATAGAGAAATTTTCTAATAGAGAAATTTTCTGATAGAGAAATTTTCTGATAGAGAAATTTTCTGATAGAGAAATTTTCCGATAGAGAAATTTTCTGATAGACAAATTTTCTGATAGAGAAGTTTTCCGATAGAGAAATTTTCCGATAGAGAAATTTTCTGATAGAGAAATTTTCTGATAGTGGACCTGTGGCGCCAATTTAAAGTTTGTTCTGATAGGACCATTTTCAGAAATATTTGTGAATTTATTTACCTGTATTTAACTTGCCAGTTTACTTTAATGTAACCTAAATGAAAGTAGAATTACATAATTTACTCTATGAGACATGGGATTGGATTACTCTAAAGGTTGAATCCAATTCGAATTAATTACGAATTTTTTACCAAATGTAGATATTATTTGACGCAATCGGTCACGATTTAGAAAATTAGATCTCCATCTAATCGTTCAAAAAGAAAAAAAAGAATAATAGTTTACATCTGAAAAACATTTTCTGCAAAAATTGAAGAACCCATAAAGAAGATCCTTTTAACCCTTTGCACTCAGAGCTATTTCAACTAAAAAACCAAACGTTTCTTCTAACCTAGAATATTTCCATTGTACATAATTTTTTTTCATTATATTACATATAAACAAATTTAATTATGTCAATAATATTCCGAATAATGGTGGAGCAATATGTAGTGGCGCCTCAGAGTCGCCGTTCGAGTGTTAAATGTTAAAAATACTTGTATTTTTATTTGATTTGATTGAGCATACTATAGCACAGTTTATATTATAATCTGGTAAATTCCGACGGTCCCAGAAAATTTTTTAAAAATATCTTTGAAGGTTTGGAATAGAGACAGGTGGGCAATCGCGAAAAAATTGCAAGCATTGCGTTACTATTGTGCAATATTAGAGAAGCATTCAGAATCGAGATTTTACAACTAGCCCGGTGGCAAGAAAGTCTCCCAGAAAATTGACCGACAGGATACCCTTAAGACTGTTAAACGGGCCATTGATATATAACCTTACCTGACCCGGGAAGACCGGAACATTACCATTAATGACGGCCATAAATAACGAAATGTATTTTTCGAGGGATTCTGCCGTCGCTCTGGAAAACTTCTACTTTCCGACTTTGCCATGTCTGCGCCATTCAGTTTTTTTTTCTTGGTGAAAAAGATTGGGATACCTGGGAACCCATCAACCCCGATCCAAAACCCTCTTGCAGCCTAAAAAATTTTTGTTCAGGAGACAAAGAAATTCTTGAATTAATATTACGAATATTTAGTTTGGTTCTTTATCTTTATGCTCCATCTGAAATTGTTTTCACAATTTTTATTTCTCGTTGATAAAACCCTTAATCAAACCTGTTGGAAATGATTGGAAAATCAATTGGAAATTTAATTGTTTTGTAGACCTACTGCTTTCAAATAATTTTTCTCTTTCTCATCCATTTGAAATGATTTTCCCACTTTTATTTCATCTACACAAATTTCATGAACCTATCCTTAGTAGTATTTGAATGAATACGTTCTGATTTATTAACAAATTGTATTGAATCGACCACAAAGGAAATCGGGAAAACAATTTCAAAAAATTAGAAATTCTATATGAAATTATCGTACCACTTTTATTTCACCCACGCATTTCTCTATATTTTTAAAAAATTGTATCGAATAGATCACAAATGAAATTAGTCGAGAACAATTTCAAACGATTGGGCATTCTACAGGAAATTTTCCTCGACAATTCCAATTTTACCGATGCATTGCTCCATATTTAAACAAGAATTGTATCAAATATAACACGAGGGATCGAATAAATTTAAACAAAAATTGTTTGAACAATTTCAAACGATTGGGCATTCTACAGGAAATTTTCCTCGACAATTCCAATTTTACCGATGCATTGCTCCATATTTAAACAAGAATTGTATCAAATATAACACGACGGATCGAATAAATTTAAACAAAAATTGTTTGAACAATTTCAAACGATTGGGCATTCTACAGGAAATTCTCCTTGACAATTCCAATTTTACCGATGCATTGCTCCATATTTAAACAAAAATTGTATCAAATATAACACAAATGAGGGATCGGATAAAAAATAATTTCCTGCCGATTAGGGGCTCGTTTCCGCTCGTGATCGAGCAGAAATCGGAAATCGAGCGTGTAATTTCGAACCTTGTTCTTTATTGTCACTTTCCTCTCCGGAAAATTGAAAGTTCGCAGGTCTCTAGATTTTCTCGAGAGTTCTCCAGACCCCATAAACCCTGTTTTATGACGTCGTAAATTTCAGTATCCCCGCCACTTCTGTAGCGTCTGTTCCTGCAGCGACCAAAAATTTACATCTGTCCGTGCTTGTTGATTAATAAAAACTCTGTAACAAATTTGCAACAAAGGTATAGAATTCGAACAAACGCACAGCCGGAATAATGTGTCTGAATCATCGTCGAGAACGTAATTGCGATGGAAATGTAAGGTGGCCTCTGAATTTTGCATTTTTATTTGTTGCTTACGCTTGTCCCGAGGAGAATCGTCATTTGTCACTGTCCGGGTGGTACGCACCGTGTGTTGTTCCCGAGTTTAATTGTGGCGGACAATTAGTCAACGAATCGTTTGCGCGCGCACGGCCTCGTATATGCAAAATGGAAGCGTTTAACGCCCGACGATGGAACGGGTAGTTAAATATTCCTGGGAGATTGATAATACCGCGGACGCGTTTCTCGCAATTACGCGCTCGATGCATCGGCGATCGTTAATTATTTCGCTGTACGTGTCGAAACACGTTCGCGAGAAGCGCGCGAGGGCGAAAATCATGCTGAGCTTTCTCAATTAGAATCGCGCGGAAACCGGTATTCAACGTTCGCAAGAAACTGTCGCATTTTTCTGTTAATTGACGGTAACTTTTCTCATCGATTAACGCGCGACTAATCAGGTTAATCGGGACATGATATCGAATCGCTATATTAACCCTTTTTGCACTCGAATGATGACTCTGAGTGACCAGTAAAAATTGTCATATACCATTATTCAAAACAGTTTTCCTTATTATTAAATTCGTCTTTATTCTATAAATTGCTAAATTTTTATTCTATATTTTTTCCATTTTATATTCTATACTTTATTTTTATTTATTTTTATTCTATATTTTATTCTATCTTTGTTCTATAAATTGCTAAAAAATCGTGAAGAAACAGGTTTAATTTTAGGTTCACAATGTAAAAAGGATCAGCGCCCGCTCTAGCGTCTACGTCACCCCGGACAAAAAGACAAATTGCCGCACCTTTTGAATATATATATTTTTTAAATAAAGCCAAAATGACGCCCCTGACAAACAAAATGTTTAAGTTTTTGTGTCCAACTAAATTTCTAGTGCAAAGTTTTCAGATTTCTAGACAATCTGTCATGGTAAACATAGAGTGAAGGTGTCATTAATGTTTGTTGCTAAACATGGTTTATTATTAAAAATTCGCATGAAGTCATAAAGATCTGCAGTTTATTATAAAACGATATAGGTACAAGTTAGTAGTATTTGTTGCTGTAGTGTTAAAGAAGACCGCGGCTAAATTAGGTCGAGGACCGATTGGAAACCTTGCACGAGTTTCTAATCAGACGAACTAGTTAATTGTAATTTTTTCCACCCCCTTCTTTGAAGGCTGCAACACCCGCTCGCAGTTTTTCGGCCGTCGGCTGCACTCGTGCCGGTGCAACGCCGATTATGCAACTCTGACGACAGATTCTGCGCAATTCCGACCACCGATTCAACCTGCTCCCTCTTCTGCACTTCATTTTTCCTCTCTCTCTCTCTCTCTCTCGTTCTCTCTCTATTTCTCTCTCTATTTCTCTCTCGTTCTCTCTCTATTTCTCTTTCGTTCTCTCTCTATTTCTCTCTCGCTCTCTCTCTATTTCTCTCTCGCTCTCTCTCTATTTCTCTCTCTATTTCACTCTCTATTTCTCTCTCTATTTCTCTCTCTATTTCTCTCTCTATTTCTCTCTCGTTCTCTGTCTATTTCTCTCTCGCTCTCTCTCTATTTCTCTCTCTATTTCTCTCTCTATTTCTCTCTCTATTTCTCTCTCTTTTTCTCTCTCTTTCTCTCTCCTTTTTTCGCTCTCTCGTTCCTGGTTTCGTTACGTGAACGATTCGCTCGAATTCTCCCGCTCCGTTCGTCTTCGCGCGTCACCTTGATTCTCGAAATCACCGTGGGAATGAAATCACGTTTCTAATCATCGATTACACCGATCGATCCTGCTTTCGAGACTCTCCTAAATCCAATGATCACGTCACTGGCCCCAAAAAACCGCGGAAAAACGTTCAAATCGGAGAAAAATCGCGTTCTCCAGCGGTAACAACGTTCTCTCGCTAGCAACACCATTCAGACTAATAATTTTTATTTTTCCAAGATCGAAGAATTTTTATTGTTCATCTGATAAATATACCCTTTGCTCGCAGTCGTCTTACAATTTTTCCCTATGCTAAAGTTCTGTGAAAACCGCGGAAAAACGTTCAAATCGGAGAAAAATCGCGTTCTCCAGCGGTAACAACGTTCTCTCGCTAGCGACACCATTCTAATAATTTTTATTTTACCAAGATCGACGGATTTTTATTGTTAATCTGATAAATGTACCCTTTGCTCGCAGTCGTCTTACAATTTTTCCCTGTGCTAAAATTCTGTGAAAACCGCGGGCAAATTTTAAAATTAAACATCACATTCCTCATCGATATACACGTTTACTCGCTAGCTACACAATTTAGACTAATATTTTCTATTCAACCACTATCGAAGGCCTTTTTCGGTTCCTCTGATAAGCGCACCCTTTTATCAAGATCGTTTAAAGATTTGCTCATTGAAATTTTGTGCAATAGATTCTGTGGAATTATTTCTGTGGAATAAATTCTGTGGAATAAATTCTGTGGAATAAATTCTGTGGAATAAATTCTGTGGGAGTAGGCGGAAAATCGTGTTCAAAATTCGTTTTGTATAATAATATAAAATTCGACCGTATTCTCCCATCGATAGGTTCCATTCCCATACGAGTGACTCAATTCAGGCCCTCATTTTTTAATCAACTACTATTGAAGGACTTTTATCACACTTATTTATTATTCTTCGATCGTAGTTATATTTTTCTCTGAAAATCGCATTGTCTGTTTCTTCATGCTTCAAAAATCTTCTGTTCTCTTATTGCTCGATCTTTGTCGAAGGTCTTTAATCGGTTCTCAATTAAATTATTCTCCTCGACCGCAGTCTTTCAGTATTTTTCTATGAAAATCGAGCGTCCTGCTACTTTAGAATCGTTCTCGAATTTTTTTCCGCCTACCATCGAAGGACACTGTTTTTTTTTTTTTAAATGAACATACTCTTCGACCGCAGTTATGTCATAATTTGTCTAATGTGCAAGAACCGATCGTCATTGAACGATGCTCGTTGCTTTTCAATTATGCAGATGTTCTCGTGAATCCCAGCCACTGAGAATATATTCTTTCAACACCTAAACATCACCTACAACCTTCATAATCTAGTTGAACAAAAAAATTTCCAGTACATTTTTCTGAAGCATTAAATGATTCATGGTCATCAAGAACAAATGGAAAAAAATGCATTTCCTCGACTGTGGTCTAACAGCGCAAAATTTCCGATTTCTTGAACAATTCTATTATAAAAATAAAAAAAAAAACACCTTCATTAATTTTTTCCTCAGCCATCATCGAAGGCCTCTACTCTGCAATATTCTATACTCTTCTCAATGTAACAATTTCTGAAGTTTCCCATAGAAAACGGTACTGTTTCTTGTTTCGAAGTTGAACATTTCTTAGATAACAATAACTCGACCGTGTGAAGATTTTTTGATCGATCCGATCTGCGGGATACGTTAACGTATCGGCTAATAACTAACTTAACAATTTGTTTTTCCTCGCGGCGATGTTTCGCATCGTCGACCACGCGCCGCAGCACACTTGATATTCTACATAATACGTAATAGTGTGTAAACCTCGTTCGACCCGTGTGTGGGGACACGTTCAGTCAGAGTTTTTCATCTCGTGTTCACTATGACGGAAAATGTGAGTCACACAGTCTCGGCCGGGGCAGTTAGTTGTTTTGCTCGTTTCGATCGCTGGCAAAGATCGATCCAGTTTTGCCGCGGTAATATTCGACTAGATTAGTTCGAAGCCTGCTGCCATTTTACTGTGTAAGAACTGTTACACGTTCGGATCAGCAGCCACGTGTATGTCCGTTGCCGCGGTTCAAGGAAAAATATTCTGCTGCACCTGCGAGTACACAACCAATGGATCTAGATCCATTGAATAAATTGCCGATCACGAGAAAAACACTTATTGTAATTAATCACGTCCGGAGACACAGGATACTGGCACTGCTACCTTGCGAATGCTCGAAAACTTTATCGAACGTGATTCTAGAGAATTTTTAACGATTTTAACGATTTTAACGATTTTTCTGAGCTGCCGCAAGGCTCAGAGTCAGATGCAATGCTGAATTGAATTTCAGGTGGACATAATTTATTACGAAACGTCAAGAAGTCCACGAAATACGACTACAGAATTTTTAACGATTTTTCAACGCTTTTTCCGATTTTTCTGAGCTACTGCACGAGTCAGAATCAGATGCAATGCTGCATTAAATTTCAGGTGGACATAATATATTGCGAAAACCTCGAGAAATTTACGAAATACGACTCCATAGAATTTTTAACGATTTCACCGATTTTTCAACGATTTTACCGAGTTTTCAACGATTTCACCGATTTTTCTGAGCTGCTGCAAGGCTCAGAATCAGATGCAATACTGCATTAAATTTCAGGTGGACAAAATTTATTGCGAAAGCCTCGAGAAAGTTACGAAGTACGACTCCACAGAATTTTTAACGGTTTTACCGATTTTTCAACGATTTCACCGATTTTTCAACGATTTCATCGATTTTTCAACGATTTTACCGATTTTTCAATGATTTTACCGATTTTTCAACGATTTTACCGATTCTTCTAAGCTGCTGCAAAAGTCAGAGTCAGATGCAATGCTGCATTAAATTTCAGGTGGACATAATTTATTCTTAAAGCCTCGAGAAATTTACGAAATACGACTCTATAGATTTTTTAACGATTTTACCGATTTTTCAACGATTTCATCGATTTTTCAACGATTTTACCGATTTTTCTGAGCTACTGCAAGGGCCAGAGTCAGATGCAATACTGCATTGAATTTCAGGTGGACATAATTATTACGAAAGCCCCGAGAAATCTACGAAATACGACTCCATAGAATTTTTAACGATTTTGCCGATTTTTCTGAGTTGCTGCAAGTGTCTCCGCAGCTTCGTACTGCATTGCTTGAATCTTGCACGGCGGAGTTATACATACGAAATATCCAACAATGGATAAATTTAATTATTTTGGAATGGGTTGGAATATCTGCTGGAAAATTGAAATGCTCCAATCGCCATTTTTACGGGAGAGAATAGTTATATCCAGATAATAATAAATTCTCTAATACGAAGGGGTTCAGTTTAATTAAGTTGGACAATTAGAAGAAAATATTGCACGTTGACGTCCAGAGCAAAAAAAAAAAGAACGTCCAGCAAAGCAAACAAGCTCTCGATCGCGATCAAAATTATACGCTATCAGTGTTGTGCGTCGTAAACCCTTCGAATTCATTGGTTTTATCGTAATTTATGGGACCGTGTGGCACACTCAATAACTCTTTCCTTCTCAAGAACAAGTCTCCTTCTTTCTTGCACTGTTCCCCTTTCCTTGTTGCTCCCCTCGACAACGCAGGAAACACGTCGAGGTGAAGGTGGAACGATAAATCCAGGTTTCTCTTTATTCGCAATCGAGTAACTGTTCTCTCGCCTGGTTCTTTCGCGCGGCAGCGAAACAAAAGAAGCTCGATCATTTCGCAATTGGCCTTCGGGAACGATCATGTTGTTACATTGTATTGTGTATTTGGTGTGGTTAAGGGTGTTTTAATTTCGATCGTTCTCTGTCGCCAGATTTGGGATCGATACCGGGTCAAGGACGCGTCAATCAGCTCGGAGGTGTCTTCATCAATGGACGCCCTTTGCCGAATCATATTCGACTGAAGATCGTCGAGCTGGCTGCTGCTGGAGTCAGACCCTGCGTCATTTCAAGGTAACAACACCAGAATTATTTTCATTTGATTTATCACCGAGAGAATACCTTCGAGAAATTCAGTCCGTTTTTTTTTGTTCTCAGATTTTTCTTTGATCTGTTCGAATTTTCATTTCCTTGAGTCGTTCGAAGTTTCATTTCTTTGAGTCGTTCGAATTTTCATTTCCTTGAGTCGTGTGAATTTTCATTTCCTTGAGTCGTGCGAATTTTCATTTCCTTTATTCCTTCGAATTTTCATTCCCTTGATCCGTTCGAATTTTCATTTCCTTGAGTCGTGTGAATTTTCATTTCCTTGAGTCGTGCGAATTTTCATTTCCTTGAGTCGTGCGAATTTTCATTTCCTTGATCCGTTCGAATTTTCATTTCCTTGAGTCGTGCGAATTTTCATTTCCTTGATTTGTTAAAATTTTCATTTCCTTGATTTGTTAAAATTTTCATTTCCTTGATTCAAGAAAATTGGAATGTTTAACGCTTAGCACTCGAGTGATGATTGAAATGTCATGAAAATATTCTTTGCACTACTAAATTTGTATATAATAAATTCGGTACTAAACATTTAAGTATTGTACGAGATATTATATCAGTTTCATATCTACAACATTAAAAACAGTAGTACGGAAATAAATTCTTGGTCGGAGAAAATATTTTCGATTTTGTAGATGAAATAGCTCCGACTGCGAAGAGTTAATTTTCATTATTTTGTTGTTTCTCGGTTCGATAGGCAATTGAGGGTATCGCATGGTTGCGTCTCAAAAATCCTGAACCGGTACCAAGAAACCGGAAGCATCAGGCCTGGTGTAATCGGTGGTAGCAAGCCAAGGGTAGCCACACCGGAAGTCGAGGCTAGGATCGAGGAATACAAGCGCGACAATCCTGGCATCTTCTCCTGGGAAATTCGCGATCGATTGATCAAGGAAGGAATCTGCGATAGAACCAGTGCTCCAAGTGTTTCTGCGATCTCCAGGCTGCTGAGAGGTCGTGACCCTGAGGATGATGCTAAGCTTGGAGACGGTGAGTTTCTTAAAATATTCTCTCTCGAGTTAATAACATCTCTAAAACAATTTTCCTGAACATTCCAACTAACACATTTCCTATCAAAATCACATACGCGGGGCTACCGAAAGAAAATTCAATCATTTCCGTCCAAATTATTATTTTATGTCGCAATATTTCAAGAAATTGATAATTTCTCTCTGTTACGTTTTTGAATATTTTCTAAAAATGTAATACAATAATATAAATGTTGTATACAGTTTGATCAAACGAAGCCTGTCATTAAAATAATACCGTTCTGCAAATAAATTCAATTTCTTTGCAAACTCAGTGAAAATTTTAGGCTCAATATTATAATGTAACTTCAGACAAACTTCATTTGTTTAAGACAGCTTCCTTATATAACATAAAATAATTTAAATCTCTTGCCGCATGCATTTTTACATAGAAATTCGTGAGAAATAAGACTTACGCCTACTATTTTAAATAATATTGTCTTTCCAAACGGAGCCACCCATACCAACATGAATACGTTTCGTCAACAAAGATACGCGGTAGTTTCTAAAAATTAAAAATTCAACGCATAGACGATCCACAGGCAGAACATTAGAAAACGTGTCCAACAAGAAATTTTTGCGCGTTCTTTCCCATCCGCGCGGCGACCAAGATTGATGATCCACCTGAATCAGTGAATCAGGCTGCTGCGAATCTCCCTGCGACAGCGCCACCGTGGAAAATTAGATTATAACGACACCGGCTCCGTAATTTGGTCCTCGAGGCTCCGGAGCTCGAGTCAGAAATTGAATCGACCCGTCCTTTTTACGTCTTCTAATTTTCTTGGCCTCGAGAATCCACTTTTTCGTGGTCGCCTTGCGACTGCCAATCCTACGCTCTTTTCATATCTGTCCTCTGAAAACGTATTTTTCTTCACCATGGCTTTTGGTGTTCATTAAAAATTATTTTAATAGGGAAAGTAGTGTTCGTTTGAGCTTGAAAAATATTTTCAGACTTCTGAACAACTTTTCAGACCTCTGAACAACTTTTCAGACCATCAATACCCTCTTCGTTTTCATCGTAAAAAATAATTTCGGACGTTGCAACAGGTTTTCCTTTGCTGTACGCTATTCTCGGTGGGCAAAAATATTTGTTACAGTCAATGTAGTGTTCGTTTAAGCTTGAAAAATATTTTCATACCTCTGAACAACTTTTCAGACTTCTGAACAACTTTTCAGACTTCTGAACAACTTTTCAGACTTCTGAACAACTTCTCAGACTTCTGAACAACTTTTCTGACCTCTGAAGAACTTTTCAGACCTCTGAAGAACTTTTCAGACCTCTGAACAACTTTTGAGACCTCTGAACAACTTTTCAGACCTCTGAACAACTTTTCAGAGCACTGAACAACTTTTCAGACCTCTGAACAACTTTTCAGACCTCTGAACAACTTTTCAGAGCACTGAACAACTTTTCAGAGCACTGAACAACTTTTCAGAGCACTGAACAACTTTTCAGAGCACTGAACAACTTTTCAGAGCACTGAACAACTTTTCAGAGCACTGAACAACTTTTCAGAGCACTGAACAACTTTTCAGAGCACTGAAAAATTTTTGCCACCATCAAATACCCTTTTCGTTTTCATCGTAAAAAATAATTTCGGACGTTGCGACAGGTTTTCCTTTGCTGTACGCTATTCTCGGTGGCCAAAAATATTTGCTACAGTCAATGTAGTGTTCGTTTAAGCTTGAAAAATATTTTCATACCTCTGAACAACTTTTCAGACTTCTGAACAACTTTTCAGAGCACTGAACAACTTTTCAGAGCACTGAACAACTTTTCAGAGCACTGAAAAATTTTTGCCACCATCAAAAATACCCTTTTCGTTTTAATCGTAAAAAATAATTTCGGACGTTGCGACAGGTTTTCCTTTGCTGTACGCTATTCTCGGTGGCCAAAAATATTTGCTACAGACAATGTAGTGTTCGTTTAAGCTTGAGAAATATTTTCAGACCTCTGAACCATTTTTGCAGAGCACTGAAAAATTGTTGCCACCATCAATACCCCTTTCGTTTTAATCGTAAAAAATAATATCGGACGTTGCGACAGGTTTTCCTTTGCTGTACGCTATTCTCGGTGGGCAAAAATATTTGCAACAGTCAATATAGTGTTCGTTTAAATTTGAAAAGTAATTTCAGAGCTCTGAAGAGGTTTTCCGTTGCTATTTTTATTGCTAAAAAAATTTTGCAATCGTCAATGTCGCGTTGTTTTAATTTAAACTCTGCGAAAATATTTCAGACTTCTGAGAAGGTTATCTCGGTAGTGAAAAATGTCTGACGTTGTTAGTATAGTGTTCTTTTGCTTGGACAGTAATTGCAGATCTCTGAAGATTTTCCATTGCCACTGTGGGTCCCGAGTTCCGCGTTTGAAGTTCCCGGCGCGTCGTTTCGCAAAATTCGCCAGGCGGTTTTTCCCCAGTAAAAAGTGTGTCCGCGATAAAAGCGACCATTAAGGTGTAACAGCTTCCTGCGCAGGGTAATGTTCCATCCGTGGGCAAATTACCCACGCAGGAAATTACGAGGCAGATCAAAAGTGGAGCTTAGCGATGTAGTTCGCAGTTAATTCGCGCTCCGACCAGAAACTTTTCTCTTGGGACTCTTTAATCATCGCGGGCCATTCGATAAAAAGTGTTTCTTAGTTGCCGTATCCCCTCGAGTGTTTAACTTCGACGAAGATCCGCATGGTTAATAACTGCAGCACGAACGAACTTCTTAAGGAAAGATGTTAGGGCTCGATATAGTGTATAGTTCGAAGTCGGTTTGAAAATTGCAAAAACCCAACGCGGTGCTAACAATTTATCAATTCGCACGGATCTAAAACACTTTTGATAGGATCGGAGCACACTCTGGATATCGCACGATTCCGTGACCCTAAGGGAAAATTAAGACATCTTTATGCGCTTCCGGTACCTCGCTACAAAGCGTTCGAGATAATAATCCCTCTTCGTGAATGCACGGTTGAAAAAAGTGTGTCAGTTGCACTCGGCGAGGCTGGAGAACTGTTTTTTATTATTTCCTACAACTGGAATGTCTTAGAAGTTGAAGCAGTGGTACATTGATTATTTCTGTTGGAAATTTGTAAGAAAGAAACGTTAGAACATTTTTAGTAGCCTGAACAAAGTAAATGAGACCAGCACAGGTGATAATCATTTTTATAATACTTGTTAAGTGTCTTAAGAACACGACGAGGTTTTTAAACATTTTTTAAAATAAATGGTAGTTTGATTACATTCCTTGGAGATACATAAGAAACATTAGAAGGTTTTTAATAGCTTGAACAATGTATATGTGAGTAACATTGTGATGATCATTTTTATAATGCTTCTAAAGTGTCTCAAGAACACGACGAGGTTTCTAAATATTTTTTAAAATAAATGGTAGTTTGATTACATTCCTTGGAGATAGATAAGAAACATTAGAAGGTTTGTAATAGCTTGAATAAAGTATATGTGTGTAACACTGTGATAATAATTTTTATAATACTTCTAAAGTTTTCCAATTTATTGGAAATGAACAGACTACTAGTTAATCATCGATTAAAACAGACGTCGTCGAATAAAATGGACTTTGTCCAATAAAATGGACTTTGTCCAATAAAGGGGACTTTGTCGAATAAAATGGACATGGCGTGTAAAATTGATATGACGTATAAAATGGACATGGCGAATAAAATGGACTTTGTAGAACAAAATGGACTTTGTTGAATAAAATGGACTTTGTCGAATAAAATGGACATGGCGTATAAAATTGATATGGCGTATAAAATTGATATGGCGTATAAAATGGAAATGGCGAATAAAATGGACTTTGTAGAACAAAATGGACTTTGTTGAATAAAATGGACTTTGTTGAATAAAATGGACATGGCGTACAAAATGGATATGGCGAATAAAATGGTCATGGCGAATAAAATGGACTTTATAGAACAAAATGGACTTTGTCAAATAAAATGGACATGGCAAATAAAATGGATTTTGTCGATAAAAATGGACTCTGCCGAACAAAATAGACTTCCTCGGATGAAACAGACTTGCCAGAGTTGCCATGAGACGAAAACCGTTAGAATCCGGCTCGCGGCCTCGAATAATTCTTGAAAACTCACCCCCTGGCGCACCGCAGGACGATTTCGGCGATTTCGCGGCGCGCAAGTAGCACGAAATAAGCATAATCACCAGAACCGATCGGAATAGGAAAATTGCGAATATGTTGGGACTTAGTAGCGAGTTCGCGCTCACGAATCGTGTTCCGATGACACGCCCCATCAGCTGGCCGCTAAGACCACCAAGGAATCACCATCGAATACGGGAGCTGCTGCCGAGGTTCATAGCCGGGAAGAGAAACGGTGAATGAATAAATTAAATGGTCGCGCATTAATCAGCCTCGCGTTTCTCGATCTTGGAAATTACCGGTTTCTCACCGAGTGCCGGGGCCGCCGCGGCGAACGCGAGCTAGCTCTGTAATTTTCTTGCCGCCCGGTACATGCCCACGTGCACGGCCCCGAAAGTTCGATAGGTGGTATCGAGAGCCGAGGATGAAGAAGATTCGCTCGAAGATTCAAGAAATCTTCGAGTTCTTTCCAGGGTGAACGATCCTACACGATTTACTCGCACTCGATTATCGACGTACGCTGCAATTAGTTCGTTCGGCGAAACTGGACGGTAAAATGTAAATGTCATGGTGGCCAAGTTGGACAGGATTGGGAATACCATAGACGACCATGAATTATCTTGAGATACCCTAAGCAATATCGCCAAGTGGTCATCTGTTCTGAAGAACGCTTCGAGGTCTCGGGGAAAGAATTAGAAACGTTGCAGAAGTTAGCTTTGTTAAATTGGTAAGTGTTTGTTGCTGTTTGGAAGGTGAATTGGGTTGCTTAAAAATTATTTAGGGGTCTGAAGTTTTTTTTAGATCAACTCTCAAACGGTGGAACTTTTTGAACAGTACACAGTTGAGAATATTTGGCTCCATTTTATAATGTCAGAAATAATTTAATACAATCGTTTGAGAAGGGTTTGGTTTAGAAAAATATCGAGGGTTTTTAAATTTTTTATGTCAACACAAAAATAGTGGAACTTTTTTATGAATGTATAGTTAAGGATGCGTAGGATCACTTCACGGTATTAAAAATAATGTAATGCAACACCATAGTAAGTAATGTTAAAAATAATTGAATACAATCGTTTGAGAAGGGTTTGGTTTAGAAAAAGTATGGAGCAGTTTATTATCGTTGAAGAAGAGAATCGGCGGTTTTTAAATATTTTATATCAACACGCAAAAAGTGGAACTCTTGGACGAATGTGTAGTTGAGGATGCGTAGTATCACTTCACGGTATTAAAAATAATGTAATGCAACACTATAGTAAGTAATTTTAAAAATAATTTAATGCAATTGTTTGGGATAAGTTTGGTTTAGAAAAAGTGTGACGCAGTTTATTATTGTTGAAGAAGAGAACCGGGGGTTTTTAAATATTTTATATCAACATACAAATAGTGGAACTCTTTGACGAATGTGTAGTTGAGGGTGCGTAGGATCATTTCACGGTATGAAAAATAATGTAATGCAACACCATAGTAAGTAATGTTAAAAATAAGTTAATGCAATTGTTTGGGATAAGTTTGGTTTAGAAAAAGTATGGAGCAGTTTATTATTGTTGAAGAAGAGAACCGAGGGTTTTTAAATTTTTTATATCAACACGCAAATAGTGGAACTCTTGGAGGAATGTGTAGTTGAGGGTGCGTAGGATCATTTCACGGTATTAGAAATAATGTAATGCAACGCTATAGCAAAAGGAAAATGGAGGATCAATTTTCGGCGCAGAATTCGATCTTTCGCATTTTCGATCTCCAATGTAAATGGAAATTGGCGGTTAACGGGGGAGGGGATGGAGAGGAGCACACACAGTAGCTCGCGGAACGTCAGAAACGAGCCGATGCGAGAAAGGAAAAGGAAGAAGCGGGTCCAGGTCCGGGAATAGAGTCCGTGTCGAATGGGCATCAACGCGGGGCGTCCCGGCGTCAGGCGTCGTCGGCCGATTAGTTGCGGCCCGCGCAAAGCCGCTCGACAATTTCAAGACGCGCCGGGGCCTTCGCTCTTCCGCGACTTCTTCTTCTTTTTACGGATGTGTCGTCCGTCTCCGCGGTTCCCGATGATAAATTTACTATAATCTAAAAATGCGAGACGTCTCCGAGAGTCTTTCTTCTTCGTCGCTCGAATTCCTCGCGAAACGAACAATTCCTCCAGCCTCTGTTCCCCGAGATTGACTCTCTCCAATATTCTTTAGAGTCCTTCCTCAACTTTACCTTGCTCGCAACAATTCCACTAAAATCTATCACATTATTTATCTTTTGATAAATCTCTGAATATCTCCTGATGGGTCTCTGATCTGTAAAAATATTTTAGCTCACCGAAGTATACGTTAATAATTATAAAACATGGTGAAGATATAGAAAAACTATTTTAATATATTGACAAATTACGGGATGGATATTATAACGCTTGAAGATTTAGTTGAACACACAAAAAAAAATAGAAGGCGAGGACGAAAAATAAGATGATAATTATTAATGGTAAAAACATGCTGTTAAAAACATCGTTTCCCCGAGAAAAGGTCGCTGATTGTAAATTTTATGAATTATATCAAATAAACTAAGAGATAGTCTTTTAAATTGTGTAGTTCGGTGATTAAAAAATGTTCTTCCTGACAGAAATAAATTGCAAATGCACAAACATCAGCAGCGAATTAATGAACAGGGAACATGCTCTCGAAGCGAGTACACTTTTTAAATAAAATTGGAGTGAAATGACGGGTTCGATGCGAATAAACAAGCCATCGATGTATACTTTCGTACGAAAACCCCCTCAGCTGTGTGCTTCTTATAAGAGGATCATTTTTGGACTGCAATCGAGGTGGAAATTGATCGGTAAATCTCTGTAAATGTATCATTTCGAAGCTTATTAAGCCCTGGACGTTTTTTCTACAACCCTTTTCAACGAGTTCTTGAAATCGAAAAATCGAGCGCGAGAGAGAGAGAGAGAGAAAGAGAGAGAGCGTGGTTCAGTGTATCTTCGAACGAAAAGTCGGATGAAAGCGATTTTGCAGGATCACGTCAGAAATTGCAACCTCCGCGGGGCTAAGCGCTCGCTACCGGCTAGTCATTACCAAACTTTCGAACCCCGATATTAACCCGTGGGGTGTTAGAGATTGCTAGGTAGCCGGTCGCAGCGATTCTGCAACACCGATCGTCGGAAGACGTCGACGAACAAGAGGCGCACGCGTTCATTTTCTCTCGTGGAAATCGGACGAAAGGAAAAACGCTAATCAATTTCAAGAACAACTCGATGCCGTGTCGACGCTAGAACCATCAAAATTTTAAAAATTCCGCCGAAGAGGAAATACCTCAAAATTGAATTTGTGCGATCGTAGTTAACTTTCTGCGATCGTAGTTGACTTTGTGCGATCGTAGTAAACTTCGTACGATCGTAGTTGACTTTGTAAAATCGTAGTTGACTTTGTAAAATCGTAGTTGACTTTGTAAAATCGCAGTTGACTTTGTAAAATCGTAGTTGGCTTTGTAAAATCGTAATTGACATTGTAAAATCGTAGTTGACTTTGTAAAATCGTAGTTGGCTTTGTAAAATCGTAATTGACATTGTAAAATCGTAGTTGACATTGTAAAATCGTAGTTGACTTTGTAAAATCGTAGTTGGCTTTGTAAAATCGTAATTGACATTGTAAAATCGTAGTTGACTTTGTAAAATCGTAGTTGACTTTGTAAAATCGTAGTTGGCTTTGTAAAATTGTAGTTAACTTTGTAAAATGGTAGTTGACTTTGTGAAATGGTAGTTGACTTTGTGAAATCGTAGTTGACTTCGTACGATTGTAGTTGACTTTGTAAAATCGTAGTTGACTTTGTAAAATCGTAGTTGGCTTTGTAAAATCGTAGTTGGCTTTGTAAAATCGTAATTCACATTGTAAAATCGTAATTGACATTGTAAAATCGTAGTTGACTTTGTAAAATCGTAGTTGGCTTTGTAAAATTGTAGTTAACTTTGTAAAATGGTAGTTGACTTTGTGAAATCGTAGTTGACTTCGTACGATTGTAGTTGACTTTGTAAAATCGTAGTTGACTTTGCAAAATCGTAGTTGACTTTGTAAAATCGTAGTTGACTTTGTAAAATCGTAGTTGATTTTGTAAAATTGCAGTTGATTTTGTAAAATCGTAGTTGACTTTGTAAAATCGTAGTTGACTTTGTGCGATCGTAGTTGACTTTGTGCAATCGTAGTTGACTTTGTGCGATCGTAGTTGACTTTGTGCGATCGTAGTTGACTTTGTGCGATCGTAGTTGACTTTGTGCGATCGTAGTTGACTTTGTGCGATCGTAGTTGACTTCATACGATCGTAGTTGACTTCATACGATCATAGTTGACATTGTTCAATGGATTATAGAAGAATGATGACAGTACTGTGTTTTCCGGTGGGGTTTCGACAACCGCATTTGGTGGTCGGCGCTTCCGTAGCTTTCCCACCCCCGCAGCAGTTAACGCGTTGTTTTTGCCCTCCTCTTTTTGTTTTGAAAGGGCGGCCGACCATCGGGTCCGCTCGACTTACAAATCTACAGGGCAGTTTCTTCTCGTTTCTCTCTTTTAAGTCCGCCGACGAATTCTGTTCCGAATGATCCCACGACAGACCACCGCCGAAGGCACAAGTATCGGCTGTGTCTTGTCGTCGAGGGTGGAAACAACCCCCTACCGTGAAAAATCCTTAGCGTCGATCATTGTACTTTGTTCACAAAAGATGCTTCGCCGAAAAACGAATCGTCGGTTCCATCGAAGATGGCAGAGAAATTAATCTGCTTTAATTACACATATTGTTGAAATGAAAGTTCATCCGTCATACTTTTGAATATGGTGGTTGCAGCTTAATTTAACTTTAATCAGTACATACTTGGATAGATAAACAAGTATTATTTTCGCCTACCCTCCAATCTAAAGAAACAAGACGAAAACGGAAATAATTACCCCGTTCGACGCAATACAACATTTTAGCGAGTGCTGAACAAAGTGGCGGATAATCGATCGCAAAACGAGGGGTGCGTACCATTGAAAATAAAATGACTATACTTTTGATGAGACCTACTTCGCTGCCTGTCGATATGATGTACGTAGCCGTGACACCAAAGAAAGGGAAAAAAAAACGGTAAAAGGCCGAGTAGTGTGGCGAACCTGAGTCGGCCGCGAATCGAGTGTGAAATAACCCGTGCAATATGTGCGGCGCGGAGAGCGGTTCCCTTTGAACTCCGGGCACGGCAAAACAAACCATAAACGTGCGTTCACCTGGAGGAGACGGGGCCAGGCAGGTGACACGAGGAATTAATAGCTATTAGACGCGACCCCATAATTTTGTCTCTCTTGTCCCGGTCCCTGGCACCCCATTATTTCGGTGTATTTCTATTATTTTGTTGCTCGTTCTGCTAACCAGTTGTGTGTCGGTTGTTAACGCGAGACAAGGGAGGAAGCAGACGAAAGAAGCGTTGTAAGATATCTTCTTCCTGTTCCGTTAGGTCCCTTTATCCATGCCGTTCTGATTCGTTATTAAACCCATTAAAACGGATAGTCTCTTATTTTGCGGTTATTCAGGAGAAGACTTTTTTGAGGAAGAAACTGTTTAATGTTTCTTGTGACCGAATCTTTGAGGACACTGCCAATTTGCATAAACGTTGGGCTACTGACGGGCCGCTGTAAAAATATCAGTCCATTCAGCGTTGAAAATGTTCCATCCAAATTCTGATAAAAGGTTTTTGATTACAAAATACATTAATCAATTTAATGGTTTATTGAGTTAAAATTATTCGAAGTGGATTTAATTTCCCAAGTAATTTAGTTCCCTAAGGATTTTAGTCTCCTATGGAATTTAATTTCCTAAAAAATTTAATTTTGTATGGAATGCAATGCCTAGTGAATTTAATACCTAGGGAATTCTATGCCTAGTAAATTCAATACCTAGTGAATTCAATGCCTAGTGAATTCAATGCCTAGAGAATTCAATGCCTAGTGAATTCAATGCCTAGTGAATTCAATGCCTAGTGAATTCAATGCCTAGTGAATTCAATGCCTAGTGAATTCAATGCCTAGTGAATTCAATGCCTAGTGAATTCAATGCCTAGAGAATTCAATCCCTAGAGAATTCAATACCTAGTGAATTCAATACCTAGTGAATTCAATACATAGTGAATTCAATGCCTAGTGAATTCAATGCCTAGTGAATTCAATACCTAGTGAATTCAATACCTAGTGAATTCAATACCTAGTGAATTCAATACCTAGTGAATTCAATGCATAGTGAATTCAAAGCCTAGTGAATTCAAAGCCTAGTGAATTCAAAGCCTAGTGAATTCAAAGCCTAGTGAGTTCAAAGCCTAGTGAATTCAAAGCCTAGTGAATTCAAAGCCTAGTGAATTCAAAGCCTAGTGAATTCAAAGCCTAGTGAATTCAAAGCCTAGTGAATTCAAAGCCTAGTGAATTCAAAGCCTAGTGAATTCAAAGCCCAGTGAATTCAAAGCCTAGTGAATTCACAGCCTAGTGAATTCACAGCCTAGTGAATTCAAAGCCTAGTGAATTCAAAGCTTAGTGAATTCAAAGCCTAGTGAATTCAATGCCTAGTGAATTCAATGCCTAGTGAATTCAATGCTTACAAATCTAGCTGTGTCTGCCAAACGTAAAAGAGAAGAAATCAATTTCTATTCTACCCTCTTCTTTCAATTTACACAAACTATCATTTTGCTTCTTATTTTTAATATAAAACTAATAACTCCTAATAACTCCTTTAATAACTCCTACCAAATCCCGACGATATACTACAAATACTGAACAATGTTTTAATAATCTGTTCTATTTATTTATTCCAGGTAAAACCAGCTCTGGATCAGACTGCGAAAGCGAGCCAGGCATCCCCTTGAAGAGGAAACAAAGAAGGAGCAGAACTACCTTCACAGCCCACCAGTTAGATGAGCTAGAAAGAGCATTTGAGAGGACTCAATACCCAGACATTTACACCAGAGAGGAATTAGCTCAAAGGACAAAGTTGACGGAGGCTAGGATCCAAGTTTGGTTCAGCAATAGAAGAGCCAGGCTCAGGAAACAATTATCTTCAACCACTTCTGGAGGCTATGTCAGCTCTGTGGCTTATCCTGCTGCATCTTATGTTCTTCATCCTCCAGCTGCACCTCATCCTCACACTGCAGCTACTGTGCCTTCCAGTCACCCTCATGCGCATCCTCATGGACAGACTTTGCCTGATACTACGTTCTCCTCCAGTCAAGGTAGGTTCAATGTTTATTGTAATGTTGAAAGTGTAGGAAACACAATAAAGAATTTGTATTATAGAGCAATTATACAGAAAATACATATTTATTTAATTTCTGATTCCTACAAATTGACTTGTATAATTTTGCATGAAGATCCTTGGTCTATTAATGAATACCCAAGGAGTTTGACTAATCAAGAATATTTTCATCAGTTCCAGAACTGTACTCCTCCCACCACACCACCATGTCTCACCAACTGACATCAGAATCCAGCCGTCTGGCTTCATCGGTTGGCTCAGCACCCAGTTATGGCCTGCCACCTTCGGTATCGTACCCCAGCTCGCTGCTGCCAGCAACATCGTCTACCAGCACCAGTCACATGACGCATCAACCATCCCCAGTGGCTCCAGCATCGTCTACTTACCAGCAACCAAGCAGCCACCAGCTTCCACCCACTCCCAATTCCCTGGTTACCATGATGGGTCCTAATTCTGGCAATTCGAACCCCTCATCTGACCACCTGACCTCCTCGGACCTCCCAATCAGCTCCGTGTCCCCTGTGCAACACCAACAACAACAACAAGCTAGCCAGGGGAACACGTCACCCTCGTGGAACCTGCCAATCCCAAGTGGAGGCAGAGTGGGACTTCCTAGTCCACCTTCTAGCCTTCAACAACCCCACGTACACACCAGTCATCCTCATCAAGCCTTCGCTAGCCACTATAGTGCTCAAGGATTCCAACAACCACCCAGACCTACTCCTCATCAACCCTTCTACAGCTGGTACTGAGGCTGCCGTAAAGTTCATTGATTTCATTAATGAAACGAAAGATGGTTGGTGAATGTATTGTACCATTGCCAACTGGTTTGGCTGGTTGTTGAATGTGTCATTTATGTCAGTGATCGTGTTCTGAACCTCTGTTGATAGTAGACTGCGAATTTTATGCAATTATAACAAAAATGAGTAATTTAAGACAGCAGTTGTTTTTTACAATTGATACAGTTTACATTTTGCATAGAGATTCACAGTCTAATTGGTAAACCGTAGACATTGTTTGTGTTGTCCCATAGTTGTTCATGGTAAATAGTCTCTGTCGTTAACACTAGGTTTACGGAGCACTGAAAGTAACTATTTTATATTACTATCCAAATTTTTAGCCTCTTTTTATAATATATAGGGAAATAAACAAATTTGTTGAATAATTCCTCATGGATGCTTCTTTACGCTCTCAATAATTGTAAATTGAAAATGTTAGAACCATAAACCTAGTGTTAATATCTGTTGAATGTCAGTTCGTCGTTTATCGTTTTCAATTGTGAAGTCTGCTATCGAGGGTTCATGCACTGACTGTTGGACTAATTAGTAAATAGTAATGAGTCTTGGATATCCTAACTAAAAGCTGATTCTTTGGAACCTGTGATGCAACAGTCAGTGTGAAGGCTGAGAAAACGAGTGAATGTACCGTTTGAGTATTTGATGATGATTCTATGTTCTTGTTGAGTATGTTTGGAACATAGTTCATTTTTGTCTGTAAAATACTCGATTAGATTCTTAATTAGGGAACCAAGAAAACCAATGTGACTGATGTTTTAAAGAAGATGATTCAAGTGCCCTTATCTAGTAAATTGTCCATTTGTATAGTTAGTAGATAGGATTTAAGATTAGTTATTTATTTAAATGTTTCTTGAAACTTCAAAGAACTGGAGAAACTTGATAAGTCGTGCCAGTAAATTCAGTGTGTATTTGTTTAATTATTAGGTCTGTAGTGTACGTCACTGTATATAAATTTTAGGATAATTCTTTTCTTTTAATGTTCATTATCTTGAGGACAAACGCGATCAGTGATTATATTTATACATTTCTAAACAGAGAGTGTAAATATTTAAGATAACAATAGCAGACGCTATTTAATGATTGAATACTGTTTGCAGGCAACTGTTCGATCGTTCCTTTTACTGGAATAATTGTAAATCCGTTTCTGGAGCATAAATTAATTGTGTAGTTAGATAAATAGACAGTGTAAATATTTCTATACTTCTTTCATTCTTGGTTTTCGGGGTATTTCTTCTTAAGTTTCTATTATTTCACGTTTCGTGTGTATACAGTCTGACCAAAAATGTATTTAATATGTAAATAAATAGGTTCGCGTTAGTTGTACAATTTTAATTAGCAACATTACTTTAAACTTTTGTTCAGAATTTTCTTGTGGAGCAAGTAAAATGATTGAATCATGGTCTCAATTATTAAGAAAGTTACGATTGGTCCAGGAAGGAAAACCAAATTTTATGATCGAACTCGAATCTTAAGAGAAACATTATTTGCTCGACTGTAAATTTTTTTAATTTCAACGTTTGGAAAACACTGTTTCATTGTAAATTATAAGATAATTTAACGTATAAATATTGTATAAAATATTGGGTAGTCAATATATATTGTATTTTATTGACAATGGTAATTCAATAAAGAAAGTTTAAAGAGAATCTGTACTATGTTCAAATTCTATTTGCAAAAAGCAGAGTAAAATAATGAAAAAAAAATTAATATTATTTTGCAGTTGGAAAAATATGGATCAACCTTCAACAATACTCATGCACCCTGCTATTTCATAATTACGGTAAGTTATATAAATCACAGTACAACATTATGCTTATATCGTAAATGCTACTTAAGATGTTTTTTAATAGCTTAATTATATTAAAGTAGTTCCTCAAGATGTTTATAATATTGTACAGCCGCTACAACTGTCATTTATGAATTTACAAAAAATAATGGTGGCAAGTAGTCTAATATTCTATCCATTTATTAAATTATTTAATTAAAATAATGTATTCAGGTATGCATATATGAACATATGTGCATTTCTTGAACATCATTTATCAATTTACGAAAACATTTGGAGACCGGGTAGCCTCATTTATTAAAATAAATGTCTCATAATGCATTTAGGGGAATAATAAGTTCAAATATTATTGCGCTTTGCTAAGATTCCCGCGAACTACTAGCGCTACGGTGGCGCCATCTACGGTGGCGGGTTCGTGAACTAATTTTCCCTATCCTTCCCGTGTGTAAGACAAGGACAGCGATAGTGTGCGACAAGGACAGAAGAGGTCTGGCTCATGCCACCTCCTTTTTCTCAACGCTTCGAATCTCCTGGTAAGTAGTAGGCGAACACGACAAGCAAGGAGGTATCTGACAAGGACACACTTATGCATTTTACGGAGAGAGAGAAGGACGGACATAGACCGCTCTCACTCATTTATCATTCATTAATTACTCGTTTCTCAGCAACAATTTATAAACTTTAGGAACTGGAGAATCTGAAGCTGATCTCCTGCAACTTTCACGTATAGTTTTCGATAAGATTTTCTGAGTTATTAAATAGTTATTAACAATTCTCCGGGCCTGTGTCCAGACGAAACATCAGAAATCTGAACACTATCTTACAAATAATTTATTTTCTGACTTTACGGCATAATTTATGAAGATTTATGATTGAGGAAACTAGTATAGACCTCTAGCAACAATGCAGTAACAATTTTCTGTATGTCTGTTTCGTAATTAATAGGTTATTAACGATTTTCGCAGATGGTAATTCTTTCTCCTACGCCGATAATGTGAAAGGGCCCGTAAGCAACTCATAAATCGTTAATAACTCATTAATTAGTCATCAGAACTGTGCAAAATTACATGGAGAAAATAGCTACGACTTTATTCTAGATTCTTCAAGCGGAAAAGTGCATAAATTATGTCTGTAGAATTCTAAAATTAATTATTCGTGTAGGGTGTTCGGAATAATGTGAGGTTATGTTGCAACTGAGATTCGGAAAGTTGTTAATAACTATTTAACTACGATCAAATTATGAACTTTCATGTACCATGAAAGTTGCTAAATGTCCATTCTATATTCTTCAATCATTAATTGTTGTAAATTATTGTCAGGCCGTACGTTATTAATTAATTTTGCGTCGTATTCATATTATCAGACGTAAATATCAGGGGATCAGCAGCACCTTGAAAGTTGGTAGCACGAGCGATACTTTCTCTGTCCTTGTCGCAAATTCAACCTGTCCTTATCTTGCACATTATGGGCATTAGTAATTTAAACAAGTCTCCCAGAAATCACTAATAATGAATTAATTAAACACAAAATATATTCCAATATGCAATAGCAACATTCCGTGATGTTCATACTACTTTCTTTGCCTGTAAATGTCATTAATTGATCGCTCAAATTTAAGAAAATATTAAAAATGGAATTCTGTACTTTTGTTTGAATATTTGTTGTCTCGTTGTTAATGGCTTTGCAAGCTTTGTTAAACACGTTTTACACTTGGAGAAGCAAGCATGGATTCTTGACAACATTCCACCAACTATTTTGATGAGATTTCGTTTGTAGTTACGTTGATATTAACAATTTCTTCGGAGGTTATTATTCGTTTGCATCATATACGTAATGTGTAATACAAGGACGACTATAAATTGTGCGACAAGAATGGAGATATCCCATGTAACTGCGTTTAATTTTGTTATTTAATTATTTAAACTTGAATTATTTACAAATAAACTATTTTTGAAATATTTAGCAATATTAGTAATTTAGTATTCACGACCATGGTTGTTTGAAGGTTTAATTGGATCTGTTATTATAAAACATAATCTTTAATAGGAAACAATAAATAAATGAATTAATATTTACAATGTGTCTGAAATATTTGAACATAATTTATAATTAATCGATATTATCATTGTCGATAAAATAGAAATCTAACGTTGTCAATAAAATAGAAATTTACATTATCTACATCCGCCACAGTGTGCGCGTGTCGCCACAATAGTGTGCTGTTCTATTTTATCGACAATGATAATACCGATTAATTGTAAATTATGTTAAAATATTTTAGACACATTGTAAATATTAGTTCATTTATTGGTTGTTTCCTATTAACGATTGTGTTTTATAATAACAATTCAAATTAAACCTTCAAAGAAGTATGATCTCAAATTTATTAAAAATTTAAGAGAACAACTTATTTGTAAATAATTCACGTCTAAATAGTTTAATTACTCAGTTAAATACGGAGTTATAAGTGTGGAAGATTTACATTATTAATTTATTCTGTAACACACACCACAATAGCATAGTCATGGCGCCATCTAAGCACAGACGGTGGAACTATTAACTACATGTCAGCACAGACTTAAGATACCTACAGACATTGCATGCAATGCATTTTTCTGTCTACGGTTCTCAATTACCGACTCTGTAGAAAATGTCCTAGTACGATAGCGGACTCTATCGAAATGGAACGGTCAGGTGGTGAACTACATGAGGTTGCAACACATAAAGTGTGTGTCCGAGGAGGCTCGATTTTACAGCGTTTGTCAGCTTTAAAACGCAATTGTACTCGTACAAAAATACTCCACGTATTATTCACTTGTGCCGCCTATTTTTTTACAGGACTTCGTACCCCCTGGTAAAAATTTGGCGAACATGATAAAGAAGTTTGTATCCGACAAAGACGAACTTATGCACATTTAGGAAGAGAAAGAAAGACAGACACAGAGCTGCTGAACACTGTGCACACTCGACAGAAAATTTATTAGTAACACACTTGTGAGGAACTGTTTACAAATATTTGCAGTTAGGAAATATAGAATAGACCTTCAGCTACTTTCACATATAGTTTATCGTCACATACTTCTACTAAAAAATTAGATAGCAAGATGGTCAACGGAGTGCTCGTCGACATCATCGACAAAAGGAATTGTTTCAAATATTAACCAGCTAGAGATGATAAATTTATGAGTGAATTGTGTTCGATAAATTAATGCACGCGGATGTTCATGTGTCAGAAGATATTCAATATGTCGAGTTCCATTACATATTTTTACTTAAAAATTAGATGGTCAGATAGTCGAGGGAGTGCATATCGACATAATTAGCAAAAGGAATTGTTATAAACGTTAAACAGCCAGAGATAGTAACTTTATTAATTACATTTGCTTGATATAATATTGTTTGGTAATATTCATTTGTTAAAAGTTACTCTGTATCTCGAGTACTATTAGCAATTTTTACTTAAAAATAAGATGGTAGATAGACAGGGGGATGCTTGTCGACATCGTTGGCAAAAGGAATTGTTATAAACATTGAACAGCCAGAAATAATACATTTATCAATAATTATTATCACGGCAATCGAGATCTACCGAAATTAGTTGGGGTGGGGAGCGTTGCGCTTCGCTGCGCGCTGCGCATCACTGGCTACCTAAGCTCGCGGAGCGCGCTCAGTCAATCAGTCGGGCCGGGCCCTCCGGCAGGAGCGGATGGGCTCCGGGACCAGGAGGGTCTTCCAGCGGTACCCTGGCCACTCCTGCCTACCTTGGGGATGACCAGTGGTCCTCCAGAGCTACCCTTGCCTACCTTCAGCTCGCTTAGGGTGGACCAATGGTCCTTCACCAGTGGTCATCCAGAGCTACTCTGGCCTCCCCTGAGGCTGACCAGTGGTCCTCCAGAGCTACCCTTGCCTATCTTCAGCTGGCTTAGGGTGGACCAAGAGTCCTCCACCAGTGGTCATTCAGAGCTGCTCTGGCCTACCCTTGCCTATCCCGAAGCTGACCAGTGGTCCTCCAGAGCTACCCTTGCCTACCTTCAGCTGGCTTAGGGTGGACGAAGGGTCCTCCACCAGTGGACATCCAGTGGACATCGAGTGGTCATCCAGTGGTCAACCACTGGTCATCCACTGGTCATCCACTGGTCATCCAGTGGTCATCCAGTGGTCATCCACTGGTCATCCAATGGTCATCCAGTGGTCATCCACTGGTCATCCACTGGTCATCCACTGGTCATCCAGTGGTCATCCAGTGGTCATCCACTGGTCATCCACTGGTCATCCAGTGGTCATCCAGTGGTCATCCACTGGTCATCCACTGGTCATCCAGTGGTCATCCACTGGTCAGCCAGTGGTCATCCAGTGGTCATCCACTGGTCATCCACTGGTCATCCAGTGGTCATCCAGTGGTCATCCACTGGTCATCCAATGGTCATCCAATGGTCATCCAGTGGTCATCCACTGGTCATCCACTGGTCATCCAGTGGTCATCCAGTGGTCATCCAGTGGTCATCCACTGGTCATCCACTGGTCATCCAGTGGTCATCCAGTGGTCATCCACTGGTCATCCACTGGTCATCCAGTGGTCATCCACTGGTCAGCCAGTGGTCATCCAGTGGTCATCCACTGGTCATCCACTGGTCATCCAGTGGTCATCCACTGGTCATCCACTGGTCATCCACTGGTCATCCACTGGTCATCCACTGGTCATCCACTGGTCATCCAGTGGTCATCCAGTGGTCATCCATTGGTCATCCAATGGTCATCCAGTGGTCATCCAGTGGTCATCCAGTGGTCATCCATTGGTCATCCATTGGTCATCCAATGGTCATCCAGTGGTCATCCAGTGGTCATCCAGTGGTCATCCACTGGTCATCCACTGGTCATCCACTGGTCACCCAGTGGTCATCCAGTGGTCATCCAGTGGTCATCCACTGGTCATCCACTGGTCATCCACTGGTCATCCACTGGTCATCCAGTGGTCATCCAGTGGTCATCCACTGGTCATCCACTGGTCAGCCAGTGGTCATCCAATGGTCATCCAGTGGTCATCCACTGGTCATCCAGTGGTCATCCACTGGTCATCCACTGGTCATCCACTGGTCATCCACTGGTCATCCACTGGTCATCCACTGGTCATCCAGTGGTCATCCAGTGGTCATCCATTGGTCATCCAATGGTCATCCAGTGGTCATCCAGTGGTCATCCAGTGGTCATCCATTGGTCATCCATTGGTCATCCAATGGTCATCCAGTGGTCAGCAAGTGGTCAGCAAGTGGTCAGCAAGTGGTCATCCACTGGTCATCCACTTGTCATCCACTTGTCATCCACTTGTCATCCACTGGTCAACCACTGGTCAACCACTGGTCAACCACTGGTCAACCACTGGTCATCCACTGGTCATCCACTGGTCAGCCAGTGGTCATCCAGTGGTCATCCAGTGGTCATCCAGTGGTCATCCAGTGGTCATCCAGTGGTCATCCAGTGGTCATCCAATGCTCATCCAGTGGTCATCCAGTGGTCATCCAGTGGACATCCACTGGTCATCCCGTGGTCATCCACTGGTCATCCACTGGTCATCCACTGGTCATCCACTGGTCATCCACTGGTCATCCACTGGTCATCCACTGGTCAGCCAGTGGTCAGCAAGTGGTTCGCAAGTGGTCAGCAAGTGGTCAGCAAGTGGTCAGCAAGTGGTCATCCACTGGTCATCCACTGGTCAACCACTGGTCAACCACTGGTCATCCACTGGTCATCCACTGGTCAGCCAGTGGTCATCCAGTGGTCATCCACTGGTCATCCAGTGGTCATCCAGTGGTCATCCAGTGGTCATCCAGTGGTCATCCAGTGGTCATCCAGTGGTCATCCAATGCTCATCCAGTGGTCATCCAGTGGACATCCACTGGTCATCCCGTGGTCATCCCGTGGTCATCCACTGGTCATCCAATGGTCATCCACTGGTCATCCAGTGGTCTAGACAGAAAAGCCCATAAGATGCAATGTTTGTAGTAGTCTTAAGTCTGTGCTGTCAGTTTCAGAAGGTAATCAATATATGGGGCGTCATATTTATTACCTGTCGATACCGTTTGGTTAATAGCTTCGACGTTTCGCCACGGATGGCGCCACCGCTTACGAGAATTCGATCGTAATAAAATTGTTAGACTTCCTTGATTTGTTAATAACTCACTTAACAATAATAATTCTTAAACATTTGCGACCGGAGAATGTAGAGGGGACCTCCGCTACATTTACATTGCTTTTTTTAATCATGAATTGTTTGTTATGAAGTGGTTCCTCAGCGTTTTTAAAACAACTGTTCTGGTGTAGCATCAAAGGACTTGACACATTCATCATAAATAATTAACTTTCAACCTTGACAGGTATAATTCACCCACTTATGGGATCAAAGAATCTAGATTGAAGTATGGGCTATCCAGTCATTAAATTTTGACGGGTTTTATAGTTGTATTATATAGTTATTAACGATTTCTGGGGGACTTGTTTAAATTACTAATGACCATAATGTGCAAGACAAGGACAGGTTGAATGTGCGACAAGGACAGAGTGCTACCAACGTGCTACCAACTTTCAAGGGGCTGCTGATCCCCTGATACTTACGCCTGATAATATGAATACGACGTAAAATTCATTAATAACGTACGTCCTGACAATAATTTACAACAATTAATGATTGAAGAATATAGAATGGACCTTTAGCAACTTTCATGGTACATGAAAGTTCATAATTTGATCGTAGTTAAATAGTTATTAACAACTTTTCGAATCTCAGTTGCAACATAACTTCACATTATTCCGAACACTCCACATGAATAATTAATTTTACAATTCTACAGACATAATTTATGCACTTTTCCGTTTGAAGAATCTAGAATGAAGTCGTAGCTATTTTCTCCATGTAATTTTGCACAGTTCTGATGACTAATTAATGAGTTATTAACGATTTATGACTTGCTTACGGGCCCTTTCACATTACCGGCGTAGGACAAACAATTACCATCTGCTAAAATCGTTAATAACCTATTAATTACGAAAGAGACATGCACAAAATTGTTACTGCATTGTTGCTAGAGGTCTATAGTAGTTTCCTTAATCGTAAATCTTCATAAATTATGCCTGTAAAATTAGGAAATAAATTATTTATAAGATGGTGTTCAGATTTCTGATGTTTCGTGTGGACACAGGCCCGGAGAATTGTTAATAACTATCTAATAACTCAGAAAATCTTATCGAAAACTATACGTAAAAGTTGCAGGAGATCAGCTTCAGATTCTCCAGTTCCTAAAGTTTATAAATTGTTGCTGAGAAACGTGTAATTAATGAATGATAAATGAGTGGGAGCGGTCTATAACCGTCCTTCTATCTCTCTCCGTAAAATGCATAAGTGTGTCCTTGTCGGATACCTCCTTGCTTGTCGTGTTCGCCTACTACTTACTAGGAGATTCGAAGCGTTGAGAAAAAGTAGGTGGCACGAGACAGACCTCTTCTGTCCTTGTCGCACACTATCGCTGTCCTTGTCTTACACACGGGAAGGATAGGGAAAATTAGTTCACAAACCCGCCACCGTAGATGGCGCCACTGTAGCGCCACTGATTTTCTCTCTCTATCCTCGAAACATAATCTACCTCTCCTTGTCATACACATGCGAAACTCAAGTTTATATGAAGCGACGCATTCCAAAAGTGTAATCGTTGGAACTCGTGGAGTGAAAGTAGCAATTTACAATAAATAATTCCTAGATTTTTACATTTCTACTAGGAGAATATGATAGTGATAGAGGTAGTCCCAAATTCGAATACCTCCTATGTTATTGTTATATTTATTTAGTCATCCCTTTCGGTTACTCGAACTTCCGTCCCATTACATTGTTTTATTTTTTTCTCATACATCTATCGTTTCTCATCACATGAATCCTCATTCATCCCCTCCCTTTTTCTCCCACTCCTTCTCTTGTACCCTTTCCGCTCTTTCTTAATCTAAGTTTTTTAACCATCCTTCTCCTCTCCCATTCCTTGCTAAAATTTCTGTTGCTAATTTCAGTCTCTACAATATCCCAATACATGTTCCCATTCCTCTACATGTAATGTAGTAATCTGTAAACAACAAACAAACTTCCTTTGTTATTATGATTGCCTAATACAAAACTCACTTTTCGAGGTTCTCGAAAAATTTTCGGAAAATTTTAGATTTCTACTAGGAAAATATGATAGTGAAAGAGGTAGTCCAAAATTTGAACACCTCCTGAGATATCATGTTCGCCTGATATAAAACTCAGATTTCGAGGTTCTCGAAAAATTTTCGGAAAATTTTAGATTTCTACTAGGAGAGTATGATATTTAAAGAGGTAGTCAAAAATTCGAATACCTCCTTTGTTATTATGTTCGCCTAATACAAAACTCACTTTCCGAGGTTCTCCAATTTCTCCAATTTAAAATATTCTGTCAGTTCCAACTATTCAAAGATGTTACCTTAATACATAATCAAGTACAGGGTGGGGAAAAAAGAACATATTAATTATTGTAACTAATATTCTTTATTTTTCACCAAATTAATTACAATATTAAACGTAGATATACAAAATACAACACAATAGTACTATAATCTTCCTGGGCCTATTGAATATAACCTAGCGTTGCCACCATATGCATTGAGCTCAGAAATATGTATATCAGCTACTATAACGAGTCCTTTATATCTTTCTGAGGTTCGATTGTAACGCGTTCTACTCGAAAAAGACTGGCAGACATGTTTTTATTCATGATCTGAGCTCTACTGAACATGGAACATGCTCGCAGGAACTTAAAAAGGAAACCACACGAAGTAGAGTAGGGTAAAACTTGATTTGTCACTCTAATTATATTCCTGGCTACACAACTCGTTAGCTGCAATACTCTCGAAACAAAAACTCACCTACTCAAGAGCTTCAAGTGTTGAAAGGGCTCTCGTAGATTATACTATAACTCTTACGTGTCCGAAAGCTCTAAGGGAACTGAGGCGTTCCAGACCCGGAGATCCTTTTATACGTATACCTGATAAGGACCCATGTTTGCAGATAGTGGGAAATGTAAATAACAAGAGGTTATTGAAGAAGGACCTCGAAAGGCGGAAGTCTATTGACAACGGGAACTATCTCTCGCGAGGATCTCGATCCCACTGATTCAGTGGATGGACTGAATAGCATCATACAGATCAGTAATCCCTGATGGACACTTCCATTCTGGCTATACAAAACTAAATACGGATGCAAATGGCTAAAACTCGAAGGCAACGCCTAAACGCAACATTTTGCAATTTACAAAACCTTCTAGTCGCACAGCGGACATTATAAAAGCAATAAGCCAAGATTTCGTAAAGTATGCGAGTTCGTTACATTTGAAAACCACACAAAATGTTATTTTATTCAGTAAAGTTAATACTTTTATAAACGTATTGAAACGTGCCTCAAGAACCAGGTCGCTTCCGTCCCTGTCATAAACATACTTATGATTTCTATCGATAAAATTTTGAGTTAAATTAAGGGAAATGATATTGGCGCAAGGTTCGATCGTGCTCGAGATCGAACCTTGCGACAATATCATTTTCCTTAATTTAACTCAAAATTCGATCGATAGAAATCATAAGTATATCATGGATGGCGAAACATTTACAAACAACCAGACCTTTTTTGCGTCAATGTCAAGGATGTTTGGTTTGGAAATGGTTAAGATTGTCAAGGACTGGGCGTGCACGAATTTATCCATAGCTAAGAAAAAAAAAAAAGATCGAACCTTGCGCTAATATCATTTTCCTTAATTTAGCTGTCATAAACATCCGAAGGCAACCAACATAATTGTATGCATCTGCAATGACGCAATTCGGTGCATCGTGTGCGTTGAAATGGCCCTGTAAACTGCATCTCCTACTATCGTCGCTAATAAAAACAAGGATCATAACAAAAGCCTATCAGAACAAATTGTCCAACATTCTACTTTCAAACGTGTTGCAAAAACGAGTAAAAGAGGAGAAACAGCATCGTTTACGAATGTAATTTACACCGGCGTTATTTTTAATACAAAAGGTTCATTTACAAATGCAGCCGAGTCCGATGCAACAATGCGCCCGCAACACTCAGCTGCATTCTCTTCTGCAGTCCTCCTCGTCATGCGGTTGTCAATTCCCCAAGAACACAATTGTCATCGCGATCCCGTAAAGCGGAAACAGCATCGCCGCGCGTATCGAGGAATCCATAAATCGCGGAAAGTTTGCGCGCGCATGCCCATGCCGGTGCATAAGGGAAAAAGCGCATACATGCATAACCCCGTTGCACGCGGGGAACTTCCTTAAACAGTGCTTAACATGAGAATGCGTCCGTTCCGAAACGACAAAGCCCGTTCGCCAAGTGAAAAGAAACACTCGTTGCGTCGCGCGAATCCCCCCCCCCCCCGCGATTATGCAAACGATGCATTAAAATGCATCCCATCGAAATGTTCGACGTTTCACTCGGAAACTGCGGCACGGGGACGTTACGCGGAACTGCTTGCCTCTGTAATCAGAAAAATTGTTTCGCAAACAGTGAATTGTACCTTAAAACAAATCCTCACCTTTTTACGCTGTTTTTTTTTTATCAATGCACTTGACAAATAAATTTTAGAGACCAAGAAAATTAAATAAGCGAATGGCACAGAAACTTCTGTAGATGACGGACCGTTTCAAATACAAAACGAAATGAACGTTTCTAATGAATATGGTACAGGTTTATATTGTTAGTATGTATATTAATTATTTGACTGCAGTTCTTTGTGAAAAGATTGTCTGCATTAATTGCGGGAGACTATTTTTCTTTGATAATGTTAGTAAGTTGAAAATAATTTATTGACATTCTCAAAATTCTTTTGATATATCTTGACCATCTGAAATTGCACTTATTTTCGCTATAAATGCATAAAATCCGCAGTATATTAATAATATCTGTTTGCAGAAGCTTCTGTAGACTGGGAACAATTTAAAACTTCCTAGAGTGCTTGCAAATTGTTTCAAAACTACTCGGGATATTTGATAATTCGAAGCAACCATATTTTGCATTTTTCATTCATTTAAGATTTCATTATTTTGAGATTTTAAGGTTAAGAGGTTATTAAGAACAATTTGAAACATCGCAGTGTAGTCAAATAAAAGTTTCAAGTTATCTTGACAGGGCTATATATTTAGTTAGTGACCTTTATTATATTTTATCTGGACCAAGAATAACCTGAAACTTCTTAAAATCAATGAAACGAGAGTTTTGAAATAACCTGCCACGATTTCGTATTAGTTTGACTCCAAAATACATTTTAAAAATTAAAAATTAGAATCTACTAAATGTCATCCTGTTTAAAAACTAATTATAACGTTCCCGAGATAATTCTGTTTCAGGGCAGCTGAATAATGCAGTTAAAAGAGGACCTAGTCTATCTGTCACCAAAAATACGAGGGACTGCAAAAAATATTGTAAAATAAAAATTGCTTTACCAGAAGTAACCGCAAAGAATTCCTAGAGGATTTTTAGTGAATAAGATGTAGGATCAAAGTGTCGCAAGTGGTCTGCTCGACAAGAACACGTGGTCACGTATCTTGGAACACGAACGTACACGCAAGTATGGTTGTTGAACGGTTTCAGCACTCTATCGAGAATGCCCTAACGTCCCTCGTCGAGGATAAAAGGCGTTAGCTTTAGCGCAAACACACGTGCCCGCCTGACAACACAGAGAAATCGTGTTTATCCTCGTTCTCGGATGATTCTTTCTTCCGCACCATTTCAGCCGCCGCCATTTTCTGCCTTTCTGCCGCGATAACGCTGCATCGTCGTCTTCGATAAGACGGCAAGCATAATTGTAATCTATGGTCCTTTCTCCATTCTACTCACCTCTTCCACGATTTCGAAAATTGTCCGAGAGAAGTCTTTCTGATATGAAATTTTCAGAGGACAATTTAACAGACGGCGGGATTATTACAAGACTTTGCGCTGTCTTTTAACAATGGAGGTGGTTGTCGAGTATGTTCGCGGTTGATCAGTAGATGGTTCGAACACTTTTCGTATACTTGCACGCGGGACACGCCCGTTTGGACGTCATCCGATTGGACGTGTCCTGATTGGACGCGATCCTTTTGGACGCGTCCCGATTGGACGCCGGGTCGATTGGACGCGTCCGGATTGAACGCGTCTCGATTGGACGCGGCGCAGATCGGGGCGCGTTCAATCGGGAAGAGTCCAATCGGCCCGGCGTCCAATCGGGACGCGTCCAAAAGGATCGCGTCCAATCGGGACGAGTCTAATCGGCCCGGCGTCCAATCGGGACATGTCCAAAAAGATCGCGTCCAATCGGGACGAGTCCAATCGGCCCGGCGTCCAATCGGGACGCGTCCAATCGGATCGCGTCCAATCGGGACGCGTCCAATCGGATGGCGTCCAATTGGGACGAGTCCAATCGGCCCGGCGTCCAATCGGGACATGTCCAAAAGGATCGCGTCCAATCGGCCCGGCGTCCAATCGGATCGCGTCCAATTGGGACGCGTCCAATCGGATGGCGTCCAATTGGGACGAGTCCAATCGGCCCGGCGTCCAATTGGGACGAGTCCAATCGGCCCGGCGTCCAATCGGGAGGAGTCCAATCGGCCCGGCGTCCAATCGGGACGCGTCCAAAAGGATCGCGTCCAATCGGCCCGGCGTCCAATCGGGACGTGTCCAAAATGATCGCGTCCAATCGGTTGGCGTCCAATCGGGTGGCGTCCAAGTGGGACACCCTTGCACGCGATGCGCCGACTAACTTTGAAGGACTCGAAGGACCACCTTCTTTTTGAAGGAAGGACAAATTAACTAAATGGTCTAAAAACGATGTTTATTAAACACTTCTATGTGAAATTCGCGACTTCCGCTACAATTGATCTATGCTCGAAACTACTAGTTCGACAGTCGGACAGAATCTGCCTCTGCCAGCGCATTACAACATTAACCAGTTAGCTGTTTTTGTCGATTATACTCGTCATGGAATAAAAATTAATTGCTTGCTATTTATGTTAAAATTGTAGTGATTATTAAAACGCATTATTTGTCGACATTTTAGAATTTTTCGAGTCAAGGACGACGTAAAGAAACGAAACAAAGAAATTGACGAGAGGTCAATATGTGATAAATAAAGTTTTCAAAAATTTTTAGTAGTCACATACAAAGTCGAGCTACACAGTTAACTGGTTAATAAAAGATCTGGAAACAGTCTGTATTAAATTTCATTAGTGAATTGTGGATTGGTTGTTGACGTCTTTAAGGGTTTTATTGGGGATGATTCTCGAAGTCCATTAAATTTCACCGAACATTTTGTTTGTTATATTAATTAGAACACAAGGCATGTCATTAATTAGGTTAATATTGTAATGAACACGTTGTATACAGAGTAACCGAATCGCGCGTGGTAGCAAACAGAATATTGATCACCGAATATGCTTCAATAGAATGCTCCACGGATCATATGAATCTGATTGTTCTGGTTGACAAGGGGCGGCGGAATTGTATATCAAATTAGCAAAGAAACTTCGAAACAATTAATTAATTCTCTCATTTACAATCCTAAGCTCTTTTTATTGGATCCACAAGACATATATAATTTCCTCGAAACCAATTCATTGATGGAAAACACAATTTGATCGAATGAATGTTGTATACAAATTGAACGAAGCTGATATTGAAACTGGATTACAGAATGGTACATGAAATAATTAATTATTTTCCTCAAATGCAAGTGAGAAGATAAATTCATGCTAGAACGAACTCGATTTTTATAAAATCATTTTAGCGTTAAAAATCACAGCTGCGGTGGACAAAATTCTATAAAAATTTAAACAAACAGACGTCCATTTGAGAGCAAACAAACAGTGAAATAATTCATTACTTCTCTCATTCGAAAGGGATGAAAAATTCTTTTGTAAAACCAATAAGTGTTGTTAAATATTCTCGAAATTGTTTCCAGGTTAAAAATTTCAAAATTTAGAAAAGTGACATTCATTCATGTGTTTATATGAAATCCATGATATAATTGTATGTTTTACTTGTCTGATAAAATAAATTTACGTACCTGATATGCGAGGGATGTTCACTTCTCCGGTCCCAGAGCTATACGAGGGTTAAAAATCGCAGTTTGGATGGGGTTGGAGCTAAGAAAAGGTCGAAGGGAAACGCGGAGAATATTTATCGCGACGCAATAGTCGCCGGTTTGGTTTTTCGCATCGCCCCGTCCCCAATAAATCAACTCTTAACGCTCGTCCCTTTGTGATCTGCGACGACAATCCAACTTTCCTCCCGGTGTTCGAGGCGAGAACGAGAAACTTTCCACTTTCTTCGGTTTCGACCAGTGTGTGCGTGCGCCTCTTCTCCCACCCTTCCTCCCTCCCACCCCTTCCTTTTGTAGCGGGACCGATAGCGGAAGATTTCTGCTTAGCCGGAAGAAGAAAAGTTTTCCTCGTAAAACTAACAACAATTCGATTCGACGGTACGGAGTCAACAGTGCCGGGGGGGGGGGGGTGGGCAGGGACGCGAATATTCACCCCGGGGCCCTCCCATTACTTCCAAACGATCAAAAGAACTGCATTGCAAACATTTCAGACAAAACCATTCATCAATTTATAAAAAAAGGACCCTATTGCTGGCAATAATTGTGTTATGTTATTTATACATTTTTATAATGGATTTTAGGATAATAGTTCTGTCATTAATTCTTGCTCTTCAGGAATTTTAACTAGTTTTGTTTTACGATTTGAATAAAATAATCGATTCGCTTACAGTGTCATAATTTAAAGAACTACGTCCCACAAGACAAACCAGGGAAGGAATTACAATGTTTTAGACTATCTAAGGAAAAAATGTAGGCGAACATTCAATCAGAACAATGTAGAAGGGTGAATGAAGTTTTTACGAAAAGTTGATTAACCTCTAAGCATTTATACAGGGTGAATCGCCTAACGTTTGCACCTCAAATATCTTTGTTGTTCCGAAAGTGTTGTTCCTAATACGTAAAATATGGTAAGAACAAAGTTGAATGGTACAATGGGCCTGACACGATGCCAAAAAAGAATTTTGTTTTTATGTCATTTTTTTTTAGAGATATCAAGGTCACCTTGACTTTTTTACATGGAATCATTCTTTTTTAAACACCTACAATAATAGTCCCTATAATTACGGATTCAGTGACTATAATTACTCAAGGTCATTCAAGGTCGCGGACAGAGATAATATATAAGATTTAACATCGATACTGTCAGCGACCTTGAATGACCTTGAGTTGATATATATATATATATATATATATATATATATATATATATGTGTGTGTGTGTACCTTTATGTGAAATAAAAATGTTGCACCAGTAGCAAGAGACAGGAGCCAAATGAAATTGTTCCTTCTTTCACTGAGGATTTCAATAAACTGAATCTGATGCACTGATTGTTCGTAGATTCTTTTAATCTATCGATTAAAATTGTACCTACTCTTTTCCTTCTCATAAATCCATGAAATCTACAGTCCATTTACCTTCAGAATTTACTACCTCCAGGAATTGTCGGTCGCCAACTATCAATTTTTACAACGTTCCAAAATGTTCCGCAGAACATTCTCGCGCGAAAAGTTCACGCGCTCGTAGAGACAGTAATTAAGACCGGCGCCTTGTTCCGGGGGAAGTTATTATTTGCACGTGTCTGTGAAATTATAGTGGAATCGGCGGAGATTAAAGTTCTCCGTGATTTTCGAAAGACTGGCGAGAGCGAGAGAGATGATGTGAGAGAGAGAAAGAGAGAGATAGAGAGAGAGAGAGAGAGAGAGAGAGAAGTTGAGCGAAGCAGTTCCGTTCTCGAAAGTCTTCCACAGTTTTCGAAAAGTTTCCGGTGGGGCAGCCCCGCGCGCAGAAACTCGCTCAACTTTCGGAACAGCGTCGCCTCGACCGGAAGTGCCTCGAAATTGTCGTTAAAGCCTTTCGAAACGAGAAACCCGACCGGCGCAAAATAAGCGACCCGTCCTCTCGCTATCGTTGGCAACCTCTCCGATGTCTGATCAACGCTAGACCTCTTCTACTTAGCTCTGCGTTCAGCCTCCCTTGTCGCTGTAATTTCGATTTGTTCTACTTGCGGTTATACAAAACGAATTTTATTCATCAATTAGAAACTTCTGAGCTGTCAATGAACGTAATTTAACTACTAAATCTCGAATTTGTCAAGAGTGGTAAACAATTATTACTGAAAGATATTAATAAACTTTATGATTTTGATGTGGATCGTTTTCACAGAGACGTTATTGCGTTTGCTGTGCCAATAGGTAAAAAAATAAAAAATTATAAACAGAATATTAACACTTTGCCGTCCGGCGACACCACAGTGGTGTCGCGCACAAAGTATTGCTCAACGGCCGGCGACACCACAGTGGTGTATTGGACGGCATAGTATTAATTGCGCATTATTTAATATTTACTATTAATATTTACTATTTACTATTAATATTTAATATTTACATATGTATATCTTCCAAATTTCATGAAAATAGGGGGCAGGATTGAAAACTCATGAGAGGCAACGATGACATTAGTAAAACTTGAAAATTTATAATCACCCGATAACCTCAAGAACGGCCGGCGCCAAGCGAAGAAATTTTTACGAGACGCGCGGACGGCAAAGTGTTAAGAGTTAGGAAAAACGATACTTTAACCCATGGTGGCAGATACGTAACTCAACGTCTGTGAAAATGATCCACATCAGGATCGAAACGTCGAGAATAATTTAATTTGCAAATTTGCTGCTTCTAAATATGATCGAACCTTGCGCCGAAATCATGAAGTTTATTAATATACTTCATTTTCGATCGAGAGGAATTTCACCGGTATTACTGAAAGAAGTTGTGGCAGGTCCAGAATACACTGTCTGAGATTTTATTGAGCTTAACTACTGAACTCTTTTAACGTTTCATTGAGAATATTCATTCAGCTGAGAATGTCTTCAGCTCTTTTGCAACTGGAATTAATAATACATTAATATCGAAAGATATTACAGTTCAAAAATATTGAGTTGAAGAAAACATCATTTTTGGTGATGCGAATGGTGGAAGATGCATGATTTGGTAATATGAGAATTGTACGATAATTTTTAAGAAACCAAAGGATTAATTTAAATGTTCGTTAGTTGACGAAACAAACTGTTGTCGATAAAAATGACATGTCTTAATTATTACGCCTTATTCTCTTGAAACATTTCTTTGGAGTTCTCTCTTGCCTCGATGGACTAATGACGGAGATACTCGATAATGATTTGAGATGCTCATCGAGTTACCAAAGCGAATAGTATCCGGGGCAGAAACGAAGCATCATCTCGCCCTCGATCGGATTCTCGAGATTACATATTCGTCTACAGAGGGAATTCGAGCTGTCAGAGAACAGACGTTCTGGCCGGGACGTCTAACGTCATAGGCAAATCCGAGATCGCGTAATTAACAGGATATATCCTTCCCCAATCCTCTGCTGTGTCGGTGCCAACGGGAGAACTCCCCCCTCCCCCCTTCCTTCTCCCTCGCCACCATCGTTTGGCAAAGGGAGATTGAGATCGTGTTACGGTCCTGTCGGTTACAGGAACCACTTGCTAAACTCGCCTAAGACGACTACCAAGACTGATTGGGGATCCTGAGCTGCTTGCAACGTCACCTTAGCCACTCTGACGATTGTTTTTGAACTGTAATCCCTCCGATACCGATGGTTACGCCGCGGATCAGTCGGATTAGGCGATTCGATCGTTTTTGAGGATCCAAACTGCCAACCGTCTTACGATCTGATCTTTGAAAGGCTTTTTCTTTAATCATGATCGACAGAAATTGTATTCATTAAGATAGATTGCAGTGTTCACTTCGGGATGCTGGGGAAACATTTGTATATTTCAAGATGGAGGTACAGTCAAGTAGTAGACTCTAGCATTGATCAGACACGATGCATTCTGGTGACGACAATTAAACCGATCGAAAATACCGTCTTACGATCTGATCTTTGAAAGGCTTTTTCTTTAATCATGATCGACAGAAATTGTATTCATTAAGCTAGATTGCAGTGTTCACTTCGGGATGCTGGGGAAACATGTGTATATTTCAAGATGGAGGTAAAGTCAAGTAGTAGACTCTAGCATTGATCAGACATGGACGCATTCTGGTGACGACAATTAAACCGATCGAAAATACCGTCTTACGATCTGATCTTTGAAAGGCTTTTTCTTTAATCATGATCGACAGAAATTGTATTCATTAAGCTAGATTGCAGTGTTCACTTCGGGATGCTGGGGAAACATTTGTATATTTCAAGATGGAGGTACATTCAAGTAGTAGACCCTAGCATTGATCAGACACGATGCATTCTGGTGACGACAATTGAACCGATCGAAAATTCTGAGGTTCAATTTGACATTTTTGTTGTCCTTATGTTTCACCCACTCGTTATTGTCCTAAATGTATAAAATTCACAGTTTATCGACGGTTCTCTATTAAATAAATCTTCTATGAAATCGTTTAATTCTTGCTTGAATGTTTAACACGTTCAGCGCCATGTCATCCATATATCTGGGTGACGGAATTATTTATACAGAATTGAAAATTAATTTTTACGTTGGTAGATTGAGTGTACAAAATTTACAAAAACAGTAATTAATATCACACAACTAAACTTCTTAGTTTTTGTTTTATTAAATATATTGCTTTGATTTTGTGTAATTTTTATGATTGTGGAGTGGGCGCTGAACGTGTTAAACAACCAGCAGCATATATAAAATGACGTGAAGCTTCAAGAAGTACAGTTATACCAACAAAAGAACCAGCTAGATTTTTGCAGGAGGTTCTCAAATTGAACACAACAAATTCTCGAGTTTAAACGACGAATAAGTAGAACAAACCAGCATTGGTCAGACGTCCTATTAATTGCTCCTATCACTTCACAAATTCACTCATTATACCAGACTAAACGATGTTACAAAACACCTAAATGAAATTTTTAGAAAACAGGTATTTGACGAAATTAAAAGGAATTACATACAAAAATATAACGAAGAAGCGGATCTTGAGTGGCAAAAATTTCCAAGTCCAGTAGATCGTCAAATTCAAACTTCAATTTCTAGAATCAAAATTGGGCACTCAGAAATAACCCATTCATTTTTGTTAAACAAGAAAGAAATTACGATCTGCGATATATGTAAAGTACCAGTTAACATGAATCATTTAATAATAGAATGCAAAAAATATGAGAATGAAAGGAAAAATGCAAAGTTGCTTGGATCCTTACTCATTCTGTTAGGTTCTAAGGAATATATCGCCGGTCTTGCCCAATATATCAAGGATACAAATATGTATAAAATATTGTAAGAAAATGTACCGTGTTGCTAATGACCTTTGATGTTGAAGCAACATTAAATAAATAAATAAAAAAAAATAATTTTCTTTGTCTAATATAGAAACCCGGAGATTAACTTTTCAATGAAAAATCTAATTAGATGTTGCATTATTCTTTTGCCAAAAGTCCACAGTGTAATAAATGATTGAAATTGTCGATTGATATGCAAGGCGATTGGTCCAGCCAACAATGACCGTGCAACAATGGACTGTTAATTACCGGTGTACGCAGAGAAATTATTAATGAACAGTCTCTCTGAATGCTATTCTGATTGACGGAGAAGCCACCGAAGCGATCGCCTAACGATCTTCGCAATTCAATGTCCTCGGCGACAAACGAAAAAGTTTTCGCCACACGTGTCCGGCTCCTTCATTGATCTTTCGCAAAAATTCGTCGTTTACCTTTTCACGGGAGGGCGGAAAGTTTTGCGGAACCAAACTTTCCGAGAATAAGGGTGCTAGGATCGACAATAAAACGACGGGGAGCACAACTTTCTACGAGGATATTTGCGCGGAGCCATCATTGTCGGCATAACGTTGCGAGAAACATTCTGAGTGGGGGAACATCGTCGCCATGAACTCAAATCGTCCATGGAAAAAATAATACCGTAAACAAGTAACTTTGTCTAAAAATTCAGAAAACCCCACCTCGCGGCGAAAACAAATATTTTCCGTAGCTTTCCGATTCTGCAGCAAATTCCGACACTGATCAGCCGTCCTCTTCCTCGTGACCTCAATTTCCTTTGTCAACAGCTCGAGAGATGATCTGGCAATCCTGTTTTCCTGTACTACTTCGGCAACTGCTGCTGTTCGAGCAAAATCACGGCGAGTAGAAAATGCGACATTGGTCAGGCGCCTGAAATTTGCTTACGCAGTAAATTGCTCTCAAAATGGCCTTATAATCCTGTTTTCTTAAATCCTGTACCTCGAATCAATGTATTTCTAGTCTAAAAGGATAGTTAAGTAGAAAAGCCGAGCATTGATCAGACGCCTGGTTCTGCACGAATTTGATTTCTTTGATAAACAGCTTCCAAAATGATTTGATAATATTGTTTTCTGAAACGTTATTCTGCGAATCAATGTATTTCTAGCTCAATATATATTTAAGTAGAAAATTCTGGCCTTGATCAGACAATTGATGTTCTATGACTTTCATTATCCCATCTTTAATGATTCTTTAATAGTCGACCTTGAATAATTTTATTTCCTTATGCTACATTAAGAACATGCTGCTTTCAAGTGAAAAGCACGATCAAGTAGAAAAATCTAGCAGTGGTCAAACATCTGATTCTCTATAAAGATATTACTCTTCTTTCGATCACCAACAGTAACAGAGTAGAAAAATCAAGTAGAAATTCTAGCAGTGTTCAAACTTCTAATTCTCTATAAATTTTATGTTAATCTTCTTTTCAACACCAACAGTAGCTGAGTGTAAAAATCAAGTAGAAAAATCTAGCAGTGGTCAAACTTCTGATTCTCTATAAAGATATTAATCTTCTTTTGATCACCATCAGTAACAGAGTAGAAAAATCAAGTAGAAAAATCTAGCAGTGGTCAAACATCTGATTCTCTATAAATTTGATATTAAACTTCTTTTGAACAATAACAGTAACGAGAGTATAAGAATCAGGAATAAATCTACTCTAAATTGAAATGACGAGTAAGTAGAAAGTACTCACACTGGTCAGACACCGGATTCTCCAATAAAGTTCATTTAATTGTTGCAAACAGCTAGCGGCAAAAAGTTCCAACAACAGAGAATAGACATTAGTCGAGTTCGAAACGGTAATACGTAGAAATGTCCACCACTGGTCAGACATTAGATTTTGTAGCCCCCATATCCGTAAAAAAGCGTCCACGATCGCTATATCCTATTACGCGCGAGAAACAAACGTTATTCCAACGAAAAAACCTTTTCAAAACACGATCCCCGATACTCAAAGCGAGCTTAATGATCATCCGATGCCTGTACCGCTTAATTACGAGTGGAAGTCGACGTAATTTCATTACAATTCCCCAGTTGTTTCCACAAGACGAGCGCGTTCTGCAAATGGCTATTTCCACTTGTCGCGCACGCGTGGTATATAAAAATGAAATTCGTTTCGCTTTCCCATCGGCGTTCAAAGCGCGTTTAATTATTTTATCCGTGCATTCCGAAGAAAAGTCCGCTTTTCGTTTCAACATTCCCGGGATTCTTTTATACGATCGAAGTTCCCCCGGACTTGGTAGAGATCCGCGTGTTTTCGTGCTCCTCTCGCGAAAGCAGTGTCTTGCTAAATAATGAAACTGGAGGAAAACACTCCTAAATCCTCGCGTAATTCACTGGCCACCTGAATCACCCAGATTTATTTCAGGAAAATTGATTCTTCTTCCGGTTTTCGTTCTCCGAGATTTACAGAACTATTTACTGTTATATTAGGAAATTAAATATTGCTAATTAGGAGATCAGAATTGTTGCAATTGGCCACTGACAGTAACAATGAAGGTCTCTATCTCTAATAAAAAATATAAAATTTACTATCTACAGGTTACTGAACGAAATACTGATGCTTAAAAGCTACGGTAAAATTAGACAATGGCTTCAACTGGTTTCTACCACCATTAAAAATATTTCTAAAAAATAAGGACTCTGATGAGACGGTTGTACAAGTCACCTGAGATGTAAACGATCATCCTGCAACAGATTAAAGGTGCTGTAACATTTATAATTGCAGCAGGGAGTCCAAAATTGATATTAATCTTCTTCTGAACACCAACAGTAACGGAGTATAAAAATCAAGTAGAAAAATCTAGCAGTGGTCAAACTTTTGGTTCTATATAAATTTAATATTAATCTTCTTCTGAACACGAACAGTAACAGAGTATAACAATCAAGTAGAAAAATCTAGCATTGGTCAAACTTCTGATACTCTCTAAATTTGATATTAACCTTCTTCTGAACACCAACAGTAAGGGAGTGTAAAACCCAAGTAGAAAAATCTAGCAGTGGTCAAACTTCTGATTCCCTATAAAATTGATATTAATCTCCTTCCGGTTTTCGTTCTCCGAGATTTACAGAACTATTTACTGTGATATTAGGAAATTAAATATTGCTAATTAGGAGATCAGAATTGTTGCAGTTGGCCACTGACAGTAACAATGAAGGTCTCTATCTCTAATAAAAAACATAAAATTTCCTATCTACAGGTTACTAAATGAAATACTGATGCTTAAAAGCTACGGTAAAATTAGACAATGGATTCAACTGGTTTCTACCACCATTAAAAATATTAAAAAAAAATAAGGACACTGATGAGACGGTTGTACAAGTCACCTGAGATGTAAACGATCATCCTGCAACAGATTGAAGGTGCTGTAAAATTTATAATTGCAGCAGGGTGCCCAGAAAATTTAATAAACATTAAATTGATACTTCTATTGATCGTAACTTTGAGTCTAAGTAAAGTGATAATTAAATAATTCTGCCTTACCAGCCTGCAGGGACAGGAAGACAGGAACAAGGAGGATCGACGAGTTGAGATCGAGGGTAGCGACGAAACGACACAAAAGTTTCTCGAACAGAGCTTGTTTCTTCTCCTCATTGCCCAGAAAAAACACTTATGGTTACAGGTGCACTTTGGAAACGGTCACGGACGCGCACGCGTATGAAAAGCACACTTTTACAAAATACACCTCTCATGCATCGTGACTTCCACACATCAAGACTTCGCACGTGTTCGATTCGAAACGGTTTTAAACTGTCCCCGTAAAAAGAGAAAAGGTTTCCGAACATTTTTAACGATCGAGAGACTGTTTCTCCCAACTATAATTTCTCTCCATGACACGTTATTCGCGAAGAATAAGAAGATAGCGATCGAATAAAGTAATAAAACAAGACACTGATGGAAACCGTGCTTCATCTTTTCAAGGAACAACGAATCGTGCGCGTACGAAGTCAATTTCGAAAATACTCTAGCCCGGGTCGCTTGCTCTCTAATCTCTTCTGTATGTACACAAAAAGCGGGGGCACTGCAAGTGTGTTTTTGATTTGAAAACTGCTCCCACGTGAACGTACGTACACTATGTACAGCCATTTTGTACAGGTTTTAAAAGTAAAGTGATAAAACTAACAGAAAGTAGGATTAAATCGACGATTTAAACAATGCTATCGACACAGGTTTCAAAGCTCGACGATAAATTCGTTTAGATAAAAATAATTGAGCCGTTCATCCGCCAAATCGACCAACTCCTCAAAATCAAAAATAAGTTTCTTCATATTTTATCCTTTAAAAGTACAAAGCCTAGTTGCGAAGCAAAATCGTTACAAATTGGGAAAATATTAAGTGCTTCGTTCAAGCGAGGTGTGCCAGTAAAATATAAGAAAACTACGAAGTTAATCGACGTGGTTTACCGAACGTAGCTCGTTTTAAACAACGCTGAGAATAAACGTTCGAAAATAAAATTCCCTTGGACCACGGTGTGTAAGAAACTCACAGTTCATTCTCGCACGCAGACATTTTTACAGACTTTGTACAAGTTCTTTTTACAACGAACGAGGCACCGTCGCAATTAACTCACACTATACTTGTCATTCAACGTTCTTATTCTCGTTTTTGTCGACGATCTCAATGTCCCTTTCAACGCGAACTCGCGGAAGGGTTAGGAAGCACCGTCCTCGGTCTTTTCGTGGATTACTTGACTCGAGTCCTCGCGATTTATGCAGTCCCTTATCGCTTGAAGTATCACACCCACCCTTCTGTCGAGGGCTGCCAGGTGGGGCTCCCATAAAACAGGTGCCACGGGATCCTTCGCCATGCTTTTCCGAATCGCCTCGCTCAGACGCACCGGCCCGTTGTGAAATCTGTAAATAAACAAGAGATTTCATTCAACGTTGGGAATCATTCAGGAAACGTAGAAATACACACTTTGCAATTTGGGGATGTACAACCGAGCACGTGGTTGCAAATTCTTTTTGGAATTGTTCAGGGCTAAATTATTAAATTAACTTGGCAATTCTATGGAGGAAATTTTGCGGTTGAATTCTTTGCCATTACTTAAGGAAAAGCCATTGAATTAACTTAAAAATTTCAAACAGATCATTTCTACAAAACAGTTTTCTATTTTGTGTATGTCTAAATATTTGATTTCTATGTTACAATTTTATCGAAGACAGAATCGTGCAATTTCTTTTACAATTGCATCAAGAAAATATCTATAAAAATTCCAACTGTGCTAATGATTCATTAGAATCATTATTTACCTGTGTTAAACATAGTTCGTTCAATAAGAATGGTGCAAAGTTCACGAAGACATTACTTCTTTCGAAAACGAAAGGCAAACATTTTATTCTAATGCACGACTAACACGATAAATCATTTTCTAACGTATACAGTCACTAAACAACGAGGTATACAACAAAAATTAATGTACAGGGTGTATAAAAATTATATGTCACGAATACCATAGCGGCCTCTATACCTCTGGATCGGTGGAGATCCGTTAAATAAATGGTCCACAAATTTGTCCTTCACCCTTTTTTCAAGGTCAACATTTCTTTGTATTGCATCGCACTCGTCACAAGGAACAAAAGTCTCAAAGACACCATGGGTCTCAAGTCAACCATCCTCTTGAAAAACCAATTTAAAGTTTAATAAACTATTTTATTCCACATATCTACAGGGTGTCCCAAGATTGTTTAGATGTGGAAAGGATGATTCTACATGAGAAAGTAAGTCTAAAATATAGAATAATTTTCTTTTCATTTGACAAGACGTTTTCGAAAAATTAGAGCTTGAATTAGAGCTTGAGATATCAAGAGCAATCGACGAATTTTGAAACTTTAATTTCTCGAAAATTAGGCGTTAAGCGAAAAAAAAACTATTTTATACTTTAAAATCATTCTCATTCAATGAACTGTGTTTAACACAGGCAAATAATGATTCTAATGAATCATTAGCACAGCTGGAATTTTTATAAATATTTTCTTGATGCAATTGTAAAAGAAATTGTACGATTCTGTATTCGATAAAATTGTAACATAAAAATCAAGTATTATACCCAGACCTAACTCATATCATTTTGATACACTCTGTACACAAAAGAATCTAAGTGACTAATGACCGCGATAAAAATTGTTTCGGATGCTGACGGATGAATTTCACCGAATTCCATGTATGAAAATTGCCGAAGGCTAGCGCCATAAATAAAGCAGCAGCGTGTTTCGTAAAATATAACTCCCGAAGACAATTCGGATTGTTTCCGCATACTTGTCGGAACAAAACAAGTGTGCCAAACCAGGAAATAGAAACAGAGGCGCGGTTGACACTCGTTCGTGAGCAAAAATTGCGCTTCGTTCTCTTTTCTTCCTCTTTTGTGCGCCGTTCAGTGATCTGAATCCCGGGAGAATCTTTTTTTCTTTTCTTTCCGCCGCGCCGTTGTCCGGTGAAAGTGATTGTCCGTCGAACAATGAGCGCATCGATTGAATCGACGTTGAATACACCAGGTATATTCAACGCTGCATAGTCAACTTATCAACGATTCCAGAGGAAGATGGAGAACAATCTTCGCCGGAGAGAAAACTTTCGACTCGATATTCACCCGAATCGGAAGCACGGAGTCGATCGTTTTTTTTTTTTTTTTTTTTTTAATAAACATGCAAATCCGCGGAAGTCGTTGTCGACGACGGACAGGAAAGATTAAAAAACGTGACCCTCTCCGAGTCGATCAACGAGGAAAGGAATTTTTCAATAAAAATGCAAATCTCGCGTAATTAGAAGAGACCGTCGACAGAAAGATACGGATCTTTCGTGATTGGGAAAAACGAACGCGATCAGATTTCCGGAATTGCTCGACGATTATTTTATTGTCGGTGGCTTGAGATTTTTGTAAGAGTTGCAGAAAGTTTCCCTGATTTTTGTAAGAGTTTCAGAAAGTTTCCCTGATTTTTGGAAGAGGGGTCTTTGGTAATAGAGGGCTGAGATTTTAGGAGAAGAGGCAATGAATAAAGTATCGGCTTAGGTTGAATGCTTTAACAGGCTTTTTGTCCTGTATACACGGTGGGACAATTTTTTAATACTAAACTTACCGACTATTAAATATGGCTAGAATATGCTCTCTTATAAAAATGTCACGATTGAATTTATTTAGATTTTCTGACATTTTTACTGGATGTAGTAAAAGTAGTGTAGTAAGTGTATACTGGAATAAAAAAGTATGCATAATCATTTCCAGTGGAAGCATCTTTGTGACTTCAATAATTGTAAAATAAAAAATCTGAAGACGGTCATTTTACCGGCGGTGGTAGGTTTAGTGTTAAAGTCACTGCTATTGTCACACAGTTTTTATTATAGAATATCTATCATCTTGGTTTGAGCGTGTTTGATGTAATTTTTTTAAATTGAGAGGAATGTGTCTGGGACAAGTATTGACATAAAAGGTACATATAACATGCAAGAGTAGATGTAATGGAATCATTTTTGTGCTTAAGTTTCACGTGGAAAGTATGTCATTGAATGAGATTCAATCTTCTTTGACGATCAACGAATTTGATACAGAATTTGATAAAGACACTTTTGATAATCACACTGTAGATTTTTATAAATTTGTGGCTCCTACGAATTTTTAAAATGATAGAAAACATTTCTAAACTGGCAAAGATAGACTGTCAAATCACACTGTGTATTTTTATAAATTTGTGGCTCCTACGAATTTTTAAAATGATAGAAAACATTTCTAAACTGGCAAAGATAGACTGTCAAAACACACTGTGGATTTTTATAAATTTGTGGCTCCTACGAATTTTTAAAATGATAGAAAACATTTTTAAACTGGCAAAAATTGACTGGCAAAAATAGACTGTCAAATATACACTGTTAATTATAAATTAGCAAACATGCAGTGTCAAACATAAAATTCAGAATAGAGCAAAATGTTTTCTACAAAAGATTGCTTAACTATCTCCCTCCGGTTAATATTAGCACTTCTGCCAAATAATATCAAAATTTGATCAACCTTAAGCTCGTTATTTACTGCAAGAAATAACCAATATAATTTTCATAGAACCTACGAAAAATAAAATAGTTATTCTGGAAAGATTGCATTAATTTCCTCGAGAAATTGATTCGTAAATAATTCGTGTGAAGAATGAGCTTGGTGTTGGAAGTTGAAGTAATTTTGTGGTGGTTCACCCGGTATACAAGGAGGTGTATGTATGTTTAAGGACGCATCCTGAAGTAGGCGGGTGGATAAAAGTACTTTTCTAGCGGGCTACTTCTCGATGTCACAAGGGAGAGGAGAAAAGCGGACTCGTGACGTCGGGTGGGATAAAGACTCGATCGAGCAGCTTTTATACGGTCTGAACGATTATGGTCGTCGGTGGAAATTGATGACCCCGTCCGACAGATCCTTCGAGTATTTACTTAATCGAAACTTGAGAGAGCCGAGGCCCCATCATCCGGAAGTTTTTCCCGGCGACGCGTGATCAATTTTCCCCTTTTGTCGTTTTTTTATTTGGAACCCGTGACAATTTTCTACGATCGAACACCGGCGGTTTCATAAATCGACGAGTGAATTACGCAGAGGAAAATAATCTCATAATCAATATATACCCCCACCCGTTTCTCCAATTTACTTTGTTTCTCGTCCCGCGGAATGTAATCAAAGCTTGCGCGAAACGGACAAAAATTTGAATTTCGGATTGCGAGATGCGAGAGCGCAGCAACTCTCTCTCTCTCTCTCTCTCTCTCTCTCTCTCTCTCTCTCTCTCTCTCTCTCTCTCTCTGTGTGTGTCTCGTTAGGGCAATTAATCAGGGGGATATTTATATGTGAAATTACAAATTTCAACGTTTAAATAATGTGCTCAAAGAACCGCGACGAACAGAGTTGCACGAGCCCTGTTACGGCGCCGTTCAATGGGAATTGAATGAAAACGAACTCATAATGAAAGAAGCAGCTGTGACTGATACGACGAGGTAGCTGCAATGTAGCAGCCACAGGATGCAATTATCCTATAATATCGGGTTTAATGGACGGCGTGTGGGCTACTTTAATGCGACCTGAACGAGCAGCACACGATTCCTATGTGTGTGTGAGAGAGAGGGGGGGGGGAGTGATGTTAAACGAAGTGCCAAGATGACCGAGTTTAAATGCAATTCCATTCTATTCTTCAGACGGGAACGAAAGATGTGCGTAGCGACGACTGCAATTATTAAATACTTGACAGAAATATGCGTTAATATACAGATAATTTGTTTGTTAGTAGAACATTCTTCTAAACGGTGCAATCTTGAACCGTTTTTCATAAAAATGTGCTCGAGCAAGAGCACATTTGTGCAAATGTTATTTTTATTTTCATAAGGGATATTTGTTTGGGGCAAGCAAAATCATTTTTGGATATTTCAGTAGTGTGCTATCGTACCCAGAAAATTTAAAAATAATTGTACGGTTTTACAAAAAATAAATTTATAAGATCACTGTCATTATTAGCGTGTCGCTGGAAGCTTCGTTTTCGAATGAATATGTTTTATTTCGGGTACAAACACTTTTCGATACTTGATAGTTTGAAAATAATTGGTTCAATAATTTCTTAAAACAAAATTCGCGAAGATTTCACTAATTGTTAACATGTCACTCGAGGCACTCTTTTCGGTTAAATATTTCTAATATCTTAAACTGCCACAGTTTTCAGAAAAGGAAAATTGTGTATATCACTCAAATAGTATGAAAATCTACTCCGAAAATTTAAAAATAATTGATTCACTAATTTCTTAAAAAAAAAATCCGAAAGATGTCCTCATTGTCAACATGTCACTCGAAGCACTCTGTTCGGTTAAATATTTCTAATTTCTCAAATAACCACAGTTTTCAAAAACGAAAAATTGTGTAGATCACTCAAATAGTATGAGAATCTACTCCGAAAATTTATAAATAATTGATTCACTAATTTCTTAAAAAAAAATTCCGAAAGATGTCCTAACTATCAACATATCACTCGAACCACAATTTTCCGGTTAAATATTTCTAATTTCTCAAGTAGCCACAATGTAAAAATGTTTTAGAATGTTTTCAAAAAATGAAAATTATGTACATTACTCCAATCGTGTCGCAGTATGTTGTAAAAAATTAAAAAATAATAGCTTGCACAGTTTTTTAAATTAAAAAATTTCTAAATACTGATCTACCTTAACAGATTTCGTGATATATAATTAATAAATACTTATAGCTCGGTAAGAATATATAAAACGGTCCTAACATCAACATCGAAAGATCCAAGGAGAAGAATCAAACGATTGCGACGGCTACGAAAGGATTTAAAGATCATCCTTCAGCGACCGAAGGGAATGGAAAGATGCGGAGCGTTGATACGGGATACAGCTCGTCGGACACGAGATGGGGAAAACTGAATTGGACCGCGAAGGGTTAAAGAATTCACCGGTATCTTGGGGCGCAATCGAAGCGACGCGTCTCTGGGAATTCAATCTGCGGAATGCTCCATTTTTATTGAGAGACAGTGGCAGGTGTCGTGCACCGGCGGCGAAATACGTGTGTGCTCGCCAAAAAGGTATCTCGCTGAAACCTAGCCCCATACCGGCTCACAAAATCATTTTAGCACTTCAGAATTTCCATTCAATAAAATTCTCGCCCTGAATGAACTTAGTTGATGTACAATATTAATTATTTAACACCGTTCGCTACCACCATTTATTTCGCTGCTTATCTTCACTGTTCAAATGTTTCATTAAGCCGAATACACCTCCGAAACAGTAATTACGTTATAAAGAAATTATCACAAAGTCTATCAATATTATATTACGTGCCCCGATTTTAAAATAAAAATTGAAAAGTTCTCCGGACATGTGCCTCACAATTTTAAATAACATCGTAAAAGTTCATTTAATTCTCTTTCAGTAAAATACAAAATTGTGATCGTCACAAATGTGTAACAGTGATAGCGAACGTATTAAACAATGTTTAGTATGCAACACTAAAATCTTACGTGGAAACCATGCAGTAGCAGCAAACTTTCTTATGGACATGTACGATAATTGTCATGGACGTCTTCGAAATGTAAAGTAAAGTGTATTAACAGTTTTAAGAACGATTCATTAGGAAAAGGTGTGAAGTAAAATAAATTGTGAAAATTTTAACGTTATAAAGAAATGATCACAAAGTCTACCAACATTACGTTACCCCGATTTTAAAATAAAAATTGAAAAGTTCTCCGGTCATGTGCCTGATAATTTTAAATAACATCGTAAACATTCATTTAATTCTCTTTCAGAACGTATTAAACAATGTTCAGTATGCAACACTAAAAATCTTACGTGGAAATCACAATGTGTTCATCGAGAACTTGTATTATCATTAATTATGCAATTATTTTAGCAGGATTAGGCTCATTCGATGCGTAATTTAATATAGAAGACAACGATGTCCGATTTCATGCAGTAGCAGCAAGCATTCTCATGGACATGTACGATAATTGTCATGGACATCTTGGAAATGTAAAGTAAAGTGTATTAACAGTTTTAAGAACGTTTCACTACGAAAAGGTGTGAAGTAAAATAAATTGTTTAAATTTTTACGAGCCCGTTCGAACCTCAGCTACATATCGCGAGGCCAAGTTGTTCATCCTCGTGCGGGAATCGATAATCGCGTGTACGGGGATGATCGTGCATCGGTCACCGCGTAACCGGTGCACGCGCGTCGACGAAATCCGCTTCTCGTCGAATTTATCGCGCCCGTAAAAAGCCTGTCCCCGTGAATCCGCATCAAAGCGGAGATTCACGAGCGACGGTGCCGGCGGACAATTCTGGTAAAACGTTTCACTCCGAAATCCGCCTTATCCGAGAGCGCGCGCGCGAGTCTACCTCCCCCCCCCCCCATCCGGGCCACGGCTCGTAAACTTTTCCCGTGGTGTGTGCACGCGCGCACGCGAATCCTCTTTTCTGTCTCCCACTTTTTCGAAATCCCCGCGTGCCCCTCATCGGTTCTGAATTGTAAATTTTCATCGGAACGAGAACCTCTCTCATCCTCCCTTCGCCCTTTGTGACGCGCTTCGTCTTCTTCCCCTCTTCGACGAAAGCCCATTTCCACCCTCGAACATCCGTGCGCGTCTCGATACCGTTGCGATCGAATTAGAAACGCGAAAGGAAGATCGATATTCTACCCGCTGGTTTCGATGGGATTCGGAGAAATTAATTGGAGATAAGGGTGATCCGGGATGGTGGGCACTGTTGGAGAATGGTGGGGGAATGGTGGGGAACGGTGGGGAATGGTGGGGTTCGCGTGGCGGTGACACAGGGTTTTATTGGGACAATGCTGGAAAAGGTGACTCTGACAGGGAATGGTACAGAAACAGGAAATTCAAAAAAATTGTGTGTAAGAAAGTGTAAATCGATAAGTGCTATACACGGGATCTAGATTATCGGCATGTACAAAAATATATAGTTAACACTAGAAAGACTGAAACTTAGTATATACCTATATTGCCCAAAAGCAGTCAAAATAACTGCATTGTGAAAGAATAACTAGAACATCCGTGCGCGTCTCGATACCGTTGCGATCGAATTAGAAACGCGAAAGGAAGATCAATATTCTACCCGCTGGTTTCGATGGGATTCGGAGAAATTAATTGGAGATAAGGGTGATCCGGGATGGTGGGCACTGTTGGAGAATGGTGGGGGAATGGTGGGGAACGGTGGGGAATGGTGGGGTTCGTGTGGCGGTGACACAGGGTTTTATTGGGACAATGCTGGAAAAGGTGACTCTGACAGGGAATGGTACAGAAACAGGAAATTCAAAAAAATTGTGTGTAAGAAAGTGTAAATCGATAAGTGCTATACACGGGATCTAGATTACCGGCATGTACAAAAATATATAGTTAACACTAGAAAGACTGAAACTTAGTATATACCTATATTGCCCAAAAGCAGTCAAACTGACTGTATTGTGAAAGAATAACTAATGTGTAAAGAAAGTTTAAAATTAATTTTTAATATTTTTTATATTATTTACAGTTATATAACAGGTTATTAGTAAATATTAACAAGAAAAAAAATTTACTTTTCCTGGGCATATTGATGACACTTTCATTTTCATCATTGGTGATCGACTCTTCTTCTAATTGAAATTAAAAAGCAGTCAAAATGACTTCCTTGGGCAATCTAGTGTTAATTGTTGGTGGCGTGTCGTTCGATAATAGCGTCTTTTGTTTGTTTGCATCGAGAAGTTGCAGTCTCCTCCACGCAGTCATGTGAAACGCACGCGTTTGATACATATATATATATTGAAAATTCAAGGTCAAGATCAATTTTGCGGCACCTTCTTTAGTTCAATTTTAACGAAATCGAGGGTGTAGAATCATACTATGATAGTCGCGACATAATAATTTCTTTACACCCTGTACACAGAATATGGTGAGAAATATCCAATATTGTAGGAAATTCACGATATGGTGGGGAGTGTTGAGGTTTGTATTGTAGTGGCAGGTTTTTATTGGGTGAGTGATTATTATTTGAAGGTTAATTAAAAACTCACTGCAGCAGGGTGTTCAAAGTGCTCTGCCTGATCATACAGCACTGAAGTATAGGCGCGAGAATGGAGATCTCGTCGTGGTAAGGCCTCCCAAATCCCCTGCCGTGGTCCAAGTGCAGGGGGAACGTGTTGTTCCCGAAGATCTTGAACGTCTCGTAATGGTGTCTGTCCATATTCCCCATGAGGAAGTCCAAGACAGCCATGTCCATCAAATCGAGAAGTCTTCGACCCTCGTCATACGGCGGAATTTCCTTCACCAGGGAACAGTAATCAGAATCTGAAACAATCCCAAAACGTCCAATCCCCAATAACCACAATCTCAATTTTGGACACAACAATCCCAACATAGAAACATTTAAATTTAAAACAATCGAGGCATTGTAAGACCACCATATTTTAAGGAACAACAATAATTAAAGAATATCAATATTTTAAATCATATTAATGTTTTATAGAACATTATCGTCTTTAAGCACATTTTTTTTTCACCGAGGAACAGTAATCAGAATTTGAAACAATTCCAAAACGTTCAATTCTCAACAACCACAATCTCAATTTTGAATACAACAATCCCAACAGAGGCATTGTAAAACCACCGAGTCTACAATTGAATCAACGAAAACATTTTAAGGAACACCAATAATTAAAGAATATCAATATTTTAAATCACATTAATGTTTCAAAGAACATTGTCGTCTTGAAGCACATTTCATTCAACAGAGAACAGTAATCAGAATCTGAAACAATTCCAAAACGTTCAATCCTCCCACACCCAGAAGCACTTCAATTAAAAATAATCGAGTCACGTGCAAGGTCCTCGAGTCTAAAATTAGTCAACGAGAATATTTTAAAGAGCATTAATATGTTAAAGCACATTAGTGTTTCAAAGAACATTATCCAGTAGGTATATCTAAATGATCGAGTAGCACGCGTGCATTTTAAATTCAAATCACTGTTAGGTTCGAGTACTGCGACAGCAGGCGAGCTTTTCTCAAGCAACTGGTGGCGTTGGATAGAGCAATGGCTGCTCTTTGAGACCCGCTCTATTTAGTCCCGATACGACCGTTCGTATCGTTCCCGAGATATCGCTGATTGAACGATCGTTTTTAATAATCTTTCTTTCCCGGCTTGGGAAATCCTTTTCTCTACCGAACACTGACCTGCCTCAAGCTACAGACACGCGCGCTGGTCAGTTACAGACGCTGACTCAGCGGTTTTTCCACTAACACCAGAGTCTCCCATACGCATTTCCTTGGGAAAAAAGATCTGGGCCATCCGTAACATTTCCGAGGAATTCCAGCATCCCATTCACACGATCCTCATCCCACTCTATATCCGACACCGTCGCATTTCAAATGTACGCTTTAAAGCCCGATATCTCGGCAACCGATTCAGCTATCAAGATGAAACAAAATGGAAAATCGAGGACCGAGTACTATCGTCCGCCTTACATCGAGACGTTCGTGTCATGTGAGTCTTGTCATGGTATTGGGATCTCTTACAGTGTCCATAAACGTATTCGCACTCTATTTAACGCTAGGTTTACGCAGCACTAAAAGTAAATATTTTTAGACACCATGTTATATATACATTTTTTTCTTGAAATAACCCCAAAAACAGAAATATAACCTCAAAACGAGGGGTCACGGAAATCGTACTCTCCCCTAATTTCAACAATTGCGATATAAAAAATCGGTCATTCGACCGTGGTAGGTTTAGTGTTAATCGAATCGTCAAATCAAATCGTCAAATCACGTCGAATCAAATCGTCGAATCGCAAGTACACATTGTCATTGGGGTCGTCGGTTGGATCGAACGTTGTTAATAAGAATTTCTATTAAACTCACCGTGCTCCCACTGGGCCTTTTTGCGCTTATGGTAGCTCCTTCTCCAGGGGTGTCGCCATGCTTTCCTCGCGGCGAACGATTTGTCCGGTAGAAACGCGGCGAAACTGCCTTCGAGGGTGTCCGGATTTCCGCAGATCGCGTGCGCGGTATCGCAATAATAACTGCACTTGCCGTGGAAACAGATGTTACCGGCGGGACTGACGAAGAACGTCTTCAGGAGCTCGCCGTCGGCGATTTGATAAATCTCCGTCGTCAAGTTCAACGTTCGACCGGTGACTGGCATCGCCCTCCGGAATCCCAACAGTCTGTAAACAAATCGTTCCAACTGCTCCAGAAACTGTTACTCTCTCCCTTTCTCTCTTTCTATACTTTCCCCTCTCTCTTTCTCTACTTTTCCCTCTCTCTTTCTCTAGTTTTCCCTCTCTCCCTTTGCCTCCCTACCGGAGTGGAAAAACTTTTCGATCGGATTAGGAATACTGTGTGCCGGTGGTTTGATCGACGGACCGAGATTACCGTGGAATTTTCACCGACTGCGTTCTACCCGGCTTTTCGCACCGTTTCTAACTGTTTCCCTGCCATTCTACGGTTGCGAAAGTTGGTAGAATATTCGGTGATCATTTTTGGTAGAGTTAGTATTGCCAGAAAATTATCGGACGTCGGATTATTCAACTCTCGAGCGAACTATGGAGCGGTAAAGTGTGCACTTTATCAATTTGTGAAGTGTTCTCTCTGTCTGTGTTCTGCAGGGTTGTAGCATGGTTAGGTTAGGTTAGTTTGTCGGTGCAATATGGGAGTTAATAGAGTTCTAGCAGGCTTCTGTTTAATTCATCGAACAGTTTTGAATATTTATTAATAGGTTGCGGATTTTATGCGTTCACGATAAAAGTGACTAGACCAAATACAAAACTGTGGAAACATTTAGAGAATCTGAATTAAAATTATTTAAAAATTATTGAAAATTACTGGAAAAAAGAAATGAATTGTCTGTCTAGCTCTGTCTTACAAGTAATTTAAAAATCCGCAGTCTATTTGTTAATTTGATAAGCTGTCTTTTAAGCATTACAGCATTCAAATGCATTTATTTTATTTTATTGCAGACTGTACGAAAGTGAACAAATAATGGTAGTAATAATAAGTAGTAAAATACAAAACTGCGGACATCAGAAGAATTCAAGAACATTATTACACTATTTTAGGCTAATTGAAATTGTTAGTGTTCTCTCTGTCTGTATTGTGCAGGGCTGTAGCATGGTTAGGTTAGGTTAGTTTGTCGGTGCAATATGGGAGTTAATAGAGTTCTAGCAGGCTTCTGTTTAATTCATCGAACAGTTTTGAATATTTATTAATACGTTGCAGATTTTATGCGTTCATTATAAAACTGACTAGACAAAATACAAAACTGTGGAAACATTTAGAGAATCTGAATCAAAATTATTTCAAAATTATTGAAAATTATGGGAAAAAGAAACAAATTCTCTGTATAGCTCTGTCTTACGATTAATGTAGACAATTATCAATTCGCATAAAAATCCGCAGCCTATTTGTCAACTTGGTAAGCTGTCTTTCAAACATTACAGCATTCAAATGCATTTATTTTATGTTATTGCAGACAGTACGAAAGTGAACAAATAATGGTAGTAGTAATAATTGCTAAAATACAAAACTGAGGACATCAGAAGAATTCAAGAACATTATTACACTATTTTAGACTAATTCAAATGATTAAAAGAAACAATTCATTCTTATGCAATTTAATTAAGAAAATGTTTATTTTGGACAAAAATACGCAGTATATCAATCAGGTTTCAATCGTACGTAAACGTAATTTGATTCGCTGCAGTAGAAAAATATTGTCCATTGTTTTAAAAGAATCTTGTTATAGTATATCACAGTGTACTCCAATTTACATTTATTTTAGAATCGTTTGCACAAGATTGTCCCGAATGCCAGTCCTGCGAAATTAGGTTAATACGGTTCAATGAAGTTTTGATTTAACTTGCGATGCGTCGAGAAACGGTAATTGAATCGAATAGATTTCTTTTTTTGAATATTGTGTCGAGTGCTCGCAGGCGAGCGATCGTAATTTGGTTAATTGCAGAACAAGATGAACGGAGACGAACAGAAACGAACGGAGCGCAGTAACGATGTTTGACAACGCTGTACTCGAGCGCACGATGGCTGAAGTATTTTCTTACCTGTCTAAATGGAAGGCTGCGATCTCGGCCGTGTGTCTCTCGAAGTCGGTGAAATAGAAGTGATTCGGCAGAGTCTGTTGCTCCCGAGGAAACCTGTCGAAGAAACAAACACTGTTGTCACCAAACACTCGAACTCCACTGGCACGTATAAGGTCCCCTACAAATTGTCGGAACCGTTCATCCGATAGGCAACACGAATACACCTTTACCTGTCGCTATAAATCTTAACCGTGCATTTCCGTTCTTTTTTATCCCGTCAAATAAACGAATCTCACTAACAACATTAAAAAACAATAGCCAAAACTTTAATTAAAAATATAATAAGACTTATTTTGTGTGTTTACAACACAAGAGAACTATCAGGAAAATTGTAGACTGATTGATTACATAAAATTTCATTTAATTTTTTGTATTTAATTTATAGCTTGGAGTTAATTTATTAGGTCTACTGCTTGTGAAAGAAGAAAAATATGTAATTGAATTCTTTGGGGAAGAATAATTGCATATTGAGGACAACAGGGGTATAGATATCAGTATATACAGCCTAATTTTTCTTATTACTCTATGATTTGATACACAATTTAATTTTCTAAAGAAAATATTTTGCAGTGCTCCAAAGAAATCCTCATCTTCAAAGAATTAAATTTAAATATAATACAAGAGCTAAATTTGTAGCATCAGTATATATTGTCCATTCTTCCTATTATTAAATGCTTCGGTACACAATTTAATTTTCTAAAGAAAATATTTTTACAGTGCTCCAAAGAAATCCTTATTTCCAAAGAATAAAATTTAAATACAAGGGCTAAATTTGTAGGATCAGTATATATTGTCCATTCTTCCTATTATTAAATGCTTCGATACACAATTTAATTTTCTAAAGACAATATTTTTACAGTGCTCCAAAGAAATCCTTATTTTCAAAGAATTAAATTTAAATACAAGAGCTAAATTTCTAGGGTTAGTATATATTGTCCATTCTTCCTATTATTGAATGCTACACAATTTAATTTTCTAAAGAAAATATTCTTACAGTGCTCCAAGGAAATCCTCATCTTCAAAGAATTAAATTTAAATACAAGGGCTAAATTTGTAGGATCAGTATATATTGTTCATTCTTCCTATTATTGAATGCTTCGTTACACAATTTAATTTTCTAAAGAAAATATTTTTATAATGCTCCAAAGAAATCCTCGTCTTCAAAGAATTAAATTTAAATATAATACAAGAGCTAAATTTGTAAAATCACTATATATTGCCTCTTCTTCCTATTATTGAATGCTTTTTTACACAATTTAATTTTCTAAAGAAAATATTTTTACAATGCTCCAAAGAAATTCTCATCATCGAAGAATTAAATATGATACAAGGGCTAAATTTGTAAAATCACTACATATTGCCTCTTCTTCCTATTATTGAATGCTTTTTTACACAATTTAATTTTCTAAAGAAAATATTTTTACAATGCTCCAAAGAAATTCTCATCATCAAAGAATTAAATATAATACAAGGGCTAAATTTATAAAATCACTACATATTGCCTCTTCTTCCTCTTATTGAATGATTTTTTACACAATTTAATTTTCTAAAGAAAATATTTTTACAATGCTCCAAAGAAATCTTCATCTTGAAAGAATTGAATGTTAATACTAATGCTTCCATAACATTATAACAAAATTTGAATTGCACTGGTGCAAGATAGAAAGAACAAATATTCCTATTGTCAAGTCACTCGGTGTTTCTCACAGCGACGACGCGACGGTGAAATAATTTTTCTCACTGCCGCGATCGTCAAAAACTATTTTTCCGCGAGGAGAATATGTTGCATCGAAACAATTCTCCAATATTGTACATCCAGCATTTCCGTCCACAATGTCCGTAAAAAACGTGGGGAAACTCACACGTGCCGAAATGTCATTTTACAGTTGCTGCACCGTTCGGATCTGTGAAAAAGCCCCAGGGAAATTGGTCGTTTCCCCGGGAAATACTTTTCCGTTCAAGGGCATCGTCGAGATTTACCAATGAGAACAGACAAGCGGGGAAGTTTTCGTGAAAGCGTGCAAGAGGGAGAAAGTGGAAACCGAAAGTGGTATCCACTTTCGATGCCGCGAACTTGTATCGTCGCGAAAGCATTTCCATCGGAAAAAAAACCAACGAAAACCCCAATTCTAGTCTGTCACATTTGCACACTGAACTGTGGAGGCATCTCCATAAATATAGATTTTTAGAAATTAATTTACAACATTCTGGAATTAAATGAAAATTGAGGAGAAAGAGTCCAGAGGTCTAAATAAAATGTAAATCTTCATAAATATAGATTTTTAGAAATTAATTTACAACATTCTGGGAATTAAATGAAAATTGAGGAGAAAGACTCCAGTGGTCTAAATAAAATGTATATCTCCATAAATATAGATTTTTGGGAATTAATTTACAACATTCTGGAATTAAATGAAAATTGAGGAGAAAGACTCCAGAGGCCTAAATAAAATGTAAATCTCCATAAATATAGATTTTTAGAAATTAATTTACAACATTCTGGAATTAAATGAAAATTGAGGAGAAAGACTCCAGAGGTCTAAATAAAATGTATATCTCCATAAATATAGATTTTTAGAAATTAATTTACAACATTCTGGAATTAAATGAAAATTGAGGAGAAAGAGTACAGAGGTCTAAATAAAATGTATATCTCCATAAATATAGATTTTTAGAAATTAATTTACAACATTCTGGGAATTAAATGAAAATTGAGGAGAAAGACTCCAGTGGTCTAAATAAAATGTAAATCTCCATAAATATAGATTTTTAGAAATTAATTTACAACATTCTGGAATTAAATGAAAATTGAGGAGAAAGACTAAAATGTAAATGTTACTGTATTTTATTTAAATTGTATTTTCATAGACTTTCTGTGATATTGATGGGACATTGCAAGCATGAACATGAGTCAGACGTGATCAATATAATTTTTTTGTAGCTGGAGGATCAATTTTAAGGGTGGAGACCATGCTGTGAATATTAATTGTATGAAACGATCGTTGAAAGTATTGAAGATGAAAATGCACGAACAAATAGCAACAATAATTTTGTTACTATGGTATTGAGGAAATATTTTATCAGCTTGAACATAAGTCAGACATGAGCTTTATAATTTTTTTGTAGCTGGAGGATCAATTTTAAGGGTTGAAATCACATTTCGAGTATTTACTAGTTCGACTAGATCTTCGAAAGTATGGAAGATGAAATTGTACGAAATTATAGCTATAATAATTATTTAGAAAATTATCGAGGCAATTAAAAAATGTAAAGTACAGAGGGGTAACTACCCTCATCTTCAATTTAACTCGCCAATACCAAAAACTGAAGACTCAGTACAATTTAATCTAAATTCGACAAAATATATGCTATCATACGTTCGTATCGTATCAAGAACAACACATTCCCTTGATTGCGTCGCCTAAACGAAACAATGACGGTAAAATCGTGTGACAGGAAGTCGATTCCGACAGTCGAGAAGGTAATTCTCACCGGTGAACATTTCTTCCACCGAGCTCTCCCAGTTGTTTTTCGAAAAATATTTTGCCTGTCCAAGGGCGCGTCACGTACGACCGAAGAAGCGTCGGCTACGTCGGAATCTAAAAGGAGATGATTTCTCGGGAAAATACACAGCGATACGAGAGAAAGCGGGAAGGTTGCGGGGGTGGGTATGTTATGTTCTCTGTCTTCCACACTAACGTTTTCTAGCCTGGCTCCATCGTAGAAGTCGACGGCGATAAATAAAAAAGACATCCCCGGGGAATCCTTCCCGTACGTGCGCACCTTTTCTTGCGGAATACCGGAGAGAGGGAACAACGAGAGCCTGAATTCCGGCGATGTACCGACGTTGAACGAGCGTGTTCCGACGGGACTCGATGGGAATGTAAATAATAGGAGAGTAACTCCGCAGCCCGAACACAATTATTCTTAATCGAAATTCTGCGTGACGCAGAACCAACAAAAACAGATTCCACTCTGTGGATTTACGCGAGCGAATAATATTTAAAGAAAATGGGGGGGAAAAGCGGACCGAGGAAAACGGGAGACAAATAGAAAATGTAGATCCCCTCGGAAAACGTAAGAGGGTTGTTCAGTTTTAACTTCTTACCGTCGGTACCACGGAATGTATATAATACTTATTATCAATATACTTATTAGACTGCGGATTTTTATGGGAAATAAAAATTATTTGTGTATCAATTGCAAGACACAGGTGTCGCTACAGAATTTCTTTTTTCTTTCGTGAGAAATTGAAAATTACGAATCGCGGCAGCCACCAGTTTGATTTCCAGTGTTTTAAATTTCTCCTATTGATTCGTTCGTACAAATGCATGAAAACCACAATCTAGTAATTACTATATCACTGTCGCAAACTTTTAGTTTGTGAACATAGCCAATGTTGCAGAACACTAAATTGTTTATACTAAACAGTGTTTACTACAAATCGAAATATTATTAAAACAGATGATTGGACATTTTAATTTGATGATTTGACCGCAGACTTGCCTCAACTTTAAATTCGAGTACCCAAATATTGCAAACTTTCGGGACCCCGACCCGAGAACAAATTTCCCGTTCCGATACCGAATAAATTTCCCGACCCGATACCGAACAAATCTCCCGACCGGATACCGAATAAATTTCCCGACCCGATTTCGAACCAATTTCCCGAACCGATACCGAATAAATTTTCCGAACCGATACCGAATAAATTTATCGACTCCATACCGAACAAATTTCCCGACCCGATTTCGAACAAATTTCCCGACCCGATTCCGGACAAATTTTCCGACCCGATACCTAACCCAGACCTAACCCGACCCGATATCGAATAAATTTCCCGACCCGATTTCGAATAAATTTCCCGACCCGATTCCGAACCAATTTCCCGAACCGATACCGAATATATTTTCCGATCCGATACCGAACAAATTTCCCGACCCGATACTGAATAAATTTACCTATTCCATGTCGAATAAATTTCCCGACCCTATACCGAACAAATTTTCCGATCCAATTTCGAAAAAATTTCCCGACCCGCTACCGAACAAATTTCCCGACCCAAATCCCAAATTTTGAGTACTCGCACACCCCTAAACATAAATCTTTCATTCGACTCGATGTCTACCTACAAGATATAATAAATATATACAAAATATAAAAGATGAAATTTTCAAGAAATGAATATGCTTTAGATGTCCGTAAAAGAATAACAAATGTATAAAAACAAGCTCACGAATGAAATGAAATAGAACAAAATCTTCATAGCAGATTTCTTACGATATTAGAGATCAAGGGGGTGAGATTGTTAAATGGACCGGTACAGAATTTGTTCCTAGAACGAGCAATAGAAAAATCCCGAGTATAAACTGCAGGGGAGGACGGAGGAGAAATGTGGAGGATAGCCGAAAGATTCGCAGCTCGATCAAATATTTACCCACGATCTGGGATTTTACGAGCCAGCTGGTACCTACACACACGGGATCTATAACGTTTCTATCGAGCGCTACGTGTAGATCCGTTGTATCCGAGAAACGTTCAATTACAGACAAACTTGAGGAACCGTGTGTCATCGAACGACTATAAAAGCGAGTCTCGCGAAGGAACGAGGCAAGTTTTAATTCATTGCCATCGACATAGCGGTGGAGATATTCGACGCAACGGATTTCGTACCGTTTCCACAGAGTTTCGGCCATTCCTCTCGGAAATGTCAGCGGAGAAGTTCACCGTTTTACTGCGTCGCTTTATCGAAGCTCGAAAGGTTGCAGGTGGTGGAGACTGCTGGAGTGAATAGATCAACGCTACCGAATTGTTTGATATTTTCCTACCTGCTCAAAGATCGTGTAAACTATTGTTCAATTGCCTGGAAAAAACCATAAATCTTCTCTGGTAGATTAATCAGAGATTCGGAGAAAAATACTATGGCAATATCTCAGCACACAATTGGCAGAAGAGACGCGTGGAAAATAATTTTTCTGTGCTTGCATCTAACGAGGAAAATCTAACAATAGGCACAGCAAATAAATTTGTTCGGATTGTAAAAAATGTGAAAGAAAAGAATCCTGTAAAAATTGTACAATTTAAATATACAAATTCTTTTTCTTTGATCAATGGCTAATGAGATGTCTGATGAAACATGTTTCTCTCTCCTTATAGTCAAAGTTCAATTATATTAAATATTGTATTGTAAAGTTATATTACATTCAATGAACAACGAGATCTTCAAATTCCTCTTTTAGTAAAACAACTTGGAAATCCTTATGAAAATTTACCAAGTGCAAAACTCCGGCTTAGTATAAACTTTAAAAGATGTCGGGCTCTTGCGCCCAAAAATTTATAATATATTAAAAAATACATGGAACCTTGATGAGCATAATTTTCATAGTAAACTTCTCTGGTTTTCTAAGATCTTCAATTTCTCCAATAGTTGAAAAGTTTGAAATTTCAGTCGAACATAAATTACCACGTGTAAAAATCTGACTAAGTTCCAACTCTCAAAAGTTGACCCACACTAGTGCTAGCAATTGTAATATAGAAAAATGTTCGATTAATTTTTTTTTTCGAGTACTATATTATACTTGAAGGACAGCAGAAAAGGAGTGTGTCATTCGTCTGATTTTTCTTTGTCGAATGACGAACGTATGAGCTACGGAAGAACAAGAAGAAAAATTCAGGAAAACTCAGGAAAATCCAGGAAAACTTAGGAAAATTCAAGAAAATCCAGGAAAACATAGGAAAATCCAGGAAAATTCAAGAAAATCCAGGAAAACATAGGAAAATCCAAGAAAATCCAGGAAAACATAGGACAATCCAGGAAAACTTAGGAAAATTCAGGAAAACTTAAGAAAATTCAGGAAAACTCAGGAAAAATGAGGAAAACTCAGGAAAATTCAAGAAAACTCAGGAAAATTATAACTGGGTAGAAACTAAACTGCAGTCAAGAATAGATTGACATTTTGAAATTGTCCGATATATTTTCGTATCACCCACATCGATCGCTCGAAACTATTTTTTATCAAAGAGACTATAAATTGCCTCGGGTGTAGCGATCCATCTTTAAATGAAAAATTCTTCGCCGTCCGTGGAAAGAGATTATGTAACGTGGAAAATAGAAAATAGATAGGAGGAGGGATGTCTAACCTTTTAGATAGGAAAAGACATCCATTGTAGAGGAGGATCAAGCGTTAACTTCCCGTGGCAGAATCGTTTTAGGTTGCTGAGACCACGACGATTCAAGTGAAAATATTTCGAAAAAGCGCGAGCAAGATAGAAAGATCTGATGATCGATACCGTCTGTGACCTTATATTAGGTTGTTTCAAAAGGTTGTTTCCCTACACCGAATAGAAAAGAAAGAATACAAAGAAAAACCCAGACCTAATCCTAACGAACTTCAAATCGGCGAGGTTATAGATTTTCAATATTTTATTTTTGAGTATCGTGCATTAAAACTGTGCAGAATAAACTGTACTCGTAATCTCGATTTATTTAACGTTTTTTCTCAAATATCTCGAGAAACTAAGACCGAGCGACGGGTGTATGTATAGGAAAACAAATGTTGACCTTGACAACATATTTCAAGGGCAACGCGATCGCAGATGGCCCCCCTTTTCTATATATTTACCAATTGAAAATATAGGGAGTACAGAACATTGAAAATATAGAGAGTACAGAAAATTGAAAATATAGGGGGTACTCAAAATTGAAAATATAGAGAATAGAGAAAATTGAAAATATAGAGAATAGAGAAAATTGAAAATATAGAGAATAGAGAAAATGGAACATGTGGAGGGTGCAGAAAATGGAAAATGTGGAGGGTGCAGAAAATGGAAAATATAGAGGGTGCTGAAAATTGGAAATATAGAGAGTACAGAAAATTGAAAATATAGAGAGTACAGAAAATTGAAAATATAGACAATAGAGAAAATTGAAAATATAGAGAATAGAGAAAATTGAAAATATAGAGAATAGAGAAAATTGAAAATATGGAGAGTACAGAAAATGGAACATGTGGAGGGTGCAGAAAATGGAAAATGTGGAGGGTGCAGAAAATGGAAAATATAGAGGGTGCTGAAAATTGGAAATATAGAGAGTACAGAAAATTGAAAATATAGAGAATAGAGAGATTGCGAAGGATTCAAAGGACGCAGTAAAACAGTGTGTGTCTTTCGTGGAACAAGAGACACGCTCTCTGTCACCGGGAACTCCGTTAACATGCCACAGGAGGATCGTCCGCGATATGGCAGTGGAGACGAGACAGCGCCGAGTAGAAACGAAGCAACGAGACTTGGAAAAGCCGTCGTGGCGCGGCTGGCCGGGACTAGGAACTTTTCCGAGCAGGCCGGGCTAATTAATACGACGGTCGCCGGGTAATTAGCGCGTAATTTGCATCTGATTAAAAGTTAACTGGCGTCGCGAGGCAACCAGGCAGAGCCCAGCCAGCCATCCAGAGAGAGAGAGAGAGAGAGAGAGAGAGAGAGTCTGGCTTCATCTCCTGACCTTCCGACTTCGCTGGTATAATTTTGTTTACCGAGAGCTACCTCGCGAATTTTCGGCCCGCCCTTTCACCGCCCCCTCTTCCTTCAACCCCTTCCCTTCCTTTTCGGGAAAGTGTGTAGAAAAGATAACCGACGTTTGCCTTGGAATAATTACGCTCAGTGTAAGACCCCCGTCACTTGGTATATTCAAATGAACCCGTTATACGGCCCCCGTCGAATTTATTCTGCCAGTTTCGGGTATATTAATTGTACCTTCCTCGGAGCGAACTTTCTGATTTATGGGCCATGTTTAGCATCTGGAGCACGACAACCTCCGTGGAAAACGGAGATAAGGTGCACAAGGTGCTATTGGTCGCTTCTGTTTACTTTCTTATGGTTGCATCGATCTCCGGACATCGGTGTCCCAAAAATAACTACATCATTTCAAAATCGAATCGCCATGGCTGGCGATTGTAAAAAATTATTTAGTCGCTGTATATAATTTTTTAACATTATATAGAGGGTCTAGAAAATTGTTTAGCCACCGAATACAATTTTTCAACCCTGTCTAGGGAGTGTAGAAAATTGTTTAGCCACCGAATACAATTTTTCAACCCTGTGTAGGGAGTGTAGAAAATTGTTCAGCCACCGATTACAATTTTTCAACACTGTCTAGGGACTGTAGAAAATTGTTTAGCAACCGAATACAATTTTTCAACACTGTCTAGGGACTGTAGAAAATTGTTTAGCAACCGAATACAATTTTTCAACCCTGTCTAGGGAGTGTAGAAAATTGTTTAGCCACCGATTACAATTTTTCAACACTGTCTAGGGAGTGTAGAAAATTGTTTAGCAACCGATTACAATTTTTCAACCCTGTCTAGGGAGTGTAGAAAATTGTTTAACCGGCGAATACAGTTTCTGAACCCCACATAATGAATATAAAAATAAATTAAAACAACAGAACAATTCTTGTGCAATTAAATGAACGAATGTACAGTTAAAAATGGAGATTATAAGAAATTACAGAGATTTTAGAACGATGGGCGTAGCAATTTCTCATATTTACTTAATTCGCTGCCACTCACGGTTAATTCGGTTCGCGTGGCGAATTTCATTGGTCGCGGGAATTTTGCTGAAAAGAAAAACTAAAGAAGCACTTGGCCAGCAATCCGCAAAACCCTGCTCGCAGCCTAACGCTAATTGCAGCCGGTTAATGATGTAGGTCGATGGTAATTGTTGCTGCTTGATCGGGCCGCGAGTGGCACCGCGAAAGAAAAATGGCGACCGGGCCGCGAAGCCATTCGCTTTTAACGAGTTAAATGGAACGCATTACCGGACTATATCCGATAAAATCTATAGCGGAAATCCTAGCCGTGTTACAGCACCCGCGTTCCCTGCAAATTGAATCCAGAAAGCATCATATTTCATTACTAAATTCGCGAGAAAGAATTGTTCAAAATTTCTCGAACATTAGCGATTCCCTACAGCATCATCGAAAAGGAGGGGAAATTGTTTTTATTAATTCTATCCAGTAAGCTTTACATTCACAGAATGTCTGCAGAAGAGAATCACTAAATATTTCTTCAACCTTAACGATAACTGACCGAATCAGAAAACGAGGGGAATACGATTTCAATAATCGAACGCAGAAAGATTCATATTTCAGCAATAAATTTACAATTAATTGAAGGAAATTTTCCCAGAGAAAGAATCGCTAATAACTTTGTGAATATTAGTGATTCCTAACAAAAACACAGAAAAAAGGGAGTTTGTTTTAAATAATCAAGTAGACGGTATTCAAACGCAAGAAGTTCCTCGCGGAATTTCGTAACGAGGACGCCTGAACTCGTCGTCAACTATGGTAAAGAGGGAAATTCAATTTTTTCGAATTCAGAAAAAAATGCGTCTTATTCAGAAGTTCGCAGGAAATAGAGCACCGGTTTTTTTTTTACGGGAGAAGAAGTACAATTTTTCTCGGTTAGAAACGAGGAAATTGTTTGAGAGACGACGTAAATAAAATACTTAATAGTTAATGCGCCATTCGTTTAGAATGCGACTTTTAAATGTCAGATAAACGCAGGTGTCCTAATACAAGCAATTTCCTGAGACGGTCACACAGGTTTTGCACACTTTCGCAGGTGAAAATAAAGAGAACATTCTACTTGTTCATAAATTGAACATCCTACTTACGAAAATATGCAGCCTAGATAAAGTAATAAACGATGTCAACCCGAGAGTACAAGGTAATCTTCACGGGACAGAATAAACTACACTCGCGAGGATGGACTTACAAAAATAACGCGCTGGAATTATTTAATAGGAGTGTGTACGGTTGTTCGGTAAGTATAAAGGTACATTCACCGTATGTGTGCAGAATTTGCGAAACTAAATTTATGTTTGAATTTTGCAAGATTGACACGGCGTGACAGTGGTGAAAAAAGATTTTAATCGCTTCTTCCTGTTCGCAGAGAATCAATGAAGTTCTAAAAGTAAAGTGACGAAAGAAATTACCGAGAGGACATGATGCTTCCGCAAATATAGTTGACGAAAGAACTGACGTGTCATTTCTGCAATCTTTTCGGTCAGAAATACGCTTTCCGAGCAAAAGTTGGAGCAGTCGATATTTTTAACACTCCTCGCAATTTTATTTTATATTTTATAATTTTATTATGTTTTTCATTTCCACCGCAATTATTAATTGTACAGTTTAGGAATGACTCCGGTAAGAAATTTATTTTTAACCAAAAGACTCTTCAACACCTTTCATCGGTGCATAAGGCTCCATATCTCCGGCAAAAACGAACAAAACGCAACAGAAAAAATACTGTTACCCTCTCCAAACATAGTACTACAAATCCTAAAATCTTTGCTCACCGCTCCTCACGATTTTATTTTATATTTTATAATTTTATTATATTTTTCATTGCCACCGCAATTATTAATTGTACAGTTTAGGGACTCCGGTAAGAAATTTATTTTTAACCGACAGACTCTTCAACACCTTTCATCGGTGCATAAGGCTCCATACCTCCGGCAAAAACGAACAAAACGCAACAGAAAAAAATACTGTTACCCTCTCCAAACATAGTACTACAAATCCTAAAATCTTTGCTCACCGCTCCTCGCGATTTTATTTTATATTTTATAATTTTATTATGTCTTTCATTGCCACCGCAATTATTAATTGTACATTTCAGAAATGACTCCGGTAAGAAATTTATTTTCAACCGACAGACTCTTCAACACCTTTCATCGGTGCATAAGGCTCCATACCTCCGGCAAAAACGAACGAAACGCAACAGAAAAAAATACTGTTACCCCCTCCAAACATGGTACTATAAAATAAACTTTATGATTTCGGCGCGAGGTTCGATCCTATTAAAAAGCAGCAAATTTGCAATTAAATTATTCTCGACGTTTCGATCCTAGTGTGGACTATTTTCATAGAGGCTTTATTGCGTTTGCTGTGCCAACGGGTTTTTTGTTTTATTTTACCCGTTGGCACAGCAAACGCAATAAAGTCTCTATGAAAATGATCCACACTAGGATCAAAACGTCGAGAATAATTTAATTGCAAATTTGCTGCTTTTTAATAGGATAGAACCTTGCGCCGAAATCATAAAGTTTATTAATATACTTCATTTCGATCGAGAGAAATTACACCGGTATCATAGTACTATAAATCATAAAATCTTTGCTCACCGCTCCACATACTTTTTTCCAAGTAAAAAAATCCCGAAAACGTCCGATTCGACGGTGGCTCCGTCCGAACTAAAAATCAAACGAAAAGTGTGCTTCGGAGTGGTAAAAGTCGTTGAAAATCGTTGAGAGAGGTCTTGGAGGACGTACATCGTGGCTCGAAGTGCGCAATCAAAGGGCCTTCACGCGGTCCGCAATAAAAAGATCCTCGAAGAAATAATTTGCCGTTGAGAGAGAGAAGCGTCGCGAGAAATTGTCCATTCAATGTATCTTCAGAGGTAGAAATAGAGATAGAGATAGATATAGAGGGAGAGAGAGAGAGAGAGAAAAGGGGTGGAACAAGAGGAAGACGAAGAGGGGATTCAGTAGAAGTAGAAAAGAAAGCCGGAGCTCGTTCGTTTCGAAACGAGAAAAAGAGGTGTCCTCCTTAACGTGTAACGAGAGCTTATTGCGGGATTGGTGGCGTCGGGACGCTCACAATTTCGCCGTGGAAAATTCTCCTCTGTCCCTCCGGCGGCGGCTGCGACGGCTGGGGGTTGGCCGGGGCCCGGAAACTTTCCATGGAACTTATTGCCGAACTTATTACCGGAGTTTAAGCCGGCCTCTCGGCCACTTATCGTGGAATCTTCGGCCGACCGGAAGTTTAAAGGGTCGAGTGTGTGCGCGCTCGGAGTTCCGTGGGGTGGGGGAGGGAGCGGACTGGAAAGAAGAGTCGTCGAGGAGACTCGAAAGGTGCGGGGGCACAGATAAAAAGAGTCGCAATAAGCGACGACGACCCTCGCTTGTCTCGAATTTTCTCTCCACTTCGGGATATTACATTTCCTCTGCTTTATTCCCTTCTCTCACGCCGCCCGAACCCACCCTTTGCCTCCAGAACAACGCCCCTAACTCGTTCGGAATGGTTTTGGACTCTCCTGAGGTCGGAACCATACGAATTTATGGCTCGTGAGTTTGTTTCCGATGGTTTTTAGTGTTTAATTGATTTGGGGGTGTTTTGTTTATTGCCGGGAGAGAGGGTGAAACTATTTTGGCACGATGTTCAGTCACGTTCGGTTTCGCAAATTTTTCTTGTGAATTTGTACAATTTTTGTTGTCTTAGTTGGACAAATCGTCGTTTATGATTTTCGTATTTTAACCCTTTGCACTCGGAGCTATTTCAACTAAAAAACCAAACATTTCTTCTAACCTAGAATATTTCCATTGTACACCATTCTTTTTTAATTATATGCGTACGAAACTGATATAGTACCTCATGCAATATTGAAATGTTTAGTAATTTATTACATACAAACAAATTTAATTATTTAAACAATATTCTGAATAATGGCAATTTATGGCGGCGCCTCAGAGTCGCCGTTCGAGTGCTAAGGGTTAATATATTTATCGCTTCGGGAATGCCAACTCCCGTTTTCATTGTGTCCAATCGATGTATCAGGTGGGGAAAATTAATTCGTAGCCCTCCATTCTTGTATTTGTCGATTATTTAGAAACAATCAAAATATACAGGGTGGTCCGTGCAACTTGTACACCTTGAATATTTCTGTTACTTCGAAAGATATAGAAAAATGATGTCGTCTAGTATCGTCGGACTCGATTTAATAGTAATGTAAGCGACGTGAGAGAAAAAGGACTATCGTCAGACGTCAAAAAGGATTCTCTCTCTCGCGCATTGCAAAAGAGAGCAATATATCGTGTGCTCGAGCACGTTTCTCTTGGGAACCGTCGCCGTCTCGACGGCATTCGATCCGTTCAGGCCTCGGACCCTAAACGCCGAAGAAGCGGCGCATCCGAGAAGTCACGATCGCCAACCCTCGCGAAAGCGTTTCTGGGTCTCAGACAATGGGAGGATGTGACGTATCGCGTTTTCTGAACGGAGAAAGCGAAAAGAATGCGAGATGGTAGTCGACGACATGACGGAAAAAGAGAAAAAGAGAGAGAGAGAAAGAGAGAGAGAGAGAGAGGGGGGGACAGCGAGAGCACGCGGGCGATGATAATTGAGTAGAAGAGGCAAGGACAGTTCGAGTGGCTCTCTCACGGCACGAGGCACTTGGCCATCCACTTATGTAATTGTGCTCGTAATCCCATCCCACGTAACTTCGTCAACCGCGTGTGCACGATGCACCGATGCACCGTGCGCACCACCGATGCAAGCGCAAAAAAACCGCAGAACTCGCCCGGCCGCGTCTCTCTCTCTCTCTCTCTTTCTCTCTCTCTCCCTCTCTCTCTCTCTCTCTCTCGCTTCCTCTCTCTCTCTTCCTCTCTCTCTCTGTCTCTCTCTCTCGCTTCCTCTCTCTCTCTTCCTCTCTCTCTCTCCCTCTCTCTCTCGCTTCCTCTCTCTCTCTCCCTCTCTCTCTCTCTTCTCTCTCTCTCTCTTTCTCTCTCTGTCTTTCTCTCTTCCTCTCTCTATCTCTTCCTCTCTCTCTCCTCTCTCTCTCTCTTTCTCTCTCTCTCCCTCTCTCTGTCTTTCTCTCTCTTTCTCCCTCGCCGGGGCGCAACTCGAGTGGAGGAGAAAAAGAGAGAGAAAACTGAGAAAACACGCGAGACGATAATCCCGTAATTTCGCACGGTGGCTAATAGTTTTTACCGGATCAAATCTCGTTAGGTGCCTCGCGAACATTGATACCGACGCTTTCTACACGTTGATCTGTGATTTTTCTGGGACGGTTTTTTGGCTCTACCTTGAAATTGGTTCTTTGTAACGCTGTTTACTGGACCCGGCGATTGGATTGCGGTTATTCGCACGTTTATAGTACGTACGTGCGTCTGTGAAATGGAAGATAGTGGTTGTATGAACACGTCGACTGGGGAATTATTTGTAGAAATTTAAAGTTAATTTTTTCAATTAGTGTATTCGCTGTACCAAATTTGGTTGGTGCGTGGAAAAGTACAAGGAGGTTGGTAGTAGAGTACATTGTATTCTATATCTTAGTTTTTCAATTTGTATTTCGATCAATAAATTATATTATATAGTACGTTTTATAGAATTTTTGAGGTTGTTAAGTTTAGGCTGAAACTGTTAAGTGAAATTAAAGGCACTTTGCTCTCGAAGCTGTTTCAAATACAAAAATCGAACGTTTCTTCTGAACTGGAATGTTTCGTTTGTATATGGTAAATAAAATAGGGATATTTATCCATTTGTGACATGTGGAGGAGATTTGTAAAATGATAGAAGCTCTATGTCCCAAGAAATGGGGTAAAATAGTGTTAGAAATTAATAGCGATGATTTCAACTGAAAAATCATTTTCCACAACTATCTAATTGAAGCTCAATGCTTGCGAAAATGGGGTAAAATACTGTTAGAAATGAATAGTAATCATTTCAACTGAAAACTAGTTTTCCACCCTATCTAATTCAAGCTCGATGTCCCCGAAAATTGAGTCAACTGGTAATAGAAGTGAATAGTAATTTTCTTATACCGTTAAATTGAAGATTAGTATCCTAAAATGGTGTCCATTTCCTGCATCGTCTAATTAAAGATCAATGTTCTCAAATTATATTACTGATCTATTAATGATCTATTAATGGTTTCATTCACTATTTTCAAGAGTTCTATTTGCAAGATTTCGAGAATGAGGATCAGAGGCTTAGTCACTTTTCCAACCAATTACAGTGGAGGACGAAGAACTATAGAGAAATTTCATTGCTAATCTCGTGGCAAATATTTGATATCGAGTCCACGTGTCACTCTCATGGGACTTGGAGACGACAGATGAATCCCATGGATAATCTACTCGAGCAATTTTGTGTTGGCTACGAGTTTCAGACACGAAACTTCGTGCGAAGACTGAGAAGACGAATCCTACAGACGGAGATATTTTACTGATCTCAGTGAATTAACGTTGGAGACCATATTTTTTAATAACTGGGATAAAAGCTCACGTATCATTAATATACTAGAACATACTAGAATATGCTAGAATATACTAGAATATACTAGAATATACTAGAATATACTGGAATATACTGGAATATACTAGAATATACTGGATTATACTGGATTATACTGGATTATACTGGAATATACTGGAATATACTGGACTATACTGGACTATACTGGAATATACTGGAATATACTAGAATATACCAGAATATACTCGAATATACCAGAATACACTAGAATATACCAGAATATACCAGAATATACCAGAATATACTCGAATATACCAGAATACACTAGAATATACCAGAATATACCAGAATATACCAGAATATACCAGAATATACCAGAATATACTCGAATATACCAGAATACACTAGAATATACCAGAATATACCAGAATATACCAGAATATACCAGAATATACCAGGAATATACCAGAATATACCAGAATATATCAGAATATACCAGAATATACCAGAATATACCAGAATATACCAGAATATACCAGAATATACCAGAATATACCAGAATATACTAGAATATACCGGGATATAATAGAATATACAAGAATATACTAGAATATAGTAGAATATACTAGAATATACTAGAATATACTAGAATATACTAGAATATAGAAAAGAACACATAACATCTAATAGAAAAATAAATCTTTTTCGATTCCACTTTTTTGTCAAATAATTCACAAGAATCTATATAAAAATGTGTCGCCTAGCTAACAACAAGATCAACTCTCTATTTTTCTAAAAAAAATCATTCTACATAAGTTTAGCTAAGAATTAATTTGTATGCATGCATGAGAGAGAATTTTCTCCTAAGACAAGGGATTTTGTTCTCAGTAACAACGAGATGACGCATTCAGTAAGTTTGAGGTGTGAAAATGCAGGGGAGTGCATCGCTGCAGCGAGATCCAGCTACAAGAAAGTGTGCACAAAGTTCGCCGTTTAAATAAATTGTTAATCCCTTCGAACGAACGTGTCCCAACAACGATCCCACGATTTTATCGAGTCGACTTCAGAGGGTTGGGAACGAACCTCACGATTCGATTACCTTCCAAAATAATCTGCGGTAAACCCAGAGATCCCAAGGCGCGAAACTTTCTCCTCTTATCTTCATCCTCGAAGTTTTGCGCGTTCATTTGTAACACTAAGTAGTGCATTCGCCGAGTCGAATGTTAGTTATAGCTCACGCGTTCCTTGCTAGAGATAAGCGGCACTACTCTAGCAACTACCTTCAGTAAACTGGCGAAGATGTACTCGAACTTTATGGAAAGAATGTCTGTGTTGTTTCGTTCCTTCAAATTTTCAGCTGCGGAAACAATGCTGTGCAAAAGCGCTAGTCCATCTGTTGTGTCGACAAATTCGTTTGAAACTATAAATGAACTTTCAATTCAGCCTTCCATGTTTTCAAAAAAATTCCAAAGTAACTATTAGTTTCAAGACAAATTAAATTAAGTTGAAGTTAGTTGTACGAAATAGAGGTTACATGAAAATGCGTTTCCTCTTTTAATGATTTTGATATTTTGAGAATCATACAATTACATCTGTCAATTTTTTAATGTGTTTGCAGTTTTATATTTGTCCAATCATGAATATATAAAATCCGCAGTCTAATAATCACGATCGATTTTTGACTTTACAGGATATTTAAAAAATGTTTAAATCAATAGAAACAGTCTGAACAGATATATTGTGGTTATGATTATAACTGGGACATTTAAACAATGCTATGCAAAAGTGCAAGTCTCTCCATTATCACAGAAAATTCTTTTTCCCTATTAATGAACTTGAAAACTTTCGAATTCATCCATGTTCTCAAAAAAAAAAAATTTTCAAAAGCTGCTATTACTTTTAAGACCATAAAAAAATCAAACAATTTATAATCACGATCGATTTTTGAATCTCCATGCTATTTAAAATTCCTTTTCCATATTAATGAATATATACTGAAAATTTTCGAATTCATCCACGTCCTCAAAAAAAAAATTTCCAAAATCAGCTATTACTTTTAAGACCATGAAAAAATCAGACAATTTATAATCGCGATTGATTTTTGAGTCTCCAAGCTATCTAAAATTCCTTCTCTCTATTAATGAACTTAGACTGAAAATTTTCGAATTCATCCATGTTCTCAAAAATAATTTCCAAAAGCAGCTATTACTTTTAAGACCATCAAAAAATCAGACAATCTATAATCACGATCGATTTTTGAGTCTCCAAGCTATTTAAAATTCCTTTTCCCTAATAATGAATATAGACTGAAAATTTTCGAATTCAACCATGTTTTCGGAAAGAAAAAAAATTCCAAAAGCAGCTACTGCTTTTAAGATTATCAAAAAATCAGACAATTTATAATCACGATTGATTTTTGAGTCTCCAAGCTATCTAAAATTCCTTCTCTCTATTAATGAACTTAGACTGAAAATTTTCGAATTCATCCACGTCCTCAAAAAAAAAAAATTTCCAAAAGCAGCTATTACTTTTAAGACCATCAAAAAATTAGACAATCTATAATCACGATCGATTTTTGAGTCTCCAAGCTATCTAAAATTCCTTCTCCCTATTAATGAACTTAGACTGAAAATTTTCGAATTCGAACCATGTTTTCGGAAAGAAAAAAAATTCCAAAAGCAGCTACTGCTTTTAAGACCATAAAAAATCAGACAATTTATAATCACGATTGATTTTCCAAGCAATTTAAAAAACGTGTAAGTCAACAGAAATAGCCCGAAGAGGTGTATCGTTATCGGGATCATAACCGAGCCGACCATAAACGCAGAAATAATGGGAACAAGACCACGTAAGAGATCTGGCGTTGTTCCGATTAACGAAGAGCACTCTGTCAATCTTCAAATTCCGCGAGAAATGGAATGAGCACTCACCTCATAGGCTTGAAAAGCGCCTGCATGTACGAATAGTTGATCTCGAGCTTGAGCTGCGTGCCGCCCTCTTTCTGAACTGTGAACAAAAAGAACAAGATTTCAGTTTGTTTATTCGACAACCAACGAGTGAAAAAAGAAGCTCAACCCTCTGCCGCATATCCCAGTCGCGGGAGGGGAACACGTAAATTGCTTAGTAGATTTTCGGCTCGATTTCACCGGAACGATCGAGATTTTCGATTCGATCGGGTCCGCTTCGATTAAGCCACCCGCCTAATTGCACTCGGCCGGCGAGCAGATATCAAGCAATAATCAGCAGAGTGAATTTGTCGAGCACCAATCCCGAACACGCTTGCTTCACTCTTATCGGCCTCGAACCGTTCGACAAAATCGCCCGTCGTTCCCATGAAAAGCACTTTTAATTGATTAATTTTGCTAATGGTACTCTCGCCGTTAATCCTGCAAAAAATAATCTTAACACATTGTTTAACCGTGATCATTTCACAATATTTAAAACATCTACGATCCACAGCTATTGATTTCGTAATGCAGCTTTTAGTTGCAATACCAATTTCGATCGGAAATCGATTATATCGATTTAGAAAATTTTCTAGTCGAAGTGCACAAATTAACACTTTATTTACCGGAAGCCTATTAATCATCTTTTTAATAGCTGTGCTGTACTAAAAAGAACCTTAAAAATCATCTTTTACATAATAATCCCAAACGAAATAATTAGATTACATTACTGAAGGTAACTAGTTGGATCACAATTGAAATTGCTACTGCTGTCCACGGATTCATTAAAAAATCCTTAGCCATGGACCATAGACGTTCGAAAATTATGAAATAAACGCCGGTAAATAATGTGTTAATTTCACTATTTGCAACTCGATAGTTCTCTCTAAGGCACCACTACAAATTACTATGCTAAACAATTCCCCACACTTGTGAATGTCTTTGTGTTTAGTAAATTGCTAATATTTTAATTTTAATAAAGAGCTTTCTTTTTCGATACTGGTCTAGCATATTTGTCAAGTTTCTGGGAAACGACAGCATGCTAATTCCGCGTTAGCATGCCGTTCCATATTCGGTCAGTTTTCTTTAGAGTACGGCGGAGGTTGTAACGATTTTTTCGCGAAGCGGAGAAATTCTTGGCAGAGATGTGCACGGAGGTGTATCGATCGGTCGTTCACTGTGTCAATTTCAGAAATGATGTATGCCTAATTTAGGTACCAGCCGCGCAGGTTACCCGTGGTCGATTTATCACGCGCGGCAATTAATCGTCGACATGCTGTCGCGTCGCGCAAGTCATTGACTCGAACTACTTACGGTGACCGGACCGCATTAACGCTTTGACCGGCGTGTCCCCCACGTATAGCCGACACGATTCTTCCGTCAATCTTCCTGATTAACGTTGCAGAAATTACTCCGGAACTGACCGCAAAATTTTGTTCATTCCCGCAGACCTCAGCCGTCAATCTTCCAATAAAACAATTTCTTTTCTTGGTTGGCCTTGCATGGAATAAAACGTTTCTCACGTCCTCACGTTAAAATAAGAAACATAATAATTACACTGTGGATTATTTGTGCAAAATACAAATTTTCAAAATTTATGGTAAGAGAAAAATGACAAATTTTCAAAGCTTCCACATTCAAGCTTCCACATTCAAGCTTCCACATTCAAGCTTATAAATTCAAGCTACCATATTCAAGTCTCCATATTGAAGTCTCCATATTCAAGCCTCCATATTCAAGCTTTCATATTCAAGCTTCCATATTCAAGCTTCCATATTCAAGCTTCCATATTCAAGCTTTCATATTCAAGCTTTCATATTCAAGCTTTCACATTCAAGCTTCCATATTTAAGCCTCCAACTTCTAAGCTTCCATATTCAAGCTTCCATATTGAAGCTTCCACATTCAAGTATGATTCCATTGATGTAAACTCTGAAGGACATTGGAATTCTTCCGAAGGTCGTTTGAAGGTCAACATATTGCACATGTTCGAATTTCTTTTTCCATCAGTTACAGCATTGTACCAATCGAAGCGAATCCATTCCATTTAAAAAGTCAATAATATCGTTGAAATTTCGGAAAATATAACCAAGAGAAAAAGATCTTTTCTATCGCGATAATTACCTGTTGGAATCAAACATTTTGTTCCCTATATATTTTTCCCGTATCGCTAAAATCAAATAAGATATTTTAGGTGAAAATCTTAGGTGACTAGGCTTGTAGAGTTATAAGAACGTTCCGTTGTCCGAGGTTTAATAGCTAACGAAAAATTAATATCGACGGAAGAAAGACTCTAGAACGAGTGAAAAGAAAAAAAGGAACTCAAGAAATGCCGGAGGGTGAAAAAGTTGGGAAAGTTAGCGTGATTTCCTTAAGGGAAGCAAACGAGGCGACTTCAACGCGGAAAATACAGAGTGGGAAATCAGGAGGACAATCAAAAATTTCTGTTTTAACGAATTGAATTCCTGGGAAAGTTTCGGGTTCGAGATCATTGCCGAGATTCCGCGCTGATTAAACGTCTAATTTCGTGGATCGTGAATACGTATCGAAATCAGCTTTCAGAGTATCGAATCCCGGCATCCACTCTCTCTACTCTCGGATTTCTTCCGGCTGTCTCTCTCTCTCTCTCTCTATCGCTCTCTGCGCGCAATTTAATTATTGTTTAGCAACTTGGATCGACCCGCTTTGTCACCGAGATGCCCGAACGGCGTCTTTGTCCCACCCATCCTTTTGATCGACGATCTAATTTCCTACGGCAGCCCGATACTGCTTAATAATTGGATCCCAGGCGACCGGAGACTCCTTGGTGCTGATTTAACTTCGTTCCCCCACGCCACGCGATTTGTTTAACAAACTGTCATCGGGGATCCGATCACGACGAAAACCGTCGTTATTCTCTCTCTGCTTTTCGATTTTATTCGCCCATCTTGTTGCGCGTCTTTTACTAAATACAATGACTCTGTTAAACATTCGGACACTCTTAAAACAAGACGATAACATTTTTAGTAGTGGAATCTGCGACTTGAATTTTAATTTAGAGAAGTTAGAACAGATAATTTACTACGTGACGCGGGAAAAAAAACTTTTGAAGAAATTGTAATTAGTCGGAATTTCAGAGGAAATTCTAGAAAAGAAATACACTAAATAATGAAAATAATGATAATAAAAGTATACAAATGAAAAGGTTGGTAATATATTTGATGGAACAATAACCAAACTAACACAGCAGCAAGAATAACCCATGCAACATGAAAAGAAAAAAAACTTTTAAAGAAATTGTAATTGGTCGAAATTTCAAAGGTAATTCTGGAAAAGAAATACACTAGATAATAAAAATAATGATAATAAAAGTATACAAATGAAAAGGTTGGTAATATATTTGATAGAACAATAACCAAACTAACACAGCAGCAAGAACAGCCCATGCAACAAGAAAAGGAACAATGGTCGTAGCGGGACAATGAAAAATTCTTGTTCTAGGACAATTTGCGAATAACGCGCTATAGAACTAGCAACAATTGAACGATACAGGATTGTTAGCATTGCGGAGATCGTAGATACGGTATAATAGCGGTGTTATTTCGTGGGAAAACTGGTGTCGGATAGTAGTTTAATAATTGATAGCCGACAACGAAGCGCCTTATCTCTGGGTAACCGCAAGAGAGAGCGAGAGAGAGAGCGAGAGAGAGAGAGAGAGAGGAGAGAGAGAGAGGAGGGAGAGAGAGAATGAGAAAGATCGGTTCGGTACGACATTCGCACTGCCTCGGAATAGAAAAAGAGAGTTCGAAGCGCGCGGATAGTACGAATGTGCACGGTGAATATAAATAATCGAGCGTCGAGAGCCGACACGACGATCGAGCCGGAAATTGCGCGTGCAACGCCGTGCCAGCTCTAATTTTAAAACGTTCCGCTCCGAGACCGCTATCTGTTTCGCTCTTTCTACCGTGTTCCGATCGCGGCATTGTTAGTCAATGAACCGTGTCCCAGCAATTACTAAGCACAAAGCCACGGTCACAATAACACCGGCTAATCGACCGGCTTCATGGGCCGGAGAGAAATTAATTCGAACAGAGAAGATCATTTCCAGATTAATTTTATGCCCCCGTGTACGTCTAATTTCACATCTGCGTCCACATTTCATTTCGTGTTTCAATATCGCACTGAAATCCTGATCTCAATACACCTCACATTTTTATGCTATTATAAAAATTGTCTAGTTTAACCCAGACCTAATCCCGATGTTGTCATTAGACTCCAGATTTGTGTGTAATAATAAAAATTGTCTGGATGTTCTCATTAAACCTCAGATTTTTATGCAAATATAAAAATTGTCTGGATTGACCCAGACCTAATCCCGATGTTGTCATTAGACTGCAGATTTGTATGTAATAATACAAATTGTCTGGATTAACACAGACCTAACCTCGATGTTGTCATTAGACTGCAGATTTGTATGTAATAATAAAAATAGTCTGGACTAACTGCAAGACACCGTAGTTTTGAATCTTAATTGAAATTGGAATCGACATTGGAATCGACATTGGAATCGACATTGGAATCGACATTGGAATCGACATTGGAATCGACATTGGAATTGACATTGGAATCGACATTGGAATCGACATTGGAATTGACATTGGAATCGACATTGGAATCGACATTGGAATTGACATTGGAATCGACATTGGAATCGACATTGGAATTGACATTGGAATCGACATTGGAATCGACATTGGAATTAACATTGGAATCGACATTGGAACTAATATTGGAATTGACATTGGAACTGACATTGTAATTGACATTGGAACTGACATTGAAATTGACATTGGAATTGACATTGGAATCGACATTGGAATTGACATTGGAATCGACATTGGAATCGACATTGGAATTAACATTGGAATCGACATTGGAACTAATATTGGAATTGACATTGGAACTGACATTGTAATTGACATTGGAACTGACATTGAAATTGACATTGGAATTGACATTGGAATCGACATTGGAATCGACATTGGAATTGACATTGGAATCGACATTGGAATCGACATTGGAATTGACATTGGAATCGACATTGGAATCGACATTGGAATTGACATTGGAATCGACATTGGAATCGACATTGGAATTAACATTGGAATCGACATTGGAACTAATATTGGAATTGACATTGGAACTGACATTGTAATTGACATTGGAACTGACATTGAAATTGACATTGGAATTGACATTGGAATCGACATTGGAATCGACATTGGAATCGACATTGGAATCGACATTGGAATTAACATTGGAATCGACATTGGAACTAATATTGGAATTGACATTGGAACTGACATTGGAATTGACATTGGAACTGACATTGAAATTGACATTGGAATTGACATTGGAATCGACATTGGAACTGACATTGGAATCGACATTGGAACTGACATTGGAACTGACATTGGAATTGACATTGGAATTGAAATTGTTTCTTTTTTCTAACCCTGGACAATCATTTGTGCAAATTGACTATTGTAATGTCGGATGATTCACTAAAGTAATACATTCAATACTAAATGAAATTATTTCATTTCATGTTTCGTTCTTCTTCACAAGGTACAATTTTTTAGTCGTTTAATAAAAAGTGTTATAATTATATACTCATTGTTTGAATTGGCGTCTTTATTTTTAGAGATGATAAATATTAAACATAGTGTGCACGTGTGCGTGATCTTTGAGCGTCTATTTCGTGCTAAAATTAAAAGTCTATATGTGGTGTAGTACTGTTTAAAAAATTGATAAAGTATTCCTTCAATAAATAATGAATTGATACCTCGAACGACGTGAAGGGTTTATTTGAAACAATGGTCACGAGTCACGAGTAAATTTCCTGTGACACAAGTCTGGTAAATTAATTGATCGATGAAACAGTAGATTAATTGACGGTGCCGTAGAACAAAGCGCAGAATTTAACAACCATTGGTAGAACTATAGATTTCATGAGCCTCGAAGTTTCAACGATTGAATTATTCAATACTAAAGATTCAGCAACTCCAGAAAGTTAACGTTCATCCTCTTTTCGCCTTATCTTTCCCTGCATTTAATACTAGGTTTACGGAGCACTAAAATTGATTATTTTACATTGCTTTATAAAAATAATAAAATTGTATTTACTTAGATCTTCAGCAATTTTTATGGTAATATATACACAAAAAAAATAAATCTATAATTCCTCACGAATGCCTCCCTACACTCTTGATAATGGTAAATTAAAAATTTTCGAATCCGTCATTTTGACGGGCCCCGTAAATCTAGTGTTAGTGTCGAAGGTTCGAGCGATGTTTTTGTTTCTTAATTACTCAAAAGTCGAGGAACTTGCGCGCGAGTGCACGGCAAACGAAGGGTGCGGTGCTTGGAGGAGAATATATATTTTTATAAACGACTAAATTAATTTTTCCCGCGAGGTATACACCCCGGTCTCTCTTCGTGAAAAGGGGATTCTGCCTGGGGAAAGCCGATTCGTTGCGAGAAAATTTAATAAAGGTCCACACACGCGGCTTATCATCCATTATTTCGCCCGAGGAAAAATTCCGAGCACGATTTGCGTGCACTGTCGTTCGCGAAAATTTATATTACACCGGGCCTCGATCGTTTGCGATACTCCCTCGGGGAACGAGAGATCGATATCGACCAAGAATTTCGATTATTATACGTCGCGCGGGAAATATGACGTCTGACCAGTGGCGTCCAATTCCACTGAACCACATCCGCTAACTTATCCACAGCGACTGTTTCGCGAATACCGTTGTAAACAATTTATTTTTCCCTGTTTAAAACTTCAGACCCTTTTTTATTGGAGCTCTCAAAATGTAAAGTGAGTTTTTTGGAAAAGGAAATTGAAGTATAACAGCGTTCGTTTTAGATACAAGCTAAGGAAGCCGTTCGGTATTCAGGGCTTTGGTAAGAAATGGTGTCGTAAATAATTAATTTTAAGATGTAAAAATTTGAGATCTTCTTTATTGTGGTTATTAGAGTGTCGAACATGATCTCTTGAAATATAAATTTATCTACTGTAACGTTTGTTTTAGATATAAAATGATAAAGATAATCTAAATTGTTCAAGGTAGAGACTTTTGCAAGTATATGCTTCTATAATTTATTCTTGTTTGTAAAAATTTAATACCTTCTTTGTCAAACTCTCTAAGGTATAAACTAAGTCTCCCGCAAGGAAAAATTGAAGTACTATAACGTTTGTTCTAAGTACAAGACGCAGAAGATGCTCCAAATCATCGAGACTCGAGATCTTCGCAAATAAATTTATAAATAATTTATTCCTGTTTGTAAAAATTTAAGACCTTCTTTATCAAACTCTCTAAGGTATAAACTAAGTCTTCCGTAAAGAAAAATTGAAGTACTATAGCGTTTGTTCTAAGTAAAAGTCGCAGAAGATGCTCCAAATCATCGAGACTCGAGGTCTTCGCAAATAAATTTATAAATAATTTATTCCTGTTTGTAAAAATTTAAGACCTTCTTTATCAAACTCTCTAAGGTATAAACTAAGTCTCCCGTAAAGAAAAATTGAAGTACTATAGCGTTTGTTCTAAGTAAAAGTCGCAGAAGATGCTCCAAATCATCGAGACTCGAGATCTTCGCAAATAAATTTATAAATAATTTATTCCTGTTTGTAAAAATTTAAGACCTTCTTTATCAAAATGTCTAAGGTATAAACTAAGTCTCCCGCAAGGAAAAATTGAAGTACTATAGCGTTTGTTCTAAGTACAATACGCAGAAGATGCTCCAAATCATCGAGACTCGAGATCTTCGCAAAAGTATTTATAAATAATTTATTCATGTTTATAAAAACTTGAGACTATTTTTATCGAACTGCCTAAACTGCGAACTAAGTCTCCGCAAAGAAAACTTGCAGTGCTATAGAGAGCTTACGTCGAATGGAAAACGTAGAAGGAGATCGAAACCGTTGAAAATCGAGATTTTCGCAAATACTCCTTCAAAAAATTTATTTTTCATTATAAAAATTCAAGACCTTTTCTATCGACTTCCCAAAGATATATTCTAAACCTCTCAGAAAGAAAAGTGAAAATACCACAGCGTTTCATTCAGATAAAATAATTAAAAGTCTTTTGAAATTGCTGAAGCTCGAGACACGCTCCCCATTCGAGGTCCATTAAAAATTAATAAAACAATTATTATACACAAAAGATGCTCACCAACGTGGACAATAGGCTTGTTCGCAATTTCCCACAGCAGCTGATCCACGTATCTCGAGTTCACCGGGTACAGTTCCGTTCTGGAGATCTGCAAATGGAACCTCTCAAGAGCGGAGCTGTTCTTCCTGGAACAGAAACGCGAACGAATTAATTAGTTTTTATTAAAAGATTCTCTTCTGATTGCTTCTGCGGTGTTGTAATTAAATAGAAAAACAGATGGGAGGAGGGAAACATAAACGAAAGTGAGAATTCATGGATGAATTTGTTCGCCGGATGTATTCGATTCACGGAGGAAGCGTCGCGCGTCGTTCTTATGCGAGCGCGATGATTCAGTGAACGTAATTCGTGGCCTTTTAAAATGCATGGAATGCAGTCACGAGTCTGGCCCCTCGTTCCGCGTCCTGTCCAAGGGTTTGCCGGGCTGTCCGATAGGCTATCCCTTGGAGAACGAGGGTGTTTCCCATGGTGGTACGTGAATACCATTAAGGGATGGCCTCGGCTTATCTCCTGGCTGAGACGGGGGTTTACTCGTACGCGTGACACGCGTCCACGAGAGTCTGGATTTTCTTCTCCAGCCTTTGCAGTGTTTGGTCGTTTTAATACTGTGTCTACAGTTTTCGGAAAATGTTATCTTTGAATTAATGTGCCAACCTTTTGCAAACTGGAAACACCACGGTATGTATTAGAGTGCGGATCTTCGTGCAAAATAAAGATGTACCGCGTCGTTCGTGGGAAACAGGAGTTAAATGAAAATTTATTACATCCCACGTAATTAATATTGAAAACAACGTAAGCGTTGTGAGTATGAATAATTCCTGAGAGTTGGTACGAATGATTGGGGATATTTGGTTGGCACGTAACAAAGTTCCTTTTTATATTTAGTTTATACTCAATGTATAGTCATTTGCAATAGTGTACACTGAGCCTAACAAATACAGGGTGTCCCATTTAAGTTGAGATTGTAAACAATCTCGAGGACATGTGATTTAAAAAAGACAAACTGACATATGTCCTTTAGTGTTTTGAGTGAGGAGACAAATTGCACTATTAGTTTTCTAATTCTTGTGCTTTTTCAAGGTTATTTCAAGGTCAATTTGTCTTTTTTATCATAAACCCATATTTTTTATTTTGGAATCATATTCTATGTAAAAAAATGCACAAATTTTGTTTGAAACATTTTCTTGTAAGTTTGTAAGAACTTTATTATGTGTTCATGAGTCTTTTATTAAACGAATTATTTTCATAGATATTTTTTCTAATCTCTTATAGTTTCATAGATCATCTAGGAAATTTCATTATGAATGCATAAAAATCTGCAGTATAGTAAGTACAATGCTTGAGATCAATGAATTATTTATTCAATGTATTAATCTCAATCTATTCAAATTATTATTAAAGCCACAGAGAAATTTCTGTTTGACTCGTGTTCATTATAATCGATGCAAATAATTTTGATTATGCATACAAAATTCGCAGTTTAAATATTACAGAGAATTTGGAAAAGTTATATCGCACACTTATAATTTAGAAACAAGCAAATCATAGTAACTGAACTTGCCTATCAGCGAGTAAGAGATTGCAGAGGAACAGCACGGACAAAATTCGTTTAAACAGCCGAGAACCGGCAAGATGAAAAATAGTAGGTCTTTATAGAGGGTGAAACCAATCCCGTGCCGATACAAGGAACAGTAAGAAGCTCTCGAGGGTCCAGCAATTTCGCGAGAAAACCGCGAACACAAAAATCTGCGCGAAGTTTGTGCGCGCCGCTTTAGAAGCTCTTTCTTCTCGACCCCGGATTCTGTCTGTGCAATTTGCATACGGCCGCCAAGTGGAATCGAAAGAGGAAACGGAAAAGAAAGAATGAAAGAAGAAAGAAAGAGGCCGAAAGAGAAAGAGCGAGAGAGAGAGAGAGAGAGAGGTTGTTACACGGCTGGTGGTCCAGAGGATCCCACCGGTTCAGCAGAAAATCTTCACCTTCGGTCTCCTCGTTTTTTCCGTGGGAAAGCAAGCCAGACGATGGCCGAGCCACCCCCTGCGGCTTGCATACTAACCACTCGACGACGCCGCGTTAAACCTTCGTGAATTATCTCGAGATTCGACGGACGGAGGGGATGAACTTCCGGGAGACATTCGTCTCGACCTCCCCTACCTCAAGAATCCTGTTGTTCCCTTGGAAAATCATGCTAGCTAATGGTATTCGATAGTAAAAGCTATTATGTCCTCGGAAAATTATTCTACTCTGTGGAAAATTATTCTACTCTCTGGAAAATTATTCTACTGCTGTGGAAAATTATTCTACTGCTGTGGAAAATTATTCTACTGCTGTGGAAAATTATTCTACTGCTGTGGAAAATTATTCTACTCTGTGGAAAATTATTCTACTGTGTGGAAAATTATTCTACTCTGTGGAAAATTATTCTACTGTGTGGAAAATTATTCTACTGTGTGGAAAATTATTCTACTCTGTGGAAAATTATTCTACTCTGTGGAAAATTATTCTACTCTGTGGAAAATTATTCTACTGTGTGGAAAATTATTCTACTCTGTGGAAAATTATTCTACTCTGTGGAAAATTATTCTACTCTGTGGAAAATTATTCTACTGTGTGGAAAATTATTCTACTCTGTGGAAAATTATTCTACTCTGTGGAAAATTATTCTACTCTGTGGAAAATTATTCTACTCTGTGGAAAATTATTCTACTCTGTGGAAAATTATTCTACTCTGTGGAAAATTATTCTACTCTGTGGAAAATTATTCTACTCTGTGGAAAATTATTCTACTCTGTGGAAAATTATTCTACTCTGTGGAAAATTATTCTACTCTGTGGAAAATTATTCTACTCTGTGGAAAATTATTCTACTCTGTGGAAAATTATTCTACTGTGTGGAAAATTATTCTACTCTGTGGAAAATTATTCTACTCTGTGGAAAATTATTCTACTCTGTGGAAAATTATTCTACTGTGTGGAAAATTATTTTATTCTGTGGAAAATTATTTTACTCTGTGGAAAATTATTTTACTCTGTGGAAAATTATTCTACTCTGTGAAAAATTTTTAATAACGCAGAGAAATGTGTAATGAAGGGGGAAAAGAGTGAAACTGAATAGAAAAGAGTAGAATAGCGCAGAAAATATCGCAGAAAAGAGTGCAATAAGTATCCTGCGGAGTATTATGCAGAATAAAAATTGCCACAGTTGACTGCATGCAATACAAGTTAAATGAAAGTGTATTTATTCTTTAAATAATTTTAATAGTAACTTGATAAAATTCTTGAATCCTGGTCCTGCCAAGATAATTTTGTATTGCATTCATTCAATTTTGTAATAAATGCATGAGCTCAGCAGTCTAACAATAACTCGGGTAACAGTATCCACAATGTCACAAAAACAAGGGAAATAGCGCAGAAAAGAGTGGGATAATGCAGAAAAGAATAAAATAGCACAAATAATAGTGCAGAGAATAACGTAAAAAATGGTGCAGGAAGTCAGTACGCATTCATCTTATGAATTCAGCTCCACGACCAGCATGCAACTTTTCTCGACTCTCGCTATAATCTCCATACTATAATTTGATTCTAATAAAATCCTGGGCACTCGATAGCAAACTCGGTATTCGGACGTCTGTTCTATAAATTTTCCAGGAATTTTCATAACGAGTTCCAGGCAAGCGTGCGGTCGTAAAAGTTGTTTTTCCTGAAAACTTTATCAGCCATCACGGCCGGACGACGACGGCCTCGCTGGAACGATCTATTAAAATTAATCAGCGGGCTAATTGCTACCTTAATCATACTCTCGTTCTAGTCAGTCACGATTATTCCGGGCGCGACGCGTAATATGTTTCCGACGACGACGACGACGACGACGTTTGCACGCGGCGGTATGTAAATTGTTTTTACAAAGTTGCTCGAGAGAGGAAGAGAGAGAAAGAGAAAGGAAGAGAGAGAAAGAGAGAGGAAGAGAGAGAAAGAGAGAGAAAGAGAGAGAAAGAGAGAGCACAACACCCCACGAAAATTCAATTTAAATACTCACTCCGGACAGGGGGGGAACTTAAACATGCTCGACTGTGTTGTCTGACGAGCGACGACTGATTCTACTTAGAGCGATTCGTGCGTGTGCACCCAAAGAATTCAGGCAATTTGAAAATCTGCCTTAATCTTTTCAAATGTAACTTTGTAAATTTTAATCCAACAATTCCAGTATCGCTCGACTATTTAATTTAATTATCAAACCGCAATGTTAAAGAATACATTATAGTTACTGTATGTATAATTCGATTTTTATTTAATACAGAACTTGATCATTTAATTTAATAAAGTTAGTTTAATCCATTCTTAGCTGTCAGAAATGGAGCTGTATATAGGATCATTACTTGCATAAACACGTCCACAATATATTAAAAATAAATTTTTCAATACCACAAGCACACTCTACAAGTGCAATGAACAGTACAATTATTTTGGATCGACAATACATTTTTGATCGACAATACATTTTTGATCGACAATACATTTTTGATCGACAATACATTTTTGATCGACAATACATTTTTGATCGACAATACATTTTTGATCGACAATACATTTTTGATCGACAATACATTTTTGATCGACAATACAATTTTGACTCAACGAAATTGTAAAGAAAAATCGTTCACAAAAAAGTCGTTCAGCGTGTGCTTTTTCAAACGTGACACAAGAAATTTTCTCATAAATAAATAAACACGACTGAACAAATAAATGTGACATTAGTTGATTCGAATGGTCCAGTATTCGAGATTTAAAATTGTTTAATTTTTCTTGTAGATACAGAGTGACTTGAACTGTCGGTTGCGAAAAAGTGAAAACGTTGGGAAGGAAGCGACTCTTTTCGCAAGGGATCATCAGTCCGTCGTTGTACCAGGATTGTAGAAACATCCCGTATTTATTGGAGGAAATTCGTTCGAAAAAGAAAATAGGAGAAAACAAGGTACGGAGCGTCGTTACGTCGAACAAGCACCGGTAATTACTTACTCCAATAAAAATACAGGCTATCGTTAAGAAGTTTTCCGGGCCAGCGGAGGGAAACCGAGGCATCCGGGAAGTTTCCCAATTCCAACACCGTCGAAACGCCGATTCCCGTCCGCGGTTTCTGTTGCGTCGCGTCGGGTTTCAGGGACTTGCGAAAATTCACCTAGCGCCCGCTCTGTACGCTTCAGTTTTACCAGGAAAAAAGATTGCAACTAATTTGCTGCGAAAATTTCCGGGTTAATTAGCTCTCGCTGCGACACGACGTCGTTACCAAAGTAAATTTTTCAGGATTTGTGGACAGAATGGTCGAAATTTCTTGTTCGGCATGGCTCTATTGTAAATAAGATCTATACCGTGTTGTAGAGTTGCTAATTCAATAGTAATGTTTACTTTGAACATTACGAATGTTGTAGATTAAATATAGAAGAGACTGTCAATTTTGAAAATCTGGGCGAATAATTTATTTCGCTGATCCAAAGATGTTTTAGAATAAAAATTGACTTGAAACGTCTTTGACTCGTTATTACGATTCTATAAAATTGATAAAAATTAGGGAAATCAGTGTCAGAATTGTGGAAAATTTAATTTGATGTATTGAAAGATTTTCTGTAGTAAAAATGAAGCGGAATTTTGAAAATCTGGGCGAGTAATTTATTTCGCTGATCCAAAGATGTTTTAGAATAAAAATTGACTTGAAACGTCTTTGACTCGTTATTAGGATTCTATAAAATTGATAAAAATTAGGGAAATCAGTGTCAGAATTGTGGAAAATTTAATTTGATATATTGAAAGATTTTCTGTAGTAAAAATGAAGCGGAATTTTGAAAATCTGGGTGAATAATTTATTTCGCTGATCCAAAGATGTTTTAGATTAAAAATTGACTTGAAATGTCTTTGACTCGTTATTAGGATTCTATAAAATTGATAAAAATTAGAGAAATCAGTGTCAGAATTGTGGAAAATTTAATTTGATCTATTGAAAGATTTTCTGTAGTAAAAATGAAGCGGAAAGAATATTAATCAATCCACTGGAGAGTGTTTGTAATAAATAAAAATGAAGGAAACCGAAGTGAGAATTATGGAAAAATTGAATTTGATCGTTTGGAGTATTTTCTGTAGTAGAAATGAAGTGAAAACAATACTGTTAATCCACTATAGAGTATTTTTAATTCATAAAAATTACGGCGAACTATTCGGAAGAAAAATTAGAGAAAAATTGATCATAGTGAATTGTTCACAGTAAAAATAGAGGTGGTGACACAATTTTTAGCGATTTCTAGTATTTTTTAAATCAATAAGGCTGAATGCCGATGCATAAAAATAAAGAAAATTGCTGTATGAAAGGTCCATAGATATAACTATGGCTGGGCGCAGTTATGAAAAGCGTTAAATAGAATTTACGGGGGAGATGTCCAGCACGTTGTACGACAGCTGATAAACAGAATGTACAGGTGTGCAAGAAGCTGCAAACTAGCGTACTATAATTGAAATTCATCCCGTGACCAGGCTCGCCGTCTCGACCTCTCAATGCCGCGCTGCCTCGTCGAATATCCGACACGACGTGTTTCCAATAAAGCATACTTTTTTCGCTAAATAAATCACTCGGCTAGTTAACAGAAACTTCTGACCCTGCCTAACACACTCCCAGTCGATTCAATCCTTCCCCTTCATCTGCAAACATTTTCCCTTTAAACAACGTAATGTATATAACATCTAAAAATCACTATGTGTAACTCCAAAGATTTTCGAAATTATTTCGCACAATTTTCTTAAAGAACCAGATCATCAAAGATATATAGTTGGTTGAAATAGAAATGTGTACCGAGCCGTCGATATTTAAACAAGTATATTATTCGTTCGTAATTTAAACTAACAGACACGTGAAAGCTAATGCCTATAATTTCAGTAATGTCACCGATACGATGATACGCATTCTGAAAGAGTAATAGTGGGATGGCCATGTCAGCGTTAAAAGGCTTTCACTAATAATAGCAAATTAATTTTATTTTTCAGTGTGCTCTCCATTCATGTGTGCGCGTCGTTCCTTTCAGCATAATTTCTAAAGTTGAAATCAATCAAAACAAATGATTTACTCCAATAAAATAAAATAATACTGAAATTAAAATAAAATTAAAATAAAATACTACTGAAATTAAAATAAAATTAAACTAAAATACTACTGAAATTAAAATAAAATAAAAATAAAATAGTACTGAAATTAAAATGAAATTAAAATAAAATTAAAATAAAATGATACTGAAATTAAAATAAAATTAAAATAAATACTACTGAAATTAAAATAAAATTAAAATAAATACTACTGAAATTAAAATAAAATTAAAATAAAATACTACTGAAATTAAAAAAAAATTAAAATAAAATACTACTGAAATTAAAAAAAAATACTAGTGAAATTAAAATAAAATACTACTGAAATCGTAAAGAGTATATTTGATTCATAAACAAAATTAAACCTACGCATTGCATTTTCTATGCATTTCTACATTTAATCAGCTACTCCTCTGTATCAGCTCTTTCTAAATATAAACACTTTTTACTATTAACGCTGTAGCTTCGAAGAAAATCAATAATTGCTGGTTGAAAAAAATTGCGTACATTCTTAAAATGTCACTTAACAAACGTACCAAGGATTGTGGTACTTAATACCTATTTTCCAAAAAATTTTTGAAAAATTGCTTTGCGATTAGAAGGTTGAAATCGAGGGAAGTTTTTCTGTCTACAGGAGTTAGCAGAGCAAATTTTAATATTGCATAAAGATACATATTCTAATCATTAGCCAAAGGGTTTAATAGACTAGATTAGAAGATTCTGAATTAGTATACGATCCTAAACAAGTTCCGGACCCGCTTGAGGAGTAAGGGTCGCGGGACGACGACTGCATCGAAGTCCGTGGGACCGCGAGAATCAACAGGAAAGTTAATTAATACGACGTGTCGTGCTCGTTGTGTGGGTGGGTAGTTCGATTCCGTGTCGAATCATTTTGATAAAACGAGAGTGGGGCATAGTCGGTGTTATGGGGACGGGAGGGGGGAGAGGTGTGTCGCTCGTCCCACGTCCACAGGCAAGACGTAATCAGTCAGTGTACATGAAAGCGTGACCTAAGCCTTCGTTACTGCACGTGCATGCGCCATGAAATTGCATTAGTGATCACTGCATATTGAGGTAGACTGTGTGCATTCTGACCTGTGCACACATGGACGCGCGACCGGGCACACGTACGCGGAGGGACCGTGTACACCAGCGCGAATTGTATGAAATCCCAACTAGATATACACGGTGTGTCTACTTTAACGATCTCATCAATCGACGGTCCTGGCCAATGTATGCGATGAGAGAATCTCTCTCCCCCCCCCCCCCTCCTCTCTTTCTCCTGATCCGTGGAATATCGTGTCACCTATCGATTTACGTGATAGTACTCTCTTCAAGACACCGGATATTAAGATCGGCGATAAGCCACACAGTTTCTCGTAAACTGTTTTCTCGATGCTTTTAGTGGCTTAGAAAAATTGAGAGCAAATTTGTTTGATATAATCAAAAATTAAAATTATCCCAAAAATTAGAGACAAGTTTGTTTGGTTTCTTGCAATTGTTTTCTCGATGTTCTTAGTGGCTTTGAGAAATTAAAAGCAAATTTGTTTGATAAACGTAAAAATTAAGAAATCCTAAAAATTAGACCCAAGTTGGGTTTTGGTTGCTTGCAATTGTTTGATCTATGTGCATAGTGCTTCAGAAAAATCGAAAGTAAATTTGTGTGATATATTTAGAAATTAAAATAATCCTAAAAATTAGAGACAAGTTTGTTTAGTTGCTTGCAATTGTTTTCTCGATGTTCTTAGTGGGTTAGAAAAATTGAAAGCAAATTTGTTTGATATACTTAAAATTTTAAAAATCCTAAAAAGTAGGTCTTAAGTACTTAATGGCTTAAAAAACTGAAAGCAAATTTATTTCATGTGCTTGTCATTATTTTCAATATTCCCTCAACATCTTAGAAAAATCAGAAACAATTTTGTATGATTATAACAATTTTGTACATTGCCTCGACAATTTAGAAAAATCAGGAGCAACTTTACTTGTTTACTTGCAATTGATTGCTTTATGTTCAAAATGGTTCCAGAAAAACTCGAAAGTAAATTTGTTTGGCACTCTGGTAACAGATTTCATAAATGCAGTTTACTTACGTCGATTGCCATAAGTTCCTCGTGTTACATGCTTGATCCCATCGTAAAGTCACGTGTGTTTTTTTCATGCCACTGCGACGTAATATTACGTCTGAGATTAAGTGGTGTAAAATAAAGAACAGTGTTGAAGAGAAAAATCCAGGAAAAATCAAAACGTAGGAGAGTGGAACTGTAGCACAAGTTCTGAGAGAAATTCGCACTGTCACTACTTGGGCACGTTCGATGTTTACCGATTGACGATCACTGAATAACTGGATTATCCTCGGTCGTCTAGTCCTCGGGTAATAATATTTGCTTTTGGAAGGGGGTTGAAGGGAGGGTCGTAAATACAATGCCCCTAGTGAATTGGCGTTATTATTCTTCCGCAGTGCGTCGACTACAGAAAAAATGGTGCTATTAATGACCCATGTACCTATCAGGTATACCGATATCCTTCTTAACACGTAGACTGCCGTGTCACCCATATAATATGGGTGACAGACTTATTTGTTCATACTTAAAAATGAATTATTACGCTAATATAATTATTGTACCAAATTCGGTTAATATCTGGGAAATGCAAGAAGGTTAAAGAACTACTCGGTGTCCTAAATTTTAATTTTCCAATAGTTTTTTCCATTAAATAAATTACTTCGATTTTATGAAATGTTCGAGGCAATTGCTTTGGCAGTCAAAATGTTAAACTGATTAAATGTATATGCTATCCATGAGATATAATTTTGGGCATTTCTTTTCGAAGTGTATCGTGAGTTACTTCAATTTCAGCTCATTATTCACTCAAAGTACTACATAACCTCAACAGAAAATCGTATCTCAATTTTTAACCAGTTAAGTGTGTGTTTGACGACTATATCCGTCATGGAGATGTGACAGAATTTTGTGTCATGACGACTATATCCGTCATGCGTAAAATTTAGTTACAATTTGATATTTAAATTGTAATTTTGGTGAAAACTAAATTATATTCGTAAATTTTAATATGTTTCAAATGTTTAGAGGTCAAGACGAAATGAAACAAGCAAATAAAAAAAATACTCTGTGTTTGACGACTATATCCGTCATCGCTTGATTATCGCGACACACACTGGTGCGCGCTTTGCGAAAAGATCGCCACAATTAACTGGTTAAGAACTCATTTGTAAAGGGGAGACTTCAATCTTAAAAACCACGTTAGTTTCAGACACGAAGAAAATTGTTTAACACCTGGAGAAAAATCTGGAAACTGAATTGAATATTCAAACTATTTCATTAGAAATGAAAGAACAAGTTAATTATAGACAAAATCGAAATTAAATTATTCTCATTGTACACAAATGAAGAGACGACTCCAAGTTACACGCTACGTTCCTAAAATCGAAAATCAATGTGCTGAAAATAAATAAACATCTAAATAATTTCATTAGAAATGAAAGAACAAGATAATTATATACAAAATCGAAATTAAATTATTCTCATTGTACACAAATGCAGAGACGATTCCAAGTTACATACTACGTTCCCAAAATCGAAAATCAATGTGCTGAAAATAAATAAACATCTAAACTGCTTCGTCAAAAATGAAAGAACAGGACAAATGCAGACAACATCGAAATTAAATAATTCTCATTCTACACAAATAGAGAGACGACTCCCAGCTACATGCTGTTTCTAAAATCTAAATTCAATGTGCTGAAAATAAATAAACATCTAAACTGCTTCGTTAAAAAATGAAAGAACAGGACAAATGCAGACAAAATCGAAATAAAATAATTCTCATTCTACACAAACAGAGAGACGACTCCCAGCTACATGCTGTTTCTAAAATCTAAATTCAATGTGCTGAAAATAAATAAACATCTAAACTGCTTCGTTAAAAAATGAAAGAACAGGACAAGTGCAGACAACATCGAAATTAAATAATTCTCATTCTACACGAATAGAGAGACGGTTCCAAGTTACATACTACTTTCCTACAATCAAAAATCAATGTGCCAAAAAAAAAATAATAGACCAACATTTAAACTGCTTCGTTAAAAAATGAAAGAACAGGACAAATGCAGACAAAATCGAAATAAAATAATTCTCATTCTACACAAACAGAGAGACGACTCCCAGCTACATGCTGTTTCTAAAATCTAAATTCAATGTGCTGAAAATAAATAAACATCTAAACTGCTTCGTTAAAAATGAAAGAACGGGGCAAATATGGCCAAAATCGTTACAGAATAGTTCTTCATCGTACAAAAATAATTAAGCAGTTCGAAATGATTGCGGATGCTGTTACTCCGAAATATAAGGAAAGCTGGATTGAAGGGAGGGGATACGAGGTTAAAAATAATTCCACGGTTTCCGGGGGTTAATCCCCCTAACGAACCCCGGGATTTCTAATAGCCGATATCGAAGATGACGAGCGTGTCCTCGAGGATGATTCTAATCCGTCGCGCGATTCCCGGTCCAATCGTATTATAAATTAAAGCGACGTCTAGACGCGGTAGTCGTCCCGGTAGAGATAATTGGAAGCGGAATCCGTGGAACCGAGTCCCGTTTGCCTTCGCAACGCCAGTGCAGCCGTTGCGGCGACGACTAAGGACAATCCGTTCGGTTGTCGCGCGCGCACGCTCGTTTCCCCCGGAAATTAGCTCGCCGACTGAAACATAGCCGATCACTGACGCGATCCCCGAGTTTCTAATCGCGACCCGTGAACTGAAACGAGACGTAAACCACGATCACGTTCCCATAAACGACACTTTCAAACCCACGCCACCATAATACCCACTCATCTACTCGATACGCAAGCTGTTCGCTTTTGCTAACATGCTGACACCCGACTGTCAACCATCAAAAACTGAGAAGCAGTTTAATTAATTTAACCGAAACTGAATGTTCAAATTTATAATAGAGGATGCTGCTTCAACCCTTTTATTATTTTTACTATCTTTATTAAAAATCTCCATAATTCATATAAATTAACTGAAAAATTAAATTAATATTAAATTTTCTCTGAATTTTATATAAATCTCCCCAATTCATATAAATTAACTGAAACATTAAATTAATATTACATTTTCTCTGAATTTTATATAAATCTCCCCAATTCATATAAATTAACTGAAAAATTAAATTAATATTAAATTTTTTCTGAATTTTATATAAATCTCCCCAATTCATATAAATTAACTGAAACATTAAATTAATATTAAATTTTCTCTTAATTTTATATAAATCTCCCCAATTCATATAAATTAACTGAAAAATTGAATTAACATTAAATTTTCTCTGAATTTTATATAAATCTTCCCAATTCATACAAATTAACTGAAAAATTAGATTAATATTAAATATTCTCTAAATTTTATATAAATCTCCCCAATTCATATAAACTAACTGTTTTAACCTGCGATATAAATCTGTGGATTTTTTTATTTCCATTATTAACCCCTTGGCTTACAATAACGAGTGAGACTCGTGGTAAGAAATTTGGGCCAAAAACAATAAACAGTAAATAGTGAATATTAGGAAACAATGAATGAGGAAAAAGTAGTACTGTTATTTATGGTCAACGCAATGATGTATGTAATTTTTTTTTACTATTTTGTTAAATATGAAGGTGACCTTCAATTTTTTAAATGGAATGCTGTATATTTTTTTTATATCACATGAAAGCTTGTATGTAGGCGAGTTCATACTACACAGTGACCTTCAAGGTCATTCAAGGTCATGCAAGGTCAGAAATGGAAGAAACATTTTGAGTATTTCATAAATCGCAATAAATCGCAAAAGAAGTTCTGCCACCCTTATAAAGTGAAGTATTTCACTTTTAGAGCTCTGTAGATCTAATGTTAACTATTAGCGAAAATGTACAGTAGAAAGTATTATTATTGTAAGTGCAAAGGAAGATCACGATGGAAAGGGTGTAACGAATTCCCGAAATGAAAGTAGGCGCGTCTGCAATTTTCTGGTAATGCGTTAATCCGTGGGGGCGGACAGTCTGTTAATTTCTGCCGGTGGATTTATTGGCCGGCCGCCGGTCATTGTCCGGAATCGGAATCCGCGAATGAATGGCCGGAATTTCAAAGGATCCACGAGTCCTTCCCTTAATCCTCTTCCCGATGTCCACGGTGTCCACAGATATTTTGTTCAATATGCGCGCGAACAATGCCGAACAAAATCGTCGCTGTTCTTTTTCTTGCTCGCTGCTACGTTTAATTAAAGTCCGAGCTACCCTCTGTCGGCATACAAAAAATCGGAACCTCTTTTACTCTTTTTTTTACTAACTTGATGACTTTGATCCGTGTTTTTTTCCCAGAAACAATGGTTTTCAATTTTGTGCTATTTTCCGTAATCCTTAGTCTATTTAGCTTGCATTTCTTATACAACATTTTCTGTAGAATTGTTTGCAATATAGTATACGATATTATTTCGATATCTCAATTTGTTGAATTTTTCTGAACGTTGAAATTTGTCTTTAATATTAGAGTGATTTAATTTATCAACACTGGTCAAATGACCGGTAGTATATTTGATTTCACAATTATTGAAATTATAAAGATGCGTCGAATCATTTTCATCATGATTATTTATGATTCTTTATTTATGCATATACTATAAATAGACTGCGGATTTTATGCATTTACGAGAAAAACGAACAGGTGAAATAGAAAACTGTCAAATGACGCTTCAAAAATCGTAGACTATTTGTTCAACGATTTCCCGTAGATTTATGAAAATTATTAATAAAAGAAATACATTTTTATTAAGATATTATTTCTTATAATCTAATAGGACAGTATTTATTTTGCTATTTTTACAGTATTTATTTTATTATTATTAAAACGATGTGAGAATATCATTGTGCTAGTATCAGCTTTATAAGACGATTAACACTAAACCTACCAATCATTAAAAGTGTCTGGTAAATGTTGCCTTACAAAAATGACAATACTAAATTTATTGGGATTGTCCGTAATTTTCAATATAATAGATGCTTGGACAATGAAATTTATTCCATCATTTTCCATAAATCAATTTTTATAATTCCAATAATTGGAAAATATAAAACCGGTCATTTGACCGTGGTAGGTTTAGTGTTAAAAGAACGAAATATTTTTTTATTTGGTGTCTTGTAATCGATGCAAACATTTTTTATTTTCCATAAAAATCCGCAGACTACTAATTATAAACAAAATCGCACAAAACTTTACATCAATTCAATCGTATCATTTTTATAAGACAGCACAAATCGGCTAGTTGTAATGCTCGGTAAGTTTAACGTTAATTAAAACCAACTCGTGTATGAGCTGATTCAAACCGCCACAACGACACCGGACACAGTGTATAGTTCTGCAACAGGCAATCCGCATACGTCCACGCGAGTCCATATAGATCGTCGCATGCATATTAAACGCATCTATGCAGAACGGAGAAGCACGCATGGATTAGGCGGAACAACGTGCGCCGAGATTTCAAGCGAAGTTAAAAACGAGGAACTAGAGCGAAGTCGACCAACTTCGGAAGATGATCTGCCTCAGCGATCATGATGACGATGATCTGTCCCGAGAGTTGTCCTTAAATCTGTCGCGCGGCAAATACTCATTGTGAATATGCAAATGCAGCGGTCCCCGAGCACGTCCGATCATCAGGGACAACGCGAATTAAAACTGATATCGCATGATTCAAATTACAATTATGTACTTTTCATTTGAAGACAAAAATATTTTAACTTGTGAAAAGGCCTGATACATGATATTAAATAATTTTATTTATTATTGAATGTATTAATTGTAAGATTTGCGTATCATCTGATATCGCAAGATTTAAATTACAATCTTGTACTTTCTATTTGAAGACAAAAACATTTTAACTTATGAAAAGGACGGATACATGATATTAAATAATTTTATTTAGTATTGCATATGCTAATTTTAAGATTTTGTGTATCATCTGATATCGCAAGATTCAAATTGCAATTGTGACGCCTACGCGTGTTCTCGGATGAAAGGATTTCAAAGCCGAGATCGCGGGATCTTATTAGGGTCCAAAAATATAACCTTTCCAATCTGCTACCTTCCGGATGGGCAAGGTGTTGAAAGATCGGACGGGATTTGCTAAAACTATGGGTTCGATGGATGGCCAGTCTTAGGCTTAATTATTATGACTATGGACTAGAATGGAAATTATGAATAGGTAAAGAGCTATCTTGATTTATGACCATAACTAACATTTATTCTTCAAAACGCTTTGTATGCGGCACAGGTACATTTAAGATGTTATGGTCGAATATTCGTATAACAAGTTTAAAGACGTTATCAAATGTAATACTATTATCTACGTAACTCAACAGTAAAATAGTGCGTGTATTGTATGGTACGATTTAGATGTTCGGCGATAATAACGATTCTAAAAGAACGTCGCACGGCTGTATAGAGGCCGGCGCACATAAATATCACAAGTTGTTCAACCGATACATTCAAGGAATAGCACTATGAGAAACAACTGATCGATTCGGATCGGAACTACGCTCTGATGATTATGAGCAAGTGATTTAACCGATAATGAAATATCAATTGGCGAGCGTCGCCACGAGGACGAAGCCGGCGAGGTTTCCCGAAACGACTACGCGTTACCGGTCGCCTCGTGGTACGCGATGCGCCATGTTATTATACATCCGTTCCGAGTCGATCAACAGTATCACGTCACAATTATAATATATATATATATGAATAGTTTCACGGTCTTAAATGGTAACGGAAGATAACTCACCCAACGTGTAGTGTTTATTATATCACAGGTTAGTTTATATAGCTGTTCAATTACTGGCTGGTTCTATAGGAATGGTAAAATGTGGTTAGTACACTCGCTCCCGAACCTCGTTCGCGCCTAATGCTAATAAAATCTATAATATATATCTAGTCACTAATAAGTTCACAATTCAATTGATTCTATTACAACTTAACCTACAACCAAGCGAAGCTTGATTGGCAAATTTAATTATGAGTTTAAAATGTTTTACGTAGAACAAAGACTTTTCGCCAGTGCGAGAGAAAGGTAACCCTATTCTAACGACTTGAACGAAACTCTGCTTTATGCGCTCCACGGACCTAACGACTCGTACCTCACGATTATTCGTCGATAAGTGACGCGTCTTCGCGCTCGTTTCGGGAGGCACGGTTCCTGGTCTCGCTCCCCACTTAGCGTCTTAACCAATTAGATTCGAATATGTCATTCGGACGGTTAGGCGTGTTTTCTCTCTTGATCCATTCGCTCACTCTCTCGCTCTCATACCGCGCTCTCGGTTAACTCTCTTACTCCTTACTATGCCTTTACCAGCGGACGAGGAACAGTCTGTTGTTGTTGCCGTTATTGCCCTTGAAAAGGCTCGGCATGCTTGGCTAGGTTACCCGAAACGACTACGCGTTACCAGGCATGCCGAACAATTACCCAACAATAACGTTCGTCGTCCTATGGCAAAACACGGTTTCGAATTAACGACTGGTTTTTCGTTATTACAATAATATCGTAAGGTGACGGGAAGGAGATCGTCATTCCTATACCTAAAGCTATCTCCATGTATATATGTATGATTACGTACAATGTCGTGTGGGACGGCGTTGGTTTCAAGAAGGGTATTTGTTACTTTTAAATACATTCTCGCGATAAAAATAAAGACTCTAACTTCGTCAAAGGCAATGCTGTGTTCGATTAGGATAAATCCGAAACGGCTACGCGTTGTCGAACAGCAGCATGCCGACGGAACAGCAAATAATTTTGAATGTTTCAGGCTCGGCTGTGGTCGATTAGGATTTCCGAAACGACTACGCGTTGTCGTCCACAGCGTCACCTTGATCTAAGCCGAAATATAAAGATTATGTTACGGATCGTAACAGTCCTCCCTCCTTAAAATCATCGTCGTCCCCGACGATGCTATCTCAGTAAGGTCATTCGTACATGGGCTTATAACATCGATTATAAGCTATGTGTAAGAAAAAAAAAAATTACGCTTCAACTTCGTGGTCCGGGTAAGACAAGAATTGTGAGATGCACGCGATACACTCTATCGGTAATATGAGTTCGCCTCCTACTGTTGCTACATTGCTAGCTACTTTCCCTGTGTATCCTTGTTGTGCCTTTACTTCTGTCGACTGCCGATGGTTCCAAGGGTCTGCATGTTCTATTACGATTTTTCATTTGTGAAGCAGCAGCTGTAGTTGCGTTGCTGCCTCCGCTTGCTCCCATTTTTTGAAGGTAATAAAGCCGTAATTGCCAGTCGGCTTCCTTAGCACAACTGCGTGTATTGGCTGAAAGTCCGCCAACAGCTTTAGGATGTCCTTCTTCTTCGTATAGGGGCGAGCCTCGTAATGATCACCCTGTATCCGCATTCGCTGGGTCCAGTGCCACTGCTAGGTACTGGTTGAACGTCCATTGTAATACGTATATATGTATATATATATATAACCTACGAGGTCACAACGTTGTATAAGTACATGGGATTTAGCAGTAGGACAACACAACAACAGTTTATAAATAGCTTAATTCGCGCCAATGCTGGCTGCGTGATCATATACAATTACGCATCGCATATCACAAAATCAGTCTTATAGGTTGGCGTTCGTCATGTCCTTTGTCCGAATTCTTGGATTACTATAATCATGCATTCACGAACAAAACCTTGTGTTGCTGAGATCGCTCTGTAACTCAGTAAGTGTTTTATTAACTATTTCTTATAAATTAACCAGTCGGACCCATCAGCGAGTAACCGAGGGCTACGATTATGTCCTTTGGCTTCTGAGAGTATAAACATAAAAGTGTTTGCGAATTACGATTCTGGAGGAGTTTTTTCCTATTTCCCTTCCAACATTATACAAGCTTTAATTTGTCTACGTGTTTGGTGAATGTTCTTCCGTTATCATCTTCCAAAATAACATTATTTTTTGCTAAAATTCCAGTTATTTTATATGGTCCCTGATAACGATTATTAAATTTTCCCTTTCTTGGCTCGACCAAAACGCGTACCATGTCCCCTAACTTGCCATGAAATGGACGCGCATGCTTGTCGTACTGTATTTTAGATTTTTCCTTAGCTCTCGTCAAATTTTCCGCAGATATGCTATGCATTTCGCCTAATCGAGTCACTAGATCAGCTAGGTAATCGTTATATGTAGGCAATTCCTCACTATCCGGGAATGAACTAGGGCAACGCGCAACTTTTCCAAAGACTAATTCATAGGGAGTAAAATTTGTAGCTTCATGTACAGAAGTGTTGTATGAGAACATGGCAAATGGTACCAGTCTATCCCAATCATCAAAGCTATCCACATAGTGACTAATATATTCCGTTAAAACTATGTGACTCCTCTCTAATGCTCCATTTGTTTGGGGTCTGTATCCCGATGTCGTTACGTGCTGAATCTTAAAAATTTTTGTCAACTTTTGAACTACTTTATTAAGAAAACTCGTGCCTCGGTCCGTTAGTATCGCTCGTGGAGCGCCATACTGCAATATAAGGTGAGTCGCTAAGGCATGTGCTATAGTCTCAGCCTTAATATTTGGAACCGGTACAGCTATGCAATATTTTGTCAAATTATCCTGCATAGTTAAAATGTGTCTATTACCATCTGGAGTGATTGGTAAGGGTCCTACTGTATCCAATGATACTTTCGCGAAAGGCTCTAACGGGGTGTCTGTGATTATCATTGGCTCACGTGTTTTTGCTCGTATCAACTTTTTGCTTTGACAACTATCACAGGAGTGAATAAATTTCTTCACGTCCTCTCGTAAGTTTGGCCAGTAAAATCTTTCCCGTATCCTACGGTATGTCTTAGTGACACCTTTATGTCCACCAATTAGGCTACCATGCAATTCCGAAATAATTTGTTCTCGGAACTCTCTTGGTGGTATTTGAACATTTCCTTCACAAAGAATTATTTTAATGTTGCTGTTTCCGAAAGTATCTGTCAACACATGTTCCAAGGTACCTCGCGGAAGTTTATCTATAAGTTCATCTACTTGAGATATACGGAACGAGTCTACCTTTAATTGCACAAGCTTATGTTTCAAGTTTTCTAATCCGATTTTTAAATTATCAGCTGTTGCTTGGTCAAAATAATGCTTTTTAATAACTACACTAAAGATTATGTGTTTGCCCTTTTTTGTAACCAATACTTGTCCTATTTTCGGATTTACTTCTTTTAGAACGTCACTTTTTATGATACCTAAATCAGAAAGCAGCTTATTTACCGATGTTAGCAGTTTACAATCTGAAGAAATAAAGTGTACGTAATTGTCTGGTCGGTATGTCAAATTTTCCCTGGTACGGTTTATGTTGTTTCTATGGTTAGAACGTCGGGGTGCTATGTCTGGTACTATGGATTCTTTGATTTGTATGTTTGGTAAGGATGAGGGATGCGTGTATCGAGTGTGTGTGTGTCGAGTATGTGTTCCTGTACCTCCCTCCTTAGAGTTTGGCCTGTTTATTAACTTTGCTAATCTGTCGTATAGAGTTTGATTATCTGTGTCGTCTGTATCTGATTGAGTTTGGTTGTGAATTTGTTCAAGAATTGTTGTATCGTCTGAAGAGTAATCTGTAAATGTCTGATTTGATTGGTTTGGAGTCTGATAAGTATCGTCTGTGCTGTCGCTGTCTAATATTTCTGGTAAATCTATTGAAATGTTGTCCTCCACCGGCAATTCCGACTTGTCGCTCGACGAGGTGCTGTCCGTGGCTGAGACCTTAGGGTTATCCCGAAACGACGACGCGTTGGGTCTCAGTCCCGGCATCACACTTCTACGACGTCGAAGTATCGGTGTGTCTGTTGTTTCGTCAATGGTACTGTCATCGTCACTGTCTGAGTCTGTCGTGTCTATTGTAGTCTGTTTGTTATCTGGTATTTTGGATCGTGTTCTAGTTGCAACTGATTCTGGATCTGGAGTTCTGAACCTAACTTTGTTTGTTCTTGAGCCTTTTGGCCTACCCGGACCTCGTTTCGGTGTTGATGAAATCGGTCGTGAAAGTGGAAAAACGTTTCGCGTACCATTCGGAGGATCAGATTCGCTGTCGGATGAAGATGACAGGGAAAAGTCGTCGGAAGAGATTATTTCATTCACGATTACTGGATTGCGGGAAAGAGCATCTGCATTCGTATTTAATTTGCCCGCCTTGTGAACGAATTCGTAACTGTAATCTCTTAGCTTTAGTCTCCAACGAATTAATCGTTGTCCCGGATCTTTAATAGAATCGATCCACCGTAAAGGTTCGTGATCGCTAACTAACTTAAATTTTCGTCCGTATAGGTATGGTCGGAAATGTAAGACTGCATATAAGGCTGCTAAACATTCTTTTTCAGTGGTGAAATAATTTTGTTCAGGTTTTGTCAAAGTTCTAGATAAATATGCTATAGGTAAATCGTGTCCGTTAACGTCCTGGCTCAGTATTGCTCCTATGGCACTATCTGACGCATCTGTTGTTAATGTAAAAGTTTTATTGAAATCTGGATACTGTAAAATTGGATTTCGGCACAATGCTTTACGTAGTTCCTTGAAACTTTCTTTTTGTGGTTTGCCCCAAACAAACTTTGCATTCTTTTTAAGTAGCTCTGTGAGAGGTTTAGCTTTTTCAGCAAAATTTTTAATAAATCTCCTGTAATAACCTGCTAGTCCTAAGAACTGTTTTATATTTTTTGGATTTTTAGGACGGGGAAAATGCTTAACCGCTATGATCTTTTTAGGATCCGGTCTTAACCCTTTTCTGCTGATAATGTGCCCTAAATAACCTACTTCTTTCTTTAAAAATTCACATTTGTCTGGCTGCAGGGTTAGATTCGCATCGGCTAATCGCAAAAATAAGCGTCTAATTTTCTTTTGATGTTCCTCTAAATTTTTCGCAAAAACTACTATGTCGTCTAAATAAACAAAAACTTCTATTCCCTGTAGTCCTCTTAATAATTGATCCATTAATCTTTGAAAAGTAGCGGGTGCATTTTTAAGCCCTTCAGGCATCCGTACATATTCGTAGTGCCCGTTTGGTGTGGTAAAGGCTGTTTTCATACTATCCTTTTCAGCCATTTCTATCTGTTGAAATCCACTAGCTAAGTCAAAAGTTGAAAAATATTGCGCTTCGCCTAAGTGATCTAGTATCTCAGAAATGTTAGGCAAGGGATATGCATCGCCTATTGTTTTTTCATTGAGCTTTCGGAAATCTATTACCATTCGCCATCGAGGATTCCCTTTCGAATCAGGTTTTTTAGGAACAATCCACAATGGTGAATTGTATGGTGATTTAGATGGTCTAATAATTCCGTCTGCTAGTTTGCAAGAGATTTGCCTGTCTATTTCTTGTTTATGAACTAATGGAAATCTGTATTGTCTAGTGTTGATCGGTATCTCGTCTGTGGTTGGTATGTGGTGTTTAACAAGTGAAGTTGACTGTAATCTATCTGTAGGTAAATGAAATGTTTCTGGAAATTCTTCTATTAAATCTATTACATGATCTTTTTCTTCTGCATTTAAATGATCTAAGTGTAATCTGTTAACTATTTCAGAAACTCTATCTATTGTCTTAGGTGTTTCTTTGTCTGAGGGTGAATCTGATGCAAAATATTCTTGCTCTTGCGGACAATTATGTAGTTCGAAAGGAATTATTTCCTGAGGTGGTATCTCTATTTCTACGTCCCTATCTAAGGTGTTTATGGCAAGGACATGGCACACGCCGTGGTCGTTTACCGATACGGCGGCTTCACCGATATACAAGCCGTCAGTACAATTAAATCTGGGTAAATATCCCTCTTTTAAATTTTCATTTGTTACGTCAATTGCGATTGCTTGGCGACTTCTAGCTTTTATTGTTAAGATTCGCGGTTTCAAATTTCTACGTTCCGGTTTCGTTAATGCATTTCCGTCTACAAACGGAATCGGTCGAATCGGATCGCTCATCGTTACTATAGTATTATTCGTGAATGATATTTCCGCTTGTTCCTGTCTAAGATATTCTTGACCTAATATTCCATCTGTTTTTAAAGGAAACGTTTTCTGTACAACATGAAACTTTATCGGTCTATTTTGTAATTTGACTATTACTGTCCCTATTGTTCTGAGTTTTTCCGTGGTTATACCCGACATGACTACTGCTTCATCTATTGAAACTCTTAAATCTTCCTGTAATGAATTTAATTTAATTATATTTATTTCCGCACCGGTGTCTACTAAAAAATGTGCTGCGCCCGTGCGTAAGTCTGTTGAAATCATTTTTACTATGGGTGAATCGCGTTTAATTTCTATTGCTAGTAATGTTTCATTTTCTCTAAAGTTTTCACTAATGGTCGACGCTGTGTTTCCACAATTTGACTCTCCGTCGCGTCGACACGGCGAGTCGGTTGCGAGTTTAAATTCTCCGGTTCATTTGTTTTGAATCTGACTATGTGTGGTGAAGGTGAACGCGATCTAGGTATTGTCGGTTGGTGATGTGTCTGTTCAGACTGTCTCGATGTTGACGGTTGAGGTGACTGTGATCTGTATTTAAAATCTTGTTGATTTTGAAATCTATTGCTATTGTCTTTGTGATGATAATTACTATTTCGCGGGTAGTCCGAATAATTATTTTGCTTACTAAATTCTGTGCGATATGCAGAGCAACATGGTGGTATTCGACATGTGCAACGGCAATGTGAATGTTCTGGTTTTTGAAAGCTAGTCTGTCTTGTCTCGTAATGACAGTAATTTTGTAATCTAGGTGGTGAAAAATTACGTGGACTAGGCGATCTTGATCGATGATCTCGGTGAAGCGGGTAACTTTGAAATTCCCTGTAGCTATCTCTACGTGATTCGCGCGGAGAATAACTTTCCGAGTGATCCATGCGTCTCCGATTGTCGTAAGATGGTATTAATCCCATATTCATTTGATCCTCTATTTTTAAAGCAAATTCTAACGCGCTTTCTAATGTAGATGGATCTCGAGCAGCTACTGCTCTTGCGAGTTCATCTGGCAAACCGCGGATAAACGAATTTAACGCGGTAGCTTTCGCATAAACGACAATGCTATCTGCTTCGTCAACGTACTTATCTTTTATGGAACTATGAAATTTTCCTATTAAAATTTTTAATCTATCGTAAAAGCTATACACCGATTCATGTTTTTTCATACGAATTTTCGATATCTCATGTTGATAATATTCGTGTGATTTTTCTTGTGAAAAACGTCTTTTTAGATGTTTAATTAATTTGTCAATCGAGTCGAATGATAAGTCATAAATACAATCTCGCGCTTCCCCTCGCAATTTTGAAATTACTGCGCGAATAAACATTTTCTCGCAGGATTGCGGAAGACAAAACGCGGCATTTTGTATATCAATCAGAAAATCCGAAATTGAAATATTATTTCCATCGAAATGTGGTATTAACGCGGTTGCTTGTTGCATCGCGAGAGTCTCAGCCATCGCCTCAGATGTAACATCATTAAAATATTTTGATTTTCCATCTTTATTCGGTATTGGGTTAGCCATTTTGATAACGTAGTTTAAGAAAATTTAGTAACAATTATCAGTCAATTCAATAAGTAGCACATAAATAATCATAAATAGTACATAAATATCAGTAACCAATAAATATCAAAATTGTAAAAAAAAAAGATACAAACCAATATCGTAATCCTATAATAATTGGAATTTTGCAAACAATATAAACAATTAACAGTAAAATGTAATATAAAATACAAATATATATATACTCAGTAAAAGAATAAATTAAAGAATAAATAATAAATAAATAAATAAATAATAAATAATAAATAACAAATAATAAATAATAAATATATATATGTAAAAATAATAAAAAAAATTCTGCAGTGATACGATAAAATATAGTGATTAATCACAAGATTACCATTCATTACACGTATTTCATATTTAAATCAATCCGTAAGTTATCAATTTTATTTTGCTTACGTATATTCGACCATGTGTATTATTTAATCTAGAAGAGAAATTTTTGAAATTCTATATAATATATGGAGAAAGAAATTTCCAAGAAAAGTTGTTCAATTAAATTTTAATGACCTAAATTCCTAACACTAGGTTCTGCAATAAACTGAATTTTGAAAGTGAATTGTTAATAAGGAAATTTGAAAGTAAGATCCTCTTTCGAGAATATCTCACTAAAGAAAATCAGGATTTTAACGAGATATTCTTCAAAATTCTCGTCGCCAAAAAGCAACGAAATATTTTAAAGATTATCCCACTTCTGACACCAATTTCTGTGACGCCTACGCGTGTTCTCGGATGAAAGGATTTCAAAGCCGAGATCGCGGGATCTTATTAGGGTCCAAAAATATAACCTTTCCAATCTGCTACCTTCCGGATGGGCAAGGTGTTGAAAGATCGGACGGGATTTGCTAAAACTATGGGTTCGATGGATGGCCAGTCTTAGGCTTAATTATTATGACTATGGACTAGAATGGAAATTATGAATAGGTAAAGAGCTATCTTGATTTATGACCATAACTAACATTTATTCTTCAAAACGCTTTGTATGCGGCACAGGTACATTTAAGATGTTATGGTCGAATATTCGTATAACAAGTTTAAAGACGTTATCAAATGTAATACTATTATCTACGTAACTCAACAGTAAAATAGTGCGTGTATTGTATGGTACGATTTAGATGTTCGGCGATAATAACGATTCTAAAAGAACGTCGCACGGCTGTATAGAGGCCGGCGCACATAAATATCACAAGTTGTTCAACCGATACATTCAAGGAATAGCACTATGAGAAACAACTGATCGATTCGGATCGGAACTACGCTCTGATGATTATGAGCAAGTGATTTAACCGATAATGAAATATCAATTGGCGAGCGTCGCCACGAGGACGAAGCCGGCGAGGTTTCCCGAAACGACTACGCGTTACCGGTCGCCTCGTGGTACGCGATGCGCCATGTTATTATACATCCGTTCCGAGTCGATCAACAGTATCACGTCACAATTATAATATATATATATATGAATAGTTTCACGGTCTTAAATGGTAACGGAAGATAACTCACCCAACGTGTAGTGTTTATTATATCACAGGTTAGTTTATATAGCTGTTCAATTACTGGCTGGTTCTATAGGAATGGTAAAATGTGGTTAGTACACTCGCTCCCGAACCTCGTTCGCGCCTAATGCTAATAAAATCTATAATATATATCTAGTCACTAATAAGTTCACAATTCAATTGATTCTATTACAACTTAACCTACAACCAAGCGAAGCTTGATTGGCAAATTTAATTATGAGTTTAAAATGTTTTACGTAGAACAAAGACTTTTCGCCAGTGCGAGAGAAAGGTAACCCTATTCTAACGACTTGAACGAAACTCTGCTTTATGCGCTCCACGGACCTAACGACTCGTACCTCACGATTATTCGTCGATAAGTGACGCGTCTTCGCGCTCGTTTCGGGAGGCACGGTTCCTGGTCTCGCTCCCCACTTAGCGTCTTAACCAATTAGATTCGAATATGTCATTCGGACGGTTAGGCGTGTTTTCTCTCTTGATCCATTCGCTCACTCTCTCGCTCTCATACCGCGCTCTCGGTTAACTCTCTTACTCCTTACTATGCCTTTACCAGCGGACGAGGAACAGTCTGTTGTTGTTGCCGTTATTGCCCTTGAAAAGGCTCGGCATGCTTGGCTAGGTTACCCGAAACGACTACGCGTTACCAGGCATGCCGAACAATTACCCAACAATAACGTTCGTCGTCCTATGGCAAAACACGGTTTCGAATTAACGACTGGTTTTTCGTTATTACAATAATATCGTAAGGTGACGGGAAGGAGATCGTCATTCCTATACCTAAAGCTATCTCCATGTATATATGTATGATTACGTACAATGTCGTGTGGGACGGCGTTGGTTTCAAGAAGGGTATTTGTTACTTTTAAATACATTCTCGCGATAAAAATAAAGACTCTAACTTCGTCAAAGGCAATGCTGTGTTCGATTAGGATAAATCCGAAACGGCTACGCGTTGTCGAACAGCAGCATGCCGACGGAACAGCAAATAATTTTGAATGTTTCAGGCTCGGCTGTGGTCGATTAGGATTTCCGAAACGACTACGCGTTGTCGTCCACAGCGTCACCTTGATCTAAGCCGAAATATAAAGATTATGTTACGGATCGTAACACAATTATGCACTTTTTATTTTAAAATAAAAATATTTTAACTTATGAAAAGGACGGATACATGATATTAAATAATTTTATTTAGTATTGAATATATTAATTGTAAGATTTAGCGAATCATCCGACATCGCAAGATTCAAATTACAATTATGCACTTTTTGTTTGAAGAAAAAAATATTTTAACTTATGAAAAGGCTTTATACATGATATTAAATAATTTTATTTAGTATTGAATGTATTAATTGTAAGATTTTGCGTATCATCTGATATCGCAAGATTTAAATTACAATCTTGTACTTTTTATTTGAAGACAAAAATATTCTAGCTTAAAAAGAAGAAGGATTGATTTCACCGTATAGTCAAGTTCGTAAAGATTGTTCTTTGACATTAACAAAAGATGTTGTCGGAAGTGTGAACGAGGGAGCAAGAAAATATTATTCAAAACGATGACAGCCCGATGCAAAGGAAGTGGTGAGACGATGACGAATGCAGCAGTGTCACGCAGGGAAATTAGTCATCGTTGGAACATTGGTCATTTTACGGAGCTTCGGACAAGAGATGACACTATCGCACTGAATCATAACCGCGTTAATATTTATCCCGCGGCCGCGGTTATTTATAAAGTCGTACGCGACAGACCTTGGCCAACGAGGATTAGCATGACGAAGGATCGTTCCGTGATCGTGGTGAATGATTTTGCGACCGGTTCCCGGAGCTCGGTAAGCTATCAGCTTGATCCAGCGTCCGAAGAATTTATCTTTGTGATCTATCTGGATCGAAAATCTCCGGAAAAATTGATCTCACCCTTCCCAAATATAAATCAATACATATTAGAACAGATGTTCGCAGATTATTGCCATACTGTGGATCTTTATGCAAAATAAAAATGCTCCATGTCAATTCTTAGAAAGAACGATATTAAATGATGTGTTAGTTGTTTAAAAAAAATTTTAATAGGTTGCAAATAATACATCTACGTTCTTGAATTTCGAATGTGTTTCGAACGATTATTTTATGTATTTTATGCATTCATAACAAAAGCGAGGATGTAGAGTTGAAATAGTGAAAACGTCAGAAGAATTTTATGAACGTTTTTGAAATGTTTTGCAGGATTTGTTTGGTGAGTTACTTCAGAGCGTCGTCGATAATGTATGCCATATACCTCGAGAGGCTTAAAGCAATTAATTCAGACGCCTCTCAAGTTACCTAATTAAGGTTCGGAGAGATCCGCGACCTCCTCAGGGTTCTTTGAAGTCGATCCCGCCTCAAAGGAGGCTCTGAGACACCTCCGGCTCCTCAAAATCCACTTACACGACGAAATTGATAATCGAAAAAGATTCGCCGAGCCAGACGATTCAGCGGACACAGGTGAAACTCGGAGATCACTAATCTCTACACTGTTAACAAAATTTCTACTTCAAAATTTAAAACATTATACAACACAAAATTTTGTAAAATCTGAGATTCTGTGAGGAAGATCCACGGAACTTCTTATACAATTCTCTTCTCTAATTCTTTCTCAAGAATTATTCACAATTCTCAGATTTCTAATACTCTCTTGGATAATCTACAGATTTCTTGTATGTGTCAACGAAATTCTAAATTACTCGTAATTAAAATTCAATGCTGTCTAGCTATTCATAAAAGTTAAGATCATAAGAGATACTTGTAAGGGGGTTAAATGAAAAATTGTATTGCCACAAATACAGTTTAGATCACTCTCTACAATTATACAAAGTATTTAAAAAAGATCTCGGTGAAGAAAATTCTAAATTATATTCCACTTGATTAAAATCGACAGTCCATCTAGCCAAGAGAATTAGGCTCGTAGTAGACACTTTTTATGCGAGGGTTAAATGAAGAATTCTACTACAACAAATACGCTTTAGATCACTCTCCAAAATTCTACAAAGTATTCAAAGCCCTCGGTCAAGAAAATTCTAAATTACATTCCTCCCGATTAAAATCAACAGTCCATCTGGTCACGAGAATTAGGCTGGTAGTAGACACTTTTAACTAACAAGCGAGGGTTAAATAAACAATTCTACTACCATAAATACGCATTAGATCACTCTCTAAAATTCTACAAAGTATTCAAAGCCCTCGGTCAAGAAAATTCTAAATTACATTCCTCCCGATTAAAATCAACAGTCCATCCAGCCACGAGAATTAGGCTCATAAGGAGCACTTCTGAAGAGGACAGGGGTGCTCTCATCGGCCACCATCGAATTATATAATCATCCTAAAGGAGCTCGGACTCCTTTGAGTCGGTATTCAAACGAGACTAGCTTGATTACGGCATTGTCTGATTAGTCTGTTTCTGCGGTGATTTTGGGATGGTGTACGGTGGTGATGGAAAGAAGGGGTTATCGCGCGTGCTGGAGGCGCGACCGGAAGTCGAGGAATCCCGAATCACGTCGCGAGATATTTCCCTGAAACGCGCGCGCGTAGATACATACATATACACATAGATGTGTGTATTTGGCAACGCGGGCGTGCTCGCGAAACTGCAAACCGAATCTTCCGGCGTAGATTGAGTTCGGAAACACACGGGCGCGAGCACAACTAATCTCGATCCTCCGGAACACGCCTCTACGTCCCTCGATCACCCGGCTTCGTAGACGGTGTCTGTAACTCCATCAGGACCTCGAATTTAAGCCCGGTTCGTATGTACGACCGATCGTAAAGCACCGGATCCGAGATTGAGCTACGGACATCCGCTTCCCTCTTCTCTCCCCCCCCCCCCCACCCCTCCTCGCTACGCTTTCTCTCTGTGTATATCGATACGCGATCGTTCGATGAATTCTGAATGATCTTATCCCCGAGTTCGCGAATTAGAACCCCTGGCGAACTATCTTCAACCGGGATGGACAAGTTCGATGAAATATGTATCGCTCAGCGATTTCTGGGCCACGGGATTGCTAAGAGTGTGTCTCGTCAGAGGCTTTGCGAAGTTGAGGTTTTAGAGAGAGAGAGAGAGAGAGAGAGAGAGAGAGAGAGAGAGTTCGCAGATTTAATCGATCCGAGGCTGAGTGGCTGCAGAAGTTGCCAGCGGATTGCGAAGTGGACGTTTCCTGCGTGAACTACGTGCGGCAAGTGGAAGTTTGATTCTTGTTTTCATAGTGCGAAAGAGTATGGGTTTGTTTCTTTTTTTTTCAATGGGTTAGGTTAGAACGTTGGCACGTTTAGTTATTTTGTGAGCAATTTAGAAGAACCTTTGCAACTCTGTTTCTTCCTTGAACAGGCTAGAAGAACCTTGGTGTAGTTGTTTCATTTTTATTAGTCTAGAAGAACCGTTCTGCATTTGTTTCTTTTTTTAAATAGTGCGGAAGAACCTTTGTGCATTTGTTTCTTTTTTTTTAATAGTGCGGAAGAACCTTGATGCGTTTGTTTCTTTTTTTTAATAGTGCGGAAGAACCTTTGTGCATTTGTTTCTTTTTTTTAATAGTGCAGAAGAACCTTGGTGCATTTGTTTCTTCTTTGAACAAGCTAGAAGATTATTTGTGCACTTGTTTCGTTTTTTTTTTTTTTAATTTGGAAAATCTCGGCACCATTGTTTCTTTTTTTAATAGTGCAGAAAAACCTTAGCACGTCTGTCTCTTCTTTTAACAGTTTAGAAGAACATTGGTGCATTTGTTCCTTTTTTTTTTTGAACAATCTAAAAGAACTGCACTTCTTTCTTTTTTTTATTAAATTAGGAAAACCTTGGCACGATTGTTTGTTCTCTTAACAATTTAGGAGAACCTTGGTACGTTTATTACTTCTCTTAACAGCTTCGAAAAAGCTTGGTGCATTTGTTTGTTATGTTAATATAGGTTAGTAGAACCTTGGTGCATTTGTCTCTTCTTTTAACAGTTTAGAAGAACATTGGTGTATTTGTTCCTTTTTTTTGTTGAACAATCTAAAAGAATATGCACTTCTTCCTCTTTTTTTTAAATTAGGGAAACCTTGGCACGATTGTTTGTTCTCTTAACAATTTAGAACAACCTTGGTACGTTTATTTCTTCTCTTAACACTTTAGCAGAAGCTTGGTGCACTTATTTGTTATGTTTTAATAATATAGTAGAACCTTGGTGTATTTGTCAATATTTTTAACAGTTTAGAAAAACCTTACACCGAGGTTTACCCTAGCACTAAAAGTGACTATTTGACTTCACGACGAATTAACATGTCGGACGACAATCTTTTCAGAGAATTATATGACACAGGGCTGGTTAATGGCAAGCAGTTACCACTGAATCATTCAGCGTGGTTTATTCACGCTGGGGAACAAGGAGGTCGCGGACGAAGGTACGAGAAAAGGAGAGAAACAGAGAGACAGAGACAGAGAGTGAGAGAGAGAGAGAGAGAGAGAGTAGAGGGGATGAGCGGACGAAAGAAAAAAAGGTACAGGGGGAAGAAGGTGGTGTTCATTTGTTATTCATAGGGTCGCCATAGCCCCGGCACGTCGTCGAACAGGTTTCGAACACGTAGAGACAGAGGGCCGGGCCGCGAACACCGCAAACTCATCCGGCAACTTCAATTACACAGATTTCTTTTATCCCGGACGTACAAGCGCACTGGCTTTCGGTTCTTTCTCTCGCGTGGAAACAAAAGTCCAATGAGAAACATTTCTTTTAACGATATTCGAGGCACAGATCTCATTCGTGGATCAATACATATGTACGCATCCCGAAATTTACGCATTCATGACTAAAATGAACATTTTTGCATAAAGGTACATACGCGAACCTTAATTTTCACCTATCATTTTATACACACAGAAGAACAAGGGAGAAATTAATCGTGCAAGGATAAAATAAAGAAGCCCTTAATATTTGTTATTTTAACTGCATCCTATTATTCTAAAAATTTCTACATTGTATAAATGGATCGAAATCCACAGTTCAGCGTAGCCAAAAATATTGGTATCGCGTTTAACCCCTTGCACTATAATAACGAGTCAGACTCGTGATAAGAATTTCGAACAACATCTACTAAACATGTAAATTATTAATTTCCTTTGAAGCGAAATAAAATTATATTTTGTTGCTGTCGATATACAGGGTGAGTCACCTAACGTTTGCACCTCAAATATCTTTGTTGTTTCTAAAGATACGTAAAATATGGTAAGGACAAAGTTGAATGGTACAATGGGGCTGATACGATACCAAGAAAATTTTTGTTTTTATGTCATTTTTTTTAGAGATTTTGAAGGTCATCTTCATTTTTTTAAGTGGAACCTCCCTTTTTTAAACATGTACAATGATAGCCCCAATTTCATTACGAATTCAGTGACTTTAATTACTCAAGGTCGTTCAAGGTCGAGGACAGAGATAACGTATAAAATTTAACATAACGTATAAGTTGAACTCTGCCCGTGACCTTGAATGACCTTGAGTAATTAAAGTCACTGAATTCGTAATGAAATTGGGGCTATCATTGTACATCTTTAAAAAAGGGAGTTTCCACTTAAAAAAATGAAGATGACTGTCAAAATCTCTAAAAAAAATGACATAAAAACAAAAATTTTCTTGTTATCGTGTCAGCCCCATTGTACCATTCAATTTTTGTCCTTAACATATTTTACGCATCTTTAGAAACAACAAAGATATTTGAGATGCAAACGTTAGGTGACTCACTCTATATAGCCATTGGGGAATATACAAGCATATAATAAATTTAGATTTTCTTTTTGTTCTAAGAAATGATGGACGACAATCAAATTCTGATCACTGTAACCGTAAAATAAATCATAGTGCAAGGGGTGGCAAAAATAAATTCAGGCAAAATTATTCTAAAGAAACAGACACGCGAAACATCGCAACAGCTTATAATTTAACACCGCAGGCTATCATACATTCGTTCGTGAAACTCTATGGGAGACAACACACGTGCGAACATATCAGGATTGTTAACGCAATGAGTCCACACTGTTCAATCGTTCACGGTTCGGCACGGAACAAGGCAATCTCAACAGGTCCGTGGGATCGCGTGCAATTACGAATTGAAGGCAGAGTGTTAAATTAGCAGGCTCGACGAATCAATATTTGTCAAATTAACGCCGGCAAGCGGCTCCGTTAATTATCGTGCAATTACCGGCCGGAAATACTTCAGAAAACCGTTCTCTGTCCGAGCCGCGAATAATTTCAACCGCGCCGGACCAGAACTGTACTCGAATTACGCGCTGGTTATGGGATATACATTATAAATCAGGCTCGTTGCGTGAACATTGCAGCTCGAATCATTCCCTGGTCGTCGGCTTCTCAGTATGAGTATCTTGCACGAGTATATAATAAATTTTATGATTTCGGCGCAAGGTTCGATCATATTTAGAATCAGCAAATTTGCAATTAATTAACCATTATTCTCGACGTTTCGACCCTGATGTGGATCATTCTCAAAGAGACGTTTTTGCGTCTGAAAAAGATATATATATATATATATATATATATATAATACAGTTGAACAAAAACTAATATTCCGACACAACCGTGTAGAGAGAACAGAAAACGGAAAAGAAAAAACACCATACTTGCTGTGCGAACCTTGCGACGAAATCATAAAATTTATTATATACTTCATTTTCGATCGAGAGGAATTTCACCGATTTCTTGCATGAGTATCTAACTCATGTGTATCTTGCATACTGGACGAGGTCCCCGGTGCATTTCGTTGCAGACGCAGAGCTAATCTTTCCGCCGAAAGTATGACAGTTCTTTCCGCTCTAGAAAATATTATTTCAGTCTATTCTGTGTTGTTTTTTCAGTTAATTATTGTAGATTTAATGTTATAAATTATATATTTGTGCAGGTAGCAAGATATTATTTCCTTTTTCTTGTTAGGGATCTTTTGGTCGATGAAATTAATTCTTGAATTTTTCTGGTTTCATAATTTGTGGATATTATATATCTGTATTTTATAAAGAAATTTGATATCAGTAAAATGATGACTTAAACTGCCTCTACTTCTTCATAAACTATGCACACTATTTGTCATAATTGCATTTACACACGTCTGAATACGATTTTTTGATTTTTTTAATGCAGGAGATCTTTGAATCGATGAAATCAACTGTTTAATCTTTCTGATTTTATATTACGTAAGAACAATTTGAAATGAACAAATTGATGACTTAAACTGCCTCTATTTTTCCACAAACTATAACATATTTAATCCTGAAGAAAATTCAATATATGCAAGTCGCTTAATTCAGGGCCTAAAGTAATCAGTACCTTACTCAAGCAATTATCATTGCCAAGTCCTGAAGAAGGACTACGAAGAATTTAATAAAAATAACAGGGGTGGTTAACAAAATTTTTCACAAAGCATTAAAAACCGCTTGAATAAACATTTAACAATTTCCCACGAGAGCGCCTCCAGAATCTCAGTAAAAATAAAATAATATATCAGGAACTGCTTACTTCATCGATGTTTCGGATATCGTATCGAGTTTGTCGGGCCAAAGCAGGAATAAAACAGTTTGGAGGCAGTGAAATACGGTCGGTTGGCAATCAAAGAGACGATGTCGAACAGCTAAAGACCCCGGCACTGGCCAACAAATCACAGAAAGGCATTGAGCGTCGTTCCAAGTGGCAGAGAAACGCGGCACGATCGGACACGCTGGCCGATGTCCCGCTGCCTAATCGAGTTAAAATTAGCATGACGGCGATACAGAGGCCGACCAGAAAGCCGCCCGGTTCCGGCTTGAAGATTTATCGGCCGAATAAAACGGAGACAACAAAGCTTGGCCCGCGTGTTTTACGAGACATCAGCAATTCACCTCGGCAAATATGCCGGGTGTTTGTTTTCGGGGCGGTTCGCCGCGCGATTCAACAAGCGAGAACACGCTCGTCTTCGCGCGTGTCCTCCTCCCGTCTCTCCTCTCTCTTTCTCTCTCTCTCTCTCTCTTTCTCTTTCCTGTATGCACACGCGCGCCCCGTGATCCACAAATTCCAACAACGACCGAGGAAAATTTATGCGCGACGAATGCAGCCCGCGTTCCCGTTGTTCCCGCGGGACAGAAATTCGCCCCTCGAGATAGGGGCTCCGCGTTTACAGCCACGTGCAATGGAATTTTCGAGGATTCCATCCGTCCCACCCATGCTCTCTGCCCATGAATCTTTAATTCGTTCCGTCGCCGATGGTGTGATCGTTTGGGTCGTTTCGGTGAACGATGCCTGGCCGTGATATTCGATTCGATCGGCAGCGCAAATAATTATTTGAGTAATCGGTGTGCCGTGTACGCGTGGCAACGAGTGCCTGATCGATGGTAATCGGAGATTGATGCGCCGCTGCTATTGATTTTAAGAAGCCATTAATACGTTCCCGTGCGCTGTGCTCCCATCAAAATCGCTTCAACCTTTTCCGCTTTTGCACTTTGAAAAATTCAACGCGATCTTCTAGCTTTTGAATGCGTCAAGCAGTTTCCGGAAAGCAATTAAGGGATTTAAAAGCTTTCTCGATATACGAAAAGGATATCGCAATGGAAAACGATCCTTTGATACCGCTCTCAGTCGGCGAGTATCGATCGAACGCGAAAAATAACTCGGCGATAATTTTGCAACCGGCAACCTACATACCACGGCCCTTGATTAAAAAAAAAAAAAAAAAAGTATAGATCTCCCGATAATTGGGCACCGGATTTCGGGTCAGATCCGAGTTCCACTCTATTCCAAAATTCTCGAATTAAAGAACTACTGAATTTCCTGTGTGCGCCGCGTAGAAATTTTACAAAATCCAAGATTTTTGTCCTAATTTGTCTTTTATCGTGTGGAATTTAATCAAGCTCGAAATAGATGTGGGGATATCTGTGGTGAGAATGAGAGAGAAAGATTTATGAATGAAACAAAAGTGTATGAAGTGAATTTGTTACTAAATATATGGTAATATTAAATAGATTTACTAAAAATATGGTTGTGATGTAGAATGGTTGTTATTAATACGTTGTGTTAAATATATAGTTATTTGTTGAAATACATGATAATTCCATTCACTGCCTGAACAATAGAAGGATCGGAAATTTTTCATGAAATAAATAGTACTCCTCTAAATTCATAAAAATGTGAATTTGTTTGTATGTGGAAATTAAATGAATGGACATGAAGAGGCGATTTTGTTACTAAAAATATGGCTGTGACGTAGAATGGTTGTTATTAATATGTTGCGTTAAATATATAGCTATTTGTTAAGATATATGATAATTCCATTCACTGCCTGAACAATAGAAGGATCGGAAATTTTTCATGAAATAAATAGTACTCCTCTAAATTCATAAAAATGTGAATTTGTTTGTATGTGGAAATGAAATGAATGGTCATGAAGAGGCGATTTTGTTACTAAATATATGGCTGTGATGTAGAATAGTTGTTATTAATACGTTGTGTTAAATATATAGTTATTTGTTGAAATACATGATAATTCCATTCACTGCCTGAACAATAGAAGGATCGGAAATTTTTCATGAAATAAATAGTACTCCTCTAAATTCATAAAAATGTGAATTTGTTGAAGATGAAATCGAAAAGAGAATTATTTGACGTGTAGAAACGAACATTCTCCATTCAACGAAGCATTTTAGAGAGAATCGATGTTGAATAATGCCAGGTTCAGATTGTCTGTGCATGACAGACCAGTTCTACTTAGGTCAACTTTCGAAGCTGGATATTTCGTAGACAGAATCGAATTTGTAAAAATTATATTCTAGACTATCGAAGCGTATTTTAACACTAAACCTACCAAGCACAAAACATATAAAAAAGTAAAACGCCTTAAATAAGTGAGAAGATTGAATTTGTTTAAACTTTGTACCGTTTCCATTACAATATTTGCTTAAATAAAAAAGTCATTTCCTATGAAATCCTCTTTCTAATTTCAATAATTGTTCAATAGAAAACCGGTCATTTTGACCGTGTTAGGTTTAGTGTTAATATAGATTGTCTACGTGTGCAGTTTTTTAAAATAATTGATTGCTCTACGCAAACATTCATAGTCTAACTAAATTGCATTGTTTGAGAAATTTAATTTAGCTTGTAATAGGAGGTTCAGCGTGAATTATCGTTTAAAAAATCAACCGTGTCGACTAGGATATTTCTAGGTAGTCGCGAACGTGCTCAAAAGGACTCGCGGCAGGAATTCGCAATAGACGGACAGCTTTATTATTTATGCGGTTCCTATACTACCCGAGGCCGAGCGACGTATGTCGCGGAATTGAATTTGGACAAAGGAAGCGACACTCTCACCTCTTCGCATTGATATTCCCGTGTCGATAATATTTCCCGGTGATGCAGTCCAGATCTGGTAAGTGCACAATATGCATTATGCATGGCCTGGCGACGCGACGTTGCGGTGTACACGGGACGCGCGGCGGTCCACGATTTTAGATCGCATCGCCAAGCCGAAAAATAAAATCCACTGCCTCGAAAACCTCCGGTCTATCTTCTTCACCATCGCCGAAAATTAAGCAACAAAAAGATGCAACAATAACCCGGAACAGATCATACAAAACGCATTAACCGTTCCGGTTAAAAAATTATTATTTCTAGTTGAACTCTCGAACAATTTTAAAGATGCATTTATGAAGAAAACTGTGATGTAACGTGTGGCTGGCAATCATTATAACTATATTAGTCTATAATAATAATTGCTTATGCTGTTTTAAATAACTCAACATTTTAAAAATTGACGTGTAAGCCATTGGATTCATTCAAAATGTTGGATAGATTGTACTGCGTTTTAATAAGACAGATTATAATAAACGTATAATACAGCTATAATAAATCTATAATAATTATCTATAATAATAATAAATGATTTCTTGAAGTATTTCAATTCTGATCACTTTAAAAATTCTGCTGGAACATGACCAGTAATAATCAAACACGATAACTCACTGATTTAATAAGAAATCAGATGCATTTTTGAGGTGCAACACGGGACTAGGGAAAATTGCAAAATAAGCCATTGGATTCATAGGAAATGTTGGGTGCATTCTACTGCGTTTCAATAAGACAATCTCTTGAATAATAAACGATTTCTTGAACTATTCAAATCCTGATTACTTTAAAAATTCTGCTGAAACACGACCAGTAATAATTAAACACGATAGCTCACTGATTTAATAAGAAATCAGACACATTTTATTCAAGTTTGAATCTGTTAAACCATAGAAATCTCTTGAGGAATATTAAACATCGTGTTCACAAAAGAGCCGATCCAGGAATACATGCAAACAAGTCACGTGAATTAATGAGGAATGGTACACGATCAAACGCAGTTGAATGTTTCAATAAATAGTCGTCGAGTTGTTGAACGATAAAACGGTTCTTGAGCAATACTAAATTCTTCGTTGAATAAAAATAGACTTTATAAAACAAGACCAACAGCTGTTACAAAATCAAAGACTGAATTAATAAAGACTTTTCGATGAAAGAAAATTTGAAAATCACTAAACCGGTCTTTTGAAAATTCTACTAAATAGAATTCGAGGATTTCTGAAAACTTTTGGGCACTTGTTGCAAGGATCTGAAATAAAGCAGGAGTACGTCCGTAATTTGGCGAAGATAAAATCCAACGGGATTCAGATTAAATTGCCATACAGCCGATCGTTTTTTTTTCCCCCGCCGCGCCGGTTCGACAGACAAACGAAAATATCAAAGTGACGTTTTCACTTTGCCGATGAATAGGCGGTTCTTTGGCGAAGCGCATCCCCATGCATATGGATCAGCCATTTATCATATTCTGACGGAGGGTCCATTCCCCTCTCGTGCCGGGGCTGCTCTTAACACGGAATAATTATGTCTGGCTCGCCCGGCGAGAGGATCGACCGCTAAAAGCCGAAGTAGATTTTTTTCGGCTACGTTCAGAGTAATTCTCTTCTCTCCCGGTAACGATTCATTTCGTGCAGTTTCCGCAGCAGTTTCAACGGTTAACTTACTTCTCTCGAGAGACGTCCGGATCGCATGCTTGGACGTTATTACCGGGTGCGTTCGCCTAACTTCACTTTACTGGCCTTGGTCGACGATTAGGCGAGTCGTTGCACGCCGAACACACACCATTTTGAGAAATGTTGGGATTTACGGCGCTACACACCATTTTCATCTCCGTTGTTAACCGGCCAATAGTCGTGCGCGGTCTCACAGACCGCACCGTCGTTTGTTGTAGCATATTTCAATTGTTCTTGTCCCCACATTTCGCATTCTCGGTCTAGCTGACTATTATAACCTCACAAACGTAACTTCTAATCAACTGATTAATTATTGCCATTTGTATAAGTTGTACGCATTTTCGGTCTGTAACACCCGCGCGCGCGCCCTGCTGGTTTTATATGCTTTTGTCATTGTAGCGTGTGATATAAACATGTGGAAGTACACATACGAGAAGGAGCAGCAGCGTCTCCAATGCATTTTGGAAGAGAGTGAAGCAAGATTATAGTCAAAGGATATACTTTTGGTTAATTTTGAATTTCTGTTTATAGTTGAAATTTTTATGGAACGATGCTGTTGGAATTTATTCACGAAGCAAAAATAATCTTCTGTATTTAGTGGGCGCATTCGATCGCTTGACTTTCGAGCGCCTATACAAATAATTGATACATTGTATCTGTGCTGCCCGCGTTATGGGACCCTCGACTCTCGGCCGATCGTTTACTTTTTCCAGAGCGGTCCTCACCAGTGACGCCAGAATCGTGGAACCGAGGAACTTGCCCCTCCGGTGGATCCTCCGGCTGGACCCCCCACTCTGACGTACCGTCGTCGCCTTACGTTGTGTCTTACTGCGCACGCGCTACACACAAGCGTACCTCGACGCCGTCGAGTCGACTAGGCAGCTCACACGGACAGACTAGAGGTACGCTTGTGTGTAGCGCGTGCGCAGTAAGAAACAACGTAAGGCGACGACGGTACGTCAGAGTGGGGGGGTCCAGCCGGAGGATCCACCGGAGGGGCAACTTCCTCGGTTCCACGATTCTGGCATCACTGGTCCTCACTATAGAATATTTCGTTGTAGAGTAAAGACGTGCCTCAGAACGTGTCTTCGAAAGTATTATTTCGAATAAATTCTATTTTATATTTAAAGAGGGTGTACGTTATTTTATACCCATATTCCAACAGATGCTGTATTTAATTTTTTTAATGAAAAATATATCATTGTTTTTTTTTTGTTAAAGACTTTTATATTCTTGCATATGAACATACTCGCACTTACAAACGAAAACACCTTAAACATTATGATTAATATTCGATGCGGTCTCACAGACCGCGCGCGACCTCTCATGTCACAAAATAAGGCGCGACTACTGTAGGGTTAACAATTATTCTGACGCGTCCCTTTACGTGTCATCCTTCAGTTATTATACAATTTTTATTAGGCAATTGAAAATCCTGAAACGTGTATCGCCTATTTTGGATCAAAGATCGCACACCCAAGTTTACATTAAATTAAACCAACAATAAATAAGAGAAACTGCAGAAAAGAATCAAATTTTTAATGTATTATGTAAACAAAAAACTTTTGTTAAAATTTTCTTGCGCGACTACATTAGCATGTGAAAAATACACAATTTAAAAAAAATTCAAATTTTTTCTACATCTGGTTTCCGAGGTATCTCAAAAAATATGGTTTTGACCCCCCAACATTGAGGGATGTTTTCACCCCTTCAAAGTGGATGGTTGCCGATAACAAAAAACACGTGTCAAATATTTTTCAAAGAACTATAAGCTCCCATAAGTTTCATTAACACTAGATTTACGGGTCAAAATGACGGGTTCAAAAATTTTTAGTTTACGATTATTAAGAGTGTAAGGAGGCGTTCGTGAGGAATTATTAAATAGACTTATTTTTTTGTGTACATATTACAATAAAAATCGCTGAAGATCCAAGTAAATACAATTTTATTATTGTTGGAATATGACGAAGAGCATGAACTCGCGACACCTACCGTCCGATGTATTTTGAGTCCCGCGCTATCGCTCGTCATAGACAGTTGTATTAGAGTAATCGAAATAAACCAAGTGTAATCTCAACAATTATTTTTATAAAGCAATGTAAAATAATCAATTTTAGTGCTCCGTAAACCTAGTGTTAAAATCGGATTTTCGCATCTGAATATGAGCCGAATCGAGTCTCCGCTATTTTTTTATTTAATTCTCGCAAGTACAAGTCTCCTTAATATTTTCAGAACTGCTTGTGCTTGATTCTACAGTCTGCGAGTCTACGAGATTCAAAGTTTCCTCGAGCGTCTTCTGAATGATAATATTCCTGCCATATCCGAAGTTGCCGTGCAGTGACATTAACCGAGGATTTTCAGCGTAACTTCTAAGCAGACTGTCACGTCTTGTATCTTCGATGGAATGTTATTAGCTTACGTTCTGGAACTCCGTGTTTCCTGTCGACACACACTGTTCAATCGTTGCCGGTAATTAGTGTCCGTTGATTGCCGTTTAATCAGAGGGAACAAACAACGAAACCGGTAGCAATTGTTGGCAAGTGCCTCGAGAAGAATGCCCGGCCGCTTGTTTTTCTCACATTCGTCGCGGAGTATTGTTTCGCTTGTTCATCTGGATGCACGCGCGTGTCTACGTTTTCTCTCGGTCCCACAATTCCGTCGAGAGAGCGTGAGAGCTCGATTCAAAGCGCGGCCTAATGACTTCGCTCTGATAAATCGACTCGCATCGACAATTACCCCGCGTAATTTACTATTTCCTTCTCGACGGCGATCTTGTTTTATCGGGTCCAAACAGCTGCTATCGTCGATCGTTGTTCTTTCCCTCGTTTATTATTTCTCACCATTTTTTTTTTCTCTGTCCTCTTTTCCTCGATTATTATTATTACGTATTCCCTCGCCAATTTTAGACGCCACCGGTAGAGAACACTGTGGTTTAGTTTTTGTTCTTTCACGGCTACAATTTGCATCCGGAATTCATGTTATTTTGTCCCATGGTTGCAATAATGGCCAAAATGAACGATCAAGTTGCGAGAAAAATGGTCTGAATGTGTTCACACGGTGTTCGTAATTCTTGCTTGGACACGTTTATGTAAATTCTTGTTTTTGTAGATGTATTTTGAAAGAGTAGATTTTTCAATTAAACATTTAGCTGTTTTTGCCGAGTATACTCGTCATGGAATAAAAATTAATTGCTTGCAATTCATGTTAATGTTATAGTGAAAATTAAAACGCATTATTAATTTGTCGACATTTTAGAATTTTTCGCGTCAAAGACGAAGTAAAGGAACGTAACAAAGAAATTGATTGAGTGAATATGTAATAAATAAAGTTTTCAAAGATTTTTAGTAGCCCATATACAAAGTCGAACTACTATGATATTGTGAGCCCGGGATGGGCACGGTAGGGGCCCCTGAAACGCCTGCTTCTCCCACCAACCTATCTTTCATGCGCGAGGCCTGCGCACTGTTCGCGGCGGGCGATTCTGGTGGGGGACAGTGAGCGCTATGGTGGGGACGGTTTTGTCTCAATTGAGACAAAAATGCCCATCCATGTTGTAAGCGAAGGGGTTAACAAATCCAGGGTGGCCATATTTGCGAAAGGAAAAAATTACTTTAACCCTTTGTGGACGGAAATTATTTTTAGCGTACTTATCGACGGACCGAATGTACACAATTTTCCTCGTTAAATGAAATTGTAGTCTGTTGTAAAAGGAGACCGACACTGTGCGATATCGCGATGCGGGATCCTTTGATCGTTGGATCACAAGCGGCCGATCGTTGCTTCGAGGAGTCGACCGGCCGAGCGTCGCGCGAGGCGTCTTTTGATTTTTAGTCTCTCGACAGTCGTTCTAGTCGAGACATCGTGTCGCACGGATGCACTGATGTAATTGTTATAATATACACTTCTCGTTTTACTGTTGTCTCCGATGACTTTCCTACCACTCCGCACCTCCTATTATATTCCTATTTAACAATATAGTCCGACAGCTAAGTACAAGAATTAAATGAAAAAACGAGTGTCGTGTTTAGTAAAAATTTGTTTCATGTGTTGTGAGAATAATCATTTTTAGAAAAATTATTTGCAGCCACGGATCAGCAAGTTTGCTTAGGCGATTCAGGAACCGTACATTTCAAGGGTTTGCAACATTTTTGAGACACCCTGTATAAATGAACGGAACAGGGTCCACCTCGAGCTCGATCTCTCCTGCGATCTCCCTGGAGGGATGTTCCGTCTTCTCGGGGCTTTATTTAATTTCCGGTATTACGGGGATTAATGTTTCGTAAGATATTTAAAGCGCAATTAGAAGGGCGTGTCTGTGCTCTCTCTCTCTCTATCTCTCTCTCTCTCTCTTATTCTCCCGCATCCAACGGTACACTTTCGTCCACTTCGTTCTAATTCTCGCAGTGTACAAAGTGTCGTTGCGGCTCCGGGGCTCTTTTCAAAAGTTCTGCGGCTCTTTCAAGAGGTCGTTTCGAGTCAATAGGCCATCTGGGTTGAAGATTCGGCCGCTGAGAAAGAAAGACAGAGACAGACACACACCGACAGAGGAAAATGGAGGAGAAGAGTCCGCCGACGAGAAGAAAAAGAGGTGTCCCAAATATTTGACCACAGAATGACCAACAAGAGGGACTAGATGACTATCTTTAAAATTCAGTGCTCTACAACTACCACCTGGGGGATCGTATTCACAGCTGTTTCGTATCCATCCGGCATAATAATTATCATTATCAGACTGCGGATTTGTATCTGAAATCAAAATGATCGGCGTCAACTGTGAGAAACAGGAGCCAAGTAAAATGTTCCTTCTTCCCTTAACACTAAACCAACCACGGTCAAATGACCGGTTTTATATTTCGCAATTATTGAAATTGAAAATATTCGCTTATGTAAAATAATGGAATAAATTTCCTTGGTCAAGCATCTATTATATTAGAAATGACAGGCAATCTGAATAAATTTAGGGTTGTCATTTTTATAAGGCAACATTCGCCGATAGTTTTAATGCTTGGTAGGTTTAGTGTTAATAATTTTTAGAAATTGGAAGTAATACGTCGATGTTTCTAAACTTTCTTAATTTCATCATTGTATTAAATTTCACCCACTCGATTTTCTTATAAACAAATATAATCAGCAGTCTAATTATTAGACTGTGAACTTTTATATATATATAAAATGTCTTTATTTCTTTAATGATATTTTACAATAAAAATATAATACATCTATATTTTTAAATTCTTCTAACCTTACTATTCTTTCGAATTGCATTCACTCGTTGTTGGCATGAATACATAAATTCGCAGTCTAATTATGTTTATTTCCTGCCCCCGAGCTTTGCTATTTTACTGTTGCACAATAGCCAACGTGTCTGACCATGACTCGCCGTTTCTACTTCCCGCTTACCGATCACTTTCGACCTCGCAAGCCGCACAGTTTCGAGTTAAAAACAAATTTGTAAAACTAGTAAAACGACTATTTATAATCTCCTATCTATCCTAGGAAAAAAATTACAAATTTTCCATTAGAGATAAGCTTGACAAAAAAAAACATATTTGTACAGAGTTTTCATCGAGACTCTTTCGAGGCTATTGAAGCGACGTGCTAATTGATCAGAATGCTCGCTGTCAAGCTGGTTTCGTTCTGCCAAATCCTCGCCCTTCGTTGGCAGTACAGGCCAGTAATCAAAGCTTGACCGCGCCTGTTACATTAGCTCGGATCTCGGTTAATTACAAATGTCACAGGAATCAATGAACTCTCGGCTCGATTCGTCACGACCAGTTACCAATTATCCCGTCGACGATAACAACTGGGTCTGAACGGACCCAGCCGTTCGCATAATTCAATTAATTTGTCATTCTATCAATCCACAACTTCTTAACCATTCGGAACGTTACTGAATATTCGATATTTAAAATTTGATCCGTAAAGTTCCAATTAAATTGAATTTATGCATTATAAGAATATTATCATTTAATGAAAGAACACTTTATTGGTTCTATTAAAAAAATCACAATAAGAAAAAGCCTTTATAAAATGTTACTTGAATATCGACACTACTCCGCTGTATTTCACGGAAGAATTTTCTTTGAACGCACTGCCATAAGTTGTCTAACATGATTACGAACTGGACATACAGTGAAGAGCAAAACTGAATCAGCACCATTTGAAACAGTATAACTTTTTAAAAATTATTACAGATGACTCGAGTGTTTTTTTACAAGGTACGGTACAAGAACGGTACGGTTTTTTATTTAAATTCTGATAGTGTTTTTCAAGACAATTACAATGACCCATTGTGAAGGTCATTCAAGGTCACGCAAGGTCAACTGCAATAGCATTATTTATGCATTCACTGCTACTTCAAGTGTTCAAAATGACGACCTAAAATGACGTTTAAAATTCTTAAAAGAAAAAAAAAAAACAAATTTCAAGAACCAAAATCAATATTATCACAGTTTCCAAACAACAAGAATCGTGCAGGAGCATCGATAGATCGAGAAGACCTAAACGGACAGGTGATTGGACGTGACAAGAGCCTAAACGCGTTGGAACTTAAATAATCGTGTTTCGCTTGTCCATTGTTCGCCGAGAAAAAGTGGTGGTGGCGAGTTTAAACGAGTTTCCGATTAAAACGAGTTACCGGGCCGACAGGTGTTTACAGAGGTCGAAGAATATTGTCGTTGCCGGAAGTTTCGAGCCAGGCTTCGAACGACATACGGTTTTCGGCTCTGGAGCCTCCAGCCGGATTCCGGTAATCAGTTTTCCTAGGGAAACATTCCGCTTTACTCGGGCTGAATCCGCCGCGAATCGACGAGCGAGAATATCGTCGGCGAAATTCTCCTACCTCGATTCTTTCCCTCCCCCTTCTCTCTTCGTCCACTTTTTATCTTTTTATCCGTCGCGAATGCAACGATTGCACTCGTAAATTGCGCGGATGCCACGCCGTTGATCATCCCTAACTCGAGAATACGTCCCAGACGCGATTACGTTTTTCGCCCATGAACCGTTCCAGGCTACGTCCGCGATTTTTTTTTTTCACCGTGAAATCGACAAACTTTTTGTCACCGATTTTTTTTTTAATAAATTCTAACCATGTTTGGACAATGCGCTCGAATTTTTTGACAATGGAAAAATCAAAATTGAGACTGTTGCGAGCGATCGAGTACATCCGCAGATGAACGGCTATTGAATCGACGTTTTGGAGTGCTTTATAAACTTTTGCCGGCTGTACAAATTGCAATCGAAATTGTACCGATTATTTGTGGTGTTGTTATTATTATAGCTGGTGTTTCGGAGCTATTTCTCTCTAGCTATGTATTTCACTTCCTTTTCCATCCCTTAGCTTTTCCTCGAACTCCCATGCCCTTAGGCGAATGTGAAAATACAAAACGCTGTACAAAGTTATAATCTGAAGTTTGAAACAATCGGCGCAACTTCGAACATGTTCGTGAATTTTGCGAATGGGAAAACATCGTTCAGCCGACATACTTCGACAACACTATACTTCAGGGTAAAAAGCTCGAAAGATTCCGAATCTGTGTTAGTTTCCATTCTGATTTAATTAAATCGCCTCAACGTCGGACCGACAGCTGTTAACGAACGAGCCTAGCAAATGGAATTCCACACGGTCCAGATATTTAAACTGTTTCGTGGATAGGACGTGTTTTCGAGGTAATCGACCAGAAACGAGGAAAAGGATCGAAATTGCGATCTTTTTCCGATGCGAGGCTGCCGTTGGTGCTTCAGCACGCCCCGTAAATTCCTGTTGGCCGGCTCCCCCGCGAAAATCAATTTCTCCGCTCAGACCTGCGAACACTTAACATTTCCAAACCGATAAACGCAGTAATTGATCACGATTTCGCTGGGAAACATGCTTCAGCTGCTCGTTAAATATTTCGCTGGTCCTTCTGCTTGTTTCCGAGCAGGTCGCCGGATCTGCTAAAAATTTGCAAAAGAAGAACTGCAAATGACTTTCCACGAAATTTTGTTTTTTCACCGTGACACACTTTTATACGGATTTTTCAAATCCAAAATAAATCATAATCGTACTAAATTCTGTCCAATTTTATATTCCAGCCTTTGAAAATGTTCGTAAATCATGAATGCATAAAGATCCGAAATTATAGTCGTTGCAAACAAATTCTGTAGACCATCGTTCAGTCAGAATTATGTTATAATATTTCAGTGAAGCGTTTCGAATGCTTCAAATAATATTATGCACAATAATCTACTTTCGAAACAAATATTAACGACGCAGACAATGTATCGTGGTACTCGGAATCATTAACGCGTTGAATGCCAATTAAGCAACCACAAAAATTCCACGAAATCACAGTAATTTATTTAATGAAATAAAAATTGAAAAATTTAAGTGTGTCACACTGTGAGTAGACCTTCTTGCATTTTCTGGATTTTAATCTTTGGTACAATGAATATATTAACGTGGAAACTTATTTTGAAATCCGAGTAAATAATTCTGTCACCCACGTATAGTGGCTCACAAAAGTATTCTCTCGCCCTTTAAATCATAATAACTTTCTTAAAATTTGACCTAACCACTTGACTATTTTTGAACAATTAGAAACATTGATTTAGTGAATCACGTGCAAAAAAGATTTTGAAGAAATTGCAATTAGTAGGAATTACATGAAAAAATAAAAATGGCACTTTTTAAAACTTTATTATTTCAGCCCGTAATTAAAATTCAAATTATGCGTTTTGTAGAATAATGTTATTTACACATACGCTGAAAATTTCATCGAAACCAGTTAATCGCAGTTTTTCACGACTTTTCGTCAATTTCTACTTAACTCTTTGCGGACGCGTGTCTGCAGACAGTCGCCCAAGTCAAATTGCTACTCCGTGACTAAAAATCACTTTTTAAAAAATTATTACTCTCAAACAACACTAAACAAATTTTTACCAAACGCAACATTTGCTCCTTCATTTAATTCTTACGCGTAGCTTTCAGTACATCATTTCATTTTCCAAGGAAAATTGTACAGTCGCACCGTCGATAAATACGCTAAACATAATTCCCGTCCGCAAAGGGTTAAAATCCATAGTTTCTTACATCTTTCGATGCGCGTCGTTTTTTTCAGCATATGTATAACTAACATAGATCTACAAAAGGGATATTTTAAATTTTCATTATGGTCTAAGATAAAGAAGTTTTCAAAAGTGCCATTTTCATCTCTTCATGTAATTCCTACTAATTGCAATTTTTTAAAAATCTTTTTTGAACCGTGATTTAATAAATCAATGTTTCTAATTGCTCAAAAATAGTCAAGTGGTTAGGTCAAATTTTAAGAATAAATTTATTCTGATTTAAAGGGAAAGCGAATACTTTTGTGAGCCACCAGGTTACATGGCACAGCCAACGCGTTAAACGAAACAAAGCGACGTTTAAAATAAATATTAACTGGGGAGCTCGTTACAGTGTTTAGCCACGAACCGGAACCCCGTTTTAGTAGCAAAAGAACGGCAATTATCATTAATTAAGTGAACCAAGAATTCTTCTGATTCGCATCGGCGATCTTTCCTCGAAGGTACTAGAACCGTTTCCGTATGCAAGAAGTATTATTATGCCGCGAGAATTTCTTCCTCGAATTGCATTTTATTAGCTCGGGACCGGCAATTACAGGCGCATCGCGATTGCAACCTTGTGTCTTCCGGTTCGCCTAAGAGTTTACAAGATAAACGGCCCGTGTGGATCTGCAGAATTACGCTATAGACGCGTGAACAAGCTTCTTGTTTAAAAATCAAAATGGAACAGGAGCTGGTGTTATTACAAATAGCAAATATATCAGATATACCATTAACCCTATCAATAGTAGCAAAACTGCTGAAACCTTTTCGCTTATATTAGCCCTCCAACACATACAAAAATCTAACGAAACTAAATTCTTAGTACTCTCAGATTCTCTTGGTACAATTAACAATACTCAAGACACAAATACCAGCTCTGAAATGAACACATACATACAGGAGTTATACCACGACCTATCAAGATATGGAAAAGAAATTGTAATAGCATGGATCCCGTCTCACAAAGATATCTACGGAAATAAAATAGCCGACTTTGCTGCAAAAATTGCAACTACAGACAGACCCGAAAACCAACACATATGTAACACACCATCTGACATAAACAAACGCATCCAACAACTACTCAAGGAAAACTGGAACACAGTATGGAAAACCTTCAATAACAGTACACTTCATAAGACACTACCAAATTTTTACGATTTAAATATGTAGGTATTTTAGGCGAGTTGTGTGAATGAATGAGCATGTAGTTAGACGGTACGACAAGGGGTTAATATTATAGTCTTCGTTGGAGCGTCGATGACCATTTTTCGGGCTCCAGAAATTTTTGGAAGTTTTTCTATCGAGAAACACAACTTTGGTTCATTGAAAAAGAACAAAAGTTGAAGGAAATTATAAAGATTGATGTTAATTTGTAGGGGAAATATGACATTGTTGCGAGAGATTGAATTATTTGTTTCAGGAAGTGGATTAGCATTTTTGCAGTCAAAGGGTTGAAGATATACGTAGAAATTGTTATATAAATGTGGATCGAAGAGAATACTGACGACGGTCGATTACATACAATTGAACACGGTAAAAAATACATCAATTTAAAAAAAAGAGGAATGGCCCATGGAATGATGGTATAAACCACCCTGATTGCAGAAAATTAAATATTGTATACGCCTTTCGCAGTCAAAGGCACAAATTCCTAATAGGTAAAAAATCAAGTAAAAATGTAAAAACAATATTGACGTTAAAATGCACAGATAAAAAATGAATCAACTTCGGAAAAAGAAGAATGGCCCATGCCAATCATGGTACAAACCTCCCGAATGCAAACAATAAAATTTTGCATACGCCTTTCGCAGTCAAAGGCACAAATTCCTAATAGGTAAAAATTCAAGTAAAAATGTAAAAATAATATTGACGTTAAAATGCACAGATAAAAAATGAATCAACTTCGGAAAAAGAAAAATTGCCCATGCCAATCATGGTGCAAACCTCCCGAATGCAAACAATAAAATTTTGCATACGCATTTCGCAGTGGAAAGCACAAATTCCTAATAGGTAAAAATTCAAGTAAAAATTTAAAAATAATATTGACGTTAAAATGCACATATAAAAAATGAATCAACTTCGGAAAAAGAAGAATGGCCCATGCCAATCATGGTACAAACTTCCCGAATGCAAACAATAAAATTTCGTACACGCCTTTCGCAGTCAAAGGCACAAATTCCTAATAGGTAAAAATTCAAGTAAAAATGTAAAAATAATATTGACGTTAAAATGCACAGATAAAAAATGAATCATCTTCGGAAAAAGAAAAATTGCCCATGCCAATCATGGTGCAAACCTTCCCGAATGCAAACAATAAAATGTTGCATACGCCTTTCGCAGTCAAAGGCACAAATTCCTAATAGGTAAAAATTCAAGTAAAAATGTAAAAATAATATTGACGTTAAAATGCACAGATAAAAAATGAATCATCTTCGGAAAAAGAAAAATTGCCCATGCCAATCATGGTGCAAACCTCCCGCATGCAAACAATAAAATTTTGCATACGCATTTCGCAGTCGAAAGCACAAATTCCGAATAGATGAAAAATTCCTACAAAAATGTCGAAAGAATATTGACCGCTCAACTGGACAGGATTAAATTCGGTAAAAAATGAATGAAATTTCAGAAAAAAAGAGAAATGGCCCATGTAATCATGGTGTAAGCCATCCCGAATGCAAACAATAAAATTTTATATACGTATTTCACAGTCGAAGCCACAAATTCCCAATAGGTAAACATTTCTACAAAAATATAGAAATAAAATATTGACGCTCAACTGCGCAGAATTGAACTCGGTAAAAACTGTATCAATTTGAGAACAAAAGGGAAATGGACCATGCAACAATGGAAGCCTCTCCCCTGCTGGAAACAACATATGCATCAGGCACAGTATCGTATATCAATAGTCTGCAGGGCCCGATAAACAAAAGGCTCACCTGCGTTCAGGGGCGTAGCGTTGTGAAACGCCATGGGCGATTCCACGGCGTGGCGCCGTGCCGCGGGGAATATTAATTATAACTAAAAGTTACGGGTTGTAGCACGCCGTATAATCTCGTTTGCTCGTTTCCCGATCCCCCGTTAACGGGACACCGTAAAAATGAATGGGGGAAACTGCGCGGCGTCGCATCGCGTCGCGACTGTTCATGTTACGGGGGGTGGGTAGGGGGGAAAGGGTTGGAAATAATAGGACGCGGACAGAAGGAAAGTTACGAGCTTGGTCCCTGGCTGAAATCGGAATCATGAATGGGATTTCCGAGCGTTCTCGCCCCGGCTGTTTGTTAACCGACGTAACGACGCTGCTTTCATGCTTCGTCGTGCCACAACGTTCGTTCGTTCGTTCTGTACCAGCTCTAACGTTAACGAGACCGCCCGACGGAGCTGGATTTTTGTGGAAACGCTCAACCACTCTCTTGCTTGAGAACCCTTTTCACCCCCTTCCTTCTACTCGCTTGATCATTCGGGAAATCGGCCCGAACTTTCCCGAGTCACACCTGTTTGATCGGACACCTATTTTAAGAGACTTCGAGGAAGTTTATTGTTGAGAGGTAACGTTGTTCGACACCGATTTAACGTTTCGTTTTATTAACACTAAAACTACCGGATAAGTCAAAATGACTGGTTTCTAAATTTTTCTTTTAGAAATATTGAAATTATAAAAATGTTTTCCGGAGTAATGTTTTAGTCAACTTCTTTATTAGAGCACGTATTTAAACAAAAGTTGTACGGATGTTGAATAAATGCATTCTTGTCGTTATTAGAAGGCAATGTACACTAGTCGCGTTTAGCTCTCGGTAGTTCTAATGTTAATAAACGATTCTTTGTTGATTTTTAACACTAGAACTACCGGCCGGGTTAAAATTATTGGTTACTAATTTATCTTTTCACGATTACCGAATTTGTAAAAATATGTTTCCGTCCGGAAATATTCAAACGGACTCCTGTATTGAAGCTTGTCGCTAATAACCTTGGCAGTTGATGCGACGTTAAAAACAATAAAATAAATAATGTATCGAAGCTCATGGTACGATAAAAATTGTATGATATCTGAATTGATGCAATCTTCTCGTTATTAGAAAACAATAATATCTATTGCATTTATTATTCGGTAGTTCTAGTGTTAAAGTGTCCTGAAGGGACCTAAAGGAATGTCTTACGGTGGACCATTCATGCGGATCTTACTTATGGAAAGTAAAAATTGTATGCATCAATTGCAAAGTACTGAAATAAAATAAAAATTGATTTCGATCTTTAATAATATTAATAAGTTGATGGTAATAGTAGAACTTCGATTATCTACAACGTATTCCCCTCCGAGAACTGCAAGGTCCCCCACCATCGAACCTCTTCCCACTACTACGTACAACCGTAGAGTTAGTAAGCTCGTGGTGGGAGCTTCCCAGTATTATACATTATAACGATGAAGTCTAGGAGTGGGGGAGAACCTAAGCGGGAATGATGCCTCGGTTGGAACTGTCTGATCTAGAACTACAATTAGACATTTTAGAAGAACATATAAAATTGGAAATTTTAGAAGAACATATAAAATTGGACATTTTAGAAGAACATATAAAATTGGACATTTTAGAAGATCATATAAAATTGGACATTTTAGAACATATAAAATTGTACATTTTAGAAGAACATATAAAATTGTACATTTTAGAAGAACATATAAAATTGTACATTTTAGAAGAACATATAAAAATGGACGTTCTCAAAGAACGTAAAAAATCAGACTTTTTAGAAGACCGTATAAAATTAGATGTTCCAGAAATACGTATAAAATTATACATTTTTAAAAATCGTTTCAAAAGAACGTTTAAAAGAAAACGCATAAAATTAGACATTATAGAAGAACATATAAAATTGAACGTTCTCAAAGAACGTACGAAATCAGACATTTTAGAATAACGTATAAAATTAGATATTCCAAACCTGCGTCTGAAATTATGAATTTTTAAAGTTCATTCGGAATTACACGTTCCAAAAAGAGCGCTCTAGTTATTTTCGCATTACAGGAGCCTAAACCAGACGTTCGCCGCAGGAAACGAATTAATCGCTTTTGTTCGCGACGACGACCTGCTTAACAAAGCCCGTGTCGGTAATTGCAATCTAATTTGGAAGTTCGGAAAACCTGTCGATCTGGCGACGCGCGGCGATCGGGCGAGATTGGAAATCCCTCGGTAATCGAAAGTTATAATTTATTCGCTCGCGTTTTAATTACACCTTTCTGTTCGGCCGTCGCCGCGTAGCCTATCTATTAATCAGCGCGTGGTAAGAAAAAAAAAAAACGACGGAAAGCGCGGCGTGACAAGCGAAATGTGTCGGACCGTTCCAATCTTGTCACTCCACATTCCCTTTCGTCGTCCTTTCGTTTCGCAGCTACGGAAATTATGTTTAAATCGCGTGAGCGGTGGTTAGTTGCACGCGGAATTTCCAGTGACACTGGAGAAATATTCTTTGCTTCATTTTTCTGAATTATAAACAGCCACAATACTTAGTATCCCATGAACACGTTTCTCAATTAATTTACATACAGAATCCGAAACGATTTATTTCATTGCGAAATCACTTTGTCGAAGTCATCTTTTCTTCTCGTTACTTATGCTTTCAAAGATTCATGAGACACAGAAAGAACACCGCAACTAATCGTATGGAAAATCTATCCCGGTAAAATCAGTTGGATTTTTCATATATTGTAGCTTATAATCTACTGAACAAAAGATGTACTGGACACAAAGCTCAATAATGGACAATTATCGAGTTATAATCAGTCAAACATGACAAATTCGACCTGCCGAATACTCAAATCTCGGGAAGTATTTATTTTTTGGAAAAATGTTTGAAACAAAAATAGTAGGTGGTGAAATCTGTTAGGTGGTGTCATTATTTTTGAATTTTGAACGACCTTGAAAAGGTCTGTGAACAGAAATCTTTCATAAAAATCTTTGCGTATCACAGCAGAGATAAGGACCCCACGGTTCGTCACTCCCGTAGTATTTTTTGACTCCAAACCTTCTCTGCTGTGTGCGTGTTTGTGGAATGAAATGTAGACAATTTTGCATGAAAATTTCCGGTCTACGTAGTAGTCTAAAACACGATGCATTAAGGTGGAACAACAACGTATGAGGATGAATATAGCGTTGAGATTTTTATCGATGTCTCTGTTCAAGGCACTGTGGTTATTATATAGAATCATGCTAGTTTGTTCAGGATTAATTAACGTCTCGAAACTCAAGCCGCGAGATGAATGCCCGAATGAAAGAGAGGCGCACTCCCGATGAATTGCGAATGAATTACAGTTATCGTGAACTTGATCCTATTTCCACACGGCGCATTCAACAAACTCTTTTGAAAATGTCCTCCTCTCACTCTCTCTTTCTCTCTCTCTCTCTCTCTCTCTCTCTCTTCCCCGTCCGGCGATTCCGACCGGAAATACGGCGCAGAACTTGCCGAGTAACTCCGTCGGAAACCACCGTCCGCCCAGTCGATCGAGCTCCCGAAGAATCAATGCAAGAATTAATGAAAAATCGTTTATTGTATACAGCAAGACCACTGGAAAAATCGCTGGTGGAAAAGTTCGTGGGAAAGGAAAAGCGAAAGAGCTCGGGGGCTACCGAGAAGAGGCCCTTTTCAGCTCTGGGAAACCGGTCGTTCCCGGTCCATGAGAGATCGTTTCAATGAAATCCATAATCCGTGGAACGCCGGACTCGGAATGGTCAACTGTGGAGAAATTATCGAAGAAAATTTCCGTACGACTCACAGTGCATCGGAAAGCCTGTTTTTTTTTTTCGAGAAAATTCTATTATTCGAAAATTATAGGTAGATGCGTCAAATTCGTGAGCTTGATTGCAGCGGTTTATTTGTTCGAGGGTAGTAAAAGCGTTAAATTATTTTTCGTAATAAATAGGCTGCGGATGTTTATGCAATTTGCAATTTTTGTAGACGTATTTTAAGAAAGTGGGATCCAGTAAAATCATGAAACTTTGGACAGTATTTCATCGCTAATTGTCGTGAACTTCTGTACGATAATTGTCGCAAAACAATCCCTCCTTCCGCCTGGTATATCCCGTGAAGCTCGAGAGGCCTCGGTCGCCGAGAAGTGTAACATAATACGGATCAATGAATTTCCGATTACAGTATTTTATCGATAACTGTCCACAAGACGGGTGCGTCAGGGACAGTTATCGGCCAGGTATACTGTTCTTTGACTTTTTATGTATATCGTGAAATATGATCCGAAGTATATCGTGTTTGGTATCATTTAAATCAGAAAAATGCCACAAATATATTGCAGAAGGTCTCATAAAAAAATAAGTAATAATAAAAAACTTTTTTATTGGCATTACATTGCGAGGACACGTGGACCTTTGAACTGTGCCGCCGACTGCGACTCTCCGCGTCTCTCTCTTTCCCATGCGCTGTCCTTTCTTGCGCCCGAAACTTTCATCGTTCATTACACAAGTAAATATTATCAGAATTATATCATATTTGGTATCATTATCATTAGAAAAATGCCGCAAATATGTTGGTTCCCATGAAAGTCCCATCAAACAATTATGAAAAATAAAGAAGTTTTGTTATTGGATTAGTAGTGGTCTCACACCGATATACTCGACCGGTATTATGTTACATTTCTCGGCGACCGAGGACTCGCGAGCTTCACGGGGTCTACCAGACGGAAGGAGGGATTGTTTTGCGACAATTATCGTACAGAAATTCACGACAATTAACGACGAAATACTGTACATGTGTATAACTTACCTAGGCCCACAAAAGGCGTTTTTTAAATTTTCATTGCAGGCTCAGGTAAAAAAGGTTAAAAATTGTGAACTTTACTTTTTTCGTCGCAATTCCGACCAATAGCAATTTTTATAAATAACTATTGTAGGATCTCAGGAAAAAGGAAGACACCGCGCCGGGAATCGAACCCGGGCCCTCGCATTGGTAGCCAATCGACTAACGCGCTCACCCACGGAACCCTCCCCCTTCTTCCTAATTTCCTACGGTATGTATGGTCTGGGGGTTCCTGATCCCACACTCGGCCGTCCTGCAAAGACATTCGCCCTCGAATGTTCATTACAGCGTCATCTCGTCTTTTTGTGTATGTTTGGCCTCAGCGCCATCAACACAACTTCTCGTACTCGTCTCATAACTCGTATTTTCGCAATTCGCACTTTTTCTCTTCTCAGCTTCGCTTACGTGCGACCTCTTCGCTACGCTCGCTTTGTTTTCGTCTTCGTCCGTTATCGTCGCCGTTGTGCGGTGATCGGTGCTCCCCCCATCCCGGCTGAGCCACCAAGTGTAGGATCTCAGGAAAAAGGAAGGCACCGCGCCGGGAATCGAACCCGGGCCCTCGCATTGGTAGCCGATCGACTAACGCGCTCACCCACGGAACCCTCCCCCCTTCTTCCTAATTTCCTACGGTATTTGTGGTCTGGGGGGGTCCTAATCCCACACTATTCACACGTTACCTAATGACCCAATCCTTCTAACATCTCAACAAAAAAAAAACTGGAGTCGTTTGGTATAATTTCAACAAACTGATTGTATTATAAGGAGTGTCTGAATATCAATTCGGGCCACCGTAGATGATACGAGAAAAAGTTTCAGAGGAAAGCTGCAGGATATAAAAGAGAGTATATGATAATTGTATTTGTTTGACATTGCAGTAGGGCAATTTCAGCGTAGCCGATTTAATTGCGGATGCACCGTAGTCGAGGCAAAAGCGAGCCAGAGGCGAAGCGCGTGCGAATAACTAATCAGCGCAAATGTCACCGGTTGCGCGGGATGGCCAACACGCGCGCACACACGCACATACACGTTTGCGAATCGGTTACCAGGCTTGATCGCGAATTCCACCGACGAGTATGCACGACACGTGCAGCTTAGGTCACGGACCTGGAGATCAGACGGGCATCGGTGTCGATTTGGATCGAGCACGGATTAGAGGAACCAGTCGGTGTCCTAAACCGCGATTTGCGTTCGAATGCGGGCTACTACTGCTGCTGCAACGATGAAAGAGGCGCGGGGGCGAAAATGTGAATGGAAGTGCTCTCCCAAAGGACGCAGGGATAGTAGGATTGCAAGGGACAGTCGGTAATTGGGAATTGCGGCATTGGTGGATGAGTGACATTATTGCAGAGTAAAGAGAACGAGCATGTGACCGAACCAAGGCTCGCGGAATGTTTGATCCCATGACTGGTTCATTCGATTCTCGATTCAGCGGCTTTTTTTTCTTGAATCTATGGACCATCGAAAAACGTGCAACGTAGGTAGAAATTTCCTGTAATCGATACAGCTCGATTGCGAAGTTTTTGAAGGAATATATTCGATGACTCGTTTCGGTGCAGTAATGTTTCATACCTAGGTGATGCAGATGGTTTCCGATGCGCCTGATTTTTTTTTTCTTTAATGTACGGACCAAAGAGAAGAATACAAGCATAGGTAGAAATTGCCAGAAATTGATGCAGCTCGATTGAACAATTTTTTTAAAGAAACTTCTTCGGTGTTTCATTGCCGTGCAGGAATTTATGATTGATGCATTTGCATGTGGTTTTCGATGTACCTGATTTTTTTCTAAAATCTATGGATCATTGAAAAGCGTGCAACGTAGGTAGAAATTTCCTGTAATCGATACAGCTCGATTGCGAAGTTTTTGAAGGACTCTATTCGATGACTCGTTTCGGTGCAAGAATGTTTCATTCCTAGGTGATGCAGATGGTTTCCGATGCGCCTGATTTTTTTTTCTTTAATGTACGGACCAAAGAGAAGAATACAGCGTAGGTAGAAATTGCTAGAAATTGATGCAACTCGATTGAAAATTTTTATAAAGAAACCTCTTCGGTGTTTCATTGCCGTGCAGGAATTTATGATTGACGCATTTGCATTTGGTTTTCGATGTACCTGATTTTTTTCTAAAATCTATGGATCATTGAAAAGCGTGCAACGTAGGTAGAAATTTTCTGTAATCGATACAGCTCTATTGCGAAGTTTTTGAAGGAATATATTCGATGACTCGTTCCGGTGCAGTAATGTTTGATACCTGGCTGATGCAGATGGTTTCCGATGCGCCTGATTTTTTTTTCTTTAATGTACGGACCAAAGAGAAGAATACAAGCATAGGTAGAAATTGCCAGAAATTGATGCAGCTCGATTGAACAATTTTTTTAAAGAAACCTCTTCGGTGTTTCATTGCCGTGCAGGAATTTATGATTCATGCATTTGCATTTGGTTTTCGATGTACCTGATTTTTTTCTAACATCTATGGATCATTGAAAAGCATACAACGTGGATAGAAATTGCCTGTAATTGACTACAGATCGGTTGACAATTTTTTTGAGGAACCTGTAGGGTGCTTCACTGAGATTCATTTGGAACTTGAAGTAACAACTGATTTCTAGCTGATGCATTTTGTTTGCAATGCATCTAATATATTTTTTTTAATGTAAGAACCATGAACAGTCATGCAATACCAGTGAAATTCCGCATGTAACAAATGCCAGTGTGATTTTTTAAAAAACCAAAGTTCCTTCGGTGGTGTCTCGAAGCGTCTAGGAATAACAACATTTAAGATGTTTTTTTTTTAAATAGATAAAATTGTCATACGGTCTCAATTTTTTTACAGTATGTTTACAGATTCTGAAACATAATCTATGCAAAATTTTGTTTCGAAAATATCAGTAGTTCCGAAGTAATAGCAATTTATTCTAAACTCCACGAAGCACAGGCACTCGCAGGCACTCTGGTGTATCTGGATTGCCTGAAAAAATTATTTTTACGGTCAGAAAGGGCCCAGTAGTCCCCAGGATTTGTAATCGTGTACGTGCGATTGCCTGAAAATTATTTTTACGATCGTGTACGTGCGATTGCCTGAAAAAATTATTTTTACGATCGTGTACGTGCGATTGCCTGAAAATTATTTTTACGATCGTGTACGTGCGATTGCCTGAAAAAATTATTTTTACGATCGTGTACGTGCGATGGCCTGAAAAAATTATTTTTACGATCGTGTACGTGCGATTGCCTGAAAAAATTATTTTTACGGTCGGAAAGGGCCCAGTAGTCCCCAGGATTTGTAATCGTGTACGCGCGATAGCATGAAAAGATATGGCAACTGCAGCGAGGTAAAACATAGGGGTTGTGGAGGTTTTAAAAAGAAATTTCGATCAGATAAAATTAACGAACGATCGCGCGGGGTTTTTCGTCGTGAGGAAACGCAATTTCCGGAAGTGGGCAAGTTCACGCGGCAGACTGTCGGAGTGGCGGGAAAGTGGGCCAAGTTTCCGGCGAGAATTCTGGAAGTATTGTCAAACGAAGATGGAACTGGAAGCTGCCGCGAGATTGCATTGGATGCATCAACGACGCATTCGGAATCCGTAGTGCCGTCGAGGACGCATTTTGCGTCGCGATAGGGAGAGCGCATTAACCGCTCCGAGAGACTCGGAGAAACAGAGAGAGGGAGCCAAAAAGAGAAAGAGAAAAAGAGAGAGCACGTTGGTGACCACATTACCTACAGCTTCCGGTGGAAGCTCGCATTTGCACGGCTCTCAGCGACGAACTTCGTTCCCCGTGACGTTATTACCCCGATAGCGGGACAACCTGGAAAACTCATTAGCGTGGAATTTCTCGAAAAAAAGCGCCGCCGATTTGAATGTCTCATTCCAGGCAAAAGCTTCCAGGATAAATTAACAAGAAGAGGAAGATTCCGGGGGCTTGGGTTCCTAATCTCTACACTCGGACTCCACTGTGCTTACGAGCTCTCCATCTTGTCACGTTAATACCACACTTCTATCCTACTCATGAAATATATAGTACTCTTCTACTGCGAGGCTCTTTAAAAATTCGATTTTCATTACCGTACATCTTTCAATAAAGAATTCATCTTATTCTGTTAGAGTTAGTTTCAGAATGTTCTTATACAGGCACAATTAGTCCCCACGATTTTTCAGCTCCTTCGGATGATCGAACAGAAAAGTGATTCGTACCAAAGTTAATCAGTATTTAACCAACAAGAAATTGCAATTTTTTAAATTAAATAAGAAACCAATTTTCAATAAGAACTCAAGGTCGCTGTCATATCTTTAAATGGAACCGGGTATTTTTAACTTCATAATATTATAGGCGACGTCGAAACGAATTGAATGACCTGATGACTTTCAGATGACCTTGAAGGAAAATATCGCCATGAATCAATTCCCACGATTTTCCAGCCCCTTCGGATGGTCGGACAGAAAAGTGATTCTCACCAAAGTTAATCAGTATTTAACCGACAAGAAATTGCAATTTTTTAAATTAAAAAGAATCCATTTTTTAATAAGAACTCAAGATCGCTGTCATATCTTTAAATGGAACCGGGTATTTTTAACTTCATAATATTGTAGGCGACGTCGAAACGAATTCAATGACCTGATGACTTTCAGATGACCTTGAAGGAAAATATCGCCATGAATCAATTCCCACGATTTTCCAGCCCCTTCGGATGGTCGGACAGAAAAGTGATTCTCACCAAAGTTAATCAGTATTTAACCGACAAGAAATTGCAATTTTTTAAATTAAAAAGAATCCATTTTTTAATAAGAACTCAAGATCGCTGTCATATCTTTAAATGGAACCGGGTATTTTTAACTTCATAATATTATAGGCGACGTCGAAACGAATTCAATGACCTGATGACTTTCAGATGACCTTGAAGGAAAATATCGCCATGAATCAATTCCCACGATTTTTCAGCCCCTTCGGATGGTTGGACAGAAAAGTGATTATTACCAAAGTTAATCAGTATTTAACCGACAAGAAATTGCAATTTTTTAAATTAAAAAAGAAACCAATTTTTAATAAAATCTAAAGGTCGCTGTCGTATCTTTAAATGGAACCGGGTATTTTTGACTTCATAATATTGTAGGCGACGTCGAAGCGAATTCAATGACCTGATGACTTTCAGATGACCTTGAAGGAAAATATCGCCATGAATCAATTGCCAGAATATTTGAAATATTTCGTCTGTACGTAATAGCAACGCCTTTGGTTGCTTAAAAATTAATCTTTTGCTCACTTGTCTGTCTATGAAGAAATTTATGTTATTCTACTGTATCTAAGAATCCTTCAATATTAAATTTCTACGTATTTGTTTATCAATGAAAAAAATGTGATATTATTCTACAGCGAGACTTTTTAAAGATTCAATTTTTCGTGCCTGTCTATAAAGAATTTAATCTTCCACGATGACTGTTTAAAGATCAATCTTTCGCTCACGTGTCTGTCTATAAAAGAATCTTATCTTATTCTACTGTAGGACTCCTCAAATATTAAATTTCTGCGTATATGTCAATCTACGGCGGATTTAATCTTATTCTACTGCGAGACTTCAGTCTTATCCACTGCGAGACTGTTCAAACAATGAACATCCTAATAATTGTCTCTCTACAAAGAATTCAATCTTATCTCACAGGGAGCCCGTTTAATAACGACTTACATCGTACATACGTGTCATTCCATAAAAAAATTTAACCTCGTTCTATTGCAATCTCTTTAGAAAATTACATCATGCATCCTCACGATGCACGAACGAAAAATGCAGTCCCGCTGAAGAAATTATCGCGTACAAGAATTTACAAGCTACGGCACAACGGTGTCCGTCAAATAATTTCGAACACACACGCCATAGAATGGGAGCTGATTTGCGAGCGTTGACAAGCACTCGCGAAATAAAAGGTTTTTCCGGATAAAAGGCGCCTCACGTATCGCAATTATGGCGCGCAGAGCTCTCCGGAATTATTGACAATAATTCGACGGGAACGATGCTCGGCGAAATCCATTTTATTCTCCGCGGTGATCACGGAACGAGCTTCCGACAGCGCACGACAGAATTCGAGGACGTTTCTGCTATAGTATTTACTACGACGCCTAACTTTTGCTACGTTTCATTGACCATTTTGATCCATTTATAGGAATGATCTTACATAATCGTGACACGATTCTCCCGATGTCGGAATCCGATTGTTTCTCTGGCTTGAGACGTAATCAACGTCTTCGGTAATTGGTCTGGACATCTAAACTTTATTCCCCTGCAGTCTTCTTTCACGCTTTGGCGGAAAAATTCGAGCGTAAGAGAAATTGTTTGACGAGTTTGACAAATTGTTTGAAAAATTGTTTGACAAATTGTTGGACAAATTGTTTGACAAATTGTTTGACAAATTGTTGGACAAATTGTTTGACAAATTGTTTGACAAATTGTTTGACAAATTGTTTGACAAATTGTTTGAAAAATTTTTTTGACAAATTGTTGGACAAATTGTTGGACAAATTGTTGGACAAATTGTTTGACAAATTGTTTGACAAAATACTTGCGAAATACTTGCGAAGTATTGCAAAGTATTTTTCCGTCAGCAGACAATTTTTCATTCGCAAAATTTGTATCACTAATCGGGACTTTTTAATGCATGATCTAGATCTTCGAGGAAAATCGTAGTCCGCAGAGCAATATTTCGTAATTAGCTTGGAATGTTCTCTGTAACAGGTAGAAGCTTGAAACGAGAGTAATCTTCGCTGAAACGGAGTCTGGAAAAATATTTGCTGGACGAAAAAATTATTAAAGAATCAGCAGTAGACGAGGCGAAGATACGAGACATGGACGCTGCTCGTGAGATAGGCGTTTCCGGTTTCTCTGGAGAAGCGTGTCGTCAGCTAGGAGTGTCTATCTTGTTTCCGTGTGTCTGATATCTCATCTCACACGATTCTAACATTTATAATAAATCCAGATGCACCTTGCAACCTTCGCTTCGCTTTATAAAAATTGTGGTCGTCTTTGTAAAATTTTTGGTTTCATATGACGCTGCCAAATGTACCCAAAAAAATACATTGTTCAGAATTTCTTTACATCATGCGATTCAAAAATAATTCATAATAAATCTCGACACACCCTGTAACTTCTGCCACGCAATTATAAAAATTTGCTATTTAGAATTATCGGTTTGTAAAGTCACTGTAAAGTATGACTGAAAACAATAGAGGTCCCAACATTTTTCACATTGTTTAATTAAAACGTTCAGAATAGACTTCAACACACTTTTCGCAACCTCTGTCTCGCAATATAAAAATTGTAAGCGTCTTTGTAAAATCTCTGGTCTGCGAAGATGCTGAAAAACATACAAGGTCCCGAATTTTTCAACGTTGTGCGATTCAGAAGTTTATAATCAATCTCGCCTTTAATCTCTTCCTCGCAATAATAAAAATTGTACTTTCCTTTACAGAATTTCCACGAATTTAAAAAAATTAATCTCTCGAATATTTTTCACGTTGTTCAATTAAAACATTCAGAATAGACTTCAACACACCATTCGCTTCCTCTTTCTCGCAAAATAAAAATTGTAAGCGTCTTTGTAAAATCTCTGGTCTGCGAAGATGCTGAAAAAAATACAAGGTTCTGAATTTTTCAACGTTGTGCGATTCAGAAGTTTATAATCAATGTCGCCTTTAATCCCTTCCTCGCAATAATAAAAATTGTACTTTCCTTTACAGAATTTCCACGACTTTAAAAAAATTAATCTCTCGAATATTTTTCACGTTGTTCAATTAAAACATTCAGAATAGACTTCAACACACCTTTCGCATCCTCTGTCTCGCAATATAAAAATTGTAGATGTCTTTGTGGAATTTTTGGTTTGATAAGACGCTGTGAAGCGTGGCAATCCCAGTGTCCCGAATTTTGTTCCAGTGACTGGAGTCGGCTTCATTTAGTGCACAGGAAGTCGAAACGGACCCTCGAAATCAAAGTGGAAATTGAATCGAACAGACAAAAGTACCGCTCGCAATCCTCGACCGTCCGACAATCGATTACGTAAGGCCCATAGAAAAAACGTGTTCGCCGATGAAACAGGAATAATAGACCGGACGGACAGGATGTCGCGTGGCGGATGTTACCTCCATTACGTAAATCCCTGATTTGTCATCGTGGCTCTCTCGCATCACGCGAGGGAACCTGTTCTCACATCTAACAAACCTGTTCCATCCGATCGCGAAGGTACACCGATTGCCTCGAGGGTTATTTATTTAAGGGACGAGTCCATTTGTTAAATACACTTTTTCGACGACACGCGTCGGCAAAGTTCAACGCTCAGGATAAACCATTCCTTCAACTTTCCTAGACGGTCTCCGGGATATTCAACATTCTATATTCTCTATCCCAACTCCTATATTTCACACTTATTGCACTTTTAAACTATGCATTTTTAAACTATACATTTTTAAACTATACCACATTTTCTGCATCCTATATTCCTTAAATTCCATGTTTTCCATATCTGATCCATATTTTTCTACTGTCTATAGCTTCTGTATTTTATACTTTACATATCCTATGTTGTGTATTCTACAATATACTTTATATATCTAATATTGTGTATTTTATATATTCTATATCCTGTATTTTCTACATATATCCTATATTTACTGTAGTTTATATTTTCTATATTCTATATCAGGCAGTTCCAACCAGTAGCTCCAGAGCTATTCCAGGCACCTTCCCCGCTTACATTCTTCCCCCACTCTTAGACTTCATCGTTATAATGTATAGTAGTGGGAAGATCGCACCACGAGAGTCGCGCGGCGCGCGCAGCACTCACTAACTCTATGGCTGTACGTAGTAGTGGGAAGAGGTTCGATGGTGGGGACCTTGCAGTTCTCGGAGGGGGATACGTTGGATCTCCCTGCCCTACATTTACTGTATTCTATATTTTCTATATTCTATATTTTCTATATTTTCTATATTTTCTATATTTTCTATATTCTATATTTTCTATATTTTCTATATTCTATATTTTCTATATTTTCTATATTTTCTATATTTTCTATATTTTCTATATTTTCTATATTTTCTGTATTTTCTATATTTTCTATATTTTCTATATTTTCTATATGCTATATTTTCTCAATTCTGTATTTTCTATATCCTGTATATATAGTCTACTTTCCATATCTTTTGCATCTTATATTTTCTACTGCCTGAATTCCTACACTCTGTATTTTCTAAACCCTAAATTGTCTACATTCTATATTTTTATTAACATTATTTCGACCAAGGTTTTATGTATATTTATTTCGAGTTATTTTTTATACAGGAGTTCCCCTTTCTCGGTTGTACCGCTTCACCTGCACCGATCATCCTGTACATTCAAACAAATGGATTTATTGAATAATATCCCTTTAATGTATCCTTGCAGTATTAATTAATTTCTCTTTAAAATTTCAACTAATCAGCAATTTTTCTGTATTAAATTGCAATTGAAAAACTTCAAAAAGTAAAAACTTCCGCAGTTACTCTTTAAACGTAACTCTTTTACGTTTAACTCTTTAAATATAATGTTTGTCGGAAACAGTAGAAAGAAATTCCAGAAATAATCAACTTTTCCAACGCGTCTATTATCTGGTTACAGTACAAAAGAATTCCGAGCGATCATTTTTGCAATCCTACAAAATTGGCAATGGCGCCACCGATTGGAGAGTTCGCCGGATGAGCCAATACTTCCGGCTATAAAATTCTCCTCAGTCCTCGAGTACAATCCGGCTGTTTACTCTGCGCGATACCTAATCATCGGCTAGCTATCGAAGCGTGCTACTCGAACCGCGCGTTATTTAATTACCGTTAAGGTAATTCCAAGCGATGCACGATATCCTCTTCCAGCAATCATTTGCAATCTCGAACGAATCCGAATGCAACGGCCGTGTCCAGGCGTTAATAAACAGTGCGCGAGCGCGAGGGAAATTAAAAACGTTCGCGGTCTATGTGTATATTCCCATCGCGAAAAAACCTCCCGTTGCGAATCTCTGCTCCAGATTTATCAAAACGTTGCGCACGTCCGTCCTGCGATGCATTTTTTCCTCATTTCAAAAATAAAAAAAAAACAGAATCGCGCGCGATGGCGGCTGGTGTAATTAGAAGGACGCGGAAAAATTTACGACGAACGGAAGACAAACCTTAATGCGATATCGCGGGAACACGAATCCGCGACCACCGTGAAATCTCTCGTGTATGTAACACGCTCGGGGTATCCGTCATCTTTCTCTCGTGCAATTAAAACACTTTTAAGCCGGCTACGTTCCCATCGACGATGACAGACGCCCCGAAGTCGATAGCAAATTCTAAATGAAACCATAAACGGAACAGACACGCGACAGAGACAGCGATATTGATCGTCGTTAAAGATTCATCGTTGCTGCAAGGTATATATCAAGTGCATCGAGTTTAATCGAGTGGGAGACTAGGGGAAATTAAATTAAGTGGACCCAGCTTCAAGGTATATAGGATATCTAGGTATACAGAATCTGGAACGGTAATTGAAGATATACAGACTATAAATCACAAGTTGAGACTTTTCCTGTATTCTGTTTCACTTATTCATTTTTGTTAAATATGCAATTGTACTGCATGCCTTTGAAGAGCGAGCTTTATGATGTATATCTGTGTATGTAAGAATCTTATCTTACCGACTCCTTAACATTAGAACTACCACCCAACGAATATCCAATATGGCGACGCTCTAACCTGTCAAAAACGCTTAACACTAGATTTACGGGGCCCCGTCAAAATGACGGATTCAAAAATTTTTAATTTACGATTATTAAGAGTGTAAGGAGGCATTCGTGAGGAATTATTAAATAGATTTACTTTTTTGTGTACATATTACAATAAAAATCGCCGAAGATCTAAGTAAATACAATTTTATTATTTTTATAAAGCAATGTAAAATAATCAATTTTAGTGCTCCGTAAACTTAATGTTAAATTGCTCATGTTTACACGCGTATAACTTATAGACCAATGAATTCCTAACAATAATATTTACATTTTCGTAATGATTGCATCGATATCTACAGGATTACATAAAAAAGTGTTAAAAACATCTGGTCCTCCAAAAGAAAGTTCAGCTCTCTGTAGTTCTAGTGTTAAAGATGAACTTTCTTGTGTCTATCTAACGAAGAATTCTTATCTTATTTGACTGCGAGGTTATTTAACCCCTTGTGTCTAGACTGCGGATTTTTATGCAAAATAAAAAGCTTCTCAGTGAATTGTAAGAAAGGGACACGATCGTTTCGATGAATCAGTGCAGCTCCACAGAGCATTACAAACCATTGGTGAATCCACGAGATTCAAGCAGTTGAACAGAGAGGCCCCCATGGGACAAGAGATCTCGCTCGCCTAAATCCGAGGCAGTCAATAAGGCGGCCATTAAATATTCCTAGTTATTCCGTCTATCGAAGCATCGGGCTCGCGAGAGCAACCTCCGCAAGCCTGAAATCTCCCTAAACATTCGACTGGAACCTATAGTCTGTCCTCGGTATCGATATCGATAGGTACAGGTTGTCTTCAATGCTCAATGGACCTTTAACAACATGTTAACTCCAGCCTCGAAGACATTCGATTAGCTTGCTCCGAGACAAACATAATTTTCCGCGGTGGATGATCTTTCGCAAATGCGAATTGCTAGATCTTGTCGGAAGAATACTAGATTGGGCGATGTTTCTGCAAAAATAAAATATAAATGACCTTGAATGACCTTGAATCACTTCGAATGACCTTGAATGACCTTGAACGATTATACTCATTGAAATTATCACGAGAAGGGCTGCTATCGTAGGAGATCAAGAATAGGTGGTTGCATTAAAAAAAAAATAAAAGCTAAATTGACCTTCAAATCGCTTAAGCAACTTCATCTGCAAAAAAGTTATCTACACCACGGAATGGGGTAGAAAGAAACAAAATAACTTTTTTATAATAAATTGTGTGGTTTTGGCGCAAGGTTCGATCAAATTTAGAAACAGCAAATTTGCAATTATTTTTTAAACATTATTCTCAACGTTTCGTTCTCTATATGGATCATGTACAAAGAGACATCTTTGATCAATGATTAAATTTGCGCTGAAACCACATTATTTATTATATATTTCATTTTCGATCGAGAGGAATTTCACCTGAGAACAACTTTTGTTTTTAAACGAAAAAAAATAGAAATGACCTTGAATGACTTTGAACGATTATACTCCTTGAAATTGTCTCGAAAAAGGCTACAATCGTAGGAGCTCAAAAATATGTAGCAGCATTTGAAAAAAAAAATTCTAAATTGACCTTCGGATTTTTTAAGCGCCATCACCTGCAAAAAAGTTATGTAGACCACAAAATGGGGCCTCTCGAAACCCAAACAACTTTTATTTATAAACGAAAAAAATAGAAATGACCTTGAATGACTTTGAACGACTATACTCGTTGAAATTGCCTCGAAAAAGGCTACAATCGTAGGAGTACAAAAATATGTGGTTGCATTTAAAAAAAAAATTCTAAATTGACCTTCAAATCTCTTAAGCGCCATCACCTGCAAAAAAGTTATGTAGACCACAAAATGGGACCTCTCGAAACCCAAACAACTTTTATTTTTAAACGAAAAAAATAGAAATGACCTTGAATGACTTTGAACGACTTTGAACGACTATACTCGTTGAAATTGCCTCGAAAAAGGCTACAATCGTAGGAGTACAAAAATATGTGGATGCATTTAAAAAAAAAAAGGCTAAGTTGACCTTCAAATCTCTTAAGCACCACCACCTGCAAAAAAACTTTTGTCTGGAACATTTCTTCTTGTCTGAAGCGAGTGTGGAAGTTATTCAAGTGGCTTGTCATAGGCGACTCACCCTGTATATCGGTAAAAGTTCCCCTCGGATGGAGTCTGGGAATCCCCAGGGCGAATGGGAATCGTCGATTCGGCGGGGACAAATCGCTGGGACGTCGTAAACAAGACGCAGCCAGCGTGCAATGGAAATTATAAATGAGCCGGGCTAAACAAGCGGCGCGAGGCGAGAAAATGGCTTTTCCTCGGGAGAAATGCATCTCTGTTTTCCAGAGCGGAACACCTCTCGGTCTCCCCATTTCCGTTTCTCTTTCTCCTGGCTTCCCTTTCGCTCTCTTTCTCTGACTTGAGTAAGACACTCTCCCTGCCGGGTCGGTTTCTCTGCTACATCCGGACCACTCTTGCAAAAAGCCGCGGTGGAATCGAACCCTATCGATTATTCGACGAAGTACACCAAGTATGCGAAGTGTACGAAGTTCGTCCTTCGCGTTGGAAACCATGGATTTCCCTTCTCCGTCTCTCTAACACTCTCTCTCTCTCTCTCTCCCTCTCTCTTTCTTTCGATTTCTGCGTCTTTTTCCGTAGGTCTCACTCATTTTCATTCTCCTTTTCGTTCGTGACCTCTGCCCTCTCCCTTCCTTTTTCAGTCGCTTCCGTCAGAGAGGAAAAGCTGTTTGAAAGCTTCTGAAACCTCATCGATGTCCTTTGAATCGAGGATCAAGAGCGAGGAAGGAGAATGGAAGGAGAAGGAGAGAAAGAGGGAGAAAAAGTGTGGTCAGGAGACATCTTCGTGCGGCGGTGGTTAACGAAGAGAGAATCCTAATTAGGATCGGGTCGAACGGCGACATTTAATTAACGGAAAATCAATTTCCGTCGGTCGCCCGGCGAAAAAAAAGTAGAAGGAATCAATTTGCATTGGAATTAATTCATGGGCGCCATCGATCTCTATCTGTGTAACGCGTTTTTTTTTTTTTTATAGTGGTACAGGTGGTCGGGGGTGATTTAAGTGATACACGTGGGCATTAGGCGAACTCGATGAGGGGACGATTTCTTGTCGATTTTACTGGCAACAAGCTCTTCGTTTTCCCTAGCTTTTATTCAATCTTGAAATTATTGTTGGACACATCTTGAATTAGAGATTGTTTAATCCATTGACTAACTCGTTAATTTTTGTTTTAAGTAATAAACATTGGTTGCTTGTTCGATGAACAATTGTCTTCGAGTTTCTGGTAGAAGATATACAAAATAGTACATGACTGGGTTACTTGATTGACGGAAACAAAAATATACGAATACAAAAATTGACACCGGTGAAATTCCTCTCGATCGAAAATGAAGTATATTAACAAACTTTATGATTTCGGCGCACTAATATCGATCGAACCTTGCGCCGAAATCATAAAGTTTATTAATATACAAAAATTGACGTTTGAACTTCTTTGCTGCTAGGATTAACATATATGTGATTGCGAAAGTGGTGTAAGTCAAAATTCCAAAGAAATTGGTCTCTTTGCTTATTATGTACTACGTTTGAATTAAGCGAAAAATTATAATAGAATGTATGATATATATTATGTATTACATGTTATCATGGTAAACTATTTTTTTAACCAAAATCGGACGCAACAGTCGAAGTATCTCGAAGACAGAAGACGTGAATAAATTTGGCGAGCTGAACATTATAAATTAATGTACACTGAACCATTATTCCCCGCTTAGGTTCTTCCCCCACTCCTAGATTTCATCGTTACAACGTATAGTAGCGGGAAGCCCCCACTACGAGAGCAGCGCGGCGCGCGCAACACTCGCTAACTCTACGGCTGTACGTACTAGTGGGGAGAGGTTCGATGGTGGGGACCTTGCAATTCTCGGACAATCGTGCAACGCGACAAAAATATTGTTCAGTAAAATTGCACATGTACACTTCATGTGGCAGCAACCGTACAAATAATTGTTTTATATAGGATTCTATTGTAGTATATTTTATCAACGATGAACGGATTAATTGCAGAAAAATTGAACCTGGAAAATGCACCAAAAAAAAAAAACAAAGGAAAAATTTGTCGTCAATCTGGCTTCTTCGACAAATCTGTGGACGAACCATCGCTATTCGAAATGATCAAGGATCGAACTCTGGCTGCACTAAAACAGAGAAATCCCCGAGCTGTTGAAAACAATGTTTCTTCAGGATCGCTCGGGAGTTAAACGTTTCCAGATCCGAACTAACACAATTGCCGAGGATCGAAATCCCTTTATCTCGAAACAGAGGGGATTTAATACCCAATGGGGAACTGTGTTCAAAGAGACACCATAGGTGTCCAAAATAGAATTTAGAGAGGGACAGACAGAGAGAGAGACAGAGAGACAGAGAGAGAGACAGACAGAGAGACGGAGAGACAGACAGAGACACACAGAGAGAGAGAGAGAGAGAGAGAGAGAGAGAGAGAGAGAGAGAGAACCAAAAGGGAAGGGGCAAAGAGGGAAACATAGAACTAGCACCCAGTAGTGAAGATATCCAAAGGATTTCACGAGGTCCAAATGAATCCTCGGCGAACTCGAATTACAGTGACCGGGTGGGTGGATTCTGGTATCGATCGTTGGTAGTCGAAGACGTTCGGTAGCTCGTCTCGGAAAGCCTTCGATTCGATTCGATTCAGGGAGCGGCGAACGTCGCATCCTCGTTGTCGCTGTCGCGAAAATCACAGAACAAGCAACATCCGTTCGAAAGTTCCTGTCGAAATAGGATCCGTCGTCCTAGTTTCCAACGACGCGATTCCGACGGTACAAAGCGACGCTGTGTTCGTTAGCGAGGGCAATTACTCGACGCGGAACGAAACGACAACATCGACGTCTTCGAGCGACGTCGACTCTCAATTGTTCGGCAGCCTCTCGGCTCCTTATTCTTGTCCGGCGGGACCTGCGACGCATCATTAATCGATTAACTGCTTATTATATCCGATTCCGAGTAGCTAGCTCCACTAAACATAACTTTATATGATAGATCGACGGAAACAGGGCGATATATTCTAGATAGAACTTTAATATAACTGATGTATATTCCTTTATGACAATAACAAAATTGTATTTATTTAGTTTTTATTCGTATTTACTCGTTTCATAGAACTCAACCCTTTGCACTCGAATGGTGACACTGAGTCACCAGTAAAAATTGCCATATCATTATTTGTTAGAAAACCTATTCAAAGTGCGCGTGCGCGTCTGGAACATTCTGGAATGTTCCACGAGCTGGGGTCCGTGGGTTCGGCCCACGTTTGTGCTTCCGTCTTCGGTTCCGACCCGTCCATGGGACAAGTTGTATTCTGTTGTTCAATTACATATTGGTAATTACATTTACATACTGTTAGTGGATGTGTCTATTCAGTTATTGCTTCTGCACCCACACCTAATTTAATATTATTCAAAATAGTTTTTATATTATTAAATTCGTCCGCATTCCACGAATTCCTGAAAAATTCAAATGTTGCATGGTAAGATAGATTCAATTTCACGTGCATAATGTAAAAAAGATTACGTACAATGAAAATGTTGTAGGTTGAAAGAAATATATTAATTTTGGAATTAAAATTGCGTCAAGTGCAAAGGGTGAAAAATTTACAATCATAAATTTTCTGGACTATCTGTATGGGGTTAGGAATCTGTATGAGTCTAGAAAAAATTATTTTATACTTTTTAGTCCGTTCTAAAAACGTAGTATATTGAGCCTTTTTTTTTATTTAAATAATTATCTTTTTCATTTTAATTTATTTCTATTTTATATGGCGATACGTTGCATTCGATGGAAAGAAATAATTATAAAGACCGCTGCCGAAACAAACGTTAGCGGCGACCGTATCCAAGTCAGAGGTTGCGCGTTCGATTCGGAAAAATCTGGTTCGATCGTAAAATCGCGAGAGGATCCTCCTAGATCGCATTAATGGCGCGGGCCCGTCGATCCGGATTATTAATCACCGACGTTCCACGATCGAAACGACTAGGCGTGCGATGCTTCTCGATATTCCTTCGCTTGTCGAAGGAAACGGTTTCGAGCAGCGTTTCCGGAACGGAAAAAAGGTGGAGGACGGGCATTTGTAGAGTTCAAATATATCGTAAAAGTTGCAGGCAGCATCCGGATTCGAAGCTAGGATCGAGATGGGTCGAGAAACCGTTGCAGGTGTTCGGGAGTCGCACCCGTGTACATTTTCCGAACCAGCGTTTTCCTCGAAACATTTTTCATCGGGGGTTTTCCGCGAGCCGATTTAGAGGCAATTCCGTTCTCTCCTCTCTTTCTCTGACCCTTGACGAAAATTAATCGAACACTCGGCCCCACAATACTCTGATTTCCGGCGGTTTTCCTACGCGAATCGAAACATACGCTCGAGATTGAAACACTTGGCCGTCAGCCGAGATACGGACCCGATCACCGGGGTCTGGTTTCGTTTACCGTTCCATAAAACCATCCCATTCTGTTCCCCGGGTTTCTCTAGCTTCTCTATTATTTTATTTTTTTTTATCAATATTCATGACATTGCGTCGCCGTGATTTCTTTTTAAACGTTTCAATTACCGCAACAAATGCGCAACTCTTTGTCCGCGCTGGAAAATTAATTTTCCAAGCCAAGTGTGGGTGAAAACATTTATTTTTCGGTTTGCCGAGCGTTGAACGCTTTGGGGGAAAAAAACTGTGACAAATGTTGGTCTTTTGATTTTTAATTTGACAAATAAATTGGCTCGATTTCGTTTTATTTTTTTTTTTTGCGTTCGTAGATACGGTACAGATTTTTACACAGAGACTCTGTATGGAAATCGGTTCTGTTTATTGATTAGATATTTTTATGTTGCTGTTTCATGGCTGGTAATTGATTTCTGTGTCGCATAGATGAGGTTCTGTGTGTAGAAGTACAGTTTGGAGAGCAGTTATCGCCAAGAAAAATAATTGAATTTGTTTGGTATGTATACGAATTACAAAATCATTTTCTCCGGAGAAAAGAAGAACTGCGAGGAAAGAAAATTCGATTCGCCACGTTCTCCCGCCTGAGACTCGCAACGGTATCATGTCAAGTCTGTTACACCCTCGAGCATCTAATCTAAAAATTCCTCCAGTCAACTTCCTGTTCGTTCTACCTTTATTCCCACCCTCTTTTCCACTCGATTTATTTGCCTTTTCTTATGCTGGCGTTCTTTCGAGAAGAATGCAACAAACTGCACGGAAGCATCTTCTACAGCAATCACGTGTCTGCTTCGATTAACAAATCAATCACATCAAGTTCAAGCAACTAGCAATTTACTCATCACAAGCTAAATTAATAAATTATAAATCTATCAATCTTATTCTAAATTGTTTTCAGTAATTTTTAATAAAAGAAATCTTGAACGGGTAAGCAATATTCAATCAACCGAAATTGAAAAATTTGAATGTTGGAGGGTGATAATTGGGGTTGGATCAGAGATCATTATTTGTGGATCCTGTTTAGCAATTTTTAATTGGAGAGATGGTAGCACTCAATAAATTACAGTTCACAAGCATTTGGGCTATTTTGATTGAATATATAACATATGTAAATATTTTGCAACTTTTTAATTACTGATGACAGGTTCTGGTGATTAATTGGAAATAGAAGCTGTTTAAATGCATGGTATAAGATGGTATGAAAGTTGCATAAGTTAGGGGTGGACTGTTGAGACAATTCTTTGTCCCAGGGACGGTATAGGCTGTTTCGACAAGTGGTTAGCAATTTTTCGGGGCACACAGACATTTTACAATTTTTCTTAGTCCGAATTTGAAGGGTAGGGGTCGCACAACTATTTAAAAATTTTTCTATTAGTCCCAATATTAAGTATAGGGGTTATACACCTATTTGAGAATTTTTCTATTAATCCAAATATTAAGGGCAGGGGTCACACACCTATTTGACAATTTTTTTATTAGTCACAATATTAAGGGCAGGAGTCACACACCTATTTGTCAATTTTTTTATTAATCACATTATTAAGGGCAGGGGGCACACACCCATTTAACAATTTTCTCATTAGTCCCAATCTTAAGGGTAGGGGTCACACAACTATTTAACCATTTTTCTAACAATCCCAATATTAACGACAGGGGTCATACACCTATTTGACAATTTTTTTATTAATCACAATATTAAGGGCAGGGGTCACACACATATTTGACAATTTTTTTTATTAATCACAATATTAAGGGCAGGGGTCACACAACCATTTAACAATTTTCCCATTAGACCCAATCTTAAGGGTAGGGGTTACACAACTATTTAACAATTTTTCTATTAATCCCAATATTAAGGGGAGGGGTCACACACCTATTTAACAATTTTCCCAGTAGTCCAAATCTAAATGGTAGGAGTCACGCAATTATTTAACAATTATCCCAGTAGTCCCAATCTTAAGGGTAGGGGTCACACAACTATTTAACAATTTTTCTATTAATCGCAATATTAACGGCAGGGGTCACCCACCTATTTGACAATTTTTTTTATTAATCACAATATTAAGGACAGGGATCACATAACCATTTAACAATTTTCCCATTAGTCCCAATCTTAAGGGTAGGGGTCACACAACTATTTAACAATTTTTCTATTAATCCCAATATTAGGGGGAGGGGTCACACACCAATTTAACCATTTTCCCAGTGGTCCAAATCTAAATGGTAGGAGTCACACAATTATTTAACAATTGTCCCAGTAGTCCCAATCTTAAGGGTAGGGGTCACACAACTATTTAACAATTTTTCTATTAATCCCAATATTAATGGCAGGGGTCATCCACCTATTTGACAATTTTTTTATTAATCACAATATTAAGGGTAGGGGTCACACACCCATTTAACGATTTTCCCATTAGTCCCAATCTTAAGGGTAGGGCTCACCCAACTATTTAACAATTTTCCCATTAGTCTCAATCTTAATTACAGGTGTTATACACCTATTTGACAATTTTTCTACTGATCACAATTACAAGAGTACGAGTCACACTCCTATTTAATAATTTCTCTATTATTCAAAATTTCGAAAATAGGGCGTTACACACCTGTTTAATAATTCATCTTATTACTCACAATTTCTTCTTCTAGTCTTAATTTAGAGACCAGAAATAACATAATTTCCAAAACCGCGTGAACCAGAGATCGTGCAAATGAAAGTTGTATAAAAGGTGGAAATTAGGAGACAATACTTGTTCCCATGTACGGTACAGGTCGTATCGTCGTAATTTCGGGGGCAGGGGACTCTGACCTGGCGGCTTGCGGAGCGCACAAAGCATAAAGGGAACGGGGTAGATTCCTCTGGGTGGGAGCGGGGATGACAAAGGTGCTCGAACCGGGCGCCGGATGTTTGCACGGAAATAATTCATCGTCCATAACTCGGTCGGGCCCGCGTGGCCAGGTGAATTCAAGTGATAGGAAGTAACTTCCGACTGAGAGAGAGAGAGAGAGAGAGAGAGAGAGAGAGAGAGAGAGAGAAGGTCTACAAGAGTTTCGCGCGGGGCCCAGACACCGCCATTCATAATTTCATCGAACCGATAAATTTCAGGAAGCGTTAATATTCATACCACTTGGCTTCGAGATCGGGGGATAGATAAAAGGATCACCCGGTGAAAGATTCAAAAGAGTTCTACCTCTCTTTGTTCGTACCGAGGACACGAAACTATCCGATGATTATGACGAATTGTTGCATAGTGAACGACGTTTGAATTTCTGACTCGTTTCGAACGGTTCCCGTAAATTCGACGGGCGTATCATGCGAACAAGTGGGAAAATTGATATTCGATTTGAATCGATTATTCACTCGAATTAGGATCCTGGTGGATTTTTGGTGAGGGAAAAATTCTATTCGGTTTGTGTCCAAAAGCGATTCTACAAAAATATGAAAATCAGATGTTCCGAGTAAGAGACATTCTTGCTCTTGATCATTGCATTGTAAATTCTACGTATATGTTATTAAACAGTGATTTATATCAGATTTCTTCTAAAAATTCCTCGCGCTCCTTTATCGAAACTTGAATTTCTGTAATCATATTGTCAGCTACGAATTCGATTTTTCAACAGTAGAAACTGACGTGTATTTAATTGAATAGAATTCTGAATCATCTAGTCGAATTGAACTACAAAACACGTCTAATTTCTCACGAAAAATTTCATTTCCTTTGTCAGGAATTGGATCAGTCCAATCGTTTAGCACATAACGGTCACCGGAATGAACAGTACAGTATGTATTTTGCGTTAGCGTGTATTGAGTCAAATTGTTAACATTATCCTGCAGACACGGGGTCCCGGAGATCGATAGAAAATGAAAATTCGAGCGCGAGTAAGGTAATATCCGTTGCATTTGCTTTTTCCCCGATGACGTATAGAATCGTTGAAAAATACGAGATCGAATGCGCGCGTGCATCGAACGGTCGACATACATCCGACAGAGTTTACTCTCACTCAGTGTTTCGTGTATTAAACATCCGACAAGTTTGTTCAGTTTTACGGTAACAGTTGGCGTCGGATCGAGCTGGATTTTCGTGCTGAAAATCTTGTCCGAAAACATATCTGCTCTCAAGAATAATTTGAACCGACCACAGAGATTCATAGTGACGTCTCATCAACGGCAATCGGATAAACTGGATTAATCTGGGTCACGTCGGGTCCATTCGTTATCTTGCCATTGCAAACTGTCATATCTAAACAACTATTCCAGCCACTTGGCTTGCTATTTATTCCGCGGCTCGCGAATATTTATTATTTCGTCTTGAATGATTAGCTAGGCGGACTGTTTTCTTGCGAGTGTATCATTATCTAGCAGGTTAAATATTTTTTAATTTTTTTAAAATTGAAGTGTTCACGTTTGTTGACAATGATACTAGTCGAGTGACTAATGTGATCTATTTCAAATTGTTGTTGTTACAATAATATTTGTGTTAAGATTAAAAAGAAAACTTATTTAGTTCAAACTTAAGACCTCTTCTTCTTTCTATTTAAAAATATGTAGATTGTATATTTAAGTTCACTCGAAGCTTTTATTGTATTATTTACATTCTACATTCTACTTCGATGAAATGGAGTATTAATTAACTCAGGAAGCGACGATGTCAAGTGGTAAATACATTGATTCTATTCTGAGACTAATGCTCGCAACAACAGCAAGTCGGTCACTATTCCTACTTGTGTTTTGTATTTTTGTTATAACTTTTTAACGAACCTCTAAGTCATCTATGTTTACATAATATTTGTTTTCTTATTCAGTGTCATTGAATATACTGACAAAGTTTAAATCTTCAAATCTGGGGCACCCTGTATACATACTTGAATTTCATATTTCAAAAAATTGGTAACCAGCAAACAAATAACCAAACCCACAAAGTATTGCTATTCTGGTCGGCGTAAAGAAACAGAGAACATGCGCAAAGTGAATTGTGGAATTCGCACAGAAATCCTACATCTGACTAATGTATTTTAATTTCTGGAGGTGGTTCCCTATCGCGTGATGAGCTCATGGTGTCCCCTAATCGCTCAAGAGTCTGAATATTACAAAAAAATTTATTTTTTCAATTTACATTTAAATTGAATGAGTTTTTATAAGTTACATTAGAGTATTTTAATAAAATAATAATTATTATTGTAGTTATCAATCCCCTGGCGCATTGAAAACAAAGATACTAGATCTGGCTAATCGATTTGAATTTTTCGAGGTGGTCCACTGCCCGGTAAAGAACTCATGGTGTCCCCTAATCGCTCAAGAGTCTACCCAAGGCAAGAACATCTTGATCTCATGGCGCTTTGAAAACGAAAAATTGGCAAAGTAAATTGTGGAATTCGCGCAAAAATCCTAGATCTGACTAATGGATTTTAATTTCTGGAGGTGGTTCCCTATCGCGTGATGAGCTCATGGTGTCCCCTAATCGCTCAAGAGTCTGAATATTATAAAAAAATTTATTTTTTCAATTTACATTTAAATTTAATGAGTTTTTATAAGCTATATTAGAGTATTTTAATAAAATAATGATTATTATTGTAGTTATCAATCCCCTGGCGCATTGAAAACAAAAATCCTAGATCTGGCTAATCGATTTTAAATTCTTGAGGTGGTCCACTGCCCGGTAAAGAACTCATGGTGTCCCCTAATCGCTCAAGAGTCTACCCAAGGCAAGAACATCTTGATCTCATGGCGCTTTGAAAACGAAAAATTGGCAAAATAAATTGTGGAATTCGCGCAAAAATCCTAGATCTGACTAATGGATTTTAATTTCTGGAGGTGGTTCCCTATCGCGTGATGAGCTCATGGTGTCCCCTAATCGCTCAAGAGTCTGAATATTATAAAAAAATTTATTTTTTCAATTTACATTTAAATTTAATGAGTTTTTATAAGCTATATTAGAGTATTTTAATAAAATAATAATTATTATTGTAGTTGTCAATCCCCTGGCGCATTGAAAACAAAAATCCTAGATCTGGCTAATCGATATTAAATTCTTGAGGTGATCCACTGCCCGGTAAAGAACTCATGGTGTCCCCTAATCGCTCAAGAGTCTGCCCAAGGCAAGAACATCTTGATCTCATGGCGCTTTGAAAACGAAAAATTGGCAAAGTAAATTGTGGAATTCGCGCAAAAATCCTAGATCTGGCTAATGGATTTTAATTGCGCGATGAGCTCATGGTGTCCCCTAATCGCTACAGAGTCTGCCCAAGGCAAGGACATCTTGATCTCATGGCGCTTTGAAAACGAAAATCCTAGATCTGGTTAATCGATTTTAAATTCTTGAGGTGTTCCATTGCCCGGCAAAGAACTCATGGTGTCTCCTAATCGCTCATGAGTCTGGCCAAGGTAAGGACATCTTGATCTCATGGCGCATTGAGAAACGTGAAGCGATAGAAGCTAGGAGAGCTGAATCGAGACGACGCGCCGGGCAGACTGCATTTTTCATTGCATTTCTCCGCGGAGATCGATTCTCGGGAGAGGAGCTCTTTACAGTAGAGAGCAGAAAAAAGAGAGGAGAGAGAGAGAGAAAGAGAGTCGCGCGCGCGCGTGTTATCGAGCGACCAGGCTAAGGAAAACAAGGAACAGCATTTCCCCGATGGTTACGCGTTGTAAGCTCGCCAGATAGAACGCTCTCGATCCTAGTGACCCTAGCGTCTAGGGAGCAAAGCATTGTTCCGCGGGACACTGTTGACAATGCCTTTAATGTCTCCTTGAAGCAGGATTGCTTCATCTTTGAATAGCGTGCGGTCGTTCGTGAACCCGCGATATACTCTGCAAGCAACAGATCCACCGAGACCATACGTTCCCTGAAAGAATCTTGAGCATTCGATGCTACAGCAACAGTTAGCTACAGCTACAACTGTATATATTACATATTGAATTTTAGCTATCTGGAATATTTGTAAAGCTGGTTGTGATCCGTATGGTTTCCTACAAGACACGTACTTGTTGCATGTGGTTGGCCATAGCGTCCTCAGTAATTATTTATTCTGGTTCAAATTTGTATGAGATAATCTCCAAAGTTCGTTCTATAAAACGTATATTTTGTTTTTTGTTAAAATATAATTTTAGGTATCTGAAATATTTGTAAAGCTGGTTGTGATCCGTATGGCTTCCTACAAGACAAGTATTCGTTGCACGTGGTTGGCCATAGCGTCCTCAGTACTTATTTATCCTGGTTCAAATTTTGATGAGATAATCTCCAAAGTTCGTTCTATAAAACGTATATTTTGTTTTTTGTTAAAATATAATTTTAGGTATCTGAAATATTTGTAAAGCTGGTTGTGATCCGTATGGCTTCCTACAAGACAAGTATTCGTTGCACGTGGTTGGCCATAGCGTCCTCAGTACTTATTTATCCTGGTTCAAATTTTGATGAGATAATCTCCAAAGTTCGTTCTATAAAACGTATATTTTGTTTTTTGGTAAAATATAATTTTAGGTATCTGAAAAATTTGTAAAGCTGGTTGTGATCCGTATGGTTTCCTGCAAGGCAAGTACTCGTTGCATGTGGTTGGCCATAGCGTCCTCAGTACCTATTTATTCTGGTTCAAATTTCTATGAGATAATCTCCAAAGTTCGTTCTATAAAACGTATATTTTGTTTTTTGGTAAAATATAATTTTAGGTATCTGAAAAATTTGTAAAGCTGGTTGTGATCCGTATGGTTTCCTGCAAGGCAAGTACTCGTTGCATGTGGTTGGCCATAGCGTCCTCAGTACCTATTTATTCTGGTTCAAATTTCTATGAGATAATCTCCAAAGTTCGTTCTATAAAACGTATATTTTGTTTTTTGGTAAAATATAATTTTAGGTATCTGAAAAATTTGTAAAGCTGGTTGTGATCCGTATGGTTTCCTGCAAGGCAAGTACTCGTTGCATGTGGTTGGCCATAGCGTCCTCAGTACCTATTTATTCTGGTTCAAATTTCTATGAGATAATCTCCAAAGTTCGTTCTATAAAACGTATATTTTGTTTTTTGGTAAAATATAATTTTAGGTATCTGAAAAATTTGTAAAGCTGGTTGTGATCCGTATGGTTTCCTGCAAGGCAAGTACTCGTTGCATGTGGTTGGCCATAGCGTCCTCAGTACTTATTTATTCTGGTTCACATTTTGATGAGATAATCTCCAAAGTTCGTTCTATAAAACGTATATTTTGTTTTTTGGTAAAATATAATTTCAGCTATCTGAGAAATTTGTAAAGCTGGTTGTGATCCGTATGGCTTCCTACAAGACAAGTACTCGTTGCATGTGGTTGGCCATAGCGTCCTCAGTACTTATTTCTTCTGGTTCAAACTTCTATGACATAATCTCCAAAGTTCGTTGTATAAAAAGTACTTTTTTTTATAAAATATAAATTTAGTCACTGTAAACAAATTTCTAAAGTTGTTTCTGATCAAAGTGAAAACGATATACTTGATTAAAAGCTCCATTACTACCAACGAACTACAGCATAATGATTTTATTGTCTCTAAATTACACATTTAGAAAAGCTAAATCCTGATCTAGCCTCAATTAGGATCGTCGACCACAAAAACCTACTTTCATATTTCACCTATAACGGCCCAGTGCCCAAATATTTACAACTGTGAAAGCACGCATCTGACATTCCACTGCTCAAAATAAAAACAACTCCAATACGCGTTCAATGTTCGACGACCCAGATGTCGTAGTTGCGGGATAGGCAAGGTCATGAAGCAGAAGTTAGAAACGATCAAAACACCATTAGTCTCCGTGAGTGAAACATCGCCGTTGACCGTTCGTTACAAGCTCCGTCGAACTATTTACGCTCGGCGGAATCGTTAATTGGCATTCGTATAGCCAATCGATGGAATCAATTCCTCCGGACCTGCAGCAGCAGCCACCATCGGTTCAAGTGTTATTCGAGGGTGCAACAAAGCGAGCGTAATTCTCCTCGGTGCAACGCGGGTGCAACGCGGGTGCAGCGCGGGTGCAACGCGGCGCGTCGAGCGTATTCTTACACGCGTGCTCGCATACACCGTGCAAATTACCGTCGCGAGTGTACACATTATTACCCGTGAATTTACATGTGTATAATAGCGTGCACCGTGGCCCGAGCGAGTGCGGATTCGAGACCTGTGTTTGCCAGAATTCTGTGTACACGCGTGTATCCCTGTGTATGTGTGTGTGTGTGTGTGTACATGACTGAGCAAATATGCATAATAGTGCATCGTCGGGAGCGGGTCGACGCGTCCGTCTTGTATCGTCGGTGGATCTGTTGGAATTTATTCACGAAGCAAAAATAATCTTCTGTATTTAGTGGGCGCATTCGATCGCTTGACTTTCGAGCGCCTATACAAATAATTGATACATTGTATCTGTGTACACCCTCGTGTACACGTACACCCTCTTTAAATATAAAATAGAATTTATTCGAAATAATACTTTCGAAGACACGTTCTGAGGCACGTCTTTACTCTACAACGAAATATTCTAGAGTGAGGACCGCTCTGGAAAAAGTAAACGATCGACCGAGAGTCGAGGCAGTGATGCCAGAATCGTGGAACCGAGGAACTTGCCCCTCCGGTGGATCCTCCGGCTGGACCCCCCACTCTGACGTACCGTCGTCGCCTTACGTTGTTTCTTACTGCGCACGCGCTACACACAAGCGTACCTCTAGTCTGTCCGTGTGAGCTGCCTATTCGACTCGACGGCGTCGAGGTACGCTTGTGTGTAGCGCGTGCGCAGTAAGACACAACGTAAGGCGACGACGGTACGTCAGAGTGGGGGGTCCAGCCGGAGGATCCACCGGAGGGGCAAGTTCCTCGGTTCCACGATTCTGGCATCACTGCCTCGACTCTCGGTCGATCGTTTACTTTTTCCAGAGCGGTCCTCACTCTAGAATATTTCGTTGTAGAGTAAAGACGTGCCTCGGAACGTGTCTTCGAAAGTATTATTTCGAATAAATTCAATTTTATATTTAAAGAGGGTGTACGTTATTTTATACCCATAATCCAACAGGATCAAATGTGCTTGTTACGGATAAATATTTTTTTATCGTTGAAAGGGTATAGCCGGATAATGATGGTCAAAACTGCCCTTGAGCCGAATGATATCGCGGATGGGTCATTCGACAGGGCATCCAAAAGAACCATACTGTGTAAAATTTTAACCCTATATCTTGATCGGGAGGGTAGTTATGGGGTAAAATTGAAAAATCAGTTTTTGGCCTATTTGCCCTAGTTAACCGAGTTTAGAAATTCTGAAAAAAAATCTGAGACATGTCAAACACCCGAATACATATTCTGCAATTCGTATTAGATTATTTTCATCATTCTGTCATAAATGAACATACGTAATAGCAATCTAAGTAATCTAGATTGTAAAGTATTACAAATTATTTTGTTTTCTATCTATATACGTATTTGGAGTCTTTAGACGAAATGAAATAACTTGTTTTCATTTGAAACTTTGGTATTAAATTGTAAATCAAGGAATTAAAGAGGACGCGTTTTTTAATAATTTTTTGTTTAGGAAAGGAAACATTTTTATTTATATACTATTTTGTCACGTTTTTGTTGGTAAGATTCGAGCTTTTAACCAAGTGTAATTTGTAAATATTTGGACACTCGAGGCAGCTGAATAAAATGTAAAACTACTTTTTAATGTTGGAGGATTCTGGTTTAGGCATAATTCTTAGATCTCTCGAACAGGTTGATATTTCAAATACTTGAACGATATTAAGTTGTCGATTAACCAACCCGATAGGTCACTGATCATATCGGTCAACAGTTCGACTGGTATTTCCAGTTATCCCAGAATTCTTCACATTGTAATTATATAATAACATCTCGTGATGTGACCCAATGATATTTCGAAACCTGCTAAGCTATTTCCAAAAAGCTATGATTCGTGTGTTTCAGAACAGCTCGTTCGACCGTCGTCGGTAATTAATTATATATCGCACGTTTTCGTCTTCGTTGAAACCTTAATCGGTTTCCGTCGCGTCCCGAGAACATCCCCGATTTGTTCGTATTTAAAATAAGATATAAATGAAATGCTTGTCACTCCGAAATCGGACACAAAAATAGACAGTTACTGTGATCGATAAATTCGTAACCATGCCGGAGGCATTTTCACATATCGCGTCGTCGCGAATGCTAATCTAATTTAATATAAAACTCGCTGCAAGACGTTGATTCGCGTTAATTCAATTCTTCTCACAGAAACTGGACCGAGTCGCCAATCGAAAATCTAAATCCCATTATAGTTATACCTTCTTTAAGAGTTATTATTCCAATAATTTTAACAAATCAAGAATGTCTTGACACCGCGGGCATTTATCTTGAATTTTTACAAATATAAAACTGTGCGAAACGTGCAAAGAAAAATTCATTGAAACGTGTAAATTCTATTATTAATTCCTTAGGAGCTATTATTTTAATGTCACATTAGCAACAAGTCAAGATTCTATAAGAACAGTGTTTTCACGCTGCCGGGTATATTTCTTGAATTTTTACAAATATAAAACTGTGCGAAACGTGCAAAGAAAAATTCATTGAAACGTGTAAATTCTATTATTAATTCCTTAGGAGCTATTATTTTAATGTCACATCCGCAGAATTTGTTACAAAATTAGCAACAAGTCAAGATTCTATAAGAACAGTGTTTTCAAGCTGCCGGGTATATTTCTTGAATTTTTACAAATATAAAACTGTGTGAAACGTGCAAAGAAAAATTCAATGTAACGTGTAAATTTCACGGTAAATTCTTTAACACCCAATATTTGAATATTTCCAGCATGCACCCAATGCATTTATATTTCAATTCACAATTCTATTCAATTAGATACAGCTTCATTTCTTCTGTTGAAAAATCAAATTCGTAGCTCACAATACGATTACAGAAATTCAAGTCTCGATAATGGAGCTCGAGGAAATTTTAGAAGAAATTTAATGTAAATCGTTGTTTAATACTCCTACCATGCACCCAATGCATTTATATTTCAATTGACAATCTAATTCAATTAGACACAACTTCATTTCTTCTGTTGAAAAATCGAATTCATAGCTCACAATACGATTACAGAAATTCAATCTCTTGCAATTTTTAAATAAAATTGAACATAAATCATTGTCCAATATTTCTAGCAGGCGTCAAACGCATTATAATATTTTTCAGTTAAAAAATCGAATTCGGACCTTAATTTTCTTATTTATATTAATTTTATTATATATATTAATAATTATTCTACAAATAATAATCGAAGCTGCTACTATAAAGGGAGACGATTAAAAAAATCCAAATTATAATAGAGATGTTACTACAACTAAATTAATCACTAAATTTCGTCTGAAAAAATTCAATTCAGTAAAATAAAAGAGAAATCTAGCTGCGATCTGATACCGAACGATTTCATTAGGTCATCATCCAAGCAACGAGAATCTTCAAAGAAGAATTCCTCGCAGCACTATCAATCAATTCCGCTTAAACGATTTTATTGTCCGCGAACGTGTGTCATCCGCAGACAAGATTACGTATAACGTTATATTTCCAGCGCAGAAATTCAGGCAGAATCCGCGCGGAGACAAACGTAATTACCTTCGACGACGAGACGAAAGAAATACGAGTGCTCGATTCTCAATCGTGTTGCTCTCACAGTTGCGTATGATTTTTTCATTTTGTCTAAAGCATTGTTGCAATCAGCGGTTGACGCGAACGTGATTTCGCCAGTCGATTCTCACCCCCTTCGTACCGATTCTTTTCGCCGGCTAATTTCCCCGGCGCTTCGAACGGAATTGCGTGTAATCGTCGCGAGCGGAATGGCAGAGGCCGATCGACTATTCAGGTCGCGTACAGTCGTTATAATCTGGAAGGATCGCGCGGATCGAATTAGATCGGATTGTTAATTCCAACGGCGCGGCAGTCCGCTATGTTTCTTCGACGCGATTTTCATTCGAAGCTTGATTGCTCCGATGATTTGAATTACACCGCCAGTTGGAAGGCGAATAACAACTGTTGTGCACGCAAAATTGTCACTGGCATTGGCACTCTGCTGATCGCAAATCGGAATTCGAGACAATAATAGATCAAAGAATTTTTCAGTGAATAAGAAAACGTTCTGAGAATTTCAATCTTGCGAATTGCGTGTATCAATCCTGTTGTTCCACTATTGCAATACTATTGTTGTATCTGAATAGCAACAACAACCGTTAGATATATAAACTTGTATTGAAAATGTTGTTCCTGCTTATCAAATCCTAAATTAATTGTAGCACGAGATTTTACAAATTTTTTAAACGTTTCAAACTACGTTTCATCAAAAAGTAAGATATACGTTTCAAAGAGCGAAGTTTAGAGATTATCTCATAAAAATTTCAATCAGAACGAAGAAGTTCGGATGACATTATAATAAATTGTACTGCACCGCGTGCTTGGCTAATCTTTTAAAACCATGTTGAGACCAACCGATTTAACAAATTTTTCACATGATTAAAACAACGTTTCATCAAAAACTAAAATATACGTTTTAAAGAGTGAACTTTAGAAATCGTCGCATAAAAATTTCAATCAAAAAGTATAATTTGTTAGGATGTTATAACCTAGCATACGTAACATGTGCCTGTCAGATCAAAAACCATATTGTCCCAACCAACTTAATAAATTTTTCACACGATTAAAACAACGTTTCACGAAAAACTAAAATATACGTTTTCAAGAGTGAACTTTAAAAATCGTCCGATAAAAATTTCAAGCAGAAGAAATAATTTGTTAGGATGTTATAACCTAGCAACATGTACTTGTCAGATCCAAAACCACATTGATCCCAACCAACTTAACAAATTTTTCACGCGATTAAAACAACGTTTCACGAAAAACTAAAATATACGTTTTCAAGAGTGAACTTTAAAAATCGTCCGATAAAAATTTCAAGCAGAAGAAATAATTTGTTAGGATGTTATAACCTAGCAACATGTGCTTGTCAGATCCAAAACCACATTGATCCCAACCAACTTAACAAATTTTTCACGCGATTAAAACAACGTTTCACGAAAAACTAAAATATACGTTTTCAAGAGTGAACTTTAGAAATCGTCTGATAAAAATTTCAAGCAGAAGAAATAATTTGTTAGGATGTTATAACCTAGCAACATGTGCTTGTCAGATCCAAAACCACATTGATCCCAACCAACTTAACAAATTTTTCACACGATTAAAACATCATGCCACGAAAAACCAAGATATACATTTCGAAGTGGGAACTTCAGAGATGATCTCAAAAAATGTTCAATCAGGATGAACAAGTTTTGAGAATGCCAATCGCATGTAACCCTTTGAAAGAGCGCGCAACGCACAACATGGCTAAAAGTGGCATCGAGTTCGAATACGGATGGAACAACAAAGCTGTACAGCACTATAAAACGAGAAACGGATGGTTTTTAGTCGTGGGTATCGGTTAGAGAAGGCAGGAACGGTTCCAGCTGACTCGCGGAGCGTGTTATTTCCCCGGGCAAGTTGCATCGCGTACGTGGACGACACTCAGGCCGTTCGTGATCCAGATATGGCGGCTCTCGAGGCCTTTTATCTGGCTGTTACGCGAGAGAATGACGTCCCCGATCCGGCTGACTCGCGAGTCGGGAATCGAAGACGCAAATCGAGCCGGCTTGACCGCAAATCGAGCTTCTGTCGAGGGGGACACGCGGCCGGAACGACGTCCACGTGATCGCAAGCCTCGCGCGTAAACAATCGATTAGAATTACGCGGACGTCGCAGCTGTTTTTCAACCGCGTCCTCCTCGTGTTCGATCACAGCGACGTTTCATCAATGGATCTCTCTCTCTCTCCCACCTTTATCTCACTGTCTCTTTTTCCTTTTCCGTCTCTAGATCGTTTCAATCGTCGCTCGGCCGTGGATTATAGTCTGGTTATGTTCGAACAGCGATAAAAGCTGCGAGATCGTCTAAAAATTTCTTTCTTTGTTTATCACCGAGCTGCGGTTTCAGTGCAATTCCTGTCGTGTTTCGCAAAGATCGGTGATTCTGTGGATTTATTACATTTCTTTTTTTCAAGCAATTGTTGGGAAATATTTACGCATTGCACATTGTTTGCATTTTAGGGGTGCGGTAAGATACGATGAGTTTTGTCTTTTGTGTCAGGTTATGCTACTGCGGATCTTATTCATTCACGATTAGAAGGAATAGAAGAAAATAATAAAAGCATCAGCAGGATTTTAATTAAAATGTTAAAGGATATGTCAGTCTTTGGAGATCGACGGGAGCGAAATTACAAAACAATATTGTATATCATTCATATTATATTAAACAATGTTTGTAATTCAGTTCAATTTTTCGCGGAATGAAACATGATAACACTGTGGGGAAATGTAACGTAGTGTACTGTGATGTATAAAATAATAGAATATATTTTTTAAAATTGATCTCATTGCAAAATTGTATGGAATGCAATCGAACTTCGTTTCAATAAAACAATTTCCGGAAAATATTCTAGGACAGGTAGTTCCATCGTATTCCACTCCGAGAACTACAAGGTCCCCACCATCGAACCTCTCCCCACTACTACGTACAGCCGTAGAGTTAGCGAGTGCTGCGCGCGCCGCGCGGCTCTCGTGGTGGGAGCTTCCCACTACTATACATTATAACGATGAAGTCTAAGAGTGGGGGAAGCACCTTAGCGGGGAAGGTGCCTCGAATAGCTCCGGAGCTACTGGTTGGGACTACCTGTTCTAGAAGATTAAAAAGAAGTGGTGCAACTGACATTTTAGTCCACTTTTTCGCTGGAAAGAAAGATTATAACACTGTGGGGAAATGTAGTGTACTGTGGTGTATAAAGTAATAGAATATATTTTTTAAATATGATCTCATTGAAAAATTTTATGGAATGCAATCGAACTTCGTTTCAGTGAAACAATTTCGGGAAAATATTCTAGGAGATTAAAAAGAAGTGGTGGAACTGTCATTTCGGTCCAATTTTTCGTTGGTAAAAAAAAACAACAATGTGAGAAATTGTAACGTAATGTACTGTGATGTTTAAAATAATAGAATATATTTTTTAAAACCGTTCTCATTGTAAAATTTGACGGAATGCAATTGAACTTCGTTTCAGTAAAACAATTTCCGGAAAATATTGTAGGAGATTAAAAAGAAGTGGTGCGACTGTCATTTCGGTCCGATTAGTCGCGAAAAAAGAAGAAGTAACGTAGAAAATAATTGTACTTCTCCGAATTGCTCCGATTGGGAAATTTGATCGAATGCAATCGAATTTCGTTTCATTGAAACAACCGACTAGCGTGCGCCTCGCGCGATCGAAAATCGTGTTCCAGCGTAACCGCATCCTTTAATTACTTTCCACCTGGGGCTGGATGGAACTTTATCGGATAAAAAAAAAATACAAACGGATTCCCGTGGATTCTGTTAGAAGTTTCAGAAATCGGTTTAGGCGATTCGGACGGCGGCCCAGTCGGGCGAGATTTAAACTCGTCGGTTGAATGGAAATGGCTTATCTGCGGACGGAACGGGAACAGATATTTTCACCGAGGTCGGGACTAGCGGAAAATTTTTGTACCGATCCGGCGTTATCTGCGCAGTTCGAGATTTGATCGGTTGCGAAACTAATGGATCATCGATGGAATTCTATTCCAAGAAGGTGATTTTAATTCCGACGATCATAAACGTCCGCCGTGTCGGCGGAAGTCTTTCAAAATTACAGAAATTTTAAGTCGTTAATTATTTCGCCGTTGCATAGTAATGGTTGTCGATCTTACTTAAATAAATTATATTGTTCTATCGGCAAAAGGATTTCTTAAACGAGAACAGATTTTATATATATATATATATATATATATATATATATATATATATAATTACTTTTGTTTTAAATGAGTGACATTTTAAATTGAAATTCATGTCACGTTAATTGCGAGGTTGCTGGAGAGTGAAAATTATCGAGGAATTATTTAGTCGTGGGATTTTATACAAATTGTTGCATCTGTAAGTGAATTTAGAGGAAGATTAAGTAAAATATTATCGGGTACAGTCCAGAATGAGTGACAATACCAATGGGGATGGTTAAATGGAACAGCAACTGTCGAGGCTAATATAATCAGACAGCGGATCTTCGCGGATCTGTTTTTTTTTCCACATCATCCGTTTCTATGAACAATTCAGAATATACAGGGTGTCCCACGTAACAGTTTACACGATTTTTTAAGTACTTGGGATAATCTGACAAAAAATATTTTCAACACAAGTTGCTCAGTTTTCGATTGGCTATGTATTGCAATAAGAAACTTCGATAAACATTTTTTTTTTGTAGTATTGTCAAGGTCACCTTCATTTTTTTAAGTGGCACTTTGTATTTTTGACTTAACATTTCGAGTCTTAATAATGAACACAAGTTATTATCACCCATTCAAACAAATCGTCATGTTTTGTTGAAATTTTCATTTCCTCGAATTCAAGGTCATCCCAAGGTCATATACTAGGTCGATAAATTCGTCTTGACACGGGCTATAATACTGTTCAAGTCAAAGATACTATATAAAAAAAATTATAGTATTGACAATACTAGAAAAAAAAATGTTTTTCGAACTTTTTTATTCCAATATATAGCTGATCAACTTTTGTTGAAAATATTTTTTGTCAGATTATCGCAAGTACTTAAAAAATCGTGAAAACTGTATATATATATATATATATATATATATATATATATATATATATATATACTTAATTGACACAGATCTGCAAAACGTATTTTTTAAACTTTCAATCTAGGCTCGCATAAAAACGTTCTAAAATACAATTTGTAGTATTTCCTCTGCAATTCTCACCAATTGCAATTTTTTCAAAATTTCTTTTCCACGTCATTCAGTAAAACAATAGTTCGAACTTATCAAACAAAAAAATCCCGAATCCAAAATCCGCGCGCAAAAGATGAAAAAGGAAATATAGAAAATCATGAAAAACTCACTTCGGACTGATCTTCTTCAATTCCCCCATGGTCGGATTATAGGAATGATCCTCTCCGCTGATCCTAGCCACCCCATCGTACACACTAACACCGTAACCCTTCACCACAATGTCCACTAAATCCGGGAAACCATCGTGCGCGACAGATTTCTCGGTCCTAGAAACTCTCCTCTCACCGTCATCTTCTTTAACACTGTTCTGCGTAGTCCCGGACACATCCCCACTGGTCTGTTCCTTGCTAGCGTTTACCCTCTGTAAAAACTTCCTCCTAAAATTATTATAAATCGTATCCGCGCTTGGATCATCCCCGAACCGGACTCTCCCGTGACTGGGTACAAGATGATGTCCACTGTAGCCTAGATCCATCTGCAAATCCATGACCAAAAGGATCGTGAACAAGATCGCGAAGGCGCTCAGGCATAGCATCAGCTTGTCCCTGATCCTGATCATCCTGATAGTGAGCTTCATCTTGGATTCGGCAGGATCCTGACTTTTCCCAAGAACCCTAACCCTCTTCTTCCTAACTGTTCTGGATAGAGGCTTGCTGTTTAGCCTCTTCGCGCCCTGATCAAACGCGAGCGAGGTCTCTGACGGTTTATCGGAGTTCGTATCAGCTTCAGCAGGCTGTAGAGTGGTTCCCCATGAAGCGGATTCCTCGGACACCTGGACCACGATCGAGTTATTCGCTACCTGTTCGCCGGCCCGTTCATTCTCGATGCGGGCTATGTCGATGACGGACGCTGATAGGTCAGGAACGGTGTCCAGCTTGCTTCGAGCCTCTTCGGAGGAGTTCCCAGGCTGTCTCGCGACTAGCTCGTGTTTACTTATGCTCTCCGCAGACTGGCATCGTACAGTCCCCACCTCGTGGCCAGCCCGAGGCAGTCGGCAGTCCGCGAAATTCGCAAGTTTGCATTTTACCGCGGTCGACGTGGCCGACCGACGAGCGTGCAGCTCCTCACTGGGCATCCACGACTTCCGAGCTAGCTCGGGCTTATCGTCTGACCCCTTATCACCGGAGAACCGAAGCTCCGTCGACCTATGAACCTGCCAGTCGTCCGGCGGTGGCGATCGTTTCGCTTTAAACGCCTTCCAGCTTCGTTCCACCTTCCTCTCCTTTAGCCTCTCACCTAGTCCAGTTCTTGCAACATCCGCGCGAAGAAGCAACCGTCTGTGAGCGATCGGCGAGCAATTGACAGCGTCCAAAGTGCACCCGGATACTTTGAATCCCACTTTCCCGGCCCAAGCTAAGCTCTCCTCGCTCCAGGACCGTTTCTGATCCGACTGCAACGCCTCGAACAACTTAGCAGACTTCTCTATCCGTCGTCGAATCAGCGCTCGCTGCTCCAACAGCCGCAGGTTGTTCTCAGACCTAATCAAATCCTCCACGTCCTCCACAGAAACGCTCTTCGAGGAGCTTGCGTCGTCGACCGGTACACAACCGCTTCTCTCCCCAGGGACTAGCCTAACAGGCTCGTTTACAACAGTCGCGCGGTCGATCTCCTGGGTATTGCGATCCTCGTTCGCCACGGAGACAGTATCCTGGATTGGACAGATGGAAACATCGACGACTACCGGGGACTCCGACGAACAAGACGGTTCTGCGATTTTCAACGGCCTGCGCGTGGACCTCTGTCTCCTAACAGGTGCTACCGGTTGTTCTTCGTGGTTGCCGTTGGGAGAGGTAGCGTCTTCGTTCGAGAGGAACTTTCTTCGCAAGACTGACGGACTCTTCTGGATGTTCCTCACCAGTCTCTCGCAGCCTTCCGCGATGTTGTCTTTGGAGCTACGGACCAGTTTCTTCAGGAACGAGTCGCTTTTGTGAAGTTTGCCGCGAGATAGTTCCTTTTTGGCAGTTTCGGAGTCTGCGGGAGCGGTGCGCGGTTCTTCAAGGTTCGCCGATGGTCTTCGGACCTTCTCGTTGAACGAGAACTTGAATCTAGGCCTTTCGAAGCGCCTGCAGGATTTACTGGAGGACGATACTCGATCGCTCAAGCTCTGTTTGATCTTTCCTTCGTGCCTTCTAGAGCGGAACCGCGTGTCCTCATCTTTGAGCGTGGAGACCACATTTCCGGAAGGTGTCCCGCCGTTGAAAGGCTGCACAGGGGATCTCCACTCGCTATCTTTGAATGTCTGGCGGCTTGAACGTGCTGTCTCGGCCCCCGTACCATTTATAAGACATGTCCTCTCGTCCAGAGTTCCTCTCGACGTTGAAACGAAGGGAGGATGCGGTGTGTTGATGGTGGATCGTAGAAATCTTTACGGGGATCGTACGCGAGGTCGTTTTGACGAAAATTTGCTCAGCTGCGGCACTAACTTTCCGGGCGTTGGTAGCGCTGGGGACACTGTCAGCCTTTTGACTCTGATGCACCGCCTGGAACATACGAATGAGGAATGATGAGTACGAGGTTCTTATTGTATTCTTCAGATGTGTATACTTTATTTGTTACTGCAGCCACTGGGTTGTTGTATAGCGTTTGAATGGAGACTTAGAAGGAAAGTGTACAATTGTGCGACAGCAGGACGGTAGTTTGTTTAAAAACGGGATTGCAACACCTGATCACCCGAAACATTCAAATTTTCTGATCGTCAATTTTTTCATCGCTACATACCTACAGTCTAGCAAATTATTCCCAGTAATACACAATACTGTTTCAAGCCTCTCGTAACACACAAGTCTGATTGAAAAATCAGATAAAATAGAATTCTGATCTCTGCAGAGGTAAATTATATAAAAATACCGAATCAATTTGAAGATACGATAGCTAATCACCGGCGCAGTTATCGCAAAACAAGGTCATTGCCACATCCGTCGGAAGAAACAAAACGGAGTGTATAATCAGCCAGAGTAGCTACTCGTCCAGCGATTGTGGTGGATTTTAGTGACTCTGGAGCGTGATAGCGTGTTTCTTGGTAAAGATAACACGGCCGACGAGCAACGACCCCGTCGAACAGATTCTGAAAGGAACATCGTAACGAGGTGGCCACGCGGAAGAAAACGACGAGGAACGACGAGGAACGACGAGGGAGAACACACGACCAAGAAGCAGCCTCCTCTCCAGAAATAATTCAACGCTCGATGGTATAATAATAGCCGCCGTGTTGCAGGCGTTTTATCGAGTTTCGTTGCAGGTGCACACGAGCCGGCCCGGCCCGCCGTGGATGGACTGGGTCAAGGTGGAGCCTCTAAGGGGATGGCTTCGAGGTATAGGTGTTGCGAGGGTCCCCCCCCCCTCTCTCTCTCTCTCTGTCTCTCTCGAAGCCTCCGAAAGAGCGGCGATATCAACTGTGAAATAGAGTGGCGGTAATGGCGTGCTTCGTGTTGCGGGAGTGGCCATTACAGTTATCGCAAAAGTCGCGTCATAAAGAGAGGATGCCGGCCGCTCTCCCGACGCTAGAGGATAGCCCGCCCAGGATCGTAAAGGCTGCTATAATATTCCCAGGGTCTTTTATACCGGCAAACATCCTCCGCTCGTCCAGACAGACCGCATAATTCAATATCCGCGGCGAACGGCCACTGGCTTTAATGTTACCCGGCCAGATTCGGTTAGCGGGATACGGTAACGTCTTCCTGATACCTTACGAAGGATCCCTTACAGAAGATGGTATGCTGACGCTGTGATAGCGAGCGCATGACAAGTTCGAGGCTAATGGAGTCGCCTGAATGTTTAACTCTTTGGCGCTCGGAACTATTTCAACTCCGAAATCGAATTTTAATTCCAATCGAAAATGTTTCCATTCTGAATGATTTTTGTTTTATTTTAATCAAACAAAATTTGATAGAAGACGGTGGCCCACGAAAGTATTCGAACGGCCCTTGAATTGGAATAACTTCTTTCAAATTGGATCAAACGACTTGACTAGCAATTGCAAGTATTATTGGTTTACTAAATGACGTGCGAAAAGGATTTTGAAAAAATTGCAATTGGTAGGAATTATATGAAAAAAAATTAAAAAATGACAGTTAAACAAAACTTGTTTATACGAGACCATTTCTCCAGACTTGGGAAATGTTTATTTTGCATACAAATTCGTAGTCTAATAATTATCAGATTGTAAGAAAAGGAGAAATTTCCGTTCTACCAGGAAAAATTGGCGAAAAATCGTTTAGTTTAACACTAACCGTACTCCGAGCACAAAGTGCGATACATTGTTTTTTATACGCATTACAAAACTGAATTTATTTCGATTTTTCCAAATTTTAATAACAACGCAAGCTTGAACGGAGAAAGTTTTTTTTATTTATATTTATTATTTATTTTACTTATATTTATATTATTTTTTATTTAATTTCTAATGGAAACGTTTTGGTGATTTCAATAATTATGAAATAAAAAATGCGACAATGTTAGTGTTAAATACTAGTTTCAAATCACTCTATGTGTCATCATCCCCCATCCCCATAAATTCGATTCTCCCACCCGATTTCGCAGTTCGATGAACAAACGTCGCCGCGCAACTTGTCTCCGGATCGTTTTAGGCTAGTTTTCCCAATCCGTCGGAGAGATACAGCAGATCGAGCGCGGACAGGGTCATAGAACGAGAAAGCAAGTCTTGTAACGTCACGATGTAACCGTTTTGCTAACCGAGGTCGCAGTTTCGTTGGAATTGCCTCGGTTAATGCCTCGAGTAGGAGATGGTTACGCGACGATTTACGAGTCAGTTCGGCGTGCCTCGTAGCATCCGTGGCACGATTGGAAATCGTTGTCGTTCCGGTTGAATCTTTGATCGGAACAGCCACCAGGACACACGGTGCTCTTCTGCACCGCTTCGCTCTGCTCCGCTCTGCTACGCTTCGTCGAAGCGGATCGTTTTCCGCGCGGGTCCAAACGAAAGCGTTTCCAGTTGTTGTAAGTTTCTCTCCAGAGGTCCCCCCCCCCCCTTTCTCTCTCTCTCTCTCTCCACCCGATACCGCCGACGAATCGAACCGCCATTGAAATTCCGCGCATCCTTCGCCGATAATAAAGATAGCTACAACCATTGACGTTTCTCTACCCGGTGAAGGAGGTGCCGCCATAAAGCCATAGAACGGGGGTGTAACGCGGGGGCACGCGACCCCGTTGTCTCCACTTACACGTGATCGAACTCTCAACTCGAGATTTTCCTCGTTCTCTCTCTCTCTCTCTCTCACGCTCTTCTTTCCTATCATATTCTCTGCTCTCCTCTTCTCACCACGTTGCTGACGAAGTTATTGTTTTTATCAGGAATGGATGGCGAGGCGTCGTCCGCGAACGAGACACGATTTTCTTCCGGCTACAAAGTAGTACAAAGTGGCTGCAGATTATGTTCTTAATCTACCAGGCCCGTTCAGAATTATCGATTTTTATAGTCCAAGAGTCTTCCGATGCATTTTGCGATCTGCATCGCTGAATCACTTAAAGATTTCTTTAAACGTTGGTTGCATTGTTTTAGACAATTTTTGTACTGTTGGTACAATTTTCTTAGAGCGTCTTAAAACGTGTGAGATTAAAAGAAAATTACTATTTTGTTAATCTACGTAGCCGGAATAGGATTATTGATTTTTAAAGTCCTCCATGCTTGGATTCCACTTTGCATAGCAATTTCTGTTACTACATCGGTCAAAGAGATTTTTAAACATTGGTACTATTGTTTGAGACAATTTTTATGCAGGTTGCTTTTTCTTAAAGGATCTTAAACTATTAAAGAGAAAATTACTATTTCCTTGATCCATGGACCAGTGACAGCATTATCGATTTTTACAGTCCAAGAGTCTTCCGATGCATTTTGCGATCTGCATCGCTGAATCACTTAAAGATTTCTTTAAACGTTGGTTGCATTGTTTTAGACAATTTTTGTACTGTTGGTACAATTTTCTTAGTTCGTCTTAAAACGTGTGGGATTAAAAGAAAATTACTATTTTGTTAATCTACGTAGCCGGAATAGGATTATTGATTTTTAAAGTCCTCCATGCTTGGATTCCACTTTGCATAGCAATTTTTGTTACTACATCGGTCAAAGAGTTTTTTTAACCATTTTATAGAGTGAAGGTACTATGTATGTTCGTGTGTATATTAACAGACAACCCTGTATATAGCTAAATTTATAAAATAGAGGATCGATAATAACAGAAAAATTTGAAAGAGAACGATCGCCCGAGCAGTGGTAGAAACACGTCAGCCGAGAACATTAGTTATCCGCGTGACCAAATATATTAAATAAATCGTTTTCCTTACGGCTTTTCCTTACAATTGTTACTATCGTTTGACACCATGCAGGTTGCTTTTTCTTAAAGCGTCTTAAACTATTAAAGAGAAAATTACTATTTCCTTGATCCATGGACCAGTGACAGCATTATCGATTTTTATAGTCGCTGCTTGGAACACTGCACGAAAATTCGCCCCACTGAAAATTAAAATTTTCCTTCGAAAGAAGAATTTTTTCCACGATCATCTAATCGTTACAATTAGATTTTCCAAAGACTACCTGTATCGTCAGAACATACGTATCACAATCGAGCGAATAAGAAAGTACACAATGTATCCAAGTGTTTTTCTCTGCAACAGATCCATCTTCGTTCTGTACTCTATTCGCACGTTTCACCGAAAACTCATGGACGCAATTTAATTCAGAGATCCGTGACAAAGAAACCGTTCAAGAAGAAGAAGAGCGGTTCTAATCGGCCGGAAGTGAACGCGTGCGGAAAACGAACCGTCGCGTCGCGGCCGCACGTGCTCAGCTTTCCGCGAATATAAATACGCCGGGGTTAATTGTAAGCCGGCGCCGATTTCCTGCGATAACGCTAAGAGCTCGGCCCGCGTGCTCCCTTCTAATTAGAAATTTTGATTATTAAGGTGAATACACGGTCGCCGTGGAGAGTACGCGTCGCGCCACCGCCGCGGCATAATTAGAAGCCGTTGGATTAGAAACTCGAACAGTCTGCGTTCACGGAACAGTTTCCGAGGACACACACACACACTCTCTCTCTCACTCTCTTCCTCAAACTTTTCTGATCTGCGGCTGCGAGAACTACCGATCGATGGCAGAAACGATCGAGAAACTTTACAGACAGCAGTCTAATCGGATTCACATAATCTATTTCGATCAGAAATCTTTCGTAGAAAATTTGCTTCGAGAGAAAAAGCTAGCTTTGTTGTATATTAATTATCAGACGACGGATTTTCTCGGGATCGTCTTCTTTTCTCTCTCAAGGAGCTCAGAAGGTCATGACCTCTTTCATAATCATCAGGTCACTTCCATCACAATTGCATGAAATCGCATTTTTAATACGTCGCGTAGGAAATTGACTTTTTCAGATTATTTTAATAGTTAGCACTATGTATAAATTTAAAACATTTAATTTCTAATTAAAAACTTTAAGGAATTATAATATATATATATATATATATATATATATATATAATGTACTGAAATATTTTCTGTAATTTGAATCGAATACTTAGCGCGACGGAAATAGCTGTTTCCTATGGGAGAATGTATTGGGTGTGTCTAGATACATCAATTTTAACTTTATGCTCTTTTTTTATTGGGGCACATTAGTGTGATGAATAACGAATAGGAAATGAGTTTTTACTTCTGGGTTGGATAGTCATCTATGCAGTGGGAAGAAAATATTAGTTTTGAAAAAGTTTGTCGGTCGAGAGGAATAGAAATGTCTTCTGCTTCGATACTTGTTCATTGATGGCCCCAACAAGAGTGCTTATAGAGAGGCAATGGATCACCGAAAATTAATTTTTGTTTTAACCCCATCTCGAATTTTATAAATTGGAAAACTACAATAGGTTCATCAAGTTTTCCAGATCGAGAAAAATAGGAACGACTCCTGCCTCGATAATTGTCCATTGATGGTCCGAATAGTGAGCTTATAGAGAGGCAATGAGCACAATTAATTTTTATTTCACCTCTGATTCGAATTTTTAAACAGTGGAAAACAACCGTAACTTCACAGAGCTTTCGGGATCAAGAAATACAGAAACAGCTACTGCCCCGATAATTGTTCATTGACGGTCCGAATAGTGAGCTTATAGAGAGGCAATGAGCACAATTAATTTTTATTTCACCTCTGATTCGAATTTTTAAACAGTGGAAAACAACCGTAACTTCACAGAGCTTTCGGGATCAAGAAATACAGAAACAGCTACTGCCCCGATAATTGTTCATTGACGGTCCGAATAGTGAGCTTATAGAGAGGCAATGAGCACAATTAATTTTTATTTCACCTCTGATTCAAATTTTTAAACGTTGGAAAACAACGATAACTTCACAGAGCTTTCGGGATTAAGAAATATAGAAACAGCTACTGCCCCGATAATTGTCCATTGACGATCCCATACGAAGAGCTGGTAGAGAGGCAAATGAATTTTCATTTCCCAAGTGAACCGAATATTTATCTTATAAAAAAAAAGAAGAACTGAAAATAAAGAAATCTTATATTCGTGAAAGTGAATTAATACTAGCTTCTCCAAGTCTCCGCTAATGGTCCCCAACAAAAATCTCTGCTAAAAAAGAAACAATAAACTACCCAAAATGAACCTTTCAGTTCTCACGAGTGACTCGAATATCCTCCAAATAAAACCAGAAGCAGCTAAGAAAACAATCATCTCTCTTCCGACCGAATCTTTTCCCAAGATCTTGATACAAAACCTATTACAACCCCCTAAAAGTTCGGCGACACGAGCTGGGTACTTCTCCAAAGAGGATTTTCTTCGTAAAATGACGTAGTGACCACAGGGACGTCAGGAAAATACTTTCAGAAAAGAGCATCTCGCCTTTTTGGCGCCATAATTGAATCGTTTTTTCTTTGCAGAGAAATCGAGGCACGATCTTAGACGCTGTTTCACCGCGTCGCCTCGTCGTCGTCGTCGTCGTCGTCGTCGTTGCTAAGAAAGATAGATCAAGAGAGAAGCTCTCGCTAACTTCGACGGTCCCGTGAGTTTCCGAAGTTGTCGGTAGTAACAACGAAGTCCCGGTTCCCACGGAGACGAAGGATAATACCGGGCGAGTCTCCAGATATACTTCTTATTTTCGAGCGGGTTCTGGTGCACGACGAATAATAAACGCGGACGAGCGAAGATACACTCGTCCAACAATCGCCCAAGAGATTCTATTCCCGGCAAACAACGTCGGATTCGTTTTCGAGCTTACGGGCGTCGTTCCAGCCCAGAACGGGAGAATACATTTTTTCGAATTGCGTTTCAACGGGTCCACAAGAGCACTCCCGAGGAACCGAAGGTGCGAACAAATATCAGAGAAACGAGAAGGAATCGCAAGACGTCTTGCTGTGTGTCGAGACGTTTCGCACACGTACAAAATGGAAAACACGGCGTATTTATACGATCTCGCGTCCACGAAATCTGGGAAACTTCGCGAAACTTCTTTATTCTGCGATTTTAAAAATGAACGTTCTACATTTTGTGTCGAACCGGTCACCTCAAATTAGGGGACTTAGATTCGACAGGATTTACGAATAATGATTGTAAATTCCAATTCCGGTATCTAGGTTTCCGGTTCTAGAAAAATTTAATATTAATCTAATTTTTTCAGTTAATTTGTATAGATTAGAATATTTATATAGAATTTAGTTAATTTAATTTTTCAGTGAATTTGTATAGATCAGAATATTTATATAGAATTTAGTGATAGTTTAATATTAATTTAATTTTTCAGTTAATTTATACAGATCTGGGTAATTTATATAGAATGCAGAGAAAATGTAATGTTAATTTAATTTTTCAGTTAATTTATGTAGATCGGGGTAATTTATATAGAATTCAGAGAAAATTTAATATTAATTTAATTTTTCAGTTAATTTATATAGATCGGGGTAATTTATATAGAATGCAGAGAAAATGTAATATTAATTTAATTTTTCAGTTAATTTCTATACATCAGAATATTTATATAGAATTTAGAGATAGTTTAATATTAATCTAATATTTCAGTTAATTTATACAGACCGGGGTAATTTATATAGAATGCAGAGAAAATGTAATATTAATTTAATTTTTCGGTTAATTTGTATAGATCAGAATATTTATATAGAATTTAGAGAAAGTTTTTTATTAATCTATTATTTCAGTTAATTTATAACGAACCAGGTGTTCCTGGAAACCTCGACAATATTTCAAGGCTACTAAAAATTCAAAAAATGGTCCAGAGATCAATCCATTCAAAGAATAACGCTTCCTACTTTGATTTTTCGAAGCAAAGATTAAATACCAACTTGTATAATTCATTAAGAACCTTATAATGATCGAAAAAGAAAAAGAAATTCACAGTTAGATCTTCATGAAAATATTTCTGAAGACTAAAGTCGCCGCACGGGACATTTCGAAAATGGCAAATTGTTTAATTAAAAAATCCCAGAAATGGAAGGAAGTGTTTGTAGGAATCTTGTCGAAAACTTGAGAAAACAGTTAAGTGTCGGTCGGCGTCGAGTGCAGCCAGCAACGGGGGCAAAGAATATGCAAAGCAGATGGATGCGGCGGGATGGAAATGGCCACGAGAGAAACAGTCTATAGGTGCTCGAGACCGCCGCTCGTGGATCATTTAAATATTGCACGGGGAATGGTTAAATAAAATAGAAGGTCGAGTGTACGAGTGGAATCTGGAATCAGGCGCCACGAGATGTCCGAAAAGCGTATGCCAATTTTATCGGGATCCCCTCACGTGCCATCGTCGTAACGCGCCGTTCGACGTTCGCTTTGCGTCGTCCTGCTCGGTTTGCGTCGTCCTGCTCGCTTTATTGGAAATTAGAGACACCAACAAGACGTTCCCTTCGTTTTATTAATGCGAAACGCCGCCGCATTTATTTAATTCTGCTCGCAATTTGCGAAAATCGCGCGGAACGATTCTGTGAAAATTCCTGCTGTCGAATAGTTTAACCAATTAACGACCCTGTGGAAGCCCGAAGAACGTGAAAGCCTCAACGTTTGTATTAAAATGTAGGAAATAATCTGATATAAATTTATTTTGTATGGTTAGACGACAGATTTTTGTGTAAAATAATTGTTTTGTGTATCAATTAATTCTCGATGATCCAACAGTGTTCAATGGACGCATTTGAGTCTCAATATTAATATTACAATTGAGTAAATGAGTCGACAGAAATTCATTTTGTATGGTTAGACGACAGATTTTTGTGTAAAATAATTGTTTTGTGTATCAATTAATTCTCGATGATCCAACAGTGTTCAATGGACGCATTTGAGTCTCAATATTAATATTACAATTGAGTAAATGAGTCGACAGAAATTCATTTTGTATGGTTAGACGACAGATTTTTGTGTAAAATAATTGTTTTGTGTATCGGTTAATTCTCGATGATCCAGCAGTGTTCAATGGACACATGCAAGTCTCAATATTAATATTACAATTGAATAAATGAATCGACATAAATTTATTTTGTATGGTTACACGACAGATTATTGTATAAAATAAATGTTTTGTGTATCGGTTAATTATCAATGATCCAGCAGTGTTCAATAGACAATTGAATAAATAAACGGATGTGTTATAAGTAGATAAAATGAGTAGTTGCAATTTTAAACAGTGTAAAGATTCAAAGAACTGGAAAAACATCAATGTGTTAATCTCAGCTGATTGAAATTGTTACAGAAAGAATGAAATTTCTTTTTGTCTCCTGTATTGTACAATTTATGCAGTCCATTTTAATTTTGCATAAAGTTCTGCTGTCGAATTATTAAATTGGTGGTCTTTCTACAAAACATGTTGTGTATCAATTTCAAGATGTAGGAGGCTCGACAGACATTTCTTTCTTTTCTTAGCAGTTTGAATAAATTGAAAATAATACATCGATATTCTTAAATGTTTTCAGTCTCTCCACTATCTTCAATTTCATTCTCTCATTTTAGTCATAAATGTTGAAAATTCACAATCAGTGCACACAGATTCATTCTTTCAGCTGAACATTCGGGTCTAACATTTGTATTACATTGGTCGCAACAGTGTTTCGAGTTTCTGGCACAAATGACAAATTGTTGATATCAAAATCATACTGTTAGAGATTAAATAGCATTCGTTCTAATAGCCGTTTAGATTGTCTCCTTTTTATTGAAACATTTTCTGAAACGAGCAGGTCAGGATTAAAATAAGAAACACGTTCTCTTACGATCTCTTATGTTCTCCTACGGCCGTGAAACGTGTCTTGTTTTAATGCATGCGTTCTACGATTCATGGTCGTTTCCTGTGAAATTGAATGGAATTGTATATCGACGAGTCCGGTAGCTAGGGAATTTCTCAAAGGGGTTATTTATTTTTAAACCCGATGCAAGACATTTTTGTTATTTTCTCCGAGGGTCCGTGGCCATGGAGGAAATATGGAGTCGAGGTATTTTCTGAAAGTTTCGCGTTTAAAGGCTAGGAATTAAAACGCGAATCGTTTCCTTCGGGTTTCGTCGATTCCTTTCGCTCCTCCCAGCTTCCTCTTTATACACAGAGCGCTTAAGCGCCTTAATTAATTGCAATCCGTTCCCCGGAAACGGGAGAGCTTACTCCCCCGGAAGAATGGTCGTATTAAAAAGCTCTATGGCGTTGGAAACCCTCCTTGCTTCTCTCTCTCTCTCTCTCTCCCTCTCTCTATCTCTCTCTCTCTCTCGTTTTCTATCGCTCAGCCAACCATATCCGGTAAATTATTAAAGGTGATTACAAACGGGGTAAGAAAATGCGATCCGGCTGATGCTTCTCGAAAAATAATTAAAAAATGCCCCTGTCCCAGTTTCAGAAAGACTGCTTCTTCAGATTATACTACAACAAATTATAAAGATCTGCTTCTACCTCTGTAACAAATTCGATGATTCTCTCGGAAAAAGGTGCGTTGTTGTAAAATGTACATGAGTATAAGAAGCAACGTTGTGTTTTACGTTTTAAATATTGTCTGCCAACCGAAAGTGTTGATAATCAAATTTCTCGTTATTTTCTGTTGTGCTAACATTTTATTAAATCTGCATATTCATTGCCATTAGTCACAGATTGTAATCCTCATGCAAATTCTCATCTTTATGGATTGTTTTACAAAATAAAGAGCATGAAGGAAAGATACATTTCCTGTGAAATTGCAGCCATTTTCCATATTTATTAGTGTAAGAACAATCTTCGAATTTACAGCTTGGCAAACATGCTTTGAACGAGAAAGACTAAATACATGTTCTGACTCTTAAGAATTTCATTACGATTCATAGCAATCGCAAATAACGATGTAATCAGCGAAAATCTATCATCATTCAGATATTACAGAATTGTTTGACCGTAATTATATGTATACCTTTTCAATGGTTAATATGATTATATTTCAACTCTGGCAATTTAGTTATGATTCATTGCAAACGCAGATAATTTACAAGAAACCACTGGCTGTCGTCCATTGTATTTTTGAATGAATGGAATTCTGTGCTGTGTCAATGATTAAAACAGAACGTTGAGTATTACTGAATATTGCATTACGATAAATCATGATAAATTTAATCATCGGAACCCGCCAGTTTTATTAATAATATTCTCGAATTATTTTGTAGCGAATTTTTAAAAGTAATTTCAATATTGCTAATACAGTATTTAATCGATAAGTGTCGCCAAATATCTGAACAAGAAGTGTCGCAAGACAATCCCCACTTCCGCGAGGTATACCCCATGAAGAGTCGTGAATCTCGAGCTTCGCTGACCTTTTCTACGTTCAGCACAAGTCAAAGACTAGTATACTTGAACACGAAGTGTCGCTGGCTGGACCCGTGGTTGCGACATTTATCGATTAAATACTGTAAAACGTTCTTGTTGCGGTGATATGCAAAGTTATCATAAATAAGAGAATGTAGTTTTCTTCGCGATATTTCAATTAAAATATCTGCTAAATTATTCATTTCTCGACATGTTAATACCTTTTTATAGGTAATAAAAAACTACATCGATCGATATATAATAAAATATGCGGTCCCATTTAAAAAATGAAAAATAACCTTCCAATCTCCTCGACACCACTATTAATAGAGAAGTTATGCAAACCACATCACGACCGCTTTGATACCTCTGTAACATTCGTTGAAATAATTTGTTTGTGCAACGAATAATTTACAAGTTATTCGCGAAGTATAATATTAAATTATAATGTAATATTCGCGAAATATTTTGTAGAAGATTTTTAATGGTAATGGTTCAAGCAGCGTAATCGGGCGCAACGCATCCGTTTAATAGAGAAAGTCACATATTTGACGACTGATAAAACAAAAACGATTGTTCGGGCTCTTCTTCCACGCAAGTTCCTCACCCCTAATATCCCGGCCCCGCTTATGCACACTAATTACATGCAGCCTGTTCGCACGCGCGTGCCAGCGGAGTTTACACTGCCCCCGGCACGTCGGCTGATTATTAACTTAATTAATAACTCGACCCCCACGGTTACTGAATCACAATTTTCTTACACGCGCCGCTCCTCCGTTGGATGCGATAGTGAATCCATACTATCAGCCCCGCTTTAATTTCGCCAGAGTATCTCCGTGCATTTAATTAACGATGTAATTAACGATCCGCCCTCGACAATCATTACCCCCGCCTCTTCTCTATCGTGAAACTTCTTCGACTATAATACGCCACACGGGTAAAGAACAGAAGAGCAGTCAGGCGAATGCTTTGCGACAAAAAACGGGGAAACGCTTCAAACATTTATTTGCACGATTTATTTGAAGATCGAGAATTTATTTATTTATTTTAACCGGAGAGTCCACTCGTATTTCGTGCCTTTGAACAAAGCCAAGTTTTGTCGATCTGTTTTTAATAAGGTATTAAATACTTTTCTGCGGTGGCGTAATCGAATTCAATTTTCGTGGAAATAACTTTTTATTTACAAGTTTTATCCTAGGGAAAATTTATCCTAGGTGATTTAATCGCACCATCTGATTAATGTCTGCGTTAATGCCTAATAGAATTATTTATTATTTTAAATTATAACTGTTATCTGAATTAACCATTATTCCGAAGTGAGCGAAATCGTTCTTCTGAACTTATAAGGATTTTATAAATCACAAATTAACAATTCAGAAAGCTTCTTGAGGAAATACTTTCATAGTTATTTAAGTAGTAAGATAATGAAGCTTTTCGTCAAACAAATTATTCATAGGTTGTAAGTGAATTCTACTTTTAGATTTTATAAAAGATATAAGAAAGAATCTAGTTCCTTTTTAGGGACGAATAAAAATCTTTGCAGTAAAAACACATAGTGGGTAAAGTGTTAACTTTCGATGAAACACGATCTTTGAAATTGCAGATGTCGTAAATTAATAATATTTTTATATTCTCTAAAAATCACGGTAGAAGATTCAATTCTTTTAAATTGCAGAGACCATAAACACTCGAACCAATAATGTTTTTATATTTTCTAAAAATCACAATAAAGGGTGTAATCCCTTTACTGGGAGGAATAAAATTCTTCCCAGTAAAAGTGCAGCGCAAAAACAGTTCGCTCGCGTCGATGCACGGCTCTTCTAAATTACAGACAACCATAAACGCTGAAGGATCCGCAATCCAGTAATTAAAGCAACACTGTTATTTCCTTATCTTCGACGGGTGTTCACGCTTTGGTCGCCGAGCACAGTCGTCACGGCAATTAAGACTTCTTGTCGATCACAATTACCGGCGATCCTCTAACAGTAACCTAACTGTCCCCTCCATGACGATCCCCATCCTCGATTAATTAGTCGCGAGACGCAAATTTCGGAGATCAGCCTGCAAGCAAGAAATCAAGTTGCGCAACATTCATTGCGGATGCATAGTGAATGCATCGTGAATACATCGCGAATGCACATTAACTAATAGAACATCTTTCTGCAGACTCGAATATTACTACATTCAACAGCACTGCCCATCGCGATTGCGAAACTTCACGATCTAAATATTGTCAAAAGAAATTCCGAGTTAAAGATGGCGGGCTAGTTAACTTCGAATCGTGCAAGAATCCCGGGAAATTTTATTCGGTGCAGAAAACTCATAAACTAACACTTCAGTTTAATTTATCGAATGTACACATCAACTCGTCGCTCTTAGAGACAATTTATCTTTTTAATAAACCTGTCTTTAGACGTTGTAATGTTTTATGTGTTATCCTTTTCATAGAAATATTCCGAGTCTAGATTCTGAAGTTGACATCGTTTCGAGTGCATTTTTAAAATGAAAAAATGGGTGTTGAAATTGACTGGATAAAAATATACAGAATCTATGTATGTATAAAAAATGACTGATCCTTTTGATGGAAATATTCCGAGTCGCAAGAAACGTGTAAATTCTGGAGTAGAAATCGTTTCGAGTGCATTTTTAAAATGATGAAATGGTTTTATGCAATTGACACGATGAAAATATACAGAATCAATGTATCCATTAAAAATGACTGCTTCTTTGGATATAAATGTTCTGAGTCGCAAGAAATGTGTAAATTCTGGAGTTGACATCGTTTCGAGTGCATTTTTAAAATGATGAAATGGTTTTATGCAATTGACACGATGAAAATATACAGAATCAATGTATCTATTAAAAATGACTGATCCTTTTGATATAAATATTCTGAGTCGCAAGAAACGTGTAAATTCTGGAGTTGACATCGTTTCGAGTGCATTTTTAAAATAATGACATTTTTTTATATAATTGGCACGATAAAAATATACAGAATCAATGTGTGTATAAAAAATGACTGATCCTTTTGATGGAAATATTCCGAGTCGCAAGAAACGTGTAAATTCTGGAGTAGAAATCGTTTCGAGTGCATTTTTAAAATGATGAAATGGTTTTATGCAATTGACACGATGAAAATATACAGAATCAATGTATCTATTAAAACTGACTGATCCTTTTGATATAAATATTCTGAGTCGCAAGAAATGTGTAAATTCTGGAGTTGACATCGTTTCGAGTGCATTTTGAAAATGATGAAATGGTTTTATGCAATTGACACGATGAAAATATACAGAATCAATGTATCTATTAAAAATGACTGATCCTTTTGATATAAATATTCTGAGTCGCAAGAAATGTGTAAATTCTGGAGTTGACATCGTTTCGAGTGCATTTTTAAAATAATGACATTTTTTTATATAATTGGCACGATAAAAATATACAGAATCAATGTGTGTATAAAAAATGACTGATCCTTTTGATGGAAATATTCCGAGTCGCAAGAAACGTGTAAATTCTGGAGTAGAAATCGTTTCGAGTGCATTTTTAAAATGATGAAATGGTTTTACGTAATTGACACGATGAAAATATACAGAATCATACTTCAAAACAATTACTGCTTCCTTTCGATAGAAATTTTATGAGCCGGAAGTGATGTCTAGGTTCTGAATTTAAAATGGTGTAAAACTGCATCTTAGCACTTTATCTACCGGAAGCTTATTAAAAGCTATTCAATAATTGTACTATACCAAAAGGAAGCTCAAAAATACATTTCTACAGAATCATCTCAATCAAAATTATTACTGTTCACTGTTCACTGATAAAATTGCTATTACAATAAAATAATCATCGGTACATAATGTATTAAAAATAACAAAATAATTTCTCGTAATTGGTTCGTTAAAAATATGCAGAATCAATTGTACTCATCTCATACAATACAATTCTAAATTCAAAATTCTAAACCACATTTCTACAAGTCCTAATCGTTCTCACAAGTATTGTCTTCCGAAAGATTTATAAATATCATTCTATCAAACGTTCCATCGGTCGATGCATTGCTGCAACTCGCCTAGAAACATTCGCAACGAAAGGAAACACAATCTATAAAGTTTATGTACAAAACTGATAGAAAATTGATAGCTCAATGCCTGGGAACTACGATTTGATGAATTTCAAGTTAACCGGATGGTCGGGTTTCAACGCAGCCGTAGTTAATTAAACGACGCCGGGCTTGTTTGTAACAATTTTCTGGTAATGCGTCCACTAGGCGCGAGACAACGGAGCGTTGTGTATCTCGACAAACACGCTTGCTCATTGAATTTCACGTGAAATTTCCGTCGGCGTGGCCGAAAACGTAGAAATTCAGCGCGATTTTCGCCGCGCATAAACGAGACTACACCGTGCTGGTGGGAGAGTCGCGTAATTTCGGCGTTGTAAAACGAATTGCAACGTGAAAACTGCGAGCACGAGAGACCGCAGGAGCCTAACACACGCGGCTGTCAGCTTGGACTACAAAAAGACCGACACGCGTCTCTATTGCAGCCGAAAAACCATCGAATCTGTTTTTTCTCCATGGGGGGTCTTCCTTCTATCCAGCGCCTGTAATCTCGGCGATATTTTATTAAACAAATAATCTAAATTCTGCTCGATTCGAATACACTCCGCATTTTATTAATTCATACCATCGCATGCAATTGCGCTGGATGAATATGAATATAAATGAAATCGCTGGAATTACCCACGAAAACGAAGAAACATCGTGAACGTAGTCTCATAACGTAAATCGCAGAAATATATATTAAGATGAGTGTATTCCAGCAGTTTTCGCGAGACCCAGGAAAGGTTACTGTGACTTTTCATTTGTTCTTTATTTAACAGTTTGAGTGCCACGGCTTTCAGAAATGGGAGACAGTTTTGTTTCAGCAGATTTATAAATGAATTGTTGTTGCATCGATAACATCACACATCTTCGCTTTATTACTTTTATATCGTTGGATGTTTTATTTTTATCGTATGGAACTTTTTAGGCCCATGTTTTTCAAAATTCAATTTAATTTCGATTATTTTTATATGAGGAAAATCACGCGTGTACTTCAAATACTAGTAAATACGTATGCAAAATCTTAATTTGAGAAGTTTCATATTTTTTAAGAAAAAAATTTCTCGAAACCGAAGAATCATAGCAACAACCAACATAAGTTCTTTAAAACGTATTCCATAAAAAAATATATAATTAACGTAATTTTGATTATTTTGACCTGAAGAAAATCACGCGCGTACTTCAAATACCAGTAAATACGTCTGCAAAATTTGAATTTAAGAAGTTTTATATTTCTTCAGAAAAAAAATTTCTCAAAACTGAAGAATCATAGCAACAACCAACACAAGTTCTTTAAAACGTATTCCATAAAAAAAATATATAATTATTGTAATTTTGATTATTTTCACCTGAAAAAAATCATACGTGTACTTCAAATATCAGTAAATACGTCTGCAAAATCTTAATTTAAGACGTTTCATATTTTTTCCGAAAAAAATTTCTCGAAATTGAAGAATCATACCAACAACCGACACATATGTTCTTTAAAACGTATTCCATAAAAAGATATATAATTAACGTAATTTTGATTATTTTGACCTGAAAAAAATCACGCGCGTACTTCAAATACCAGTAAATACGTGTGCAAAATCTTAATACAAATGGTTCACTAGTTTCTCCGTAAAAAAATCGTGAAAATTTGCGCAAAACCTCGAAAATAAGTATACTATTATAAGGGCGACCATTCAGCGAATCGCTATAATTAGCGAATTTGGACAATCAATGTGCATTGTTGGACAGCGGAAAAGAGTGATACGATGAAAATTCTACTAAATTAAACGCAAAAGCGAGCGTGTAGTTCGTAGATCGCGTTGTGTTCTAGCGTATCGCGCAGCATTCTGACAAATCTGGCACACGTTTCGCCGAGTGAAACGTTTAATTAAGCTTTCCACGGCGCCGGCCTCGCCTTTCCGGCGATTCAATTAACGGCAATTAACACCGGAACCCTCGGAAAATAAGTTTACGGTCGCGGAGAGTCGCTGGCTCTCGTTCGGGAATTATTATCCCGCGAAATCGAATCTGCAGTTCTTGTTTCGCGCTCGGGCTTCGTTCGGCCATCTAGTTTTCGTTCGCCACGGGTTGTGAATAGCGGACTTCATTGAACTCTGATTTAGTTGTTTCGCCTCGACTACGAATTTATGACGCCACCCTTGGGCTCCTCTCTCGTACTGACGCGTTTCCGGTGTCATAGTATTATTTGTGTTATCCGTACCACTCGCGAATTCGCCTCGTCGAAGTTTATCCAGCATCGTGATTTTATTTATTCGCGTCCGCGTGTATTTGCGTTGCCTAGTTGCGAGACCGGCCAGCCAACGATGTTTATGCGAATATAGATTTTTATGAGACTGTTCGCTGGTTTGCACGGCCACCGCAATCGAATGGATACATTCATTTTTATTCATTTTTATCCGGGACTACATAAAGTCTCGTATAAAAAGCGAATCGAGCACGATCGCGGCAATTTTGTAATCCTGCGATTGCTGCGAAAATAGAAGCCAGTTTCCGTCTGCATCCGCGAACGTTCGCGTTGCAAAGGTGCCCAATAGACGGTAGAGTTTGTGCATTTATCGCGGGAATGAGTAGACGAGATTTAAAACGGTGAAAAGATCTATAGAATTTATTGAAAGAAAATGGCTATTTCGATTTGAGTTCTGTTTTGTACAATTGATGGACATTTTCATTTCACGTGGATATTCATGGACCACTCGTATAATTTGTAACCGATAGACTGTAGATTTTATGCATTTATCGCGGGAATGAGTAGACGAGATTTAAAACGGTAAAAAGATCCATAGAATTTATTAAAGAAAAATAGCTATTTCGATATGAGTTCTGTTTCGTATAATTGATGGACATTTTCATTTCACGTGGATATTCACGGACCACTCGTATAATTTCTAACTGATAGACTGTAGATTTTATGCATTTATTGTGGAAATGAGTAGGCGACATTTAAAACCGTAAAAAGATCAATAGAATTTATTAAAGAAAAATAGCTATTTCGATATGAGTTCTGTTGCGTACAATTGATGAATATTTTCATTTCACGTGGATATTCATGGACCACTCGTATAATTTGTAACCGATAGACTGTAGATTTTATGCATTTATCACGGAAATGAGTAGACGACATTTAAAACGGTAAAAAGATCCATAGAATTTATTAAAGAAAAATAGCTATTTCGATTTAACTCCTGTTTCGTACAATTGATGGATATTTTTATTTCACCTGGACATTTACAGACCACACGTATAATTTGTAATTATTGGACGGCGGATGCTTATGCAATATAAAAATGTTGCAAGTCAATTTTAGGAAACAGAAGTTAAATAAAAGTGTATTCCGTCTTCTGATAATTCTAATTTTACAGCATTGTATTTGACTAATCCTTGTCATAAATGAATAAAGATCCGAAGTTTAATAATCGTGTTGTGTAGCGTTTTTTAATCATTTAATTTGCTTCATCATGCTTTTGTCTTATATCTTTTATTAGGAAGATAAAAAAGAATTGGTTATGGTCAGAATAAAATGAAGATTACATTAACGAGGATTTACGACGAGATTTTCTTGCGGTTTAAAAATTTGTCAGCTTAGAAATTAATGACACAGAGAAGTTAATTGTTTTATGGTTCTATAATTGAACAGTGAATTCGTCGGAAGTTTAGAGATTATGAGAACGTAAGATTCAACTCTAGAATCGCAAGTATCGATTCAAGGTGCGTCCTCAAGTAGCGACCACCATCTTCGGACACGGTGTTAGATGTTTCGCGGGCATTACGCGGCTTTCCGTATCGTCTTCGAATTATTTTCGGCTGTGGCAAACGGGCGGGCCAAGAATATACTCGTGGCGCTAATAGCGAGTTGACATCGCGCATATAGCAGCGAGAAATGAGAACGTTTTTGACGCGAGACCGATCCAACTTGTATACGTCCAGAAAATATAAATAAACTCTGTTCAACGAGCTTGCGGATTAAAACAACACCCACATCTGGCAAAATATATCAGGTACGCATGTACGCAATAGTGTATGTAATAGATTCTCCTCAGAAAGTAATCGCTTCCCTGCCCCGCTAATTGTTCACCAGTGCTCCCATATACAGAGCTTATAGAGAGGCAAAAGAATGAAAAAAAAATGAATTTTGATTTTGCTAAAAAATGAAGCATTTGTCCCTCGAGTGAAGAAAAAATAAATACTGTATTCTGAGAAGCGAATTACTCCCTGCCTCGCTAATTGTTCACCAGTGCCTCCATATACAGAGCTTATAGAGAGGCAAAAGAATGAAAAAAAATGAATTTTGATTTTGCTAAAAAATGAAGCATTTATCCCCCGAGTGAAGAAAAAATAAATACTGTATTCTGAGAAGCGAATTACTCCCTGCCTCATTAATTACTCACCAGTGCCCCATATACAGAGCTTATAGAGAGGCAAAAGAATGAAAAAAATGAATTTTTATTTTGCTTAAAATTAAAATATCTATCCCCCGAGTGAAGAAAAAATAAATACTGTATTCTGAGAAGCGAATTATTCCCTGCCTCATTAATTGCTCACCAGTGCCTCATATACAGAGCTTATAGAGAGGCAAAAGAATGAAAAAATGAATTTTGATTTTGCTTAAAAATCAAATATCTATCCCCCGAGTGAAGAAAAAATAAATACTGTATTCTCAGAAGCGAATTACTCCCTGCCTCGCTAATTGTCCACATGTCCACCAAAGTCCCCACCAAAGTCTCCCAAAGTAAGAATAAAATATCGAATAAATAAAAAATGAATAGTATCTTCTAATTGCTGGTAGCCTCGCAACTTGTACAGTACCGGTCCCAAATGAAGAGCAAGCAGAGAGGTAACGTAATTTTCGCACGAAAAACGAAGTTTGTCAGGGAAACACGTCCTTCGTCGCACGTAGCAGACTGTGATCGATAAGTCGAAGCAAATATACGCGTGAATCGGCATTTATTTGTCGATGCCCGCCTCTTCTGTGTCGCGGTTCAAGCGTCACGGATAGATTTATGATCCTCGGTGGATAGCAGCTCGCAAACGTCAAAGGGAAGAGCCTTGCGGGCGATAAATAAGGCGTGTGCTCGGCGCGAACGTTCCGTAGCAATATCCCGGAAACGGCCGCGCGAGACGTCGTCGTCGCAAGACGCGCGGAAACATGGTTTCTTCTTCGGGCTGCACAAAAGAACGACATTTTCCTAGCAGCCGGAAGACACACCCGACGCGAGTAGATGCTTTCTTTTAAACGAGGCGGTAGTATTATCCGCGATTCGGCTTCCCTGCACTCGGCAAACGAATCTCGAATCCTAAACATGCTCTCCTTTTCTGAAATCTGACTGCAACTGCATACAGCAAACGATGCCTAAAGAGACACGGTATTCAAATCTCTTGGATGTAATCCTTTCAAATATTATTATCAAATCTCTTCGATGAAATTTTTGCATTCTTTACAGGCCTCAAACTAGCGGTGTGCGAGTACCCGTAATTTACGAGATGAGCTGAACTCGATTCGACTGCTCGAGCCGAGTCGAAAGTTTGAATTTTCCGAGCTACTTGAAATCGAAAAATAAATACTGTATTCCGAGAAGCGAATTACTCCCTGCCTCGCTAATTGTCCACCAGTGCCCCCATATACAGAGCTTATAGAGAGGCAAAAGAATGAAAAAAATGAATTTTGATTTTGCTAAAAAATAAAATATCTATCTCCCGAGTGAAGGAAAAATAAATACTGTATTCTGAGAAGCGCATTACTCTCTGCCTCGCTAATTGTCCACCAGTGCCCCCATATACAGAGCTTATAGAGAGGCAAAAGAATGAAAAAAATGAATTTTGATTTTGCTAAAAAATAAAATATCTATCTCCCGAGTGAAGGAAAAATAAATACTGTATTCTGAGAAGCGCATTACTCTCTGCCTCGCTAATTGTCCACCAGTGCCCCCATATACAGAGCTTATAGAGAGGCAAAAGAATGAAAAAAATGAATTTTTACGAGTAACTCGAAAGTTAAAGATCTGTTCGAATATATTCGAGTAATTCGAAAAATTTCGAGCTGAAAATTCATTTTTGAGTAAATCGAAGTTTCACGAGGGCTCGAATATTCGAGCCGGTTGATTTTTTCAACTATCTCGCATTCTTTTCAAGCTGTTCGTCGATTTCAAGTAGCTCGAAAATTCAAACGCTCGACTCGGCTCGACAGACCGATCATTTTACTCGACTCGAATAAATCGAGTACTCGCACACCCCTACCTCAAACATCTATAGCCTTCGTTCATTTCCTTCTGCATTCTTCGAGGGTCCGAAGTGTCCCGAGAACTTCGAATCTCACAATATCCGAGGGAAACGAACTCGAGCTGCATCGGTAACAGGACACAGCAAACGATAGGCAAAGCACCCTTTAATCACGCGGAGAAGACGCCGAGGAGTCGAGAGAACTCGTCTTTGAGAAACGTAATCGCAGTAAATGCAACTCCTAACGGAAAGATTTTAATTTGGAAATGCACTTTTCAAAGAGAACAATATCCTCTCGTTCTATATCTCGAACTCTCGGTGCATACATGGGAGACGACTTCGTGAGAAGATTCTGTCGAGCTAATTAGTCGGAATCGGAGTCTTTTTTCGTCTTGGCGTAGACGATTCGAGTCGAACGGTGCGCTTCGGCGCCTTTGATCTACCAGTGTTCAATCACCGCTGTCGAAAATAGAGAATATAGCAGAGAGCAACGTTCTGATGGCGTTCAGTGTCGTGTTAATACGCGACTCAAAGACGACACGGAATTCCGGGACGAGTTAACGAGCGTGTTTATCGTGCCACGCGAGTTTTCGACGACGAAACTCTGCCGAAGGTTAATTACGGTTGTCAGGAAGTCGAGCCCTGACAGCGGGATGTTGATACTACGACTGCTGCCGTCGAATCACAAATGTTATGCTGTACTCGATGCATTGCTGTGATCCCCAACATTCAGCCATGTTTATCCAACACATTTCTCATGTAAGCATTTATACAAAGAACCCTGCGCTAATCATATGGAAAATCTATCCCAGTGAAATCAGTTGGATTTTTCATATGTTGTAGCTTACGATCTACTGAACAATATATGTAATGAGCACAAAGTTCGATAATAGACAGTTATCGAGTTATAATCAGTCGAACATGACAAATTCGAGCTGTCGAATACTCAAATCTCGAGAAGTATACAGTATTTCATCGATAATTGTCCACAACACGGGTCTGCGGAGGGACAATTATGCCGGAGGGATATCATCGTTTGAGGTTTGCCGAACGTAGAGGACAGCCGAGCTCGAGAGGCCTCGGTTACCGAGAAATGTAAACATACCTAATCCGAATTTCCAACTTCTTTATTATTCATTATTTTTTTGTGGGACTTCAATGACCATATTTGTGGCATTTTTCTAATAAAAATAATACCAAATATGATATAATTCCGATGATATTTACTTGTGTAATAGACGATTAAAGTTTCGGGCGCGAGGAAGCATTGTGAGGATGCGCGAGCCTTTGAACTGTGCCGCCGACTGCGACTCTCCGCGTCTCTTTCTTTCCCATACGCTATCCGTCTATTACACAAGTAAATATCATCGGAATTATATCATATTTGATATCATTTTTATTAGAAAAATGCCACAAATATGGTCATCGAAGTCCCATAAAAAAATAATGAATAATAAAGAAGTTGGGAATTCGGATTAGTGTGGTCTCACCGATATACCCGAGCCGCATGGTGTCATATTTCTCGGCGACCGAGGCCTTTCGAGTTTCTTGGCCCCTCAAGTGGGTACACCCCGCAATAGTGGGGATATCTCAAGGACAATTATGTCGGAGACATTTGGTACAATTACCGATGAAATACTGTATTTACTTTACACGCTTGCCGCACCCCCACTCCCGCCACCCCACTCCTTCGATTTTCAAGTTGCGCGACCTAAATGAAGTTGGCAACATACTAGCGTGATTGCTACCTAATGCTATTACTAATTTCTGGCATTGCTACGTCCGATATTTTTATTATTGATATCAGTGTATTCCATACATTTTGGTCTCCATACTGTTCGTTAATACATAATAAGATCATTTTTTTATTAATCCACACACACGCAAAAATATTAAGCCTTCGCGGTCCACGTTGATCTCAATATTTAAAATGTCTTCTGAAGACCACATCGGTCGAAAAAATTAATAAGAACAATAATAAGAAGATCAATGTTGATCTCAAAGAAGTAGATTCAAGGATACGTATGTATGTAAAGACGAATATGTAAAAATTTGAATGGATTGACCATGGCTGACATAAAATCGTCGAAATCACCTGTCTCTCTTGAAATTCATAATTATAATAAATACATAAAGAAGCATAAAATGTTGGCAAAAATACACAAGTAACATTAAAATGTTTCAGTCGAAATTCCACTTTCATTTCTCTTACGTTTCAAAGGTTATGGCAATGAAGAATAAATGATGTTTTTGGCGCAAAGGTTCGATCTAATTTTACAATATTAAAGCAATAAAAATTAAAGCAAAAATAAAATTCTTTCAGACGCAGTTCTCATTTTTCTTTCTTGAAAAAGATCCATATTAGGATCGAAACGTAGAAAGTTTTTCAACGAACTAGCAAGATTGCTTTAATATTGTAAAATTAGATCGAACCTTTGCGCCAAAAACATCATTTATTCGTTGTTTTAACATATTTACGATCGATAACCGAAATAACATTGTTATAGCAATGAGTCCCGAAATTTTTTGATTTGGAGCACCGTGCGTCGGTTTTCAGGCCGCGTTGGTTTTTGCCATCGAACAATTTGTTGAAACGCAAAAATTACAGGCGACAGCGACCGTTAAATAGATTCAGCCTCGGCTGTTCTGTTGACGCGGATCGACCTCGTCGTTTCATTTCTCGTTGAATTGTGATAGAACATCCGTTCCGTTTGACATAATTTGATACACGCCGCGCAGCACATTAACAATCATAAACATCCAACGGCACGGACGTTTAATTAATGGCCCTGGTAGAATAATGCCGGCGTTACGATTGGATTTCACGTTGGTTACAAACCCTCCTCTCGCTTCCCCTGTTTCTCGGACGTATCAATAATATCGGGAGAACAGATCTATCTCTATCTCTATCAACCGGGCGGAAATTTAATTAACTTCCAGCTGAAATAAAATTACGCGCGGTTCCTTGCCACAAAGGAATTCGTATTAATCCGAGCGCAACCAATGACGTTGTTATTTCACTCGACAGAGAGAATCCCGAGTGGAGAATTTAGAAATGGTCTTTTTCGATTTTTACGTCTCAAGGTTATTTCAAGGTCATTCTGTCTTTTTTTATCATAAAATTCGTTTGTTTGAAACATCTTTTTGTAAGCTTAATATTTCTTAAGATATAAGTTTGTTTTTCTATTAAAATGACAATTTCTTCTGGAAGATTTTTTATTTCATTTAAGAACATCATAATAAATGCTCGAAATTTTTACCCTCAACTTCTGGACAATTACAAAAAAATGTTTCAAACAAAAGTTGTGCATTTTTATACGTAGAATATGATTCCGAAATAAAAAATATGGGTTTACGATAAAAAAGACAAAATGACCTTGAAATAACCTTGAAAACGCCCACGAATTAGAAAACTAGTAATCCCATTTAACTCCCCACTCGAAACACTAAAGGACGTGTGTCAGTTTATTATTTTTAAATCATATATCTTCGAAATTATTTACAATTTTAACTAAAATGGGACACCCTGTATAATAATTTCTTGTTCGATCAAAATATTATCAAGGCTTACATACGGCGAATTTTTTATTTTTATCGCTGAGAGACTCCATAGTGATTCTGTTCTTGTCCAACAAAAATTTTCTTTTTCTAAGAATAATATTAATTTAAAAACAAAGAAATAAAACGAAGATCACGTTCAACTTTCTACTCGACTCAAATGATTATTATATATTGAGACTTAATCGTCATCACATTGATCAAATTTACGTCAACACGAATGCCTAACAATGTGAATCATGTTCGAATAATGATCTCAAATTAAAGAGCATTCTTTCAAACCGTTTTCCTCCAACCAGGAAAGACGTGAATTACACAATGTTGCAGTTTCCGGGGAATGCGTCGGGCAACCAGTAGTAACAAAGTCGAAAATATCGATTTCCAAAAAGAAAGAGAACCTAGGCAGATCGGTCCACAGCATTGCAACGTCGTGTTGAGGATCTGCTTTCGCGTTTGTCAGCGGATTCCATTGGAAAGTTGGTCCGGAGCAAATGTAGCGAATGCGCGCGAAAGACACAGCGGAAGCGTTTATAGGATATCGCGCTCGCGTGAGCAAGATACAAAGAGAGAGAGAGAGAGAGAGAGAGAGAGAGAGAGAGAGAGAGAGAGAGAGAGAGAGAGAGTGTTCGCTCCCGGCGAAGCAGAAAGCGAAACTAATTAAACGACGCGTCAACTGTTGCTTCGCTTTTCAGCCAACTTTTCATTGGATCAAAGTGCATCTCGACGAACGGGAGTATCGTTTACGATCTGTCTCTCTTTCCTCTCTCACTCTATATCTCTCTTTTGTACGTCGTTTGAATACGCGGTGATACAATGTCGTCCGTAACTGTGACATTTAGCGCATCTGTAGAACGGTTCATGAATTTTAATTAATTGCGCGAACCAGTGAAACGAAGTAAACCTGCAACTTTTATCATTTCCTCGTTAAGGATGTAAATGAAAGAAACAGACACAAATGTAAATGAGAAAATTATGTACTGCGAAATGTACCAATTGTGTAATAAATTTAATTTAATTTTTTTTTACCGAGCCCTAAACGAGATCGATGTATATTCAGATTTATAATAATAACAGAATTTATTTTAATTAAATTTCATAGGATTTCGTGAATAACGTGTACTCGAATGAAGATGTATATTAAAATATTTCTTTTCTCCACTAGTTTCACCACCAAAATATTTCACCACTGTATAACTCCGCGAATCGTACAAATCTGTATTCCGCCATTTTGTTGGGCTCGGTAGTTCTAGCGTATTTGTTGCAGTAACCACTGAATAAAAATTTTGGTGACAATTACAAGTTAATCTCGATTTCAAGAAAATTCGAATATTCGGGAGCAAGAAAATTTTACAGATGGTAAAATATAGTTTTGTTAGATAGTAAATTTGTCGACTTTGGTCTTGATAGTTTATGTTATTCGACCGCAACTCGCAGATAAAACGTGTACACAAGATAAAACGAATGAAGAAGTATACTAAAATATTTCTTTTCTCCACTATTTTCACCACCAAAATATTTCACCATTGTATAACTCCGCGAATTGTACAAATCTGTATTCCGCCATTTTGTTGGGCTGGGTAGTTCTAGCGTAAACGTTGCAGTAACCACTGAATAAAAATTTTGGTGACAATTACAACAAGTTAATCTCGATTTCAAGAAAATTCGAATATTCGGGAGCAAGAAAATTTTACAGATGGTAAAATATAGTTTTGTTAGATAGCAAATTCGTCGACTTTGGTCTTGATAGTTTATGTTATTCGAACGCAACTCGCAGATAAAACGTGTACACAAGATAAAACGGTAGTCGGGCCTTTTATCTGTCGTTCGAACGACTGTCCAAAATAAACAAGTGTTGCAGAACAACTTTTGAGCGACAGTGTATGCGAGCTGTGTGTACGAGGACACTGGTGCAGTCGCGATAATGTCCCCGGCCGTTTCTAAAGGCATCCGTGTTGCTTTCGAGAGATAATTGAAGATAATAGCGTGGCCGATATATGAACATTGTTATATTTAGAACGCGACCGATCCCAGAACGATTGTCCTTCGCGACCTATCCCAAACTTCTCCCGCAAGTTTTCCGAGTGCAGTTATCGATTCGTCGCGATTCAAGGCCGTCCTTGTTAGAGAACCATGCCTGGGTTTGGTGCACGACAATAGAAGAAACTTTCCTATGTTGAGAAATTGATCTTAAACTTCTCCACAATTGAAAAACAATTGGAGGATTTATCGTTTAACACTAGGCTCACGGGGCCCGTCAAAATGGCGAGTTCTAATATTTTTAGTTTACGATTATTGAGATTGTAAACATGCATCCGCGCGAGATTATGCAACTAATTAGTTTCTTTGGGTATGTATAAATTATGTTATAAAAAGTATGTGTGTGTTATAAAAAGAATGGCTAACAATTTGGATAGATACATTATTGTTATATTTATGAAGTAATGTGAAATAGTCGCTTTTAGTGCCCCCGTAAAACTAGTACTAAAAGTTGGAACAATTATAGCACGGACAAAAGGGGAATGGATATTCTATGGTACTAATTGACAGTTGTTATAATTGTAGTACGATAGGGAAGTGTGTGTTTCAATCGATTTAACTATTTGTAATACGTACAAAGTGACAAATGTAATAGTCGTAAATATAGGAATCTGAAATGATTGTCACTTCTGTCCTAATTCATGAAATAGTTTCTGCAGGAGAATAGATCTGCTATTGTCAGACAAGAACCACACAGCAACAGTGTCACCAGATCGCTGAAATCGAGGGGAATAGAATTTACCACCTCTCTGTTGACCAGAATAATATGTAATACGTTGCGCGGCACGTCACGTGACCAGTATACGGTCTTAGTGGGGGACGTTGGAGTGTGCGCAGGAGTGGAATGGGATAGTGGAAGGGGAAAAGGAGGAGAGGAAAATCCACCCAGTTTTGGCGACACTGCACAGCAGTACTGAAATAATTTCCCACAAAAATAGCTTCACGATTTCGATACTTAATAAATACACTGCAGAGTTGATGCATTTACATTAAAAAGGAATAGATCAAATGCAACCTATAAAAAAATGTTTGAATAATTTAAAAACCCTCCTGAATTATTTGCATCTGATTAAAATGATTAAAAAGAGAAATAAATGTCTGCACAGCTTCCGGTGGACTGTTATATATACAGACAGTTTTTATTTTGCATAAAACTCTGCAGTCCAGTCACGAATCAAGAAATCCAAATTTTGTGCCTTCTGTCCTAATTTGCAAAATATATTCCGAAGTAAAATAAGTCAACGCAAGTCGGACAAAGACCAAAACCACCTAGGTCCCTCTCGATTCCGATACACATAAATCAAAAGGACCAAGATCTACGTCATCCTATGGTAATATATTCTCCAGTAGAACAACTCCACGTTAGTCAGACGAAAGCCAAAATCAGAACGGAATTTCCAGCAGAACTCTGCCCACATCTCCAACACATATAAATCAAGAAGTCCGAGATCTTCTCTGACCCAGTGCTAGCACGTTCTACACTAGAATAAGTCCACGTTCGCCAAAATCCAAAAAGACAAAATCAGAACTTTCAACAGAAGTGGGCAGTGACGATCTCGATAAGTCTAAATCGAGAAGATCTACGTCCTCTATCTCGCTGTTCATATACAGGGTGGAAATTATAAAGCGTTACAGAGAATAAAACGAGTTTCGAGAATTTAATGTTTAGAGGGAATAAAACATTTCCTTGCAAGTTTGACCTTGAACGACCTTGAGTCATAAGTAATTAAAGTCATCTTAAAACGCACTATTTGGTGGCGGTTAAAAAATCATATCATTCTATTTAAAAAATGAAAGTTGACCTTCAGCTCACCTTGGAGTGTCCACCGGGAAAAATAAAAATTCCACCACATTATGTCCCCATTGGTACTGAACAACTATCACGTGAAACATTTTTGCGTATAATCAATATTTTTGGAGATATCCGTCTATAACGCTATATAATTTCCACCCTGTATACGGTGTACCATTTGAAGATTCGCACGCAAGAATTTCCCAATTCATGGTGGGATTTACTTATTTTAATTTAAATAATTACAGATTAATTTATTTATCCTGGTTAGAAATCTTCTCTGAATGGGCCTGCTTCCGCCTAGCTAACCTAAATTTTGAACGGCACTAAATGACCTTGAATGACATTGGAATGCGAAAGTGTATATAAGTCAGTGATTTCGTCTTGGGATAGGCTGCATGCATTCCTGAGTAAAAATATACAATTCCGTGTAAAAAAAGAAAACAGAGATCACCTTTATATTTCGAAAACACGCCCACCTAAAGAAAATTTGTGACTACCATCGCATGTCCCCGCGTAACAGAGTAAGTTTTATTTGAAACAATTTTTAAATGCATATCTAGAAAGTGGGACTCCTCGCATATTTCATTGACTTTGAGATACGTCGTCAATGTCATCACTCTGAATAACTTGTCCATGTACATGTTACCGTCGCTCGGTCATAGTTTTTTGTGACATTTGTGAGAAACTGTTAGGACGATTATAGCAAACTCCCAATGACCGAATTCGTCCTCTAGGGCGATGGAAGGTCTCCATTGTGAGGTTAGGTGTGAGGGAAGAACACGAGTCTGTGCGAGAGCGTCTAAGAGAGCAGAGCGTAGAGAGAGAGAGAGAGAGAGAGAGAGAGAGAGAGAGAGAGAGAGAGAGAGAGAGAGCGTAGAGAGAGAGAGAGAGTCTCAGAGTGAGAAAGCCTACACGAGGCAGCGTGATTTCAATTTTATAGTCTAATATACAGGGTGAGTCACCTAACGTTTGTATCTCAAATATCTTTGTTGTTTCTAAAGATACGTAAAATATGGCAAGGACAAAGTTGAATGGTACAACGGGGCTGGCACGATGCCGGAAAATAATTTTGTTCTTATGCCATTATTGTAGAGATATCAAGGTCACCTTGACTTTTTTAAATGGAACCACCCTTTTTTAAACACCTACAATGATAGTCCCTTTCATTACGAATTTAGTGACTATAATTACTCAAGGTCATTCAAGGTCACGGACAGAGTTCAACATTCCTTCAAAGCCCGTTTACAGGCATGTATCGATATTAAATCTTATACGTTATCTCTGTCCGCGACCTTGAATGACCTTGAATAATTATAGTCAATGAATTCGTAATGAAAGGGACTATCATTGTATGTGTTTAAAAAAGGGTGGTTCCATTTAAAAAAGTCAAGGTGACCTTGATATCTCTAAAAAAAAAAATGACACAGAAACAAAATTTTTTTTGGCATCGTGTCAGCCCCGTTGTACCGTTCAACTTTGTCCTTACCATATTTTACGTATCTTTAGAAACAACAAAGATATTTGAGGTACAAACGTTAGGTGACTCACCCTGTATACATTATAATATTTCACCAATCTTTATTGTCCTACCCACATCCACCCCTCTTCCTGTACATCCTACCCAACAAATCTAACCTAGACCAAACCACCTAAATGGTCAATTTACCATTTTTTTACGGCGAGCTACAGTTTGGGAAATAATTTCGTACGAAACTTGAAATCGGACACCCTGTATATTCTACGGGTAAAACAAGTCCGAGCGAGCGAAACAAAGGCCAAAGTGAGTCGCGACATCGAAACGCGGAATCTGGCCGCTAGGTCGAGACAAAGATGGAAACGTTACAAGGGAGAGACGACACGAAAACATGATCCAACACAGGGTGACGTCAACACGGTATACGCGGTCGTTGCATTTAAAAGCGAATGGTTTTCGATGTCTAAAACTGTCCTATGCCCTCGCGTACGTATGATCGTTCTGACGCAAGTGACGCAAACAAGTGCCAGATCGCGGTTTGAATTCCGCGCGTGCTCGCCGGCGAGTCTCGACCTCTGTCACAGTTTTCTAACGAAGTACTGGGACGACTGGAAAAAAATTATGTACTCGTATACCAGCCCGGGCACCGGACGCGCTCGATTAGAGTATCGTCGTGTTGAATAATTGATACTTAACTCGGACCAATCAAGCAACGCGTCTTGTCACCGCGCGATGTCAAGAATCGCACGTGTGAGGAGCTTTCAGATTTTCTTGACGTACAGTAATCAAAAATTGTTCTGACGCCTTCATATAAATGTTGAACGAGTCGTCACCGTTTTGTATGCTGATTAATAAAACAACAATCGTAAAAGACGCTCGGTTTGCATAAAGATTATCACGCTATCAATAATCGGCAAAAAATATCAGGAATTGAACGTTGTTCCGGAAGGTTTAAGGCGAGAGAAATCGTTGCGTCGGCACAGGTTGCCTGAAAAAAGGAAAAGCTTCGGGGAAATACCCCGGAGAAAAGCTTTGGAAAGCTGGCCGTGGTTAACGGGTCGTTTCTTTTCTGTATCCACCGGTTTCGAGTTAATTTTAGCAGTCGCTGTGTAACAGCGGACTCTATTCCTCCGCCTCTAAATATATACTCGCCGTGTTTTCGATTCGCGGCCACCGAGCGCACGACCCTAACGAACAATGAAGTAACGCGTGTCCATCGATTATGCTTGACGACGGCCGCGAGCACGTTGCTCGCTCCTCTTCGTCGCATGATCGGACCGTGTCAATAAAGCCTCTGACATGCGACGGGTTCCCAGCATCGACGGAAACATGCTCGATGTCTTCGCAACACGCGACCACGTTTTTGCGATATTAAAACCCGGGGCATAATTTGCAATTACGTTCTGAAACTCTTGCGAATTCCTTCTCTCTGGAAAATGCTTATTACTGCGGATCATTATGCAAAATAAAAATTGCATCAATTACAAGAAAATTATTTGCTTCTCGTAACAATTTTAATTGGTTGCAAATAATGTACCTAATATTAAATTTATCTGACGTTTCGTACATTTTTTTGTTATAAATGCATAAAACCCGCAGCCTACTAATAATGTATATAAGTTTACTCGTATACGTAAGGGTGTCTCAAAAATGTATCACCTTGTAAGGAATGATCCCTCGCGTCATTTGAAGTAACTTTTTCCTTTGCGAAAATGTTCTCTGCGGCTTGGATAACGAGTTATTAATGAAAAACGCGGACCAATCAGAGCGCGATTAGAGCGGAGCGGCTTCAGTTCGGCCAATGCCACCGCCACGCTCAGCGCGACCTGTCGCCTGTGGCGTTGGCATTGGCAGAGCCGGAATCGGTCCACTTTAGCCGCGCTGTGATTGGTCCACGTTTTTCGTTAATAACTCCTTAACAAAGCCGCGGAGAACATTTCCACAAAGGAAAAAGTTGCTTCAAATGGCCTCGGGAATCACCCCGTTCAAGGAAGTACAACATTTTTAGGACACCATTATCTACACATTTTTAAAATACAAAGAAACATGTATTGTAACAAACATTTCTACTCTATTCCTACCGTAAGGAATTTTCTGGTTGATAAATTGAACTTGTTCTTCATCCTGGTTTTTATAAAATGATTCATGTTGGAGTTTACAGAAAGCTCTTCGTCTTCGTACATGATTCTTTCCATGGGACAATTCGATGCCGGGCCGAGGGACATTAGCGAGAATGGTTACGTGAATTCTAGAGACCCTGACACGCGAAATATTTTCAGGAACGAGGCGTTGCCAGTATCGGTGTCCGTCTTTGACGGATGCTTCTGGGAACGTTCGCCTGAACACGCTCGAGTTGCTGCCAGTGAAATGTATACGGTGAATGAGCTGGCTCGCCTCTGTTTAGAATACTGTAGGGCATCGGAGCGCTCGTTATGACACCTGCTTGTTGCTACTTTGTCGTGCGCATCATTTGTATCTGTTATTGTTACCTTTTACTATCTTTTTTCCCCTCAACTTTCTATTATTCGTTTCTCTCAGCTGCGCCTGTTCGTAACTGCATTATAATTGTTCTTCTTGGTCCTGTGTACTATTTGGAATTGTTGCTTTTGTATTAGGTCGATCGGAAAACATTTTAACACATGACTAGCTTCTTTGTCCTCGTTGCTTTGTTAAAAGAAAATTTCTATTTATTTGCAGCGGAGAAATTTAATTTAAAACACAGAGCGAAAGAAGTTGTTCATTTTTTGTTCTAAATTACTAGTGGTTCTATCAGCAAACAGAAAACTGTTTAATGACTCTGGGAATGTACAAATAGAATGGAAATGTACAAACAACTGCATGTAATCGACTACGCAATTCGTCATACGTCAACTGTCTTATCGTCTTCTATCGTTCCCTATCTTCATTCTCTTCTAATAAACGCGTTGCATTTATGTCTGCACCGGTTTACTTCCGTTAATAACTTGAGGCCTTATCGCAAACTATCTTCGCGTTATTATACCGAACTGACTTATGCTCGAGTTAAATTGTTGCCAAGTATTACAACCACAGTAAAGCTGAACTACCCTCATTTATCGTACCACGTAACACGGTGCTTATTATTATAACATGATCCGGTGAAATATTTTCTGTATACTACCATAATCTTCTCGCGGATCCAGTACATTGACTGTCCCGGAAAAAATTGCTCATCTTTTTACAAAAATTGTAGATCTGTTTCGTTAAGTGTTCACCAAAGATCTGAATTAGATTAATAATTAATTCTATACCATTATCACATTCTTGCTAATCTAATACCTAAAATACAACAGAAAAATTAGTCATCTTTTTACGAAAATCGTACAAAGGTTCCTAGCAACGTTCTTATAGTATTAGAGCCTCACTTAATAAATAATTAATTGAGTCTTCCTGCTTCCCCCAAATCGAACAATATACATCGATTTCCTACAATTCGCGAAATGAGAGGAACATTCTTGGACCCATCAGAAAATACGTCAACTAACTCAATCACCTGGAAGAAATTGAATAAACGATTTAAGATATTTTGCTTGAAGTTCGTAATGCCACGAAACGAACTGAAGTTTCGTTGTCTAAATAATTAAATAGACGGTGGTTGTCGGGCTAAGCGAGGGAAATCAAGGCGAAGTGTTTTCGCGGAAGTTCGCCTGAAGCGAGCCGTCGCGTCGGTCGAAGAAGAGGACACACTTAACTCGATCCAGGCGGAAGCTCGCCGAGATGCCTGCCCTTACACAATCGGATTAAAGGCAGGAAACAATGATACAATTACTTCGTAGCCACTTATTAAACGGGGGAACGAGCGGGAACGCCGTGGAGCGAGAAGATTGCCCGAAGAAACAGAAACCCCACGCGAAATTTGAACTGAAGTCTCGCGTTTCGCGAAATCAGTGAACGTTGATTAGAGCCGGGGGAATTAAGCGAGCCGAAAACATTCCTCGCGAATAGTCGCGCTGTTTATCCGCGGAATAATATTTCGAACAATTCTTCACCGTGCTTAACCCCTGCCGAGTTGAACTCGTGATGAAAATTGCAAAGCAAAAGCAAACATGAATTCTATCCTCTTATTTAAATCGAAATGAAATTCCAGTCTCTCTGTGATGAGTTACTTGTGCATTGAAGTAAGTCTAGAGATACAGTGTTTATTGTCTTTAGGATCTACTAAATATGAATGTTCTGCAAATCATTTTCAATTCAAATGAAATTATATTGATATAATCAGTTCTCACAAGTTTGCATTGGCACATGGCTCAGTCACGTTTAGCCATGATGGCTGTAACACTGTTTACCGGAAAATTTTTATGTTAATTATTTTGTAAAACACATGTCGTTTCCGACTTTGCTAAAAAATTTTCTACACGACAAGTAAGTTTCGTTTTCAAAATAATTCTTGTTCCTTTCTCTGTGTTTTTTGCTTTTCATTGGTTATCTCGCCAGGATGGAAAATAATAAAATCACGCTGTATTTACAATATATTAATACAATTTTATAATACAATATATTAATACAATTAATACAATTTTTTTATGAGATCTCCGAACGAGTTAACTGTCTTTAAAATGCTTCACAAATAACTCCTCAGAATTAGAACACGCACATACACTTGCAACCCCACCAATTCATTTTTGTCGCAATCTATTGTATCATAAAGTAACTATAAATTTTCCAATCCTACAGATATCCGAGCATGACATAGCCGTATCGCAGTAACAACGTTGAATACTAATTCTGCAATGTCAAGAAAAAATTACATATCATAAAAATATGTTTACCGTGTAATTACACGAGAATAGAATTCTAAGACTCTCAGATACGACGATGAATCGGACAATGATAAAACTTTCATAGTGATAACATTAATGCCGGAATAAAACTCGCTATTTCGAGAGACAGGTGTAAAATGGAAACTTTCGACGATTTTCGCAAACCAAGGCTATCGACAGCGAATTTAAGGTAACGTTCAGAGGTGGGGGGGGGGGAGATCGAACCGCTCACGGTTTGAATAACACGTAAAACTGTCCCTAAATTGCCAGTTCCCAGCAATTCTCGCCGAGATAGGGTGCTTTTCTCTCCCGCTAACTGCGAAAACGACACAAATTCTCTCGACTTAATTTCACGAGGCAACGTCTCGTGTAATTACTCGAAGGCGACCACCCAGCGAATTCTTAAGCGTGTAGTATTGCACGAACGGGTTGCTTGTAAAAAAAAAAGGCTCGTCAGGTTGCAACGCGTGAAACTCGAATCAATTCTAACCGGAGCGCAACGCGGCAAAGCGAGGCGAGGTGGCGAGACGGCGGCAGCTGTGAAAAAATCGAAGACACGTTCTCGCCTAAATAAATCCCGGGGGAATAAATCTTTCCGAGCTCGTAGAATAGCACGGTTTAATCCTGCGGAACCCTAAAGTACCTCGGAAAGAAGAAAATCGATCGGTGAGCCGTGAAATACTGAATTTTCTCATTGGTATTCCCAAAATGTATTTAATCGAATCGGTTCAGGAATCATTTAGAAAAGCCTCGGTGATACTCGATTTATTCATGGGAAAAGATTATATCAAGGGGGGATATATAGGAGCAGTGTGCTGATTTTTATTGAAACTATAATATCGAGGGGAGATATTGGATTGTATTACTGAAGTCTGCTGCTTTACGATGACTTTCCTGTTGCTGTTGTACAATTTGTTAAGAAGCCTGCAATTATTTGGTGATGCTTGAAGAATTATTGAGAATTGTTGAAGAATTGTTCAGTATGTTAAGAATGTTCTTGATCATGTTAAGAAGCAGATTCACCATTTTCTTTCAAGTATAAATTTTAAAAGTTTTTAAACGTTGTTATTGAACGACATCTCTCAAGATTACTTGTTTCTCTACGAATAAAATAAGCAGTGTTAAATGATTTATTAAAAACTTACCATTATTCGCCTTCGGTTTTTGAAGGAGCTATTAACTATGTTGGCTATGTTCACTATGTTGGCTGTGTTGACTATGTTCACTATGTTGGCTATGTTGGCTATATTGGCTATGTTCACTACGTTTGCTGAGTTCACTATGTTGCCTATGTTCAGTATGTTGGCTATGTTCACTATGTTGGCTATGTTGGATATGTTCACTATGCTGGCTATGTTGGCTATGTCCACTATGTTTCCAAATATTTTAAGAATGAATTGAATAATTTCATTTCACGTAGAAATTCGAAAAGAAATTATATTAAATGATCCCACTGGATATCTGTCAATCTACGATTGAAATTGTTACCATTGTTGAACGATGTATTAAAAAAACCAAAATTATTAGTCTTCGATTTTTAGAGAGGACTATTGACTATGTTAAGAAGGAATTTAATCATTTTACTTCAACTAGGAATTAAAGAAAAAAGAAATAATTAAACGATTCCTCTCGAGATAACATTCTATCGCTATTGAACGACATATTAAAATGCTTATAAGTAATTGTATATATAAGTATGTATATATGTATATATAGTATGTATATATATGTATATATAGTATGTATATATAAATTATAATAAACCTGCTACTTTGTTAAGGACTATTGACTATGTATTCCAGAGATGGGCAATTTTGCCTCGATTGAGGCAAAACCGTCAACACCGTAACGCCCTCTGTCCCCTTCCAGCAAGCGCGGTACAATGGAGGAACGAAGACACGAGACATCAGCGTACGCAACGAACGTGCGCGCTGCATGAAAGAGAGGTTGGTGGGAGAAGCAGGCGTTTGAGGGGCTCCACCCGTGCCCACCATTGATGTATTCAAAATATGGGTAGGTAACGAAATTTGGTTTCCTCAGGGTTTCAAATCCATTTTACCGCTCTCCCCTTCTTCCACTTTCACTACCGTCTAATTTTTAACCTAATTCATCCTACTTTTCAGTCTACTTGACCTACTGTTTATTAAGGTGGGTTCCGAACCAGCATTTGCCAACAACACGCGGCGTATACCTAGATTATGTTTTCAAACGAAATTTGACTATTATATGTCAAATAAAAATTCCAAAAGAAATAAATTAAATGGCGTCGCTCGAGATAACAACGTATAACAAATAATTCGTAATCAGGTATCTTTTTAAGGACTGTTACAGCTACTTGTTGTCCCATTGGAATTTTTAACACTAGAACTACCGGACCAGTCAAAATGAGGGGTTTCTAATTTTTTCTATTACAAATATTAAAATTATAAATATGTTTCGAGGTGTAATTTTTTAGTAAACTTCTCTATTGAAGTACATATTTGAACAAAAATTATACGAAATTTGGATAAATGTAATCTTGTCGTTATTATAAGGCAATATACGGCAGTCGCGTTTAGTGCTCGGTAGTTCTAGTGTTAATAATTGTTTACCGACTTGTGGACGGTAAACAATTTCATACATGTTACCCCGTTCCCATGTTTACTTTAGCAATCAAAATTTAATGGAGCTATTTAAACAGACAGAAACTTTTCCCCCTGACAATAATACGAGGTTAGTTTCGCTCCGGTATAAAGAAAGAACATATCGCAGAGGTCTGAACGGATTCGACATCTTGTTTATCGGTCATGTGCGCGCGATTGCGCAGCACCTGGTACTTTCAAATTCAGTAGTATGCGACAGCCTTGATCGCCGTCACGCCGAATCGTGAATTTTTATCCGGTATTTTGGAATCGTACACCGATCTCGACCGCCGACGAATACTAAGAACTTCTCTCACACTCTCTCCTCTCTCTCTGAGACGATGATTCTCGCGTTACCTGTGGTTTCATTAAAGAAAACACCGTGCGTGCTTGTTCGCCGATCTGTGTCGCTGGGTACAGTCTTTAAAAGATTCTACCGGGACAGGTTTGCCGAGAAGGAAAGCGAGACACGGAGGAAGGAATTGCAACTCCGAGAAGCTGGTTCTCGGTTACCATATCTTTTTTTTCTCTTCGGTCGACCAAACCGGCCATCTCACTGAAAAGTACCTCACCCGAAAAATCGAAGACCTGTTCCCTGGCTGACCACTCCAGTCAATTAAACATCGTGCCAGCCAGATTATCGGGCAATTATCGTCTTACGCAAGGAGAACGCTCGACCACCTTTTCGATCGTCGACCTACGCAACAATCTCTCTCTACCCCTCTCTCTTTGCTTCTCTTATCATGCTCCAATCGAGCCACGATTCAATTTTGTTGAATCCGGGGCGCCCGATAACGAGACGATCTTGTTTTGATCGGGTTTGCTACGAGCGTTTGTTTTGATACTCTGATTCTTTTCCTCGAGTATCTTATTTCGTTCTTGGTACATTCTCCGAGTGAAAACGTACTCATTTTCCTCCTTAGATACTGTGAAACTTCTTTGCTTTTCCTTTTTTATTAATTGCAATTTTATTTAGGTCGCGTGCCCCTTCTCGGATTATTAGAGACTGCAGTGTATGTATTTGCAGCGTATATTGGTTTAATCTAGTGGTTTTACATTAGATGACAAAGTCCAATATCTTCTTGTTTTATTTATGATTGCGGTATAGTTTGATAGGACGCGTTTAGAATTCGATTGCGCGAGTGTAGTTTGAATCGCGCATGTCTGATCCAGTGATGCCAGAAACACTCAAAACTGGGTGGATTTTCCTCTCCTTATTTTCCCCTTCCACTACCAGAGCACATTCCAACGTCCCCCGCTAAGACCGTAGACTGGTCACGTGACGTGCCGCGCAACGTATATTACTCTGGTCATCAGAGAGGTGGTAAACTGTATTCCCCTCGATTCAACCGTTCTGGCATCACTGGTCTGATCACTGATTTTATTTGTATAATGTATCGGGTCGTCCCGTAACTTTGTGCAGCGGATATTGTTTATACTCTTCGCGATTTGTTTTTCTGTTTTAATGGAAAACTATTGAAATTTCAAATAGGGTCGTAGAAGGGTCGAGTGGGAGACAAGTATTAATCTGGCAACACTGTTCGAAGGCTATGAGAAGATAATAAATGACTATTCCGTTCTTATTTCTTCCAATCGATGCAAACATTTTGATTTCACCATGAAGATCCGCAGTCTAACGATTAAATGAAATTCGAAAATGTAAGGGACAATATTTCTAGTACACAAAATAGTTTGGTTAAACTTTCTTTTGGAGGACCAATTTTTTTAAACTCTTTTTTTTGCAGTCCTATAGATTTCGACGAGAAAACGCCGCAAATGAAAGTCTTATTGCTAGGAGTTCACTGGTTCAGAAGTTATACGCGTGTAAAGTTGAGCACTTTTAACTAACCTCAAATGAACTTGGGCTATACCACTCAGTACTATTTAGCCGATGCCACCATCTATCCAGCGCATGCGCTCAACTGTCCTGCCTCAACCACCCAACGAATATCCAATATTAACGAATATCCAATATTATTAAATTGCTCATGTTTACACGCGTATAACTTATAAACCAGTGAATTCCTAACAATAATACTTACATTTTCGTAATGTTTGCATCGATATCTACAGGATTCCATAAAAAAGAGTTAAAAAACAGTTCAAAAAAGTTAAAAACATCTGGTCCTCCAAAAGACAGTTGAGCCAATCATTTTTGAAGATGTCAGGTAGATGTACTGTACATTGTAAATCGATTATGCGAAACTTTTGGAAGGTGTTGTATCCTCGCCGATAGCGAACGTGTTAATAGAGAGATCGCCAACGCTGTTTGGCGGCCGAAATAATTATGGATGATCGCGAGAAGTCTGCGGGAAAATCATTAATAAAGTTCTTAACGTTGCGGGATGATGTTATAAGAGAACTGCGAGGAAAATTACGGTAAAAGGTGGTATAAAGGCCCGACGGTAAAACAAAATTGAGTTGTAAAAGAGGCGCGCGTTAGTCACGGATCGGAGTCGCGTCAGCGGTGTCAGGCGATTTACATGAGTTTTATCTTCTCTCGCCGTGACAAACAAGTCGTTATCAACGGTTATCGTAAATCTCGTGGATCTCGTAAACACAAAGATTTGTTCTGCCACCGATGGAAAGTTTGAGCCGCGCCGCGCGGATGAGCTTTATCGTTTGTTCAATCATCCGATCATTCTCTTCGTGATCGCGTTTCTTAGAGCAGAACGGTTCTACGATGCTCCATTAAACGTGCTCGCAGAAAATAATTGTCGAACGGAGACCGACTTTCAAACATAAAGGAGACAAAAATAAAATATCGTCAATCTTTAATTTGGTAAAAATTATTAACCCTTTGCACTCGGAAGTATTTTAAGTCCATAACCAAACTTTTCTTTTCGATTAAGAATATTTCCATTCTACATGATTTTTATCATTTTGAAGAAATGAATCTGATAGAATACCTCATAGAATACTTAAATGTTTGGTAACTAATTTATTGAATATCAATTTAATAATGTTGTGGCGGCTACTTCCTATGCTCGTCAACAGAGGGACATTACGACAACACCTTTCCCGCTACTACCTGAATCTTCCTCTGTTTGTATATATACCGTCCTAAACTGTCCTTACGACATCCCGCGTCTAAGGCACGGGTCCGCTAGATAGCCTTACCGACGAGTCCTCTAGCGGGCCTAGGACGAAACGTTTCCTTCTCCTTTTTCACCCATATCTTTCTATCGTTTGTTATTACACCCACCAATTTTTGCTATAAATGCATAAAAATCCGCAGTCCAGCGACGAGCTTTTCGCACTCTAGCGAACAAAGCTCGCAGACCCGTGTCCGGACACCAAGGAATCGCGGCGAAGAGGGTTCAAAGGGTTCAAAAAGGGTTCAGCACTGCAAAGAAATGTTTGCAAAGCAGCTCCTAAGAGAGGCGTCCGGATGGTTTTCTGATTTATCTTTGATTCGACGAACGAGAACGCGTAGAAAGCGCGGAAAAAGCGAAGCGGAAGAATCGGGCGTCGCTAATCCCTTAAGAGTGTCGCCGAGCGAGAAGAAGCAGCGTGGGCGGATGCGATCCTTCGGGGACTCAGGGTTCATTGAAATGCCGAGGATGTTGCCAGGAAAAACAGCATCTGGGTTAAATTCCCGAGGACGCTTCTCTCGGGCTGCAGTCAAGCTTTTACACGGACCCGGCTGATAGAATTCCCCTTCCGCGAGCCAGAAACAACGAACATCCCGTCGCGGCCAGAGACGACGAACAAACTCGTCGACGTCGACGAACCTTTGCGACTTTTCGGGAAACCCTCGGGAAATAACGGCCGCGGATCCGATGAAAAGAGTTGGTTCGCCTAGATAACGCCGCGCCCCGGTTTTCCGGGATTGTTTACGGATTAGCGCGACTATTCTGCACCGGATTAACGATAACCCGCCACCTAACTGCTTCCCCGAGCCCTCAGAAGAACGGAAGTTGACGGTGCTAGTCTTTCAGCTAATTGGAAAAAGTTTAAATAAGAAGCAATTGCCTTGGGGAAAGTGCCAAGTCAATTTTTTAATACATTATCTACCGGCGATTATTCCATAATTTTTGGAAGTCTATGATCCACGGTTAAGGATTTTTTAACAGATCCTTCAACTGCAAGAAAAATTTCAATCACAAACGAATAAATCACTCTCAATAACGTAATCTAATAATTTCCTTTGGAATTCTTATAGAAAGTAAGATTTTTAAGCTTTCGTTTCGTACAGCACAATTATTGAATAGCCGATTAATAGGCTTCCGGTAGATAAAGTGTTAAGGAAGACATTATTTTGGATCGGAATTATGGTTAAAGAGCATTGCTTTTATAGTAGGATTAAATTGTAATATTGTTACGGTATTGATCTGTGCTAAAAATTCATTAAAAAATTGCAACTGGTTGTGAATCAGTATGGATCAGACATTCGCTTAAATCAAACTCACAGATTTCAAAGTTTGTTATAATCGATCAGGGACATAATTGTCGTCACTATGACATATTCGGTTATTCATTAAAAATTCAGAGGCAGCAGAATGAGGAATGCGTCGATCAGAGTGTTCAATCAAACAAGCTTCACGCACATTTTAAATTTTGTTAGAATCGATCAAGGATTTAATTCCTGTAAATGTGACATGTTTAATGAATTTTTAAAATATCTGAAGCAGTAAAATAAACCGGACTTACACATTTTCAATTTTGTTACACTCAAAACTAGGATTTAATCAGCGTCACGGTTATATATCAATTATTTTTCTAAAACGTCTGAAGCTGTAAAATAAACCGGACTTACACATTTTCAATTTTGTTACGATCGAAACTAGGATTTAATCAGCGTCACGGTTATATATCAATTATTTTTCTAAAACGTCTGAAGCAGTAAAATAAACCGGACTTACACATTTTCAATTTAGTTACGATCAAAACTAGGATTTAATCAGCGTCACGGTTATGTATCAATTCTTTTTCTAAAACGTCTGAAGCAGTAAAATAAACCGGACTTACACATTTTCAATTTTGTTACGATCGAAACTAGGATTTAATCAGCGTCACGGTTATATATCAATTATTTTTCTAAAATGTCTGAAGCTGTAAAAATAAGAGTTGAATAAAATGAGTCTCGTACATTCGGAATTTTCTTATAATCGATCAGGGATTTAATTGCAGTAACTGTGCGACATGTCTTCAGACTTTCCAAATGAATTTCCAAGGATTTATAACAAGCGATGTAAATATCCAAGAGCAAGAATAGCGTGCTTTCTTTTTAATATCCGGACACTTCCGAGACCCGAGTACTCAATCTGTTGGTTGATGAAGCCGTTCGCGAAGAAGTCGGCGCTTCCGTGACGGCGGATGGACAGGAATTAGTCTCGGTGGATAATGGGGGCGCGAGTATAGTCGTCGCGCACGATAATCGGGCAAAAACGATGCTCGTGCCGGTCCGCGATCATTCGCCACAGGCAAAAAGTTTGAGAAGGCGATCTCCCGATCGTTGAAACACACCGGCGCTCAGCGTGGCAGAAGTCATTACACGGTACACGGCTACGTAATAAATAGACCGGGAATATACGCAAATATCTCTTAGTCTCCTTTCCACGGGGTTTTGCATCCTTGAGTCCCCGTAAAAAGTCGAGACTCGCCGATCATCAGTCGCGAAGCGTGACTCGATGAAAAACGAGACGGTGTAACGCGATGCCCTGGACAGCCGCGGGAATTTAATAAATACCAACGACGCGCCAGACGTGCAAGACGAGCAAGATGAGTAAAACGGGCAATTAACGCTAAACCTATCAAGCACAGAATGTACAGGCTGCCTCTTACCTGATTTTGACATTTCTCCGCTGTTGAGACGCGATTATTGTATGGCCGGCTCGTATTTCGGGTTGGGTCTACGCTACGGTCGATTTTGAACTGTGCCATTGTCGAAGGGGTCCTCTAGCGTCTTCTGACGAATTTATTGTTTTATGACTCTGGTGAGGCTGGAAAGTATCAGCTGGCCATGGGAAAGTCAGTCTAGCCGTGCAGCTCTCAATGGCACTTGACGTAGCGTAGGCCCACGCTTAGCGCCAAGGGGGGCTTGTGGCCCAAAGCCTAAATTAAGGTTTCCGGCGAAATTGCAGGAAACCGAGTGTCGTCTGTTTAGCGACACTCGTTACGACGTATTTCGTCTATGGGCGTTGCCCTTGTTTTGGGAGGTCATTTGTAGCCTCCCAAATATTATATCATTGGCTGGGGCCCCCACTATTTTGTACTTTGTGGAGGGATTTTTCAACCCCACGAGGTTACTTGTCTCTCACGCGTTAGTTGTAAGATCAGTCGCGATTTAAGAGTCGAAATTACGAGTCGCGATTTAAGAGTCGAAATTACGAGTCGTGATTTAAGAGTCGAAACTACGAGTCGTGAAATATCTGTCGTGATTTAAGAGTCGCAACTAAGAGTCGTGAATTATACCGTCTCTTTTATACCGTCTTTCACATTTTCTATTAAAGTTACTTAGTTATCCGAAACCCGATTATCATCTATTATTTAATTTACCTCTCTTTGAGGTGTGTATCTCAGCGGCTCACTAATACTGTTTGAGCACTGACACGACAGAACATCCGCTATTGTTAGTACTACCGAAAAAGGTTTCAGATGAGAATTAAATGGTGCTGAGTGGGGGATAATTTGGTGTTATTAGTTTATTCGTGGGTGAACGCGTTAAGGTCATATGAAGGTCAACATCGTTTTTTTAAATGGAATTATATACTTTTTAATACATCAATCGATGCAGTTGGACATTCATTCTAAAAAAAAGTATTAACCTTTTGCTGGCAAAAGCCCTGGCAATTTTACTGTTCTGCAACTGTTAATAATTTTCAAAGAAATTATTCCTCTCAGAAAATATCAAACAACTTTTTACCGAACACAACAATTTTCCCTTCGTTTAACTCATATGCTTAACTTTGTTTCACAAGGAAAATATATTGACTCATCGAGAATTCTGTCAATTAACGATGACGAGGAATAAATGTCTAAACGGTACGGAACGTGCGAGGGACAGTGTAATGTACGGAGCACGCGGACGCACACCTGCTCGGAAGATCTGGGACACCTGTTGGGCACGGTCTGAGTGAAACGCCCTTCCCAACACCATCTTCTTTTTCTTAATCTATTTTTCTTAATTTTTTTTTTTGTACTTTTAAAGCAGATTTAAAAAAGTCGATAGTTTACGTTGGGGGTCGATTCAATTTTTCATAAGATTTCTATTTCTTAATCTATTTTTCTTAATTTTTTTTTTTTGTACTTTTAAAGCAGATGTAATAAAGTCGATAGTTTATGTTGGGGTCGATTCAATTTTTCATAAGAGAACTAGATTTTTATTTCTGAACTGACTATTGATTATTATTATACTGTGAATTTAATAAAATCAATAGTTTATCTCTGGCTTTATTATGAAATGTATTTGCTTAATTCCAATATGACTATTGATTATTTTCGCCGATTTTACTTATTTATGACAAAAGTGAGTCGTTTAAATTTCAAACAGTAAAACGATTTAAAAACTTCAAGAACTGATGTATTATTTTTATTCTACTGAAATCAGGAAATTGATTTTTATTCTGTATAAATATCCGCAGTCTAATTATGAATTCTCTAAGTTTAATTAATTAATCTCTAGATATTAAAGATTGTATTTTGATGATATGTAGTGGAACGATATGTTTCGAGAGACATTTCTGCTTGCATTTTAGTAGAAGCTTCTTAAAACCATTTTAGAACGACACAGAAGATAAATGAGTGCAAAAAGAAAATAAATGAAAAGGAAGAAAGACAAGAAGTGCAGCTGCAGGTTTTTTTAAACGTTGCAAAACATCACTCCACCATGTTATGGACATGTAATTGAACAGTTCTGGAGAAACAAGAGTTACGGATCAAAGGAACAAGTGTCCTAATGAACTGCCTTCTAAAGAAGAAACGAGAAAAAGATCCAGGGACAAACTAAATAAATGTCTTTTAAAAATGGAACAATACAATTGAAAGACAAGGGACAATGGTTTCAAAGACGAGACAAATGACGATTGTCTTCCGAAGAGTAAATTAAAGAATTGAAGAAGTAGAAACACACTGACAACGAACAAAACCATCGTAACTAATACCACTGTGTTAATTCCAAACACTTGTCGAACTGTTTCACAATTGAACAGTCGCTAACGAGCGCGGTAAAGTAGATCGTTTCAGAGAATAACGTTTCAAAGAGACAGCATGAAAGACAGCATTGCTGAAAGAAAAGCTATTCCCAAGATTGATGAAAAGAAATCGAAGACACAGAAAAGTGCAATCGAAATTCGAGACTCCGAAAATTCGGAACCAGTAGAATAGGACTGCGTCGATCAGACATTCAATTAACTCGGCTCTAGACATTGTGAATTTTATTATAAATAATCAGGTAATTAATCATTGTAACTGTGGCATATTCAGAGATTTTTGAAAGATTATTTTGTAAATGTTTCTCGTGTCCGCAAAGGGTTAATTCTATTTATTGGTGGAAAATTGTTCAAACAATCAAACACTCCGGCTAACAAGCATAATGAAACAAATCTATGGGGGAATAACGTTTTAAAAAGACGGAGACAGCATGAAAGATAATATTGCTGAAAGAGAAACTATTCCCAAGATTAATGAAAAGATATCAAAGGCACAGAAAAGTGCAATCGAAATTCGAGACTCCGAAAATTCGGAGCCAGTAGAATAGGACTGCGTCGATCAGACATTCAATTAACTCGGCTCTAGACATTGTGAATTTTATTATAAATAATCAGGAAATTAATCATTGTAACTGCGGCATATTCAGAGATTTTTGAAAAATTAATTTTTAAATGTTCCTCGTGTCCGCAAAGAGTTAATTCTATTTACTGGTCCAAAATTGTTCAAACAATGAAACAATCCGGCTAACAAGCATAATAAAACAGATCTATGAGAGTATAACGTTTCAAAGAGACAGCATGAAAGATAGCATTGCTGAAAGAGAAACAATTCCAAGATTGATGAAAAGGCCTCGAAGGCACCGAAAAGTGCAATCGAAATTCGGAGCCAGTAGAATAGGTCTTCGTCTATCAGACATTCAATTAACTCAGCCCTAGACATTGTGAATTTTATTATAAATGACCAGGGAATTAATCATTGTAACTGAGGCACATTCCGAGATTTTTGAAAAATTATTTTGTAAATGTTCCTCGTGTCAGCAAAGGGTTAATTCTATTTACTGGTCGAAAAATGTTCAAACAATCGAACACTCCGACTAACAAGCATAATGAAACAGATCTATGAGAGAATAACGTTTCAAAGAGACAGCATGAAAGATGGCATTGCTGAAAGAGAAACTATTCCTAAGATTAATGAAAAGAAATCGAAGGCAACGAGGATCGCGATCGAGGTCCGAATGCAGCGCCGAAGGCTGCAATCTGCGTGCACGTCGCGGCAAATTATGCGTTCTTATGCGGCGGCACGTGCATCGTGGATTATGCAAGACGGGTATGGAGCCTCGTGCCGATCGCGCGGCGCTACGCGTTGATTCAAGCGAGCACCGCTTGAAATGCTTGCCGCGAGCGACAAGCGGGTTTACCATTGCACTCTGCTCTTTATCACGATCAAAATAAAGAGAAGTCACGCGAACGGTCGACGCGGGGCCACGAAACTTCGCCCGGCATACTTCCCCATTAAATTTTCATAGAACAATCCCAGAATATCCGTGGCAGATCGCCACGCGAAATCCCATCTCGAATATCTTGATTCACTTTCGGGTGACGTTCATTTTCTATAGCCCAGTTACTTGCTAGGCGACTCGTATGGCTAGATCCTCGACAAATTACGAGCCTGTGGTTTCAATCCTGACCTTTGCCAACACTTGGCAGTGCCTTGCGATTCATTATAATAAAAGTGATAGAGGTGTAGTGGTAGATGCACTGCAGGATGATTGTACTGGAGTTGTGGAAGCTGCTATGGTTGCAATTTGCTTGCGATTCGTTGGAAAACGAAGAGTCGCAGGTTTCGTGCTTTGTTCAAATTTTTGACTGATCAAAATTGAGGCAGCTGAGGCTGCTAATTTTGTTTGCGATTAATTTAAAAGTGTGGTGTCGAAGGTTTGATGCTTCGTTCAAATTTTTGAGTAATAAAAAACTGAGGCAGTTGAGGCTGCTATTTTGTTTGCGATTTATTGAAAAGTGAGGCGTCGAAGGTTTGATGCTTTGTTCAAATTTCGGACTGATAAAACTGAGGCAGTTGAGGCTGCTATTTTGTTTGCGATTCATTGAAAAGTGAGGTGTCGAAGGTTCGATGCTTTCTTCAAATTTTCGACTGATAAAACTGAGGCAGTTGAGGCTGCAATTTTGTTTGCGATTAATTTAAAAGTGATATGTCGAAGGTTTCATGATTTGTTCAAATTTTTGGCTGATAAGAACTGAGGCAGTTGAGGCTGCAATTTTGTTTGCGATTAATTTACAAGTGATATGTCGAAGGTTTCATGCTTTGTTCAAATTTCGGACTGATAAGAACTGAGGCAGTTGAGGCTGTTATTTTGTTTGCGATTTATTGAAAAGTGAGGCGTCGAAGGTTTGATGCTTCGTTCAAATTTTTGAGTAATAAAAAACTGAGGCAGTTGAGCTGCTATTTTGTTTGCGATTTATCGAAAAGTGAGGCGTCGAAGGTTTGATCTTTGTTCAAATTTCGGACTGATAAAACTGAGGCAGTTGAAGCTGCTATTTTGTTTGCGATTCATTGAAAAGTGAGGTGTCGAAGGTTTCATGCTTTGTTGAAATGTTGTACTGATAAGAACTGAGGCTGTTGAAGCTGCAATTTTGTTTGCGATTCATTGAAAAGTGAGGCGTCGAAGGTTTGATCTTTGTTCAAATTTCGGACTGATAAAACTGAGGCAGTTGAGACTGCTATTTTGTTTGCGATTAATTTAAAAGTGATATGTCGAAGGTTTCATGCTTTGTTCAAATTTTGTACTGATAAGAACTGAGGCAGTTGAGACTGCTATTTTGTTTGCGATTCATTGAAAAGTGAGGCGTCGAAGGATTCATGCTTTGTTCAAATTTTGTACTGATAAGAACTGAGGCAGTTGAAACTGTAATTTTGTTTGCGATTCATTGAAAAGTGAGGCGTCGAAGGTTTGATGCTTTGTTCAAATTTTGGACTGATAAAACTGAGGCAGTTGAGGCTGCAATTTTGTTTGCGATTAATTTAAAAGTGATATGTCGAAGGTTTCATGCTTTGTTCAAATTTTTGGCTGATAAGAACTGAGGCAGTGAGGCTGCAATTTTGTTTGCGATTAATTTAAAAGTGATATGTTGAAGGTTTCATGCTTTGTTCAAATTTTTGGCTGATAAGAACTGAGGCAGTTGAAGCTGCTATTTTGTTTGCGATTCATTGAAAAGTGTGGTGACACATATCAATTCTGCGATATCGTATAATTGAAGAGACTGTAATTCGACTGATAGAAACAGCAAGGCTGTTGGGCGTTGCTATTGAAACTGCAAAGCCAGCTGTGGTTGCAATTTGATTGTGATTAATTGGGAAAGTGAAGGGTCAGAGTTTAATTCTGCTGTTTGACAATAATTGATGATATTCTACAATTCAATATAGGCATTATAATTCGATCAATAAGATGCAAAAAGACTGCTGCATGCTAGTATTAAAATGGCAGACGCAGTTGTGATTGTAATTTCATTATGATTAATTGGAAAGGTGAGATATCAAAGTTTGATATTTTCATCAAATTATTAGCAATAATTGGCAATATTCTAGAATTCAATAGATTATAATTCTACTGATAGATACGAAAAGACTGTTGCATCTTTCTATAAGAATTGTGGTCGCAGTTGTGGTTGCAAATCGCTTGTGATTCATTTGAAAGTGAGGAATCACAAGTCGATTCTACTCTTTGACAATAATTGACAATGTTCTACTATCCATTATACTATATTCTGATAAGTCAATAGATTTCATCAAGCTTAAAGAAATCGCACTCAACCTTTAAGTATCTTTTAAAACTTTGATCATCCATATCTGGGTGACGGAATTATTTATACAGAATTGAAAATTAATTTTACATTGGAAGATTTGGTGTACAAAAATTTGTTCACCATTCTGAGGAATAGAAGAGATTCGAAACCAGTAATTAATATGACAAAACTAAACTTCACAGTTAGATAAATTGCTTTGATTTGATTCAATTAGGATTGTGTAATTGTATTGTGATTGTCGAGTGGCCGATCAACGCGTTAAACGACAATCAGATGCGGACAAATAAATCTATAATATTGCGCATAAGTCAAAGACACTCGGTGTCGTAAGTCGCATAATGCGGAAATTTCGATCGAGCGACAGGTTTACTATTATTAATAAACAAGTCATGTCGATCTTATGTAAGGCTGTTGAAAGTGTCTCTCTATATCATAAGCGAATCGGGGACACCCTCCCGTAGAAGGATAAAAATTGAAAGAACACGTACTCGTTACGCGTCTAATTATCAGATGGTCAATCGGACGCAGGTTCGCATTAATTAGTGTTGATCGTTTTCGCGTGAAACGGGAACAGGTATCGCGTCGAACGGAAAAGAGAGAAGTAGAAGGGGAGAAAGAGAACACGTGGCTGATTTCCACGGGACGATCGGCGTCGGGACGCGTCCCCGCGAGCGCAAACAAGCGTCGGTTTTCATTTGCCGCGTCAATTATCTTTGCATTCATTCGCTTCCTGGCTTCACGCCGACCTTTATGGCTTTTTCGTCGTCCCGAGATTTTTTTCAGTCCCTACACACGGTACCATGTCTGCTGTCCATTTTTTCGCATTCCATTCGGTGTTTGCGCTGTGCAAACGTGGAATGGTATCGTTCATTATTTAACTTCTTAATTCGTTGTACCTTTACCTGGGCGACTCAATTATTTATGAGTTCACTAATCGGCTCCTGATCAATAATATCGACTGTCTTTAATTGATTCATACATTTCTAATCGGTCTCCGTTTTCTTTTTAAAGGATCACTGCTTTTTTCTTTTCAGATGTGAATTTTTAATTTTTAACCCTTTGCACTCGGAGCTACTTCAACTAAAAAACCAAACATTTCTTCTAACCTAGAACACTTCCATTGTATATAATTTTTTTTTATTTTATACTTATGAAACTGATATAGTACCTCATATAATATTTAATTGTTTAGTAATTTATTAAATGTAAACAAATTTAATAATGTAAACAACATTTTGAATAATGGTATAGCAATTTGTAATGGCGCCTCAGAGTCGCCATTCGAGTGCCAAGGGTTAATACTGGAGGCTATATAAAAGCTGCTTTGCCGAACAATTTTTTAAATACTGGTGTTTCTATATATTAATTTATCTACAGAAATATTGTCAGTATAATTGTCTTTAATCGATTTAATCGATTACCATAGAGCAGGAGGTTCTAACCAGTAGCTCCACAGCTATTTGAGGCACCTTACCCGCTTAGGATCTTCCCCCACTCTTAGACTTTATCGTTATAACGTATAGTAGTGGGAAGCTCCCACCACGAGAGCCGCGCGGCGCGCGCAGCACTCGCTAATTCTACGGGTGTACGTAGTAGTGGGAAGAGGTTCGATGGTGGGGACCTTGCAGTTCTCGGAGGGGAATACTCGTGCATGAAAAAGAAGTTGGTGGGAGAAGCAGGCGTTTGAGGGGCTCCATGCCTGGTTTACAGAATAGAATGTAATTCTCCAAGATTTCATTGAATTTGTTTACACGTTATCAATACAGGCCCGCATAAAACAGTTGTGAAAAACAATTTTTTGTACAACTATAGTACAACTATAGATACAACTATAGTACAACTTTAGTAGAATCATAAACAACTTTTCTTTGCAATGCCGATCAATTGCAATTTTTTTTAGAGAATTTCTTTTTTGCATCGTATAGTGAACTAATTGTTTTAATTTCTCAAAAAGAACTCCAAGTCACGCAGTCCAATATGAAAAAAGTTATCGTCTTTTTACGAGTCTCCGAATCTGACTGGGAGTGACTGTACGTCCAGTGTATTAACACTAAACCTACCACGGTCAAATGACCGGTTTTATATGTTCGAATTATTCAAATTACAAAAATTCATTTGTGGAAAATAGTAATATAAATTTCCTTGTCTAAGCATCTATTATATTGAAAATTGCGGACAATCTCAATAATTATAGTCTTGCCATTTTTATAAGATAATATTTACCAGATACTTTTAATACTTGGTAGGTTTAGTGTTAAGTGTCAGATTCTCCTGGAAATTGCTCGGCCATAAGAATAACGTGCTCAAAAAATCGTACAGGATTTGCATTCCGCAGGGATACAACTAAAGAAGCTATTTTGATTTATCGCAGCACATTTGCGTGTGCCAGAAACGCGTAATGATCGCCGGTCAATTAACTGTCGATCCAGGTTATCGTTACAAGGAACTAGTTCCTTTACATAATGGCAGAGCATGGTGCGTGTATATATAATAGTTTCTCTTCCCAGGCCTGCGGCGCGAGCCTAATCGCAGCTTCTTCGATCGGGGAAGCTAAAACACGTCGAAACCGAGGAACGAGCTCGGTTTACCATCAGAAAAAGGATTGACTTTCCGGCGACGACCAGAGACAATGGTAACTTTCGATGGAAACGAGACAGCTGGTCTTCCCCCTCTCTCTCTCTCTCTCTCTCTCTCTCTTTCTCTTTCTTGGACAACTCTCACCGCTCTGCGGTTACCAGATGAAATTGTATGAGGGCTCTCGATGCAACAGAGAGATGAAGGAAAGCGACGAGCGACCGGTTGCTTTACGATCTCGTTCAACAATACAGAGAGAGACAGAGAGAGAGAGAGAAGAAAAAAACAGTGTGCAACCCAGAGTGCAATATATCGCATTGCACAGCCGTGTAATTCTCCGCTCGGCTAATCTGTTTCGCGGAACGAATTCGAAGAACCTGTTCCGACGACCCCAGCGAGGGTCAAGTGTGGGCGAAAAGCGTAACTATGGCTGTAAATGCTTTCACGAGTGTTGCTCTACAGTCGCTATGACTGAGAACCTATTATTATACCGAAGTTTAGCTTGTTGCACAAACCTGGAAACACGTTGCTGTCACGACGAATGCATAATTTGTGCGAGTTATTTCCGAGCGCAATTTTCCTGAACTTCTTCCCGAAATGTCTTCATTAATTTACTTGCTGTTCTAATTAATTCGCCGCTCTCGCGATCGATCAATTAAAACTTTACTTTGCACGCAAATCTTTCAAGCATCGTATTAGAGATTGATTAACTCTACGTTATTAATTATTAGATCAAGATTAATATTTAAATTGATTTATTATGTTACAGGAAGAAATCAATGGGCAGCAAAAAATATCAAGATTGCTTTAACACTAGATTTACGGGACCCGACAAAATGACGGATTCGAAAATTTTTAATTTACGTTTATTAAGAGTGTAAGGAGGCATTCGTGAGGAGTTATTAAATAGATTTATTTTCTTGTGAACATATTACAATAAAAATCGCTAAAGATCTAAGTAAATACAATTTTATTATTTTTATAGAGCAATGTAAAATAATCAATTTTAATGCTCCGAAAACCTAGTGTTAACATTATGTAATTAATTTAAAAATTTAGATTAACCACTCGTGATATAGAATTAAGGTTACGATTTAATTTTACACTTGGTAAAATATATAATTTCGATAGATCGTTCTTAATTCGTTAATTTAGTCATTCCTGACTTTTTATATCAATTGATTGCATTCCACCTAAATTGATTAATTTAATTTTTTTCACGAGTTATTTGAGACTGCGCTTTAATCTTCATAGTTCCGCTGACTGGGAAATTAAAAATCTAACGTGAGTCGTTTCAGTCTGATTAGCAAGTCTACTTAAGTTAACGTACTCTTGATTTTTCCTACCAATTGAATGAATTCTGTAAGATAAAAAGAGTCTTGGTTTTAGCTGTATCAATTTTTAATTTATATAACAATTTTCTAGGAAGATAGGTTTTTCAGTTAGGGAATTACAGAATAGAAATTTGGGTCTTTTTGGCTCGGCAACAGTCAATCGTGTTCGATTTCTGGCGTTGATCGACTTCCACAAAAGAGACAAAACAGGTAACAGGTAATTTACAATAGTAACAGGTTTTAGTTAAATGGAGATGTAGATCGGTTTCAAATCCTGTTTGGTTTCAATTTGATCCTGATATTAGATCCAATTTGGCGGCGATTCAGCGTCGATTTTATGCCTAATTCGGTTTAACATTGATCCCGATTCTATGACTGACACGCAGCTTCACTTCGCAACCTCGTTTTCCCATTCGATTTTAATTTAATCCGCGTTCAATGCGCGACTCGGTTTCGATTCGATCTCCACTCGATGTTTCGCTAAATTTCACTTTAACTATATACTATGTTCCATTACAATCGAATGTCCACGATTCACTCTGCATTGTCAATGCAATTATTCCTAACAGGAGTTTCCTCACATCATATAACTAAAATTCACTTTAACTTCATGCATTTATGGCTTTTGGAATGTTTCCAAAAATGCGAGAATATAAAATTCGGCACATTTCGTCGCCTCTTTTGTTTGTCTACTTATCAATTCGGATGAGATTAGATTTGGACTTTTTGGACACTTTTTGGAAAATATTCCAAAAATACGAGAATATAAAATTCGGCACATTTCGTCGCCTCTTTTGTTTGTCTACCTATCAATTCGGATGAAATTAGATTTGGACTTTTTGGACAGTTTTTGAAAAATATTCCAAAAATGCGAGAATATAAAATTCGGCACATTTCGTCGCCTCTTTTGTTTATCTACTTATCAATTCGGATGAGATTAGATTTGGACTTTTTGGAAAATATTCCAAAAATGCGAGAATATAAAATTCGGCACATTTCGTCGCCTCTTTTGTTTGTCTACCTATTAATTCGGATGAAATTAGATTTGGACTCTTCGGACACTTTTTGGAAAATATTCCAAAAATGTTAAGAAATAAAATTCGATAGAATCGAATACGATTTTTATTAATTTCAAATCTATAATTTTCTTAAAATTCGTTTACAAAAATTGTAAATTGAATAAACATCCGCAGTCTATTCAATACAATCAAAAGTGCACTGTTCACTCCTCATTTTTAATCCAATAATTCATGAAATCAGTTTTGTCACTTTGAAAATTTTTAAAAGACCAAACAAATTAAAAATACTATTACAAAAAATCCCCCAAACCACCATAACAATAAACGTACCTAGCACTGAAGGTAAATGCTGCGCACTGCCTTATCAAAATATCAGAAATGTTTAATTAGATAAATTAAGGAAAATGTTAATTAGATAAATTAAGCAAGATCGAACCTTGCGCCAATATCATTTTCCTTAATTTAACTCAAAATTCGATCGATAGAAATCATAAGTATATCGTGTTTAATTAGATATTTTGCAATTTTTATTCGCATGAACGAAACAGTGTAATTTCATTGATAATAAAATAGTAGATCCAAAATTGGTGATTTGATAAACCGTGGCAGATTTTTTTTTCAAGATCTTGTTACGTAGATCATTAATTAGCTCGTAAAGAAGACTAATATGCCTGTTTTGCGATTCAATTATTGTTCGACTCGTTTTGATGATTGGCGATCGAGTTGATAGCACAGCAAGTGACCGTCAACTGCGATCCAAGCGATATTTACAAAGAGAAAAATTACAGGGTCGAGCACATGCGGTTAATGTGGAAATAAAAGGTCGGTGGAACAGCTTCGAGAACATGAAAATCGACTTACCCTCACTGGCTCCTGGATCGCACCAAGATGAGCAGCAGACCTCCTCCATGATTACTTTCGCGAAGATCGTTACATGACGTTAATAACACATTAATGCGGCTCTCGCTTCAACACTCGGTTAATTTCCACACTCTGTTAGTAGAGAATCATCTTCATCACTCTCAATCTTTCGATCCGATCTGAAAAATTTCAAGAGAATCTCCTGGTCAACTTCCAACATCTATTATTCATCTAATCCGGTTTAAGTTTTAACAGTTTGTAGGTTATCATTGTTGTAGGTCAAAATAATTTGTGAATTAAATTGTTGTAGGGAAAAATAAATTCTCTATTTAATTGTTGTGGGCCAAAATAATTTGTCAATTAAATTGCTGCAGGTCAAAATAATTTGTGGGCTAAATTGTTGCACGTCCAAATAATTTGTGAATTACATTGCTGCAGTTCAAAATAATTTGTGGGCTAAATTGCTGCACGTCAAAATAATTTGTGGACTAAGTTCTTGCAGGTGATAATAATTTGTGGGCTAAATTGTTGCTGGTTAAAATAATGTATGGATTAAAATGTTTGCGGTCAAAATAATTTCCGAATTTCATTGTTTTCAGTCAAAATAATTTGTGGACTAAATTGTTGCAGGTCAAAATAATTTGTGAATTAAATTGCTGCAGGTCAAAATAATTTGTGAATTAAATTGCTGCAAGTCAATATAATTGTTGCAAGTCAATATAATTTGTGGACTAAATTGTTGCAGGTCAAAATAATTTGTGGGCTAAATTTTTGCACGTCAAAATAATCTGTGGACTAAGTTGTTGCAGGTGACAATAATTTGTGGGCTGAATTATTGCACGTTAAAATAATGTATGGATTAAAATGTTTGCGGCCAAAATAATTTGCGAATTTCATTGTTTTCAGTCAAAATAATTTGTGGACTAAATTGTTGCAGGTCAAAATAATTTGTGGACTAAATTGTTGCAGGTCAAAATAATTAGTGGACTAAATTGTTGCAGGTTAAAGTAAAGTATGGGTCAAATTGTTAGCGGTCAAAATAACTTGCGAATTTCATTGTTTGCGGTGAAAATAATTTGTGGACTACATAAATTACTGAGCGTCGAAATAATTTCTACATTGAATTGTTTGCAGTGAAAATAACTTGTGGATTAAATTGTTTTCGGTCAAAATGGTTTGTGTATTAAATTGTTGAAGTATGAAATATGTGTGGACAAAAATGTAGTAAGCCAAAAAAATTTTGAATTAAGTTGTTGCAGATCGAAATAACGCGTGGATTAAATTGTTTTCGGTCAAAATGATTTGTGAATTAAATTGTTGCAGGTCAAAATAATGTGTGGATTAAATTTCGTTTCCAGTGTGTATAATTTTATTTTGTGCGCAACCGGTGACGGTAGTTCGATAATACGATTTTCCATGTGGAAGAATGACACGTTCGCGCGTGATGGAAAATTGCGGAATTCGCGGGATCGATGAAATATGCAGAAACAAACGCGGGCCGTGCTGATCGGGCGGTTGACGAGATGTGAAAAATGTGCCGAACCGTCGCTGAATTAAAATGAAAACGCAGGGACACCTCGGCGATGATATCGAATCGATCATATGCTGGTGAGAAATGGAAAAAATGACTGCGCGACGCTGAAAAATCGAGATCACACCAGCGCCGCTGCTATTTTCATGCGAACCAAATTACTGTTATCGATCGTACACGATGTGCGGTCCAGTCTCTTTCCTCGAAAGGTCTCAATGTTCACCGTATAGATCCCACAACAATTTTACGAGATGTGCACAATAAATCAAATTAAAACAACCTGACGAAAACAACAACTACAAATCATTATCGCGTCAAACAAATTACATCTCGACTGCAGATTTTATGCATTTAGGATAAGAATGAATAAACGCAGAATAATTCTGGTACCCATACAAATTTGACAAGGTTTATACAATAAATAAAATTAAAAAGTCCAAACTCTGACAACTACAAATCATTACGGTACCAGAAAAATTATATCTAGACTGCGGATTTTATGCATTTATGATAGGAATGAATAAACGCAGAATAATTCTGGTAAACATACAAATTTGACAAGGTTTATACAATAAATAAAATTAAAAAGTCCAAATTCTGACGACAACTACAAATCATTACGGAACCAGAAAAATTATATCTAGACTGCCGATTTTATGCATTTACGATAGGAATCAATAAACGCAGAATAATTCTGGTACCCATACAAATTTGACAAGGTGTATAAAATAAATAAAATTAAAAAATTCCAAATTCTGACGACAACTACAAATCATTATGGAACCAGAAGAATTATATCTAGACTGCCGATTTTATGCATTTACGATAAGAATGAATAGATGCAGGTTAGTATTGAACTTTATAAAAATTCTACAAGATGTACACAATAAATGAAACTAAAAAATCCTGACGAAAACTATAAATCATTACTCAAATTAATTTCATAGATGTGATAATTTTACAGCGACTAATTAAAATAGCGAATACAATGATACAGTGATTCATTTACATTATAAAATAACATGTGACAACGTATAACAATAAACAACCTCAAACGGCAGTCTTTGAATTAATATCAAAAAATTCCATCACACTACGAAATTAATTACTTTATTTATATTCCCTTGGGTAACCAACTAAAAGGAAATCACAAGTTTCAAAGAAAACATCCTGAGAACTTCCAGCATTAATTTACTTTCTTTTTCAAATAACTTTCTGACGTTGTACACCAATAAATTACCTCAAATGGTAGCCTCTGAATTAATTTGAAAAAATTCCATCCTATTAAAAAATTGATTACTCTTGAAATTCCCTTAGGCAACGCATTCAAAGGAAATCGCCGGTTCAAAAGAAAATATCCTGAGCACTTACTGCATTAATTTCTGCATACCAATTAGCAATAAAATTGCCGGAGGAACGGCATACACGCCAAGACAACGTCGAGTGCAAGTGCAGCAACCTGGACAGGTGTGAAATAGATGCCTCTCGATGGCGATACCGTTTGGGTTATCAATAAACCGGTTGAATGAATGATCAATACTCGGTTGAAATATGGTTTTCGATAAGCAGCCATTAAAGATAAGTTCCCCGAAAGAGAGAGAGAGAGAGAGAGACAGAGAGAGAGAGGGTGGGGGGAACTTCACACACGAGAGAAGGCTCGCACGGCCGTTTATTGCCGCGATACGTACGGTGGCTCACGAAAATATTCGAACGCACTTTAAATTGGAATAACTTTTTAAAAATTGGACGATATAATTTGACTTTTTTCTTTAGCAACTACAAGCATTGATTTACTAAGCGAGATGCAAAAAGATTTTGAAAAAATTACAGTTGGTAGTTATTACATGAAATGATAAAAATGGCACTTTTTAAAACTTTTTTACTTCAGTTCGCAATGAAAATTTAAAATATGCGTTTGATAGATCTGTGTTAGTGATGCACATACCGAAAATTTCATCGAAATCGGTTCACGTAGAAAAAAAACGGCACGCATCGAAAGATGTAAGAATCTGTGGATTTTAAGCAAAATCTGATCAAAAGTCGTGGAAAACTGTGATTTTTATTAGTTTGAACAGCTCGTAGCTCGTGTATACATTAATGGATTTCGATGAAATTTTCAGAATCTGTATTACTAACATAGGTCTACAAGACGCATATTTGAAATTTTTACTACGGGCTGGAATGTAAAAGTTTTAAAATGTGCCAATGTTAATTTTTTATGTAATGCCTACCTATCGAAATTTTTTCACAATCTTTTTTAGATGTCATTTAGTAAATCAATGCTTCTAATTGCGAAAGAAAATGTCAAGTTGAGTGTGTGCAATTTCAAAGAAATTATTCTGATTTAGAAGGCGTTCGAATACTTTCGTGAGCCACTGTATATCCCACGGCGCACTATGAGCGACGTACATTTTCGACGGAACATTACCCGAAGGAAGATTATCCGTGTCCTTGGGCGCCAACTGCCAAGAAATATTGCGAAACAGAAACCGTTCCGAGACAGGCGATAACGAGTGATTGCACCGGTGGTACGGTGGCCCGTAAATCAGCGACCGGTGTGGATATAGGATCTTTCTGAGTAGCAGGGTTCTGATAGCTCTGAGGCTTTCTGGTGCAAACAGTGTCCTTCCCAGAGAAATATTACATGGTTTCGCGGTTATGGCGTCACTGTTTCATCGGGGATCTTGAGATCACACCGTAAATCAACTTAGGACCCTGACAGTGTGTACTGGTTTGTTTTAATTGTTCCGCGAACCTTGGGAATGGTTACGCAAAACTTTTCTCTGTAGATCGTTCATTTTTGTAGTTTGATTTTATACGACACTTTGGGATTCGGTTCGTGAGTATTATATTATATATTTATAATGACCGGACGGGGTTAGGATGAATATTTTGGAGGATACAGATTTTTTAAGAAGAATTCATATGTAGATCGTTGAAGGAGAATGTTGTATTGGTAGATTGTAAATGGATTGGACGAGTAGAGACTGATGAAGAAATGCGAGAGAGATCAGTGGATGATATGTCTGGGTAGGGAAGAAAGAGTGTGCGAGTAGACGTTGAACAGTATGGGAATAGAAAATTGAAAATGTCCGACTAGAGACTGAAGGATGTACGAGTAGAGAGTGAAGAATGGTTGAAAAATATTTAAAAAGTTAAATGTGTTGGTGTTGGTAGTGAAGAGCATAGTATATGAGTAGAAGAGTGAATAAAGAGTGAAGAGTATTTTAGTAGGAGATTGAAGAGTGAAGAGTATTCGAGTAGAAATTAAAGTGTATTTGAGTGGAGAGTGAGGAGTATTTGAATAAAAATTGAAAAGTAATTAAGTGGGCATTTCAGAGTAATAGAATAGAAACTAGAGAATAGTGGAGTAGAAAGTGCAGAGTATTTGAGTAGAAAAATAAGGGTATTTGAGTAGAGAAATTGAAAAGTACTTGAGTAGAATGTGAAAGTACTTGAGTAGAAATTGAAAGTACTTGAGTAGAAATTTCATAGCAATTGAATGGAAATTGAAGAATATGTCAGTGGAAGCTGAGCAAAATGAAGAGTACTTGAGTAGAAATTGAAAAGTACTTGAGTAGAAATTGAAAAGTACTTGAGTAGATATGTCATAGTAATTGAATGGGAATTGAAGAGTATGTGAGAGAAGCTGAGCAGTATTTGAGTAGAAAATGCAGAGTACTTGAGTAGAAATTGAAAAGTACTTGAGTAGAAATTGAAAAGTACTTGAGTAGAAATTGAAAAGTACTTGAGTAGAAATTGAAAAGTACTTGAGTAGATATGTCATAGTAATTGAATGGGAATTGAAGAGTATGTGAGAGAAGCTGAGCAGTATTTGAGTAGAAAATGCAGAGTACTTGAGTAGAAATTGAAAAGTACTTGAGTGGAAATTTCAGAGCAATTGAATGGAAATTGAAGAGTATGTCAGTAGAAGTTGAGGAGAATTTGACTAAAAAATGAAAACTACTTGAGTAGAAATTGAAAAATAAGTAGAAATTTCAACGTAATTGAATAGAAATTGCAGAATTATTAAGTAGCGAGAGACGTGTAGAATATTCTAGTGAACAACGAAGGTAATACCACTGGACAGGAAACAGTGTTCAAGCAAAAATAAACTAGATCACGTTTCAAAGTATAATCAACGTCGCAGGTGTTATTTGCGCCGTCGTTCGCGGTGCTAACAGCAGGCCAGCGTTGCATTAATCATTTACCGAGCACGGATATATTGATTCATCGAAATGGGAATGATGTTTGATGTTAAAACGATGGCCGTCTTAAATTCGCGCCAGCCAACGAGCAGCGGGGAATCGTCGTTGGCAGAGGGCCCGATTAATCAGAAATTAATAGGGCGCAAGTAACGCTGCAAATTTACAGGCAAATATTTCCGCCGGTGATTAATATTCCCCCCGCGCGAAACGGGCACAGATCAAGTGCGCATAATCTCGACCGGTCGCGCGTCCCTCCGGATGTTAAATTATTTGCACTATCTTTCCATTACGTTCCATTTATTAAACAATCCGTTCGAGCGCCACCTTCGCAGCATCGTTTTCCAACGTTGCGAACCATGCTTTTCTCTCTTTCCCTCTCGCATTTTTTTCGTTTTTCTTTTTTTTTCGAGAACACGATTTATCGTCCGCCGTAATTCTCGTTTCACGCATTCGCGCTGCAGCCACGGCGATTAAACCCTAGGCTCGATACGGATATCGATTTTCCGCGGTGACACGTCCATTTCGATTAATAATCTCGCAAATGATTCAAAGACGCGCCGCCCCTCCACGGAATATTTCATACACTGGCCACAATTTAGGAATTCGGAGCAATTTTAACGGTGGGTCCACAGTGCAGATGAAAATGTTATACTGCACTCTCGATTTATCCGAGTCCTTAACATATTTTTCAATGGACATACAAAAGTCTGTTGACACGAGAAATTAAACGGAACAAAAAAGGTAGCAATTTTTGTTTGATAGCGAAAGGGTGAAATGCTTTAAAAATTAATTGCAACTCAGCTGGATATGTGGATTTCGTAAAATTGGTACGAGGACGTCGAGGAAGCGATTTAGAATGCAAAAGAAAGAGTTTGTTTGCAGAATTAGGATTGAAGAAGAAACTTGAGGAAGAAGAAGAATTTAAGAAAATGCACATTTTAGTTTGAAGATGAAATGTTAATGAAACCTATGTAAGCGTTAGCCGGCTCGGGCGATGCGGCGAGTTACATTTTATGTTTATAAGAAGTGGAGTCGCCGCGCCGTTGAGAAGGGAAGGAGAGTTTTTCGGGACGGTCAGTCCCGTCGAAGCTACAGTAGAGTAAAGAGCACATTTTAAATCTATACGGCCTATAGTTATTTTTGTGATCCTGACATATTACACCTAAAAATTAATTTCATCTTAACACGTTCACCGCCCACTCCACAATCATAAAAATTACATGATTTAAAAAAAACAATCGAGAGGCCGGATGAAAAATTTCCGAACTTCCTGACCCATTTTATTCGCAACCACTCGAGCGACTTCAATTAAATTTTCACCGCGCACAACTACGCCAATGGTGCTACATTGCTTGGGGACGCGGCATTTTGGTAAACATTCCGAGTGAAAAGTGGTACGGGTGGAGGACATTGTTAAAAAATTAACCATTCGCACTCGAATTTTGACACTTAGTCACCAGTGAAAATTGTCATACCATTATTCAAAACAGTTTTCATATTATTAAATTCGTCTCTATTCTATAAATTGGTAAAAACTCAACTGTTGTATGAGAGGTTTAACTTCAGCTTCAGAATGTAAAAAAGACACGTTGAATAAAAATGTTCTAGGTTGAAAGAAATATCTTGATTTTTTAATTAAAATTGCTTCGAGCGCAAAGGGTTAAATGAAGCGATCAGGAATTGGCGATGAAATATGTATACAGGGTGAGTCATTTATCTTGGACACCCGGAATGTCTCAAAAACTAAATTCCGGAGAAAGAAATGTTTCAAATAAAAAGTTTAAGTCAAAGAGGGGCTGATATCATCAGTAATATCCATTTTTAATTTTCATCATGTTTTCAAGGTCATTCCAAGGTCAACTTTATTTTTCCATATGGAAACATATATTTTTCATTACAGATTCTTAATCTACGACATCAAACAAATAACATTTATTTGAAACGTTTTTTTTCTCCGCCGAATATTGTGTATAATATTGAATTTTCAATGAATAAATATGACGAAGGCATGCAGGAAATCGTAAACCATCAGAGTTAACAATAAAATAATTTTATCGGCGTTGTTCGGGTTAACGGGTTCCCGTAAGCGAAGGATCGAGTAAATAAAATTTTTACAACAATTTACGGCCGATAAAACTTGTTCAGGCGGTAGAAGGATTAAGTAATATTTCGTTTCTAGCATTGTGGCGGAGGACGAGGGAAATCCTCCGACTAATGAACCACGAAGAACGCTCCACGCCCACGCCTCGACAACGACACGCGCGCACCGTTCTAAGAATTTAATTCCATCTCATCCTGATCAACGACGCCGCAAACGCGCCCGAATAAAAGTAATTTCCGACGAAATTATACGTCGCGAGAGCTCGCTGCAATCTTCGAGTCTCTCTATCTATCTCTCTCCCTTTCTCTCTCACTCTCTTGTACTCTGTTTCTTGCACTCTGTTTCCTTTTACGTCGCAAGAATTTCCTTGTCGTCTACTTAGCTTATTCCGAGCAATTAGTCGCTTCGGCCCCAAGTCCTCCCGAGATCAGCAGACGTTTACGACCCCTGAAAACACTTCGAACGAGCCGAGACGGTAAAACGACTCCCGGTGTACGATTGCAACGAGCTGAATCGAGCGAGTGTCAACGAAACCGTGGATCAACCACGCTTACGAACTTTCCAATTAATATCTTGCAGTAATAATACGCGTGGAAATAAATTCTAACCGATTCCTACGAAGCTTCTCTTCTCGTTAAAGGTTAACACGTTAAACGCCACACCGATCCCTAGGGACCGATCGTAGTCTTCGCGTTTACGCCGCACCGGTCCGCAGGACTTTTCATTTATCACTGATATATATATTGATATATATATATATATATATATATATATATATATATATATATATATATATATGTAGGATCTTAGGAAAAATGAGGAATTCCGCGCCGGGAATCGAACCCGGGACTCTCGCGGTTTTAGCTGATCAACTCTTACACATACCCACGGAACCCTCCTACTTTTCCTAATCTCCATACAGTATTTGGTCTGGGAGGTCCTGATCCCACACATATATATATATATATATATATATATATATATATATATATATATATAAATATATATATACTATGGATACGGTATTGCCATAAGCCAGCTACACAGCTTTTTGGTCCGAATTGAACGTAGATTTGGATGCCAGCGCCGCTATCGGTCGACCGGTGTACTGTACCCCTCGTACTCCTCTTCACCTCCGTGATCCTTTATACTTCGCCATGTGTTTGCGTCACTGATCTCTATACATACTATGGATCACTGATCTGTGTAATATGGATACAGGATTCGGATTGCGAAAATGTCCCGAATTGAACGTAGATTTGGATGCCAGCGCCGCTATCGGTCGACCGGTGTACCGTACCCCTCGTACTCCTCTTCACCTCCGTGATCCTCTATACTTCGCCATGTGTTTGCGTCCCTCTAGATGGCGCTGCTTTCAATCGAGTTGATTGGACGTCATCGACACTTTTTATTTCGTAGCGCAGTGGTGGGCACGGGTGGAGCCCCTCAAACGCCTGCTTCTCCCACCCACCTCTCTTTCATGCAACGCGCACGTTCGTTGCGTACGCTGTTCTCTCGTGTCTTCGTTGCCCCATTGTACCGCGCTTGCTGGAAGGCGACAGAGTGCGCTACGTAAAATTGCCCATACCTGTCGTAGCGTGCCAATGGCGTCCAATCAACTCGACTGAAAGCAGCGCCATCTAGAGGGACGCGAACACATGGCGAAGTATAGAGGATCACGGAGATGAAGAGGAGTACGAGGGGTACAGTACGCCGGTCGAACGATAGCGGCGCTGGCATCCAAATCTACGTTCAATTCGGGACATTTCCAGAACCCGAATCCCGTATCCATAGTATAGAGATCAGTGTCGCTTATGCTACAACGCTGCGCCCGCTTTTGTTTATGTGCGCAGCTCTCCCCACTCGACGATAGAGTGCGGAGAGGAAAGGCAAGTAAAATAGGCGTGGCGTTTAACGTGTTAATATGTTTCTCAAAAACTTCTACGAAGCAACAGCAATTTGAATAACGAATCGACAAATCATTCCAGACTAAGCCGATCGAACGTTCGCGATGCAGCTTAAAAGAAAATCATCGATCGCATCTTGAAGATTTTCTCGCCGATAAAAGCACACAAAAAGTATTCAAATTAGGGATCCACTATCTCTTCGATCTCTTCGCGGAGCAGCTCTTCAAACTCTTCATGCATTCAGGTCGCTTTTCCCATACGATTGAACCAGAAAAACCACTCCGGAACGCATCCGACGGGATTCTAATCAAACTTCTCATCTCGCGCACAATAATCGAATAATTAGAAAACCAGGCTTACATCGAAGATGAGCAAATTAGAGAGACTAATAACGAAGCAGTGCAAGTGGTCGCGTTACTGATTATTCCTGGGGAAATCGTTAATTGGTGTAGGCCCGTTTTAACACTAGGTTTACGAGGCCCGTCAAAATGGCGGCTTCTAATGTTTCTAATTTACGATTATTGAGATTGTAAAGATTCATCCATGAGAAATTATTCAAGATCTTTCTCTCTTTGTGTATATGTTATAAAATGAATCGTTAACAATTTCAATACATACATTCTTCTCATTTTTATAAAGTAATGTAAAATAGTCACTTTTAGTGGTCCGTAAACCTAGTGTTAACCGATGATGCGTTTAACCCATTGACTGCCAATTACGAGATATCTCGTAGTAAGCGTCTGTACCAAAACTGCCAGCTACGAGATATCTCGTAGTGGGTGCTGCAAGTTTAGATACGAGATAACTCGTACATGGCACCCAGCATAGAAGTCTTATTTTGTGACGCCAACTACGAGTTATCTCGTACTGTTTCTTTTTTCAATAAAAATACTGTAAATGCCATTGCAATATTATATCAGTTACTTAATATTATTATATTTTGTAAAACTTCATGTTTCCTTTAAAATAAAACCGTGGCACCCAGGGCAAGACGCGCTAAATTTGCCTGGCAGTCAATGGGTTAATAGAAAAGTCGTGAGACACGCGATCAATCGTGGATCCATTCGAGCGTTGTTTTCTGGATCTACAGACTACAACGGTGGAGCTACGGTCGTAAAGTACGCGATCCACTATGTTTCGATGGTAAAAGAAATCCCGCGGTGACTTCTCTGATCACCTGTAAAGTCGTCGACAGGATTCCACGCGACTCGAGAACGTTGACCGCGGGATTCCGCTGTTTTCGTGTTGTGCAACCTGCAGGCAGTTTCACTTTATCCCAAACTAGTGAAGGAAACTCCTCGGCATCGAGACAGAACGATCTAACAAGAAAAAGACGCGATCATCGAGTCTTAGATTTTGTCGAAACTTTGCATACTGGTAGATTTCGTTCTCCTGTTTATGAAAATATAGCGTTATAGGCGTCGATACTCAATAATTTTTGAGATATTTAAAATTTAAACCTACCACGATCAAAATGACCGATATTCTATTTTACAATTATTTAAATTCGAAAAACGATTTCATAGGAAATGACTGAATTGACTACTTGACTTAAGCACATATTCTAATGGAAACGGTACAAGGTTTAAAGGAATTCAATATTTTCACTTCTTTAAGGCGTTTTATTTTTTAATGCTTTGTGCTTGGTAGGTTTAGTGTTAAGTACAGTTCTGGTTGAAGTTATTTTGTCAAGTGCCAAACGGCGTGGTGGTAACGTCCTAGATTCATTACCGAGAAGGCCGGTGTTCAAATCCCTTTTTCCTTTTTTTCCATTTTTTTCTTTTTTTTTCTGTTTATCTATTTTAATTAATTGTATTTTGCGCATGAAGAATACACTCATAATATCTATGAGAAAGAAAATATTAAAATTTTATTGAAGAGGAACATAATATGAAAAAAACACTAACTTCATCAATCTTAACGTATCTCAAAAGTTGTTGAGTATCTACGTTTATAATGCTACATTTTCATATACAGGAGAACGAAATCTACCAATATGCAAAGTTTCGAGAAAATCTGAGACCCCATGACCGCGTCTTCTCTTTGTAAGTAATATTTTCAGTCCGAATCATTTTTTGAACTCGCTCTTTTCCCTCCAATGATTTTATCGTTTAGATTTCAAACGCGGTGCAACTTGAAATCTTTGAATACTAAATGCACCGGTTAAAATGCCCCATCTCGGATTTTTTTTATTCTACGGTTATTGAGATCGTAAAGCTGCTTTTATGGGGACAATAAAAATTCCAATAAAGTCGTGTCACTCCCGGCAACTGCGCTTTTCTAATTTTTAAGAATCGAAATTGAGTCGTTTCGATTCTCTGGTGATTCCAACTGCAGGGATTTATTGTTTGTAGTCCATTCTGCGGTATTTATCGATCAAAATTGAGTCGCTGTAATTATGCGCTGAATTCAGTTTCAGAGAATATTGATTTTTAGAAAGGTTCTAAAATTTTTAAAAATAGAAATTTAGTCGCTTTGTTCGATAAATGCAGCTTTAGGAAATTTCTGTTTGCAGAGATTCGTGTAAAATAACGAGCGCTAATTCCAACTGTTAAATATTAACAGCGTGGAAAATTGAACCTAAATAACTGGCAATGGCAAATGTAAATGCGGAAACGAAAAATAGAGCTCGGGGTAAATTCGTTCGAAATTCACGTCGTTTAAAAAAAGGAAAAATTTATTTCGCTGGCTGGTCAAATGCATTTCGATCCGTGAACTCTTTCAGCGGTAAAATATAAAAATATAACACGTAATTGGATGCTTGAACTCTTATACAATTGGGGTTAATGCGTATCTGCATAAAACCGGTGAACCAACAATCATAAAACAATAGATTCCTTGGAAGGTCTTTAATTCTACTTTTCCTCGGTAGACTGTGATTACCGTGTGAGATTCAAATCTTTCTAAGCGTTGGTGTACGTGATTTACGTTGCTTTCCAGGTTCACAGAAATATTGTTTTCTTGACTGTGGAAAGCCTTTCGTTTGCGAACTATCGTAACAAGTATTCAAATTTCACACGTTCACGTTCCCACGAACCGTATACAGAATGAACTAGAAAAGATGCTGCTGCTATGGCAAAACTGTCGGGTCATTACACGTCGAAAAGTAAGTCGAAGATGTAGAATAGAGTTTGTGTAGAACGACGCCGATGGTTCTCAAAATCAAATCAGAAATCAACTTTCGCCGGATTGTCTGTGCATGGCGCACCGTTTCTACTTTGGGACTGACACAATTTGGAACTCGATATCGAAACGTGGAGGAAATTATATTTTCTACATTTACAATTGGTTAAATAAACTTGAAATTTTTATTTAAAAAATTTATGGGGTTAATTAAATAAAAATGAATTTGCACAGCTCATCAGTGTTCCTTCTTACTGGTAAACATTCAATTGCTTAAAGTTAATGATTGAGAACAACCGCCAGTGATATATTCTCAAATTTCCCACCTGTCTCGATAAGTGTCGCTATGGGGACCATAAGCTATATCGAGTAGAGAGATAATGCAGCTTAATTCAACTAGAAACCACTGATAGAGGATTAAAGATATACAATATGTCTTAGGCCTTATATTTAAAAATTTAGAGGAATTTCCATCAATAGATGGTGACACTTCCCACCTGTCTCGATAAGTGTCGCTATGGGGACCACAAGCTATATCGAGTAGAAGGGCAACGAAGGTTGATCCATCATCAGTGTTCCTTCTTACTGGTAAACATTCAATTGCTTAAGGTTAATGATTGAGAACAACTGCCAGTGATATATTCTCAAATTTCCCACCTGTCTCGATAAGTGTCGCTATGGGGACCATAAGCTATATCGAGTAGAGAGATAATGCAACTTAATTCAACTAGAAACCACTGATAGAGGATTAAAGATATACAATATGTCTTAGGCCTTATATTTAAAAATTTAGAGGAATTTCCATCAATAGATGGTGACACTTCCCACCTGTCTCGATAAGTGTCGCTATGGGGACCACAAGCTATACCGAGCAGAGAGACAATGGAGCTTAATTCATCAGGAAACCACTAATAGACGATTGAAGGCCTACAATATTTCTTAGGCCTTACATTTAAAAATTGAGAGAAATTTCCACCAATAGATGGTCACACTTCCCACCTGTCTCGATAAGTGTCGCTATGGGGACCACAAGCTATATCAAGTAGAAGGGCAAGTAAGGTTGATCTATCAAGAAATGACGAATAGACGATTAAAGACCTCAAATATACTTTAGGCAATTCATTTAAAAATTGAGAGAAATTTCCACCAGTAGATGGTGACATTTCCCACTTGTCTCGATAAGTGTCGCTATGGGGACCACAAGCTATATCAAGTAGAAGGGCAAGTAAGGTTGATCTATCAAGAAATGACGAATAGACGATTAAAGACCTCAAATATACTTTAGGCAATTCATTTAAAAATTGAGAGAAATTTCCACCAGTAGATGGTGACATTTCCCACTTGTCTCGATAAGTGTCGCTATAGGGATCACAAGCTATATCGAGTACAGAGACAATGAAGCTTAATTCATCAAGAAACCACTGATAGACGATTATCCCTTAGCACTCCAGTGGTGACTCTGAGGCACCACTAAAAATTGCTATACCATTATTCAAAATATTGTTTACATTATTAAACTGATATTCAATAAATTAGTTACCAAACATGTAAGTATTCTATGAGGTATCGTATCAGTTTCATTTCTTCAAAATGATAAAAATCATATAGAATGGAAATATTCTTGATCGAAAAAAAAGTTTGGTTATGGAGTTAAAATACTTCCGAGCGCAAAGGGTTAAAGACCTGAAATATACTTTAGACCTTTCGTTTAGAAATTGGAAGGATTTTTCATCGAAAGATTCTAAAACATCCCACCTGCCTCGATAATTGTCTCTATGTGAACCCAAATGTTTACGAAGTATAAAGGTAGCGTATACCCAAAGAGCGTCGCACAGTGCCAAAAGCCATAGAACCAAAGGGCTCGTGTCTGCTGATTGATCTCCCTGAAAAATCAATAAAAATCGAGGGTGCGAGGGTTTGAATGGGTAAACAATTGGGCGAGGAAAGGCCGCGTTCCGCGGTTAATCTGACTTTCATTAGCCCGGGAAAAGGGTGGCGAGGGACAGCGTGGGTGACGGAATATCGAGGACTTTCAAATTCGCCGCCCGCTAATAACGGTTCGACTGACTTCGGTGGTGTGGCGGAGCAACGCGCGTGGCGTTTATTTGCTCGGCATCGAGCTGCCCGATCGCTTTCAGAGACAGTGCATCGAGCCAAGAAAGTTTACTCGATGTCAACAGGAGAGTCCTCTCGCCTCGAGGAGGATAAAAAGAGAGAGAGAGAGAAAGAGAGAGAGAAAGAGAGAGAGAGAAGAGACCACCGAGGCTCGAATAAAGTCGTAAAAATCGGTGAACCTTGGGAATTTTCGGCGGAGAGCCAGCTCCCTTTATCCGGACCGTCGAATATCTGCGATCCCTGCGAATGGAATTAGCGACGTCTCGAAGCTTGCATCATTCTTCGCGAATTTTCACGCTACCCACCGAGATCAGCGTCTTTCATGCACCATTGGCTGCGAAATTTAAAGAAAATTCATTTGTCTTGGTAAAAATGATGCGTTCTTTATGAATTAACATCAGCTTCATAATGCTAATATTTAGACTTGTTCAAGTCTTTGTTTTAATACTTTCCAACATATTTCTTTGGATTTTATTAAAAAATGTCATTTAAATTGGCTACAACATATAGAAGAATTGAATTGAATTTTTTACGAATTTTTTACGAATTTTTTAGGAAATGTTTGTTAACTGAATATTAATAAAAATAGCTAGCCATTGAAATAGGCTACAAGAGGATGAGGAATGCAATATAATATTTGCAATGCTAAAGTTGAATCCCCACTTTCGAATTTTTTAAGGAATATTTGTTGACATATTTCTCTGAATATTAATAAAAATAGCTATCCATTGAAATAGGCTACAAGAGGATGAGGAATGCGATATAATATTTGCAATGCTAAAGTTGAATCCCCACCTTCGAATTTTTTAAGAAATATTTGTTGACATATTTCTCTGAATATTAATAAAAATAGCTATCCATTGAAATAGGCTACAAGAGGATAAGAAATGCAATAAAATATTTGGAATGCTAAAGTTGAATCCCCACCTTCGAATTTTTTAAGGAATATTTGTTGACATATTTCTCTGAATATTAATAAAAATAGCTATCCATTGAAATAGGCTACAAGAGGATGAGGAATGCAATAAAATATTTGCAATGCTGAAGTTGAATCCCCACCTTCGAATTTTTTAAGAAATGTTTGTTAACATATTTCTCTGAATATTAATAAAAATAGCTAGCCATTGAAATGGGCAACAGGAGGATGAGGAATGCAATAAAATATTTGCAATGCTAAAGTTGATTCCCCACCTTCGAATTTTTTAAGAAATGTTTGTTAAAATGTTTCTCTGAACATACACAAAAGTAACTAGCTACTTAAATTGGCTACTAGATAACGAGGAATTCAATGAAATACTTGAAATGCTGGGGCTAAATTCTCCGAATATTAACAAAAATAGCTAGCCATTTAAATTCTTCACTAAATAATAAGAAATTAAATTAATTAAACTTACAATGCTGAAAAGAAATGTTTCCTAAAATACTTACCTAAATACTAACGAAAATAGCAAGCCACTTAACACTAGAACTACCGGACAAGTCAAAACGACTGGTTTCTAAATTTTTCTTTTACAAATATTGAAATTATAAAAATATTTTCCGGAGTAATGTTTTAGTCAAATTCTCTATTAGAATACATATTTAAACAAAAGTTTTACGGAGGTTGAATAAATGCATTCTTGCCGTTATTAGAATGCAATATACAACAGTCGCGTTTAGCGCTCGGTAGTTCTAGTGTTAAATTGTCTGAGAGATAATGAAAAGGTAAATGAAACATTTGCAATACAGGATCTAGACCAATAAATAAAACAACGAATAACGTCGACATCAACGCAAACAAGCAAAAATAGATAAAACACCAATTAATATTTATCGACTTTCCAGCATTTTCAGTGCATGCATCATTGCATGGTAAATATATCTGTGAATCAGAATTTGCATAGAAAAATTGATAAATGCAAAAGAGAAGTCGAGCAATTGTTTCTAAGATAGAATACATGGAATATTGCAATGAACACATCCCGTAAATTCGAATAATGTGCGCGTCTTACGTCGTTATCTCGACGCGATAAGAATGTCGAGCGAAACTAGGTTTACCTAGAAAATTGTAACGTTATCGCTAGTGTCTAATGACAAAAACAAAACTGTTCGCCGATAACGTTTATCCTTGTTAAATATTTCCGAGACCCGTGCCAAGTACGATGCATCATTTACGTGTGGCATAATCTATTGCGTACCTGGTAGGACGCGGTTGCAGTCCAACCGAGGATGACTCGTGATAATTTCGCGATCCAAACCGTCTATTTCGACGAACGAGGGTCTCGAAACTGAAAACACAGCGCGGTTCGTCATCGAACGAAATACCAACCACCGTGACCAGATAGGCAACTGTTTATTCTGCAACGTAACTCGACGTAATCTCGTCGCCACCTCAACTGTGACGAAAACATTACTTAATTACTTTCTTCTCGCTGTTGGACGGCGATATCTTTGCGCAACCTCCTCGCGTCGATAGCAAGAACTCAGGAAAATATGATAGTGAGCACAACTTAACAATGGATAATCATTTGCAATATAGTAAATTGAAATATTTTAATAGTGTGATTTTAAATGCTTCTCGTATACATTTTCTTCCGCAAATATTTTAATTAAAAAGGTGAAGACCACGATTCATTTTTTAATTTCGTTTATCTTATATTTTTACAACGTAAAATATTTTTGTAATTGAATGAAAGAAGTTCAGTTTTATTCACGTGTTTTATTACTGAATTATATTGCTCACGGGCAGTTTAGTTATTTAATACTTTAATAAGGGCATTTGCAGAAGCCATTAAATGAAAAAGAAGTCTTTATAATTGTATCCGAAGGATTCTACGTACTGGGAAATTTTATGGACAAATGGTAACGATGATTGTAGGCTTGAGAAGGCTAAAAGAATTTTTTGACGTTTCATTACTGTCATTACAGGGTGATTATTAATTGCATACTGCAAAGAAGCAAAATAGAAAATAGTGCGATTCAATTAAACGATTGGAGAATTAAATAGACAACTCGAGAATTAAATAGACAACTGAAAAATTAAATCGATAACTGAAGAATGAAATAGACAACTGGAGAATTAAATAGACAATTGAAAAATTAAATCGATAACTGAAGAATGAAATAGACAACTGGAGAATTAAATAGACAACTGAAAAATTAAATCGATAACTGAAGAATGAAATAGACAACTGGAGAATTAAATAGACAACTCGAGAATTAAATAGACAACTGAAAAATTAAATCGATTACTGAAGAATGAAATAGACAAGTGGAGGATTAAATAGACAACTGAAAAATTAAATCGATAACCGAAGAATGAAATAGACAACCTGAGGATTAAATAGATAACTGAAAAATTAAATCGATAACTGAAAAATTAAATCGATAACTGAAGAATGAAATAGACAACTGGAGAATTAAATATACCATGGAGTTCGAAAGTATTCCCCTCCGAGAACTGCAAGGTCCCCACCATCGAACCTCTCACCACTACTACGTACAGCCGTAGAGTTAGTGAGTGCTGCGCGCGCCGCGCGGCTCTTGTGGTGGGAGATTCCCACTACTATACATTATAACGATGAAGTCTAAGAGTGGGGGAAGAACCTAAGCGGGGAAGGTGCCTCGAATAGCTTCGGAGCTACTGGTTGGAACTGCCTGAAATATACAACTGAAGAATGAAACCGATAACTGAAGAATGAAATAGACAACTGGAGAATTAAATAGACAACTGAAAAATTAAATCGATAACTGAAGAATGAAATAGACAACTGGAGAATTAAATAGACAACTCGAGAATTAAATAGACAACTGAAAAATTAAATCGATAACTGGAGAATTAAATAGACAACTGAAAAATTAAATAGACAACTGAAAAATTAAATCGATAACTGAAGGATGAAATAGACAACTGGAGAACGAAATAGAAAATTGAAGAATTAATTAGACATCTGATGAAATGACATCGATACTTGAAAAATGAAATCGATACTTGAAGAATTAAATAGACAACTGTAAAATGAAATAGACACTTAAAGAATTAAATAGACAATTGTAGAATGAAATAGACACTTGAAGAATTAAATAGACAACTGTAGAATGAAATAGACACTTGAAGAATTAAATAGACAACAATAGAATTAAATAGACAATCGAAGAATCCTTTCTTTTCTCCTTTTTACAGGTTGTGCATGCAAAAAGTAGTCAGATATTCTTAAATAATTTCATATTCGGTGAAAATGGAAAGGAACTGTGAATAACATGATTTTAATGTTGCTCTAGAATTTGTAGACTACACGTTGGTTAGTGAATTGTGGTTTATTATATTCTAACGATAGTGAATTTAGTGAAAATATGAATTTGATTTCTACGCCGCTCCAAATTTCGTGATGACTCGAGTCTAATATTTTCTAATGACGGTGGATTTGTCGAGGATAGAGAAGAATCACGTAGAATGAGAAATTGTAATGATTTAGGTCCCGCATTTCCCTGCGACGGTGTACTTACATAATTCAGAGAAATGTTGCGCGGCTCTTCGATTTTCTATCACTGTCAACGTTGAGAAACGGGACAAGGAATGAGATTAGAGGATGCAGCAGGCATCCATCTTGGGAAAAATAACGCTCCCCAACACGGTCGCCGTTCGACTGCCACTTCCGGTCAATATTTCTCGAGCCCGAGACTTTTCTCGCGTGCAGATAACAAGTAATTTGCGACCTGTCTGCCGAGACACACTCCGTCTATTTAATCTACAATTCCACTCTTTTTTTTTTATTTATCCGCGTCATCCGTGTTAATATAACTATTTTGATTTTAGCCGAAGAATCGTTATTCGAACGACCGAAGCTGGTTATTAGAAAAAGAAGAAAAAATAACAGAAGAAAATCGAATCGACGATCCGTGAATCGACAGAGCGTTTCACTTCCTCCTAATTATCCATCATTAAAATTCCTATCAAACAATACACCGTGGCGGAATGAAATGACAAAAAGATTTACGGTTCGGTAACACGCGGCTGTTCCCACTCTGCCGTATAAAATTGAAATAAAGTAGAGTTAATTAAACGAAGTAACAGTGCACACGCAAATGTCGTCCGACCAGTGTTACATGATACGGTTTTTAATGCATTTTTTTTATTCAACATCCAAAGTAGCCAAACCGAAGTGTTCGTTGGAAGAGTGACAGTCAATTTTTCGAAGTCACGGTAAGTAATTATTTTGAATAGAAGCCATCGCGTGGACAACTATTGACACGTGCCCGATGACAATGTTCGTGAAAAGTGACAAGCGATGCAACAGTTTACGACAGCTTGCATATTATATATTTAGAACGTCTAATCATTCTTCTATGAACGACAAAGCTATTCGAAGACTGGTTAAAATGGAGTTAGACGGACGAAGTCAATCAAATCTGAGATTAACGGTCGTTAAACTTCGTTTATGTTTCCGGCGAAGGCTACTTGCAGCCAGAAAGAAGTCGTTTAGATAGAAATCGAGGAAACACTTCTGAGAAAAAAAATTCTTTACAAACCTCATACAACGAATGGCAACACCATTGAGCATTAATTTTATGCTCGAACTCATTTTTCAGTCTCAGACGTAATTTTTAAAAATCAAACGAATTATGTTCATCGCAAGTTATATCTATCGGTATACAATTATTTTCATTCAATGTCACATTGTACGACAATTAAATAATTAGATGCGGAATGACAATCAGGCGAGGAAGAAATTCGACTCAGTGTTTGAATTGTTATGAACCATTAAAAAAAATGAATAATGCAACAAAGTTCAAAATAAATAAAAATGACTGAAGAACAAACTGGAGTAAAGACAATACCGTGACACAGTAAAAAAATTTAATAAGTACAACAACAAAAATGCTGTGACAAGTCCAAACAAAATAAAGAACGAATAGAAGTGAATCAGGCGAGGAAGAAATTCGACTCAGTGTTTGAATTGTTATGAACCATTAAAAAAAAATGAATAATGTAACAAAGTTCAAAAGAAATAGAAAAATACTGAAGAACAAACTGGAGTAAAGAGAATACTGTAATACAGTAAAAAAAACTGTAATAAATACAACAACAAAAATGCTGTAACAAGTCCAAACAAAATAAAGAAAGATTAAAGAACGAATAGAAGTGAATACAGTAATACAAGAAAAGATGAATTAATTTTTGTTAAGGCAATACAGAGTGGAGTATCTATGATACAATTTGGCAGGAAATTTTTCGCAAGTTGGGAGTAAAAATGGACAAATTTCCGCGGATCCCAAGTCCGTTCCCGCGGGGGGGACAAGAGTCGGAAAATGTCTTATCTGTCAGACGGTATCGGCTACCGAAACGTTTCCTTCGCAGCTTTTCCTAACTCTCTCGTTGCTACCTGCAACGAGGTTACAGGTTTCCGCGACAGTTTCGCGCTCGGCGAACGAGATTTTCCGATCTGACGGACGGCGACGAAGTGAAAGGTAATCGAGAAAAAGGTAACGAGTTTCTTGCGCGCCGTGCCGATCCGCGACGGCCGATAAAAGACACCGATAAAACGCGGTCGATCGACGTTCATGCAAAATTTTATTGGCCCCCGGCGACCCTCGCGAAGTTAACATCTTTCTGTTAACATCTTCTCGATCGGATAAACATCATTGGATTTAACAGCAGGAGAATCTAATCTGTTGCACCTGCTCCATTCCCAATCATCATTTCCGCCCATCTTTAACCCTTTGCACTCCTTTGGCGCCATTAAAAATTGCTATATTCTTATTCAAAATATCTTTTACATAAACAAATCTTCTTGTATTTTACGGATTACTAATCAGTCAAGTATTGCACGTAGACTCACAAAATTAAATACAACTATGTTAATCCCCACTTATGGCTCCAGATGTCGATTTGGAAGATTTGTTGCATATACGTTGAGACACGATATTTTACAATGAAGATTTATTGTATAACGGCGGATAACAGCGGATTATAAAACAGAGTTCTTGAAAGAGTATAACACGTTTTCACATAAGAGTGTACGGCCGGAAGAAGAAGATTACGTCTAGTTCGGTGTACGAAACACAGGGAGCGTTGCACGCCCATTAAGGCCTATTTCCAACAATATAGGACAATTTTGATACCCCCCTGGAATTAAATACAACTGTTTGAATGTGTATCGATGAACGTGTGTGCAACTGTGCATCTTTGTTTAGACTGTCTTCGACTGGCTACGAAAAGATCGATATTGATTGGGAAGAGGGTCAAAACCACACATTCGTTGGTAATATTACGAAACATCTAAAACTGCAGTCTTGTAAAAAATCGTTCCTCGAATAACAATCTTGAATAATTCAATCCCCAAAATAATGTAACAATCGAAGTCGAGCTTCATCGAAAATGCAATTTCAATGAATCTCTAATTAACCCAAGCATCGGCCATCGTTTCCCAACGACTAACACAATTACAAGAATCTGGTTTTAGCAATCCGCAGGAATAATAATTTACAAACAACTATTCCATTAGGTTCCCCAGATGAGCCTGTAATTAAATAAAAATCGCGGTTCGCCGGAATAAATGGATCGTTCTTAGAATCGTTTTGGTCATTAAATATTATTAGACACTCGGGAGTAGGGAGAGCGCGGCAATAAAACGTTGCGTCGAATGAATTAATTATTGCGGAATATACTTTCTGTTTAAATCGCGGCCGACAGGAGTATCATTCCGAATGGCTGCAACCCGCTGCACCCGCGTTCCCCGAATAGCACAGAAATACCTGGGCCAGCCCTGTTGCAACATATTTCATAACCGGCTCTCGCGTCGACCAAATCGCTCGGATCCCGCTAAATTAAATTAAGTCCCTCGCGCTTTCGGAATACTTCTCTAATTATCTGCTCCCGGGCCGCCCGTTGTTTTTACCCTGCCCGCAACCGGCTTCGGATTTACGAGCCTGATATTCCGTATTAAATGCAATCCAATGGATGCTGCACCCGACGACGACGCCGCGCCGGCGTTATCGCATTTAATTAAACGTCTCGAAACGATCGCTTCGTTACAAGATCCGGAGGACACTCCCTTATTATAGAAATGATTTCTTCGGTGTTATGCAGGAGCTTCTTGGCCGAAAGAAAATTCGGAGTAACTGTGAAAGATTAACAAATACATAACTTTGAAGGGATTAACCCTTAGCGGACGGGAATTATTTTTAGCATACTTTTTGATGAATCGAATAAATTTTCATTGTGAAACAAAATTGTTTGCTGAGGAGTTTGGTGTATGAATTAAATGAAGGGAAACGTTTTGTGTTCAGTAAAAATTTGTTTCATATTTTTCGGGAGTATTAACTAAAATTATTCAAAGTCGCAGAACGGTACAATTGTTAGGGCGACTGTCAGCAGACACGCGTCCGCAAAGGGTTAAATTTTAGAGCATTGTCACAATATTTTTGACGTACAAAAATGCTCAGAAAAAGACACACATATATTTCTCATTTAACCCCTTCGCCTACAATATCGCGTGAGAGACGTGATGGAGATTCTGAAAAGAGTTAAACCGAATTAAAATTCTACTTTGTTGTAGTTAATGTACAGCCATTGGAGAACATAAAGACATACAATAGATATACACTTCCTCCTTTTTCTGGGAAATTATGAACTACAAAGAAGTTCTAATCACTGAAGTCGTAAAACAGGGATGGGCATTTTTGTCTCAATTCAGACAAAACCGTCCCCACCATAGCGCCCACTTTCCCCCACCAGCATCCGCAGTTACCACAGAGGAAGGGCGTGCTTCGATCGTCGCGAACAGTGCGCAGGCCTCGCGCATGAAAGAGAGGTTGGTGGGAGAAGCAGGCGTTTGAGGGGCCACTACCGTGCCCATCCTTGCCGTAAAATAAATCGTACGGCAAGGGGTTAATTTTTGTTACAATAAACTTACATTTTATTGATTTTATTAGATTTAAAATTATAGATTAAAGATTTTAATAGATTTAATAGATTTAATAGATTTAATAGATTTAATAGATTTAATAGATTTAATAGATTTAATAGATTTAATAGATTTAATAGATTTAATAGATTTAATAGATTTTATTTTATTTTATTTAATTTATTTTAGATTTATTCTGCATATGGATCCGAGTAGGCTGCGGATTTTTATGCGAAAGATAAATTCGATTGCATTCGTTGCGGTATAGAAGTACCAAATAGGAGGTAATTTCTTTTTTGGAAATTTTAATAAATTATGAACAGACTGCAGATTTTTATGGAAAAATAAAAATTGTCCACATTCGTTGGAACGTACAGAAGCTACAAATAGATCCATGTCTTTTCTTAATTGTTTTAATAGATCAGAAAATTTGTCCAATTTGATCTACTCTACTCTAATGAAGAGGTAGAGGATCAAAGAAAGGGAAGCGACGCGATGAATCGAAGAAGCATTTCCGGAAGAGTGAGAGAGCCCATGAAAAGTCACATTGCGCGAAATACACCAGCGAGAAAAGAAGATGTACGAGCGTTTTACGTGACAATGCCCAGTCTGCACGGATGAGTAGTTGCGTCTCCTTTCGGCCAGGATAAGCCCACGTCTCGCCGATTAACTCTTATCTCTTTCACCTGGCACCGATGTTAATAAGACCGAGTTCCGTATGTAATCCACGTACAGCCTCGCGATACGGCGCGCTACCGAAGTTCAGCCTCGGAAAATAAGAGATAGAAAAACGAGCAGCGAGGGCGAGGTTCAAATAGGAATACCGCCGGAAGAACGCAGCCGGTTGAACATCCGACCACTCCAGCATAACAACCCCCTCTCCTCTCTCCCTCTCTCTCTCTCTCTCTCACACACACACACTATCCCTTCCTCTCTTTATTTACACCCCGCGCCTTATTAAACCGTTTATCGTTCCATAAATTGCGGATCTTACGGAATTCGGCGCAGGTTCGGTCGCGACGCGGGAATTAAAACGCGTAACAAATTAGCGAATCAGGGAAACGGATCGCACAGAAAGAATTCTGAGATTAATGCTGATCCCACCAGTTTTTTCTCCAGAGATCCAAGCACCGGGTGCTCGGGTTATCGCCGTGAGAAGCTTCCTCTTACCATTTTTAACCAGAAAAAACATTTTGCGGTGCCATACGAACTCCGAATTAATATTGAAAAATTGGGGACCATTTACTAATTTGAGAAAGGGTGTGTACTTTTGTATCTCACCAGCCGTCGATTTTACAGGGTTTTTTTAACATACATTTTTAAGGAATTTATTAGAAGGAAACTAGAACAGACAATCTAAAGGGGGTTGTCACATTCGATTAATGAAATTTTCCACTAGAGAAATCTATTTTTTTGTTTTCAATTTTTGTATACGTAATCCTTCTAATAAAAATAGGAAAACAGCAGAAGCAAGAAAATCTTCAGTCCGGTGTTGAAACTTACTCGTCTTTGGGAATTAATTGGATGGAAACTATAATAGATAATTTAATGGGGTTTGTGGCATTTTATGGAGGGCATTTTCATCTATAGAAATATATTTTTCCTTTCCAATTTTTATGAACGCAATCGGCCTAATAAAAATGAAGAAACAGCATAAGCAAGAATAAGAGAACCTTCAGTCCGATGTTGAAACTATATCATCTTGAACAATTAATAGCAATAAAACTGTATTAGATAACTAAATGGGGTTTGTGACATTTTATGAAGGACATTTTCAACTATAGAAATATATTTTTCCTTTCCAATTTCTATGAACGCAATCGGCCTAATAAAAATGAAGAAACAGCATAAGCAAGAATAAGAGAACCTCCAGTCCGTTGTTGAAACTAAATCATCTTGAACAATTAATAGGAATAAAACTGTAGTAGATAATTAAATGGGGTTTGTGACATTTTATGAAGGACATTTTCAACTATAGAAATATATTTTTCCTTTCCAATTTTTATGAACGCAACCGGCCTAATAAAAATGAAGAAACGGCATAAGCAAGAATAAGAGAACCTCCTTTCCGCTGTTGAAACTAAATCATCTTGAACAATTAATAGGAATAAAACTATGGTAGATAATTAAATAGTGGTTGTCATATTAAGGACATTTTCAACTATAGAACCTATCAAGGAAAATGGATCTTTCTACGGTTTATTCTAATTGCAAGAGAATTTCTCTGATAAAGTTTTAAACTATTTTTCCAGCTCATCAGAAATGATAAAGCGATTCCGGGATAACACCGGTGGCCAGAAATCCAGATTAAAATACAAAGGCAGGACTCGGTGCAGATATTGTTGCTCTAATCGTGGCAGAGAATGTAGGAAGGTTGGAACGAAGGTGAAATTCGCGGGGAAGAGAAACTCGTTCTCGCCGAGACCGTGGTCGCAATTTGACGAGGGGATTCTTGTTTCGCGAAAAACTTCATTTATTCGGGCAAGTTTTCCAATATCGAGATGAAAAGCCTTAATACACCGGCACCCAGGGCCGAAATATGCGGGCCGCGGGCAAACTCAGGCGAACACGCACAAGGAAAGATCCGGCAAGGAAAAAGTAAAGTAAAGTGCTTGGCCCGTCGCGATAAGGAGAATAGTTCAAGTTCGTTCGCCGGTTAACCGTTCCGTCGATCGTCCGGGAAATTTCGTGGCTCTGACGAACGTCGTCGTCGTCGTCGTCGTCCGCTTCAAACATTTAAATTTCTTCCACCGACGAAATTTCTTTCGATTATCCACCCTCGTAAGTTTCCCTCGCCCAGCAACAAATTCCGATAATCGGTAACACTAAATTATATTTAACTAGGCAATTTTGCCGGGCCACCTGTCGCTCAATTTTCCACTATCACGTTGCTCTCTTTTTTTTATTGTTTTACTGTGCTAGGAGTTTTTTTAATTTTCGCCAATTTTGGTCTCCTGTAACTTGGTATTGTAAAAATATTCTACCAAATTTTTATCTCTTTTGTAACATAAAAAGGGAATTAATAGTGTTAACATTATTGAACATTCTTCCTTGAAAATTTGGCACTGTAAAATGCTTGAAGATAATTCGGCAAGATTTTGATCTTGTTTCAAAAAATGGTAATCAGCCCTAAATAGAGGTGTACATTTATGAATTTTGTCAATGTCTAAAACTTGACAGCGTGAAAGTTTTAAAAAATGCTCTACAGGAATTTTATCTTTTTCGAATCACAATAGAGAAGCTAGAAGAGGAGACAAATTTTTGTTCTGTGTGGAATTTATACAGACTGTTTGCGAGATCGTAGTACGACTGGCAAGGGGATGATTCCTTACATAACAACAGCAAGGAAAACATTTTCAACATTTGTAGATTACTAAAATAAATAAATTTTTGAAATTTGCGGCTAATTATTACATAAAGTCATACCATATCCTAAACGACACTGTTTACAGATGAAAGTTGCAATGAAAATTGCGGGCCGCAAATTTGTCCTTCAGCCTTTTTTCAAGGTCAACATTTCTTTTGTATTGCACCTTATAGTACACGTCGCAAGGAACAAAAGTCTCAAATACATCATGGGTCTCAAATCAATCATTCTCTTGAAAAACGACTTTAAAGTTTCATAAACTATTTTGTAAAATCATGTAGAATCACCCCCTCTACATGTATACCATCTTGGAACACCCTGTAGGCATGTGAAATAAAATAGTTTATAAAACTTTAAAGTCGTTTGTCAAGAGAATGATTGACTTAATACCCATGGTGTCTTTGAGACTTTTGTTCCTTGCGACGCGTGCTATACGATGCAATACAAAAAAAATGTTGACCTTGAAAAAAGGGTCAAGGTCAAATTTTCGAACCATTGCGAAAATTGCGAAAAATTTTTTAACAGATATCCACCGATCCAGAGGTATAGTATCCTGCTATGGTAGTCGAGACATATCATTTTTGTATACCCTGTACACGCGTACTTAACGAATTTTCAAACACGATTTTCTCGAAAATGAAGCCCCGATATGAAAAAACTATATTCCTTATTTTCGACTAGATTTTATGTGAGGAATCGTTCCCTCTGCCGTTTGTACCACGATTTCGCAAACACCCTGTATAAACTAGACCACGGAAATCTATATATTTGCTTCTTTGAGCATCTTTATGGGAAATTATAATAATAAATAGTAAAAAAAACACGCGAAAAATATTGCAAGCGCAGTTTAGACGTTCGTGAAATTTGCGTAACACGATTCTAACTAATTTGGAATGACAATTGACTGCTAACATCTGTCGTTTAATTTTTCTTCACCGAATGTTCGACATTAGTAACGGAAGACAAAATTGCAGTAGTACAGCGGAAGTTTATTCAGTTTCGTGTAACGCGGCTGCAAGTCATTTGAAATTATGATTGATTGCGCAATCCTCGTGGATCGGTCGCGTGATCCCGCAAGCAATTCTTTAGGATCTATTCTATACGAAAATTATCGAATGAACGGAATACGCTTTCTGTCTCCCGTTTTTTAACAATAATGAAAACTTCAGGCGATAGATAATGGTGAGAATTAACTATGCAAATGAGTTAAAGAATACATTAATACATTATACATTGAACACGTTCAAAGTATACGCCGGAAGCAATCTTGCTGGAAAAAAAAAGTTGTCCGCCAACTTTACGACTACTTCTGCCTGATTGCATCAGTGTTGCTTGTGCTCACGTCTCGATTACATTCATGCGTAAGTAGCAATATGTCTCACTTTCGAGCTGTGGAAGACACGTATCCTCTAGATTGGCCTCTATCCGGCCACCCACGACCGCTATATTAAGACTGAGAGACGATGATCGTATGCATGACAAAGGAATTTGATTATTCCATGCGAATTCTAACCCCATAGCCTACGGAGATATTTTACGAGCACTGGTTGGCCATCAAACTTTATTTACCGACCAATTTTATACAATTTATTTAACCACGGAACACGCGACACACTGTCGAACGACTCTACATTCGATCTAAATCAGACCTGAATCGCTATAAAACTTTCTTCAGTGCTGCCACTTTTATTCAATCCATTTAATTTAATCTAGCTCCACTTGGGGGTGGGGGAGGGGGCTTATCTGTTCATCTTATGAGTGTAATATATTTTTTAAATTTACGGTATTCTTTTTATTAACGAATTTGATGCAATCCATTTAGTTCTGAATCTTGAGATTATAAAGAGAAACAGGTTTTTAAATTAAACTTTCTTTACTACCAGTCTTGGTTCAATTTCTACGAGCTTGAAGTTTCTCTTAAATATTATAAATATCTCTTATTGTCAATCTTAGCACTGCTCCTTTGAATTTGAAATTTATCTTTAGTATTATGAATGAAATCATTTTTTTACTAGTTCTATACTTTGTCTATAAAATTTTCTTTAGTGTTGCCATTTTTATTCAATCTATTTAATCTAATCTAGCTCCATCTGGGGGACTTTATCTGTTCATCTTATGAATGTAATAAATTTTTTAAATTTTCGGTGTTTGGTAGTGGCATTTTTTTTTTATGAACGATTTTGCTGCAATCTATTTATTAGTTCTCGATCTTAGGATTATAAAGAAAATCATATTTTTAATTAGATGGAATTCTGAGAAATTAAACTTTCTTTATTACCAATCTTGGTTCAATTTCTACGAGCTTGAAGTTTCTCTTAAATATTATAAATATCTCTTATTGTCAATCTTAGCACTGCTCCTTTGAATTTGAAATTTATCTTTAGTATTATGAATGAAATCATTTTTTTACTAGTTCTATACTTTGTCTATAAAATTTTCTTTAGTGCTGCCATTTTTATTCAAACTATTTAATCCATCTAACTAGATCCATCTAAATTCAATACATTGAATCCACACCAAACGATAGTAAATTTTCATCGTTCCCCAGCAGTTGCCACGAACACGTAAATATACTGCAATTACAATTGCACCATGATGCAACCAGATTCGAAAGATAACTGCAGAAAGATTCCAGAAGGAGCTTGTCACTATTATAAATTTCGAAACAAAAAGACAAAAAAAACACCAGAAGCTTTCACAGAAAAATCAGAACGTACAGAGGAGCCCCGCCTATAAAAATCAAATAAAACTGCCACGCGTAACTTTGGCCAGTTGCATTTTGCGAATTCGCGTATAAATGCATAAAGATTCGCAGTATTATTCCCGAAGTTGCCAATGTATTGAAAGTCGTTCAAGATTTTTGCAGAAGGGTCGGAACCGATAGCAGCCGTTCAAATACGACCGATAAAAGAAGCGTGTTCTCCGCGTGTGTCGTGTGCACGCGCGCGCCCGCGCACGCGATCGCGGTCCATTGCGAAGAGAAGCTGACCTATAAGAGAACGCGGAAAAATTTTCGCGCGATCTGCAGAACGCGATTTCACGCGTTAAGAGATTCTCGGAAAAGCCGGCGATAAAAATTTTACTCCGTCGAAGAGCCTCGATTATCGGCCAGGTCGAAAGAAATTTCTCGATATTGCCGGTAATAAAAACGATACGCGCTCGATGCAAGATTAAACGAAACGCGCGCGCAACAGAGAGAGAGAGAGAGAGAGAGAGAGAGAGAGAGAGAGAGAGAGAGAAAGAGAGAGAGAAGCGAGACAAAGTGGCGATCGCGTCTTCCGAGCATAATCGACCGACAGACTGCGATCCTAATCAAATATCCTCGTCGTCCGTGCATCGACGATCGGTGCACCGATGCGGATGACGCGTCAGCGACTAACAATCGGTAAAAAAAGAATTAGAAAAATGCGCCACGTGCAGCAATAATCGTAATGTTGTCTGGGAGAAGATACAGGAGACGATCATAGTAATTAATGGGCTGCAGAAATTTATGCAAAGATAAACTGTTAGCGTGTTTTTCAGAGCTTGTCTTAACCAGTTGATTGTGTAGCTAGATTATATATGTGGTTGCAAAAAATTTTTAAATACTATATTTATCATAGGATTGCGGTTTCAATTGTAGGATTTGTGAAGAAGTAAAATGGGATATTCCCAGCGGAGATATAAGTTGAAGATAGAATCTTCTGAAGATCTGGAGAGAGGGAGAGAGAGAGGGAGAGAGAGAGCCGAATTTGAATATTCGGCAAGAAAACTGCGTTGGTACTTGTCGCGTCGGACGCATACGATTAGACGATCAAAATTAAATACAGGTGCATTTATTTAAAATATAAGACCATTACGATAAAACAAGAAAACTTTCGCGTGACGATTTCCGAAGAGTGTGGGAAGTTCAATAATTGATCACAAGAGTAGACGGTTCAGTGGTTGATCTAATAATGCAACAAGAACACTGCATTGCTCCTGTCGCGTCGGACGCATAGGAATAGACGATCAAAATTAAATACAGGTGCATTTATTTAAAATATAAGACCATTACGATAAAACAAGAAAACTTTCGCGTGACGATTTCCGAGGAGCGTGTGAAGTTCAATAATTGATCACAAGAGTAGACGGTTCAGTGGTTGATCTAATAATGCAACAAGAAAACTGCATTGGTACTTGTCGCGTCGGACGCATACGATTAAACGATCAAAATTTAATAAAGAGCTAGGTACAAACGATGCAGAAAATATTTTCGCAGTGGGAGACCTCGGTGCATAATTTCTGAAGTGCTCTAGCGATAGTAGTGGAAAATTAATGGTTACCATCGGAAAGTTGATGACCGAGTCGGTCGTCGCGCAGATAACAGTTATTTGAAATGTATCTGTTTAAGGATCTATCGAGCGGCCACCGCAATTTTGCTGGAGGAAACGCGACATGTGAACGAGAAACGTGAGAGACGAACGATCGCGAAGTCGATTCGCTACGAAAAAGGAAAAACGTGAAAACTGGAAATAAAAACAAGGCGGAAATTGGACGGATAAACGAAGAACCTTGACTCGCGCGCTTCAAACTTCGCTAATGGCGAACAATTAACGCCAGCGAATAATTGCTGAACGTTCGTTGATGCGCCAACAGGGCGACAAAAGAGCCTAATGGAAACCAAGTTAAGCTATCGAGCATCGATAATCGACGATGCTCGATATTCGGTGGAAGAAAAAAGAACCACGACCCAGAAACCCTATTTTCTGATTTATTAGAGGCTTTATTTTTATTCCGGCTGCTGCTCCAGTGAATTTATTATTTTTCCGCGAAGACGAAGCGTTTTCCGCCAAACAAGAATCAAATTACCAAATCAATTTCACACACCTTAAATTGTTGAAAATATTAATTGAATGTTACAGAATAATATTAATTGAATATTACAGAAGTCTGTCGATGCATGAAATTATTTTTTTTCAAGATTTTTAAAGCAGTATTGTTTTCTTTAGTAGAATTTAGAAATTGTATTAAATGCTAGAGCTACGTTGTTTATGAAATTAAGTAACAGTGGGTATGGATTAAGAATTTTTTTAAATACTAATTAAATTCGAAACCATATCTGTTATCGCATCCAATTATTTTTTGGACGATTTTTAAAACAGTACTTTCAGTCGTCAGAATTTTCAGAATTCAGAATTTTTATAATTTCTAAACAAATATAGACAGAACGTACTATAATGCATGGAATAATTTTTTTTAGGTTTCTTTAAACAGAACCCGTTGTTATTTTTGCTGGAGTTTGAAAATGGCGTTTAAACTGCTGGGAATGCATTTCCTGTCAATCTTCTATGAATTTTCTGTGCAACACTAATTAAATATAAAAGAAATCTACTATTGTATACAACTGTTTCTGAAGATTTCTGAAGGGATGCCTGCTAATTTTTTTCTTTTTTTGCCAAAAGCATAAAAATTGAGTTAAATATTGGAGATGTAATATACATTATTTTTACTGCGGTCGCTGATTTTGTGAATATATTATTTTGCGAGTAGCGTTTTCCCTAAACAAGATTACAATTTCTACGAACAAAAATCGCCAAATAAATTTTACAGCGTCATGAGATGCTAGAGAGTAATTAACGATCTGAGGAGAATGTTAATCACTAGTTGCGACTGAGATTTCACTTTTATATGAAAACGAAACGCGCAACGAAAACATAAGACGAGGTATTAGACCGTGAAGTAAATTGTGAAGAATTCTGCGAATTAATTTTTGCAGGCTAAATATATTTAATTTGATATTGTGAAAACTAGAAAATTAGCGTGGACAATGCGAACGAAACGGATGCAGTTCTAACGGTTAATGAAACGAATGCGATCGAGACTGCATGAAAATATGGAGTAGAATTTGCAGAAGATTTACGCTTGTCGGGCGATCGTATCGCTTTCAATCGAGCAATTTTCGCTAGGAGGATAATAAACTGCAGACTAATATTGAAACATTAATATATACGACAGAATCGAGCGTTCGTCTCAGTTAACGCGCTAAATTTCAAATAACGCACTCATGTTTACGCGAACCAGTTGTATACAGTATCGATGTCAGGTCACACGATAAAACCAGTATTAATCACCGAGAGGCAGCAGCAATTGTAGTCACACAAATTTCGATCAAAACCGAGCGCTATTAGAAAATCACAGCAGCAAAAATTTCAAAAATCACCAACAAACTGTTCTCAAACGTATTTTTCACTGACCTTATTATTCCCACGAATTATGCGCATGAGTAATAATACCGTGCGAGAAAAAAAAATAAAAAAAATAAAAAACACAGGCGAAAGAAGAAAAAGTCTCGTGTCAGAGTGCAAGAAGCGAATCGACCCGCCATCAACGATGCATTTTATGCGGAGACACGACGAGGACGAATCGACCGGCAAAATTCGCGGTTGTCGGCTGCGTTGATGACTTTCACTTTCGCCGGGCGGAAATGCGACATTTCGCGAAAAAAAAAGGTCAATGAAATCAAATAAAAAAAAAAAATCGTCGTACCTGTCTAACAACCTGTCGATCCTCTTCTGCAACCGCTGGTCCAGAAATAAAGATCCAGGCCAACTGGAACGATCCCTGCAGCTGATTTTGCTCACCTCGTTTCTCTGTAAATCAAAACGAGCAATCAACGCACTCTGTTCCCCGTGTAATCAATTTTACAAATAGTCTATTGTTGCGTGAAATTACTTCTTCCCGGACTTTTAAAGTAGTACCTATTGTTCTTTTTATTGGAGCTTGAAAATTGTGATAAACGCTGGAGGTACGTTGTTTGTGAATTTAAGTAACAATGGAAATGAATTTAAAATTTTTTGAAATTCTAATTTGATGCAGGAGAAATCTATTATTGCTTCCAATTACTTTTTTTGAGGATTTCTAAAGTAGTGCCTATTGATCTTTAGTGAAGAGTTAAAAAATTGTGATAAACGCTGGAGAAGTAGTACTTATTGTTTTTTTATTGGAGCTTGAAAATTGTGATAAACGCTGGAGGTACGTTGTTTGTGAATTTAAGTAACAACGGGAATTAATTCAAAATTTTCTTGAAATACTAATTAGATGCAGAAGAAATCTATTATTGCATCCAATATTTTTTTTGAGGATTTTTAAAGTAGTGCCTATTGATCTTTTTAGAAAAGTTAAAAAATTGTGATAAACGCTGGAGGTACGTTGTTTGTGAACTTATCTAACAATGGGAATTGATACAAAATTTTCTTGAAATACTAATTAGATGCAGAAGAAATCTATTATTGCATCCAATATTTTTTTTGTGGATTTTTAAAGTAGTGCCCCTTGTTCTTTTTATTATAGTTCAAAAATGGTGATCATTTAAGTAACAATGGGAATGGACTTAGAGTTTTTTGAAATAGCAATTAGGTATAAAAGGAACCCATTAAATTGCATGGAATTATTATTTTATGATTTTTCAACTAGTACCAGTTATCTTTTTGCTAAAATTGAAATATTGTGTTAAATATAGAAGATAATTTGTTTGTGAGCACAAGTAACAATGGGAATGAATTCAGAATTTTTTAGAAATTCCAATTAGCTATAAAAAGAACCTAATATTGCATGAAATTATTTTTTTACAAATTCTCCAAGCAGAACCCGTTGTTATTTTTACCAGATTTCCAAGAACAGTGCTAAAATGCTCGTGACACGCAATTTGTGTGTTCAACTAACAATATCAATGAATGCAGAATTTTAGAAAATACTAATTATTTTAAAAAACTCCTCTGTTATTAAAAATAATTTTTTTCAAGATTTCCAAAAGCGATGTTTTGTACTCGTTGTTGCCAAGGTTATAAAAATTGCGCAGAACGTCGTAGATGCGTTATCCGTGTACGGTCAGTTTGTGTGTCAAGAACGTTACGTGTGTTTTTTTTTAAATTTTTTCTTTTGGCTGGTGAGTACACAGCAAACGTCTGATGGAGGAAGGCGATAAGTGAAATATTTGCACGACTATAAAGTGCATTTCCCGTAACTCACGCAACGTAATGCAAGGTTCGCTGACTGCCGGTTAAACAGCCGGTTAACTCATCGCTAATACGACCTTTAAAACCTTTCATTTTCCTTTGAGACGAGCCACCAGCTATGGTGTACCGAGCGTTTGTTGGCGTAGGGTGCAGCGAGGATGCACCGCGACTTTCACGAAATCTTTCAATGGCGCGGCGGCAGCGGCGGCTGTCCGTTGTTAATCTAGACATTATGCAACATGGGAACGCGTGTCTACTCTCTGCACAACTGCAACGTTGCTCGCAGGTGACTCCTAGTAATAATTAATTCTAGCCATTGTTCGTTCCGAACTTGAAACAACATCCAATTGAAAGAACCAATTTCTCCGGTATGTAGGATTCGATGGTCGAACGAGTGCGTGTATGCGTGTACATGCGTGAATGCTAGAGAATTCTACGAGACAGCGTGAGTGAGAGAGCATGAGCGAGAGAAAGACGGAGAGCGTGAGTGAGAAACAGAGCTGGGCAAATTTTATTTCAAATAAAGATAATAAGTTAATTATTGAAAATAACATTATCTCAAATAAACTCTATGAAATAGCTATTTGAGAGGAATTTATTTGAGTACATTTATTTTAAATAACAACTTTATTACAATTTATTTCGGCGTAGTCATTTGAAATAAACTTATTTGAAATAATTAAGAGAAATGTATGATACTAATCGTAAGTTGAAATTTCGCCTTATTTATGTTTAGTTTGGAAAATAAATTATTGATGAATAGCAATAAAGATTTAAAAGAACTCGAACCATATTTTCATTTATAACATATTTTTAATATTTATTGTATGAAATAATAAAATAACATGTTATTTGACATTTGAAATACTTATCTCAAATAAGAAAATAACTTGTTATTTTATTATTTGAACTGATGTATTTCACGAAATAAAAGAATAGATAATCATTTCCTAAAATTATTTTGTTGGACAAAATATAACATAATTTATTTCAAACAGTGAAACATTTGTATGAAATAACTTTTTATTTCAAGTAATATTTCAAATAAGTTTTAAAATATTGTATCTAAAATAATGCCCAGCTCTGGTGAGAAATGAGCGAGAGAAAGACGGAGAGCGAGAGTGAGTCGAATTATGAACGTATGTAACCACACGAAATACTATTTTTTAAATACACATCTCCTTTCGCGTTTCTTTTTATTATATCAGGAGTCTTTTATTTCAGCCGATTCTAATCCCACAGGTAAGTTAGAGCAAAATTTGGGAATAAAACCTTGTCTCATTGTCTCATCTTAGGGCTTTCACACTCATCCAACTCAAACTCTCAGAGAAATTCTACAAAAGAACAACACCGGTCAAGAGCCACAAATCCTTCGGCTACAGAGAGTCTGCGCGCAATAGCCCGCGGGAAGTTATTCGAAGCACGTACTTAAAAAACTAGCGTAAATCAATTTTGCAGCTGTTTTCTCAATGTATCCGGCAAGCGGATAATTTACGAGTTGGCCGGAGTTATTGACGAAACGGTGTTAGGTTCGGTGATGTTCGTCGACGGGACGATAAGGATCCCGGGGACTCGTTGAGACGGTGTGCATCTGGGTATCTGTTCGCCGGTATCTTCTGCGAAATTACAATGAAACGTCAACGACGTGGGAGTTGTGCTCCCTGGTTGTGCTACCTGAAGAACGTCCGAGAGAAGCGCATAGCCTTATCACGACACACAAGCGCCGTGCAATTGCCGTCATTACGCAACAAACCGCTCCGGAGCCAGGTTCCCTCGACACTTTCGTTGTTAACTCCGCGGAACGAGCTTCTAATTGTACAAACACGACACACCGAGAAATATCGCTCGATTTTCTGTTTCTGGACGCGTACAATCTTGACCATAAGTATTACCACGCCGTTTCAAACCGAATAACTTCTTTTTCACATTCGAACAAACTATCTCAGTTTTTTTTTGGAGATATTAGAAGGACTAGTTTACGAAGTAATGTACAATAGAAAAAATTTAAAAATTACCATTGTTCGAAATTGTGAAGGAAAAAATAAAGGTTTTTTTTCAAATTCGAACAAACTATCTCAGTTTTCTTGGAGATGTTAGAAGGACTAGTTTACGAAGTAATGTACAACAGAGAAAATTTAAAAATTACCATTGTTCGAAATTGTGAAGGAAAAAATAAAGGTTTTTTTCAAATTCGAACAAACTATCTCAGTTTTTTTTTGGAGATGTTAGAAGGACTAGTTTACGAAGTAATGTACAACAGAAAAAATTTAAAAATTACCATTGTTTGATATTGTGAAGAAAAAAGTAAAGGTCGCGAATTTTTAACTTTTCTATCTGTGCTCACAATGGAAATTAAAAAATTTCCTTTCGTAGATCTAAGAAAATTAAATGAATATACACAGTTTCAAAGAAATCGATTGAGGTTACTATACTATAGTACAACTATTATGTTACTACAATTTAACACAAGAACTACCGAGCAATAAACGCGACTGGCGTATACTGCATTATAATAACAATAATACTGCATTTATTCAAATTTCGTACAATTTTTGTTTAAATATGTACTTCAATAGAGATGTGTACTAAAAAGTTCCTCCTGAAAACATATTTATAATATCAATATTTGTAAAAGAAAAAATTAGAAACAAGTCATTTTGACTGGTCCGGTAGTTCTAGTATTAAATAAATCGCAAGCCCGAAAATCAAACATTTTTATATCTTTCAATGCCTGTGGATTTTTTATGCGTCACTCAACCTAACCCAGACGATTAGCAATTTTTAAAAAGAAATTATTTACACATTATCTAGTAAATTAATCTTTCGTTTGTTGCTTCTGTTTGCTAATGTAGGAAACAATAAAGTTTTAAAAAGTACCGTTCTTTATTTTTTCATGTAATTTTTATCAATTGCGATTTTTTCAAAATTTTTTTTTCACACCAATGCTTCTAAATGCTTAAAATGATCAAATCGTTTGGTGCAATTTTAAACAAATTGTTCCGATTTAAAGGAAGTTCGAATATTTTATCACTGTATATGGATACAATAACAACTCTCGAGAACCGACAGAACAGGAAGAATTTGTAACGTGCGCGACGCTGATAAGCGATAAGCTGATTCCGACGAACTGGCTGCCCTCTAATCGACGTTTAATGTCATTGTTGGTTAACTCGATTCTTGGACAATTGATAGCGACAATAGATTTAATGTAGTTCAATGGGAAGGGCTAGCAATGTTTAAATTGATGGGACAGGAATGGATAGCGACTGATTGGCGCGGTTCGTTTGTTTGTTCTGATTGGACCAAGTCTACATACAATCGGCAAATATTCAATTTAGTGTCTGAAAACAAATAAAACACGACTTGACATATTGTGGGTATTTATTTCTTAACTATAATTGTATAAAGTTTGCACAAAATTTTATAATCTTCAATTCAGTGTCTGAAAGAGAACAAAACACGACTTGACGTATTGTGGGTATTCATTTCTTGATTATAATTGCATAAAGTCTACACAGAATTTTAAAATCTTCAATTTAGTGTCTGAAAACGAACAAAACACGACTTGACGTATTGTGGGTATTTATTTCTTAACTATAATTGTATAAAGTTTGCACAAAATTTTAAAATCTTCAATTTAGTGTCTGAAAACGAACAAAACACGACTTGACATATTGTGGGTATTCATTTCTTGATTATAATTGAATAAAGTCTGCACAGAATATTAAAATCTTCAATTCAGTGTCTGAAAGAGAACAAAACACGACTTGACATATTGTGGGTATTCATTTCTTGATTATAATTGCATAAAGTCTGCACAGAATTTTAAAATCTTCAATTCAGTGTCTGAAAGAGAACAAAACACGACTTGACATATTGTGGGTATTCATTTCTTGATTATAATTGAATAAAGTCTGCACAGAATTATAAAATCTTCAATTTAGTGTGTGAAGCAGAGCAAAACAAGCCTTAACATTTCTTCACATTTTTTGGGAATTCGTTTTTTCATCATAATTGAATAAAGTCTGCATAGAATTGAAAATCATCAATTTAGTGTCTGAAAAAGAACTAAACAAGGCTTGACATTTTGTGGGCATTCGTTTCATCATTATAATTAAATAAAGTCTACATAGAATTGAAAATCATCAATTTAGTGTCTGAAAAAGAACTAAACAAGGCTTGACATTTGTTGACATTTTGTGGGAATTCGTTTTTTAATCATAGTTGAATAAAGTCTGCATAGAATTGAAAATCATCAATTTAGTGTCTGAAAAAGAACTAAACAAGGCTCGACATTTTGTGGGCATTCGTTTCATGATTATAATTGGACACATACTAAAATTAGAGTTCAAATTTACGAGTCTGTTCTTATACTACATAATTACAATTTTACATTCTTGAATAATGTTCAATAATTCCAGATACAGTTCGAAACAAACAGGATTAAAAACGCAATCGTTTGTTCGTCCATGAAATGTACAAGACTATTAAATTTTTAATCTACCAGCTCCCGATACACGTTTATGGCAGCTCGTAAATATTTACACTGGAGTAAAGAGCAAGAACTGCCACAGATAAGTCTTCGGATCTCGAAGTGAAACACGTGATTCGCAGAGGACAAGAGAAACAATTTGAAAAACATTGAAAAGGACAAGTGCGGTGGCAAAAAGTAGAATATTTATAAAGATGTTAACAGAGGAGTTTTCCTAGCTGGCTCTAGGAATTTGTAAAATTATTTTTGAAACTCTGTTTACACAGTGCTCGTCTCCGCCTTCGTACCACGGACACTTCGCTTTGAATAGACAAACTTGTGTCTGGTTGCAAGGCAGAAGAACACACTAACTTAGCGTTTTAAATGCCGAGGCATTTGTCTTTTAAATCTGAAACTGCTATTCTCATTCTCGTTCAATTTCGGAACTCTACTCCGAAAAATAAAAATTAAAATCTGACGAAATTTAAATTAAACAGACACTGAACTACGACAAAACTTCTATTCAATGTACAGTCAACTATTAACACTAGATTTACGGGGCCCGTCGAAATGACGGATTCAAAAATGGTTAATTTACGATTATTAAGAGTGTAAGGAGGCATTCGTGAGAAATTATTAAATAGATTTATCTTTTGTGTACATATTACAATAAAAATCGCTGAAGATCTAAACAAATACAATTTTATTATTTTTATAAAGCAGTGTATAATAATCAATTTTAGTGCTCCGTAAACCTAGTGTTAAACAAATGGAAACGAATTCATGCTCCGACAGAAATTGAATTCAATTTTAATCAAAATTTATATCACTCCGAAAATTGATTAATTCTCTATATATTCCTGCTCCGAAAATAAAATAAAATAATTTTTCAAAAATTATGACACTTCAAAAAACGAAGCTTAAAATTGGTCAAATAAAAATTACTTACATTTCACAGTCGCAGGTACATGCGAACACAGCAATCACCGATCGGACACAACAGGTACCACCATAAACGAGCCTCAAAGACGAAGACCGATTAAACAAACAATGCTCCACTAATAATTCCCGTGATGCAATTAAACGAAGAACAGGTGAATGAAAACAAGAGAGAAGAACGTAGAAAAGAGCAGACGGCACGAGGAGCAAAAAGTGGCACGATATAATTCGGCTCGATTTCAATTGCAATAACCTTCGACCAGGTTTTTCGTTAGTCACGCGAACACGCGATATCCCGTCACCGTTGCAAGAACCGATGCACCGGTTGCAACTCTCGCTTTCGTACACAAACAATGGGAACTTTGTTTTTTCCCTCTGATTCTCCACGGCGAATCAAAAACACCGGCAGACACAGAAGAACAAGATTGCCGACGGAACGATGAAGAAGCACGTGGCTCGCCGGTTTCCGAGAGACCCGTAACAAAACGATGTTCACGCGACGAGAGCTCGCTGCTCACTGAACCCACGACGGCGCGCGCGGCAACCTCACCCCTCCTTTTACCGCCGACGAGCATCCCCTCTCGGACCAAACAACAAGGAAAATGCATGTCAACGATTGGCTCGGTCCGACGACTTCCGTATTTTTTGATAACGACTCTCGCTATCGAATTTTCGAACTTTAACACTGGAGGTAACACTGGTCTTACCGGACACGAAATCTCAAACTCGCTATTTTATCCAGTTTCGATTTTATGCGATTCTAGTTGCATGGAATTTTAAATTCGTACACTTTTCAGAAATAAAATGATAAGACGTTAGGACTCCTGTACAACAAGTTTATTATTAAAAAAATATTGTCACAGTATTTTTACCAGGGTCGAAAGGACTGGTAGCAAACTTGCTACTTTATCCAGTTTTGATTTTATGTGGTTCTAATAACATGCAATTTTAAATTCGTACACTTTTCAGCCAATAAAATGATAAGACGTTAGGACTCCTGTACAACAAGTTTATTATTAAAAAAATATTGTCACAGTATTTTTACCAGGGCCGAAAGGACTGGTAGCAAATTTGCCACTTTATCCAGTTTCGATTTTATGTGGTTCTGGTTGCATATAATTTTAAACTCGTACATTTTTGAAGCACCAAAATTATAAGGACTTTGGAACTCTTGTACAAATTGTTCACTATTCAAAAAATATTGTAACAGTATTTTTACCAGGGTTGAAAGGACTAGTAACAAATTTGCTATTTCATCCATTTTCGATTTCATGCGATTCTAGTTGAATACAATTTTAAACTCGTACATTTTTGAAGCACCAAAATTAAAAGGACTTTGGAACTCTTGTACAACAAGTTTACTATTTAAAAAATATTGTAACAATATTTTCATCAGGTCTCAAAGGACTGGTATCAAACTGGCTATTTTATCAAATTTCGATTTTATGCAATTTTATTATTATATACTTTTGAATTGATAATAAAATTAGGGCCCTTGTATAACAAGTCCTACTAAAGAAGAAAAATTCTAATGCTATTTTTACCAAGCTATTTGATCAGTACAATAACTATATTTGCCTCGGCAGATATTATAACTATTCTGCAGATTTTATTCATTTATGACAAAAATAAATAAATAAAATACAAAACTGTGAAGATATTATTTGATCGCATAAAAATCCGCTGTCTAATTATAACAAAAATTTACTCAAATCTGAATAAATACATTATTACAATTTTCATCAAGTAATCCTCTATAAAACAGTTCCAAAAAAATATACAAAGAAAACCCGTAATCTATTCACGACAAATAGAAAAACAATATTGCGATCTAACCACCCAACCTATCCACACTAAACAGAATCACCAAAAACTAAAGTGCAATCTAAAAATGTAACTTATTACAATTTAACCAAGCAGTTTAACCACACCAAACAAAAACTACACTACAATGCAATGGCTACTAGACTGCAGAACCTCTCGATTAATTCCAAGCAACGTATCATAATTTCGGGAAGACCGGAGAAGTCTTGATGGTATCGCGTAATGGGCGAAGAGTGTAATTGAATTCGCATGCGGGCGCGGTCTGTTCTCTTCTCCTTTGTGCAGCTTATGCACTCCGTGCACCGTCAGGAGTAGACACTCTCGGGTATCTGTTCTCTCTCGTAGACGATAGAGTAGAGAAGGTGAGGGAGGATGGCCCCGTACGTGTCTTGTCTTCGTTCGATCTTCGGGCCGGGTCAAGTCGTTTGCATTTACTGCCGGTCCTGCCCCCGGGGAGCTCTAGCTTTCCATCGGTCAGAGTCATCATCGCGTTTCAGTTATCGCGAGGCGCTCTGGCTTCTTCGCTCGCCCGTTACAGGCCCCGGAGTGCTGAGCGACTAGTCCTCGAGAGCTAGGCTGCCTCGTACCAGCATTCCCTACACTTGTTACTATTAATTACGCCGGCGAAATCAGCCCCATCCAAACACCGGCCACTTTAACCTCGTCGCCGATAGAAATTGCGAGCATTAAATTGATTAATGCACCGCGGCTGGATTTATGCGCGCCGCTCTTCCATACCACGGCCTTGGGCCCCTTCGATAAGCTAACTGGCCTGCTGGTTAATCATTATTTTATTATTGTTGTCCTACTGTTCCCTCGTGCTCGCATCTCTTCAATCAGCAAACTCATACACTGCCGGGCCATTGTGGAATTACAGTTAATGTCTGTTAACCCATCGTTGATGAAAATCATTTTTAGTGTATTTTTCAAAAGAATCTGATTTACATATTTTCCCTGTGATGTCGGGAATTGATCCTGTTCCCAGCAATAATTGAATCATTAAATATCGACGTGATGAAAAATAATATAAAACGATACAACAATTGGCAAAATCCTGTGCATTACGACAGGAAAATCTTTATTTTGTGTTCCATTAATTTTCATAGAATATTAATTTTCAATATAGGCCCACATAACAAAATTGTAAAATACAACCTTTAGTATTTTCTCTGCAATACCGACCAATCGTTTCAAAATTTCTACTTCGCGTCATGTAGTAAACTAATTGTTCTAACTTCTCAAAAATTTCCAAGTCGAATGGTCCGATATTAAACAAGTTATCGTGTGGCGGCTACTTCCTATGCTCGTCAACAGAGGGACATTACGACAACACCTTTCCCGCTACTACCCGAATCTTCCTCTGTTTGCATATATACCGTCCTAAACTGTCCTTACGGCATCCCGCGTCTAAGGCACGGGTCCGCTAGATAGCCTTACCGACGAGTCCTCTAGCGGGCCTAGGACGAAACGCCTCTTTTTCCTCCTCTCACACACTTTCCAGCCGCCATAATTGGTGACCCCGACAAACGAACAACAACGCTACCTTCTGAGCAGAGGAGACCACAACATCAACAAACCACGGACAACATCAGGAGGACTGGAAGGTGACTACTCTGTCACTGCCTTGCCTGAACTACTGCCCGACCAACAGCGAGGACTTCTCCCTACTATGCGCTTCTGACGTCATCTTCGCAGCATTATATGGTTTAACGTTTCCGCACCTAAATTTGTGCGACGTATTCGTATCTACATTTGTGCGACGTTCATCCATTGTTTGTGCGACTATATGAGTCCTACAAGCGGCTTAGGGAGCTACTCAACATCGTCGATTCGGCAGCATCACTGGTGGGAACACTGACAGCACACATTCCCGCGACCTCCTTGGATTCCGGCGGAGATCAGCGTAATTAGAGGGAAATTTGTCCAGATATCGTTGACCACTGGCAAGGGGGTAATGTGGCGGCTACTTCCTATGCTCGTCAACAGAGGGACATTACGACAACACCTTTCCCGCTACTACCCGAATCTTCCTCTGTTTGTATATATACCGTCCTAAACTGTCCTTACGGCATCCCGCGTCTAAGGCACGGGTCCGCTAGATAGCCTTACCGACGAGTCCTCTAGCGGGCCTAGGACGAAACGCCTCCTTCTCCTTTTTCCATCTTTCCATTAATTTTCGCCGGCATAATCGTCTTTTTCAGAGTGTCTAAATATTAATGGGAGTGACTGTATTTTGATCGTGGAATTAAAATTGCTTCGAGCATGGAAGGGTTAAGTGTATATTTGATTGTTCGATAGAGCAAGTCTAATGTGAACGATACAATGCATATTAATACTTATCAAACGGACGTGTTTCTGAGAGGTCACTTCTCAATTAATAAAATGAATTAAAGGCTGCCAGGTGTTGATATCTCCTGATACAATTAACGAGGCGATGCTGCTCGAAGGGGTTACGAGGCATGTTTTAATGTATACGACGTTTTACGGTCTCTGTATGGCATGGAGAACTCGTAAACGAGTTCGAAGTTAATTGGAAAATTTAATCCGATGCGCGGGGCGAAGCACCGAAGCCGCGGTTAGGACGAAGAAATAATGCCACGGCAGATTAGATCGCAATAAAATTCGCGTGACTCCTGGAAACGCGCCGGGGCGCGAGAATGTTCAGGGAGGAAGGGCTTTGGAAAAGGTCCGAGCGATTTGCGGCGAGATGCGAATCTTGATCGCTGCTTGGTATGCAGACTAGTCCGGGCAAACATCGAAATTTCGTCGAACCGGCCGAGAATTTGGTTGCTTAGGGCTGTTTGCCCTGGAGGAGAGGCAGAGAAATCTGCGATTCGTGCCTCTTCCCTCGCGTTCCGCATCCTCACTACCCTATTATCAACTTTGTGACCGTGTGAACGCCTCCTCGCAATTTTAGAGGCTCCCGTAACCCGTTTACACGGCTCCAAACCTTTACGGGCCAGAATTATGTTATCCTTTGATTTCCGATTCGCCAAAAAACCGGCCAAACAACTCTGTTTCAACGTGGGAGTACTTTCAGACCTGTTACGACGCTGGGAATTTCTTTTGCAACCACTGGTACATGTAACAATACATATAGAAAATTACAAATATTAACGCTTTGTAGGCGGGCGTCGTTTTCCGTATTTTTGAACGTGCAGCGGGGGTAAATCCAGTTATTTCGCATCAACTTAATAATTCACGAATGTTTTTCGTTTGAAGGTACTTAATTGTGTAAATAAAAGATTGACCAATTATACGTACATTTACATCTCGTTTTTATAATAATAAAATATCCACTTTCAGCGTCTCTTCTATTCCAGACTGTGATCACAGACTCCCGCCTGCAAAGTGTTAAATCGTTCAATTATCGCTGCATTTAATTTTCAATACGATAAAAATTCAGAATTATGGGAAAATTGATGGAATAGAAAATAGAGACTGTCCTGTCATAGTGCGTTTAATTTTGCCAATTTGCCTGTGGTTCTATAGGATTTTTTATCATGTTAATATTGAATAATTCAATGATTGCAGTATTTAATCATCATGATGGTAAAATAGTCAGTATTATTTTAGGAAAATTGATGAAATAGAAAATAAAGATTTTCCTGTCATAATGTACAAGATTTTTCCAATTTTTGTATCGTTCTGCACTATTTTTTATCACGTCAATATTGAATGATTCAATTATTGCTGTATTTACTTGTCACGACGTTAAAATATTCAGTAATATGGGAAAATTGATGGAACAGAAAATAGAAATTTTCTTGTCATAATGCGCAGGATTTAGCCAATAAATTTTGCGTATGGTTCGGTAGGATTTTCTATGGGGACTGAATAAATAGCCGCGTGTCCCAGACAAGTTACAAATCGATCCGAGTAAGTCACTGTACACATGGACACGTTCATACAGGAGAAATTCACGGGCGAAGAAAAATACCTCGTCGGTTTCTTCTGCGACTGGAATGACTTCTTACTTTCTTCCGATTTCGCAGCGGCCACCGCCGAATCATTTTTCAAAGCAGTAGTGCTGAGGTCTCTCGAAATTCTACGATCAAACGTGCAGATCGAATAACGCTCGCGAGGCACGATGACGGATCACGTTTGAACGCGATTAATTCGAATCGCATTGCATTCCTCTCGATCAAAAAATAATATCTCGATTTTAATTAGAATAATACCTTTCAAACCCTTCCAAGACCGAAGGTATTAAGGTTCTCATTTTTATGTGTGTGCCTTGGATCAATTTTATGCATTTTTTGCTTATATGTTCGGTGCAACAAATGTGCGAAAACAGTGCACTCTATTTCATCATTCGCAAATGAGGTGGACTATTTTATGATCTAATAAATGGAAATCTCGGCTCGACTGCGTTTTGGAGAACTCAGTGTTCTTAACTTTTTTTTATGTAATCCTGTAGATATCGATGCAGAGATTCCGAAAATGTGTGTATGGTAGTTAGGAATTCACTGGTTTATAAATTATACTGTATTAAATCTATAAGATTATATTAAAAAAAACTTGAAAAAAAAGAGTTCTCCAAAACGCAGTTAAACCGAAATCTCTATAGTTATTTCAAGCAAACTGATTTCCAAATTCAACTATTTACTATTTCGCGTGATATAGACTCCCCCTCAACTAAATCAAACGGCGTACGATTTAACTCAATCAGTATTCTAATCAAAAATATAATATACTTTTCATGACTCTGTTAACGCAACACAGTATCGAAATAAAACAAACGGTTTTGAAGCTGAGAAGTTACTTAATGAAATTTGTAATATAAAAATGTAACTTTCATCCTCGATGGAAGAGCAAATATTTTAGGGAACGATCGTGTATATGTTTGAAGGATCTACGAATGTAAATGCCAGATCTCATTGAGTTGTACCACTCGAAAGGGACACTCGAGGACTGTTTCCTGTAGACACAAGAACGAGACGAAACCTATTTCCAGCTTTCTTCACCGCAAAGCTACGTATTTACACGGTATAAATATTTGCCAGTCACGCGTGAAGTGCGGCTCTATTTCAAGTAACGCGATCAAACATTGATTTAGAAGTTGTTCGATGTTGTCGCGAGGAGTTCACTTTCGTCAAACGTTTCACAGCTCGTCGACTGTCAATTTTTATACGAACGAATATTTCCGTGAGAAAACAAGAACTTTTGAATACGGTAGAGATAAACACTGTAAAAATGTCTGTTTGAACATCTCGGTGAGCAATAAATGCACAGAAATTTTCAGCGTGATTAGATTGCGGATATTTATGGAAGAAAATAGTTTCTGTATCTGTCGCAAGTCACAGCAACTACTTTTTGAGAGAAAAGAAGGAATTGAAAATATTTGCACGATATACAAATGTACAGTACAAATTGCAGAACACGAAATAAAGCACAAAATAAACTAAGCACTTAAAAACATTCATTAACGTTGACAAACACCTAACAAACCTTCTTCGACCCCCAAACATGACAAATCTGTGTAAAAAAAATATGATTTTTGGTAGAAAAGAAGGTATTCTAAATATTTACACGCAATACAATTGCACAAAATCACCTAACCTCCTCAAAACACTCCTTAACTCTGACAAATACATAACAAACCTTCTTCAACCTCCAAACATGACACATCTGTGTAAAAAAATATATGATTTTTGGTAGAAAAGCAGGAATTCTAAATATTTACACGCAATACGATTGCACAAAATCAAAACACTCCTTGACTTTGACAAACACCTAACAAACTTTCTTCAACTTCCAAAGATGACAAAGCTGTGTAAAAAAATTTGATTTTTGGAAGAAAAGCAGGAGTTCTAAATATTTACACGCAATACAATTGTACAAAATCACCGAACCACCTCAAAACACTGCTTAACTCTGACAAACACATAACAAACCTTCTTCGACCTCCAAGCATGACAAATCTGTGTAAAAAAAATATGATTTTTGGTAGAAAAGAAGGTATTCTAAATATTTACACGCAATACAATTGCACAAAATCACCTAACCTCCTCAAAACACTCCTTAACTCTGACAAATACATAACAAACCTTCTTCAACCTCCAAACATGACAAATCTGTGTAAAAAAATATATGATTTTTGGTAGAAAAGCAGGAATTCTAAATATTTACACGCAATACGATTGCACAAAATCAAAACACTCCTTGACTTTGACAAACACCTAACAAACTTTCTTCAACTTCCAAAGATGGCAAAGCTGTGTAAAAAAATATGATTTTTGGTAGAAAAGAAGGTATTCTAAATATTTACACGCAATACAATAGCACAAAATCACCTAACCTCCTCAAAACACTCCTCAACTTTCACGAACACCTAACAAACCTTCTTCAACTTCCACAAATGACAAATCTCTATCAAACAATATAATGTACCTTTTACAAGAAATTTACCCACAGACACCATCATCGATCAATTTGAAATCGTACCATGTTGCCGAAGACCTCTGCCGTTAAAAGAATGTTAAAAATGTATATAAAAAAAGGAAAGCCCCCCCAAAGCAAATCTCAAACAGTAACAATAAAAATTGACAGGCCCGTATCGCGGGGAATAAATCGAAAATGAAACAGCTCGACAAAACCGCAACATATCCCAAGCATAAAGAAATACTATACCCCACTCCAACCACAAAAAAAAATCGAAATCTCGAACCACTACCTAACGCCATTCTTCAAACAGCTCATTTCTCCCGGAATAAAATCACAGTAAACAAAGACACTCGACTGGTCCGAAGATCTCGGGAGTCTCGAAACCATGAGATAAGTATCTTAGAGAACTGAAGAGGCTAATTCCAGGATCAAGGATGCGCCGGGGGACAGGCTGGGAAGATCAGGACCCTAATCAAGTGTCGAGGAGCCAAACTGGTCTGCCCATCTAATCCGGGACTGTGTAGAACACCGAAGAAAATCGAGGATAAAATGGCGGGTCTCGGGTAAGAAGGATGTATATCGTCGAAATAAAAATCGTAATTCAGATCTCGTTGGGGAGGATGGTAGGGAGGGAGGCTGATAGTCTTGCACAATCACATTTCGCGGTGTAATCTCTCGCTGTCGAGGGGGGATACGCATCGCGGACGTCTTTTTTACGACGAGACGTCGTCGTCTCTCTATTTTTTGATGACGCCGCCTCTTAAAGTTTCGCGCTAGGCGCGCTGGGATACGAGCAATTTAAATTTAATGCCGCTTTTACGCTCCCCCGGCCCTCTTGCCCTTCTGCCCCCGGCCCCCCTCTCGTTCCCTTCTTCAATCCCCGAACCCCTAGCCCCCCCTCTCGTGCATGCTTTCGCACCATCCTCCACTCGGTTTCGCATAGAACGCGTTCGTCTCTCAATGCGTTCGCGATTTTTATCTCGAGATTGCCGGCTACCAAGGGAGCAACGTCGACGACCATACTCTTTTGGCCTAGTTTGAACAAGAGGCCTTATTCCGCGCTGCCCCTCCGATCCATCTAGATACGCTCTGTCAACTAAACAGGGGGCCGAGCCTTGACCCGAAACGTTTCAGTTTCTCAGCGCCTCTCGAAATCACGTCGCTCGAGGTCGTGACCAAGGTGGATATCCACGGATCTGATGGAAAAACGAGCGACCACTGCTCTGGGCGACACGACACTGTCTACCGCAATCTTTTTCGCATAAAGGACACGATACCCGGAGTTCTCGTGGCTGCTGTTCAGAGGTGACTCGAGCAGACACAGGAGGACGCGCGAGCGCGAAAAAAGATTGCGTCCTCTAAGGGTTATTCGATGTGATGCTGCGAGCTACGAGGGAACAAATTGGAGGCTACGGACGTGGTATTATTACGGTTTTGGGTGAAAATGTTCTCTACGTGTAGAATATAGTTTTTAAAATTTTTTAAAGATCAGTAGATAAGGTAAAGGCACCAGTAGTAGACCAGTTAACTTTTTGCGGAACAGGATTCCAGATAATAAAATAGACCCGTGTTGCATAGAAATTTTATTGCGTTTTAAATGAAACAAAATTGGTATATTTTTATTAATAAAGGTATCACATAATGTAAAAACATAAAAAAATAGTAATAGTAGTAGCATAACTTCGAATCGAATCATTAGAATCATGTACAAAAATTTGTGCACACTCTTCGAGGCCTGACAAATGTGTTCAGAAAGATTAAAGTCGATACATCTACCAGTTCCCTCCCAAAAAATTCACAAAATACATCAGATTTTTGGATCATTTATTTTCGTCTTCCCAACTTGGAGATAAGTGCACGAAAATCGGTAACAATCAAACTAACTCAACATCCAAGCTATTAACAAAATCCCCATACAAGTTAAAACCGATCACACTACCCCAAAAAGGCAAAAGAATTTCCGACAAAAAAAACAACGCCGTAGAACCGCAGCGAAAGAAACTTTTGGTGTTCGAATGATCCCGGAAAAGAGAAAAGGAAAAGATAGAAAGACATTTAGGTGTGGAAAGAGTGGTATTGCGACGCGTTCGCATCGCTGCACAATTGAAACCGCAGAGCGTCAACTTCGGAAAAGAAGAATTCGCCTTGAAGCGAGAGTTTGTTTATTCAGTCGTGTCTGCTGGCTGTTGTAGGAACGAGAAACGAAATTTCTACGGTACGGTCTCTTCTGTATGTGTGTGGGGGGGTCTGGCCATGTTCCACTCTCACGAAATGTGCGATTGCCCTATTAATAAATAACGTGAAACGACGACGCGGCTATGCAGAAAGAAGAAAAACGATCGCGCGAGAAAATGGTCGCGAAAACCGGCTGTATTTCCCTCGATTGCTAGCACGTTCCATGGAAACGGCTCGTTGACACGTGAAACGCGTCCGTCGGGGCTCGCGATAAGCTGTGTATTAAAATAATTTGTACGCAACGGGATTGGTTAATCGGCGATGTATGCAAATCCCGCCGCTCGGCTCCGCTTCTCTCCTCGCCGCGTCGATATTGTGTAAACAGTCGTTAGCGGATTATGACCGCTGATATCTGTTAACGTGATCGAGATTCTCGATAGAGCAATGGCCGACTACCGTTCCTTACAAACACGATAGCCCCGCGATTCATTATTTGGAAAAAGTTTATTCGATAACGATGACCAATAAACTTTTTTCTTCGCCTCTCGATAACCGGCAACTTCAAGAATTTGTCCCACTTGAACTGCAAAAGATATAGGAATATATCTTACGTAGGATTATTCTGTATACTCTCCTGAACACGACGGTATATCTTGTGGCGGCTACTTCCTATGCTCGTCAACAGAGGGACATTACGACAACACCTTTCCCGCTAGTACCTGAATCTTCCTCTGTTTGTATATATACCGTCCTAAACTGTCCTTACGACATCCCGCGTCTAAGGCACGGGTCCGCTAGATAGCCTTACCGACGAGTCCTCTAGCGAGCCTAGGACGAAACGCCTCCTTCTCCTTTTTCCTCCTCTCACACACTTTTCAGCCGCCATAATTGGTGACCCCGACAAAAGAACAACAACGCTACCTTCTGAGCAGAGGAGACCACAACATCAACAAACCACGGACAACATCAGGAGGCATATTATTAAATTCGTCTGCATTCTACAAATTTCTAAAAATTCAAATGTTGCATAGTATGATAGGTTCAATTTCATCTGAATAATGTAAAAAAGATTACGTACAATGAAAATGTTATAGGTCGAAAGAAATGTCTTGATTTCGGAATTAAAATTACGTGGAGTGCAAAGGGTTAAAATTATGTATAATAACCCTATAGATTGTAATAGTATTTCTTGGTCAAAACGCTACATAACATTTGCATTCTAGAATCGGACATTTCATATGCAACAACCTAATAAAAAAAATAATCAAGGAAATTGTAGCATCGTTTAAATATTATTTAAAGGAGTTTCGATATTTGTAATGTCATTAAAACAAATATTGTAGTAGCTGTCACAGTTGAAGCAGGGAAAAATTCTTGAAAAATGTGAGTTTTTCTTGGAAAATAAATTTCTGGAAATCTGAAGGTGACGGTGAATGATTTTCACACCGAAATCTGCAAAAGTAGGGAGAATTTGCATCGCACAGTGTAATCAATGGACGCCCGGAAATGCATTTTACGAGGCATCCGAATTTCCGAGCTCTGCAGAGCTCCGATGAATGAAACCTCCGTGTACGTTCTCGTTTCTGTGCACAATATTTCACGTAGATTATGCCGCGGCGCTTCTATTACATCGTATTAATATACGGTCTATTGAGCACGAACATTCTCGAGATAATGTTCGTTCGTGGCGTCCGATAAATTCGTACGGTATTTTCAGGTTTATCTTCCGTTCACAACGAGTATTAATATTTCCGAACGAGTGCATAATAATATGTTTATCACTGGACCGAGGATCATAGCGTGGTTATGGCTGGTAACGATCTTCGAATGTTGTAACGCGAATTTCTGCCTTTCATCAGTGGATTCGGTGAGACCGAATAAAGTCTTGTTTCCTTAGTTGAATATACAATTGTGATATTTTCGTTTCGTCGCGCTACAGCTCATAGCAAAGTGCTTTTACTGGTGAATTTGGAGAAACTGAATGAAACGAGTTTCGTTTCCATAATTGGAAATACAAGTATAGTTTGTTTGCACTGGGAACACGTAGAAAAACTTGTGTAAAATTATAAAAATACGTGAACGCTCTTTTATTCATCGCTGAAACAACTGAACGAAGCAGGAGAACGTCAAAACGACAAGCGTTCTTATATTACAAGGCCGATAATTAAGAACGATTCTACGAAGCCCCGGTGACTCGTCGGAACAAATTAGTCTGAAATATTCATTACACAATAACCCGATAAAATTCCTCTCAAGAGAAAATCCGTAGCCGCTCGATTTATTCTGGAAATAAGAATGATCGCTGAGGGTTTGTTTAAGTGGGACGCTCTCGCAAGTTCCGCGGATGAAAAATCGCGCTCGTGGTCTAAATCGTCTAAACATTAAACGGACCGCAAAATAGCTAGAAGAGACCGGGACCGTTCTATTAAAATCCGAAGCGTCCCGTGAATAATTGAATCCTATATCTCAAACTCTAGAATAGTTCTGGCCGCATGTTTTATACTAGGATCGGCAAGTGACACACGCCGATTTTTATGTAACCAACTATTTATTAAATCAAGAATGTTCTTATGCTCCCATTACTCTTACGTCAACATTCACAAACATAACCTGACTATTTTTCATGCGATAAAATCTTTCTATTCCTCCGAGAAAAATAAAACATTCCATAAAAAAAAGAGAGACAGATGAAATTTTTGTAAGCGAAATCTTGCATTTATATAATGTTCTTCTTACAGATATGTGGACATTAAATGGGTATCATGTTTGTAGAAAGCAATTTTCGATGTTCTAATGATGAAGCGTCGGAAAATCGATTTTTCTAGTATCTTTTTTTAAAAAATGCGGTTTTGAAAATGATTTGTAAACACGTGTATCATTCGTATAAATAATGAAGTTTACTTTTTGTTAACATTTATCATTGCATCGTCTAAAATTTGATTTCTCATTACAGCTAAGTCAAACTATCATGAAAAACACTCGCTTTTCTACAGGCGTACATAGTCGTTTATAACAAACTCAATTTTCATTCTATCTTCGTCTAAAAATTTGTGAACGCTGTTGAAACATGCCTGAATATGTACGAAAAAGGCTGATAGGGAAAACTGTTCCGGTTTCGTGGCAAAAAAATCGGAACATTGACAAAATTGTAGAGTCTGATGAACAATCGATGCGTGGCTCGTCGATGGACCCTCGAAGCTTAAAAATAAGATTGAGAAAAGGGTTCGGCGGGATCTTTGAAGCAGCTACGCGTCTAAACGCGGGAAAATTAGTTATCGTGGGCCGCGGGTCGATCCAATTGCCGTAATTGTTGCAAACCACCGGTTTCGGGGCTGAAAAACTGCGGGCAGTGTTCCCGACGTTGTTAAAACGTCCAATTTGCGTCCCTGCTGCGGCAAACGCGGTGTTTAACCGCACAACGAGCCGCGCAGAGGCCACCCGAGGGAAAAACGAGATTTACGTTTGGATGAAATTTCCTCCGACGACAATGTTTTCGAAAGGGCTCGGCCCCCGCGTTCCGGAGAAGAATGCACGCGCCGCGAGCTCGAAGCCGAAGTTTAAACAACTGAATAAACTGACCGTGACAGCACCGAGAAGATTTTTTTCTCCCTTTCGCTGTGCTCTCCTAAAGAGAGGACCTTCAGGAATGAATTTTTTCGCAAGAACTATGGAAAACCACAGTCCGAAGACGATAAAGTAAGTACCAGGAAAATCCTCTGCAAGGAAAACGATTTTTTTCTGTTTTTCAATTTTTTTCGCGTAAGGAAAAATATAGTTGATTGAGAAACTATTTTTTAGATTGGACATTTCACGTTCTTTTGAACTCCGCTGCGCTCGAAAGAACAAAATTGCCAATGAGGGAGGCAACAATTTTTCAGCGAACGTGTAACTCGGAAATTATTAGGCCGGCCTGCATATTGTTCGCGGAGAATTGCAATTTTATGTACTGCAACCCAGTGAAAACGAATAATTCCGCGCGGTGGTTTAGGGAAATTTCGGCGGAGCGGTCCAAAATTCCGCACTGAATTATTCACAAGGGTATCGTGGGGCTATGAGAAAAATACCAGCCAAGTGTTTCTTTTTGCTGGCCCGTGCAGAGATTAAAAAACAGGAGGAAGAGCGGTGAGGAATTTTCGAGAATTCAGGCTAGTTCTGTCCGGTCATAACCGAGAGGATAGAGCAGTCGAGGGGAATATGGGAATCTGTGCGAATCCGACTGCAGGAGACATCACCGACTCGTGCATGCATATTCCATTTACTTCGCTGCTCTTATTAATGCGGCTCCCTTTACCCCGTGTTTCGCGTCCCTATGTTACAACTCCGTCGCTTTCGATTTCATTACAGATAACATCTCATAATGCTTCAACTATTCTAACAACTCATCGTGTTTGCTGCTGTGCAATTATTACTCAGCAATTTCGGTAGCTTCATATGTAGGAAGAAATGCTTCGAATGCATTCTCTTCATCAATCGTGAAGACAGATGCTAATATTCTCATAGTGCTGTGACTTTTCTAATAATCATGTTTGCTAACGTGCAAAATAGTGATTTACACGGTAAAATATTTTTCAGAATTTTCTGTGACTTTATACCTAAGAAGAAATGCTTCGAATGCACTTTTGTCTGAGATACATGCTTTTTGGATGGGGGCTCTGAAAACTTGAACAATTTCTTGATCAATTAATTTCAAATTTTGAATACAGATTGTTAGTAAGACACTACATCTTAGAATGAAGTCGTTTTTCAATCGAATATTCCGTTGTTTAGTTATTAATTAAAAAAGGAGTCGTTTTTTTGAAGGATCGCGATTAGCTCGTCCAAAACCAGATGGTTCTTAATAAAATCGTTATAACTCAAGAAAAAAATATTTTAAGTTGAAAATTTTTGTATACATTCGTCAGAGAAGTGTTTAAACATAGACAAAAGTTTTAAAAAATCTGTACCTAGCCATTACGTTGTAAAAAATTCCTAAAAAGTGCAATGTAAGGGGCAGCTTGTATAATAAGAAGAAGAAAGAAGTGAATTACAATGTCCACTAATGCCGGTTAAAAAATCACAAGCAAAATTGTGGCTGCGGGACCCGTATTTATAGACCGATGATCAATCGGTTCGAGTTCGAGCCGCGTTGATAAGGAACGCTGTGACGGTTTCTATCGTTATCCATCGGCCCGTGAAGATAATGCGCGGATACGTCGATGCGTTAGAAAGTTGTTGCAACGAGCGCTCGTTAAAAAACACGGGAGGATGCAACAGGACGTGCGAGCGTGTCGAACGGTTGTGCTCCGCGGCATCGAGACTGAAAATCTCGCGGGTCCGACGAGAAACGGCAATTATTCCGATTACTTTCGCCCGCGCGATAATTATTTCGAATCGGGTGACGACTCGTTGATACGCTCGTTCTCCATGCATATCGACCGGTCTGCTTTTCGCTAAATGTCCGCTTTCTAAATCGCTTCCGAAGCCCGCTTCAAACATGCTCACGCGAGACGCGTTGAAAGTGGAAAGCAGAGAGGATCGAATATGTGTCCCGGCCAGTGGAAAGTTCGGAAAAAAGAGCGGAACCGTTTCGATCCTCCGTCGATAATTAACTCGTATGCTAATCGGTCCTTAATCGACTTGGAAGACGGTCCGAAAACGATTTGGAAAACCCGTCGGCGCCGTGAAATTCCGATCGATTTCTCCTTGCGTTGGACGCTCGGAATAACTAATTAATTGGAGCTGTGGATCGATTATTAGCGAAAACGCTGGGAACCTTTATCCGTGTAAAATTATTTGGATCAAGCATGAGTAAAAATTGCTCTGGCTCCTAAAAGTGCGAGCGGAGCCACTAGACCACGCCCACTGAGAAAAACCACGCCTACGCAGCACAAGCCACGCCTACTGTATGCAATAAGAGCGAGGTAGATTGTCTCTCACTTTCTTATGTCGCTTCGAAGAAGAAATAATTACAGATCTTTACGCAAATGCTTTTTAAGGACTGATTGACGATTTAGAAGCTTGACGTCTTAATAAATGTTCTCGGTAAATAAGGTAAATTTGTGAGAAGATTAAGATCTCTTCAAGGTGAGTGTGTAAAGAGGAACATTCGCGAGTGTGAATGATCTTGATAAATGTACTGTGCCTCGAAGATTCTACGAAATGGCGTCTGACGACTCGCAAGCAAGATTACACAAGAACCTTCCGGTCCAGATGGGAGAAGATGAAGGTTTAACGACGTGCGTCATCGCTTGAAACGATGCAAATTTAATGTTGATATCGTCCCGCGAAGTTAGGCAACTGAGGGAGGCCTGGATCAAGCCTAAAAGTACATGCAAAGAGAATCGTGCCGGAGGATTACCATTTTACGCAACCCTACTGCTTAACCATGCTTGAAGCCATGAATTTTGGGTATACTTAGCTAAACAAGAGCTTCATACAGAATTCTTTGCTTCATGAATGTTTTAGTTTGAATACCTTTGAACTCGTGTGAAGATTACAGTAATCTTGAGCAATTACCTTTGAAAATGGTAAAAGTGCGCAGTTGAACTAATATTAACTCTCTATCTACCGGCAACATCTCAAGAGTCCTTAAAAAGTCAGAGATAAATAACTGCGCGCTTTTAAATGAACTATTTCAAAAGCGACGTCACTTTAAGTTTAAATTAGCAAGCCATTTCGAGTACTATCGCGTATCAATTTCTTTTAGAATTTTCTAAAATGAAGAAAACGATCGTACTGCTTCTGTTGACCATAACGCAGTTACGAAAAAGCTTAGTCATAAAGTGTTAATGGAATCAATAATACTGAGAAAAAAAACGCTGATGAACGCGTCCCAGTAATTAAAAAAGTAGGGATACTGTTATCGACGCGTTCAGTAAAAAAAACCTCGGAAAAAGCATCGATTATTTAACGAACAACATGGCTGCACGAGGTTCGACTGTTATCAGGGGCTCAGACATCGCGTGTTGGAAACACAAAAATCATGCTGATAAAATCGACGGTGTGTAGTGCCATCGGACCGGCAATTTATGTATCTCCGAGTCGACTGATAATGAACCGTCTAACGTATATTTTTGTAAGCGACTGTTTTGGAGAAAGTTACATTCGGAATCTTTTTCAGTTGCAAATAGAATAAAAATCAAATGAAATTCTTTTATAAAGGCTACTGAAATTAATTTTGGAGATCCGTTTCCTTCTTTTCTGAAAAATCCAAAATTTTTCCACGAAGAAGGAAACTGGGAATATTTTTTCGGAACAGATCGCGGAGAACGCGTTATCGAGCGAAAACTGGGAATCCCGGCTTGCAGTTTCGAAGGCCGGTTCTCAGATGGCGTTCCCGTCGTGTCGACGATTGCGACACGTGAATCCTCTCTTAGCAAATCGACGACAGGCGACGGTAGAAAGGAAAATGACTTTTTGACAACAGAATAACGGAAACCCGACTTTCGTGGAGTGCCGTTATCGCGCGAGCCGATACGGTTTCTGCAATTCAAGCGACGTCGTCGTGACAACGCGATCCACGCGGGTTCATCAGGATGCAGAACGAAAGGAAAACGCTTTAACATCTCAACGATCGTTGTGAATCGCAATAATGACCAAACATGAACAACTGGAGCAAGCCCTTGTTTAGAACGTTACACGCGAAGGAGCAGCGCCGGATGACCTTATATCTCACATGACGATTATTCTTACGACTATACCTATTATGCAACGTTTAGAAGATTAATGGCAGAACAACCGAATGCGACTTTCAATGGCATTATAATATATATATAGTACACTAACGTTTGCTCCAAAGATTATCATGAACTGTTGAGGTAGTTGTACATCTTATCAGAGCTTTGTGAACTTATCTGGAGTACAGAGTCAGTCAGGATGGGATCGGAACAAAGCTCTCAAGGCGGTGGGCAAAATGCTGGCTCCGGTAGGATCAGAAGTGCTCCGTTAAGACGTGGCAAGAGTGTCCCTAGTCGCGAGAGAGTACCCGAGGACACTCCTCCAAGGTGTATCAGCCCTGGTGCCAGTATTTGCTCAGATTCTGACCTACCATATATATCTTACACGGTAAACAGACCCATTGGGGACTCGCCGAAAATGACTAACAAACAATCACAGTTGTACAGAGGCAAGAGTTTGGGTGCACAGGATATATCTAGACGTAAGAATAGCTTAGGTTCTAGCAGTTACAGGTAATGAACTCTCCGAAGCATTGGAATGATTTATTAGATAAATGATTTAATAAAATTGATTTATTGCAGGAAATCTACCTCTGATAAAATCCACAACATAGTAGTAGTGAAACCAGCTGCTGCAGACCCTACGGCTGACAAGGATCCTGACCTGGTCAAGTTACAAAGCATCCCCATGTTCCTACCCATCATGCGAGGTACCCTGAATCTGCCTCCAGGCGTCAGAGACCCAGAAGTCCTGGAGAGGCTGGATCCGATTGGTCTGTTCAATCTGTGCGCACGCTACCAGCATCATCTCAACACCAATGCTCAAATGATTGCCGGCGAACAAGCTACTTTGTATATCAACATAGAACCCGAGGTCAACAAAATCTTCAATCTAGCGACAGAGAGGCAAAAGAAGTTCGCCAAGTTCGCAGAGCAACTGAACAAAGTACACGAGCTTAGCAAACAGTTAACCAAGTGTCATTCTCTCCTGAATCAAACCCTGGAAAGTCTAGAGACGTTAAACAATCTTCTACCTATAGAAGAGAGACTGGAACCGTTTGTGTGGACTACCGGATAAATTGCCTAAGGTATCAAAGAGATTGAAGCTAAATTATATCCAAAAGTACATTGCACTGGTGCTAAAATGATTCGAATCTACCTGTTTTAGAGATCTTCTTTCAGAGTGTTTTCTTTCCTTATTTGGTACAAGTCTGTATTAACAATCCTTATCCTGAGACTTCTAGTACCTACACACATCTTGCACAGAAAGCGCTTCTATAAAAACCTACTCTATATACAAATATACATAAATATATATATGTATATATATATATATATATATATATATATATATATATATATGTATATGTCTATTTTCATGTTAATCCTATGATTGTATAGTTAAAAAAAAAGAAAAAAAAGAAGAATACAATGTTTAATTTCAAAAATACATACAATTTCCTATGATTAAAATATCGTACATTTTATTTAAAAAAAAAACATTTAACTTGGTACAATAGAATCATTTGTACCATCCTGATCATCACAGGTAAACAATCTATACAAATGCAACATCATGGTGTACATACCCTAGTCGACTCCTGTAGATCTCTGTGCTTTCAGCCTTCTGTACGCTTGTATCACATCATTCTGATCTTTCTCCAGCTGTCTCCTTTCTCCGATCGGTAGATTTCTAAGCTTGCCTGCCCTGTCTATTGTCTTCTTAGAGTCCCTGTTTGTTTTTTCATTGTTTTTCAGCAAGGAATGTAGCAGAAGATCTTTCTTGCCAGGCTGTAACAGGAAAACAAATATTTTTTTCATTTCTATAGAAGTAGGAAAACTAGAGTCAAAGAATATCAACCTTAGCACTAGCGGTGGGGTCAGCTGTCTTGGGTCTAGTCTTTATTTGCGGCGGTTCGTGAACAACTTCACCAAACATTACTTGGTCCCTGATATCCTCAAAATCCTTCATGTTCTCCTCTTCCTTCTTCTCCTTCTTCAACTTAAATTTCTCCCTCTTTTTCTGGCTCTTCGTCATCTTAACCTCGGCTACACCTTTCTTCTTCTTCTTTTTAATATTTTTATGCTTCGCCCTCAACATTTCAATTTTATCTAGCTCGGTCATCTCGCATTTCGAAAGTCCCTCGATGTTCCCTGTTTCTGGATTCCTATTCACTTGGACTCTATATTTCTTCTCAAACGCTGTCTCGTTGATGAAGTTGTTTGTTTCCCTGTTGACTCTGTGTAAAAAGTGGTGCTCACTTTCGCCAGACCTCTGTTTAAAAACGGGAACAACCTTGTCGGGTTTCGATTTCGGGTGCAAACTCTTCGGAATTTCATCGCCTACGGTTATCAGTGCACTCTTCTTCTTCCTTTTTTTTTTTATTTTCGTTATTCTGCCCGATTTGACCGCCTCTTTTAATTTCATCACTCTCTCCAAACTTTTTGGTACCGCTTGCTCGTCCACATCCTTCGGCGGAGCGTTTATCTTCGTTTCTAACCTAGAACGTGCGAAATCGAAATCTATGTAAATAACTCGTAAACAATATCAAATTTTTGTGCAACTCACTCTGATTGTCGTTTTGCGTGTTGTTTGAAAGGATCCTTCACACCCCGGTGCTTCTTCCCAGGAATTTTCCGACCCATTTTCCGCTGATAAACAAACGTGCGCGGTTCTCACGTGGCTCACAATGTCATCTGCGGCAAGTCGAAACAACCGCGGTGAGAATGGCGCGCTTTCAGTTCAAACCAAAATCAATCACATGCAACCATCTACACTTAACATCCATACATTTAAATGTCGCACAATTTCTTCATTAACTAATCTTTTACTTCAATTTACCGAGCATTTTGCAATACACGAATTGATATCTCTTAAATTTTGCCGCCTTTTTCTCGATACTCAAAGGCGCGCGAAAATTGAACTTGCTACGTCAACTTTAAAAATAGCGTCTTTCGTCAAAGAACAAATATCAAATCTTTTTAAGGGATTTACTATTAAGTGCATAGAACAATTCTAACTGAATGGAAATAAGAAGAAGGATATTCTGTTAAGGAAGAGTACACTGACAATAATAGTAAAACATAAATATATGCGATAATTGAACACGTTGCAAGTGGAGACATCTGGAAATGTCAGATACAAAATTTCAGTGATCAAGGAGGTTAGAGGACGAATCCTATCCTTTTGTTAATAATTATTAATTTGTTTAAAAGATCCACAACACGGCGTGAATACAAGCCATAGAAAATCAACACCATATTTCTAATCACGTGCGTATCGTTTTTTGTTTTCGCAACTAGGTGCATTCGCAAAGTGCAACGGAAGCAGCGATGAATTCAGTTCGATTAATTATGAGAAATCAACCATACAAATGTCGACAAATCTACTCCACGTGTAGAAGATGCCTCGACAATGTTCGAGAGACGTCCGATGAGAAGACAACAGAGAAAAAGGAAGTCGAAGAATCCTCTTGGATGGACGACATGGTGGAGCCAACGAATTGTTGCATGTCTGGCTGCATGAATTGCGTGTGGATTCAGTATGCAGAAAAATTGAGCGCCAAACTTAAAGATAGCGACTTGGATTTGCAGAAATTGATCATCGAGAAAGTAGAAGATCAAAACATGAAAGCGTTCCTCTCGATGGAACTCAGATGCAGAAATTTTCTCAAAGATTAAGTCACTTTGTTGCGCAAAATGTATATATGTACCATAAGATAGATGTAATCGAGATTTGTACAGTACCAAATTAAAAATTACCCAATGTTTTCAATTGAGCTACCTTGTCCGTAATTCTTGAAACACGTCCAATCCCTATGAAATTCGAATGTACCGGAAACGCTACCACGTTTTCCACGTAGATTGCATGGGTTGCAGTGGCGATACAGCGTAGACTTTTTAATTGATGGTACGTCACTTTACCGGTGACGTTTTTAGTGCATTATTTTAATGAGATTACCGAGAAAAATGTTATAGTCGATGCGGCTTAAAATAAATCGTACAGCCCGTTTTCTTTGTAATTGATTCAGATGTATTTTTAGTCGTTGTAGAAGTGATTATAAAGTCTATTGTAAACGTATAGATAGAGTTTGGTTTTTGATCGATTGATGAGAAATTTATTTCTTGGTTCATTCAATTTATTTTGGTAGACGTTTTCTCCCTAGGAACTGGGGACTTTGGGGAATCCTCGGTTTGCAGGTAGTGGTGCGGCATCTAGCGGAGACCTGAGCTACTTCATACTGTTTCAACGCTATTTACCTGGTTAATTAAAACAAAATTAATTAAGCTAGTAAATTTAGAACTGGCTCGACGATATGTAACAGTATATTCGACTTTTCGAAGTGCAATTTCTCGCAATTCGAGATTCTGGGACACGGTAACCGGATTCAGTTCAATTAAGAGCTAAAAGATCCTCGCTGATTTCAGTTATACAACCGGATGGAATTATAAAGTGGAATGTACGAAGCAATTACACCAGCGAAACCGTGCATGAAACGATGATAAAAATATTTCAAAAGAGCCTTGATTTCACTACGGAACAAACATTCCTTCACGTTTTCAACAAATCGCGATTTCGATGACCCGGAAACCCAAAATGAAAGCGCCAAATCCAAACTATCAAATTTCTATAGCGTTTCGTGGCCCTTGACATCGATAAGACCTCCAAATCGAGTCCAAAGGATCTCTTATCAAGATCCACGAACCCATAAGCATGCCTCGCGATAATCGACGCGTCTGCGCGTATATTTGCGCAGGTTTTACGCCGCTTGCTCGCTTATTTACATTCGCATGCATATGTATAAAGACACTCGTGCCTCTTACGCCAGTCGGGAGAATGTGTGACACGTACCAACGTGTTGGCGATCGAGGAGGCGTACGTACCGCTCGTTTCTCTATTTATGCTGCCAGTGACACATAAATCGCCGGAAAAATCAGCGGACAGAGAGAGTTGGAAAGAGAGACGGTAAAAGAGAGAACGACAAAAGAGAAAGGGAACGATTCCGCGTGCGTGTCCGCAGGACAAAAGTCAATCAACGTTGTCGGTTCGCCGGTTCGAGGATTTCTGAAATGTTCAGCACTGAACAGTCTTCCACTTCCTTTCGCGTGCAAGGTCTAAAAATAATATCGAAATACAAACGCTTGGATCACTAGACCGTACTATTGCGCCGAGACTCTCCCAATGACATCAGCGATAAGCGCCGTATGGTTCTATCGTATCCACTCGTCGAGGAGAAAAATCCGGAGAGCAGTGTATTTCGTTAACAAGTACGTTGTTGATAAGATACAGTGGCACTCGATACGAAAACACGATGGCAATGGTACAATTGGTGAAATACACGGTAAACGCGAGACAACGCTGTATGCAGAATTTTGAAAATGGTAAAAATCTCTGTCTATCGCATCGATGAATTGTACTGTCGCCATTTTGCATTTTGTGCTAAGTTCCATTATATCCTATTAATAGACTGACGATCTTTATGCAAAATAAAAATTCTTTGGATTAACACTAATCCTACCGACCACTAGTAAATGCTCCCTTATAAAAATGGCACGATTGAGTTTATTTAAATTTCGTGCCATTTTTATTACAATGTATACTTGAATAAAAAGTGTGCATAATCATTTTCAATGGAAGCATATTTGTAACTTCAATAATTGTAAAATAAAAATCCTGATTGCGGTCATTTGACCGGCGCTGGTAGGTTTAATGTTAAGTGCAAAAAGCAGAAGACAGATTAAAATTTCTTTTTTTCAGTTAATAATCTTAATAAATTGAAAATGATATACTTAGACTGTTTGAAATTGCACCCACTCGTTTTTATGGACTAGCTGCTAAAAGATTAGGGTTCGGATGGAATGTTTGTAACTATGGGTCAAAATGGACCCAAATCCCGCCATCTGGGGGTCCATAAAGTACCTGTTAACGGAATACAACATTTTTGACTAAGAGGATGAAATGGTTTTGAATGATTTCGGTATGTTTTAGTGGAGTGACGGTACGCAATACCTCCTGCACATAACATTGTCTGAGTTAACAATCGAGTAGAAAGCAAATGTCACATGCGTCCAGTATAGCGCGAGCTACTGTATAGATATCGAATGACGTTGGTACACAACAGAAGTGTGTCGGCGGAAAAAAAAGCGTCGCTCGTCGAAAAACCGTTCAACTTCGTCGCGGGCCCACATAATCTTATCTTTGCCCCTGCCCACATGTCAAGTCTGCACGACCGTTCACCCACACATCGTGTACACGAACGTCTATGCACACACCGATTGACATCTCCATTAGAACACTCGTGCGAGCGTATTGCCGAGCATATTTTCCGCACACAGAGAACTCAGTGGACTTGCGCGCGCCCACCTTTCCATACGCTCGCGATTGTGTGCACCGTGTCACCGAAGTCTGCGCGAAAATAATCGTATAAACAAACTTTTGCTGAAATAGCTCTCATATGCTAGTTGTGGCTTCGCATATTTCACAAGTGGACGTATAGCATTTAATAGAATATTGTAACTATGAAGGTTATTGCTAAAATAAATGCCGGTCGCGAACGTGTTAACTGAATATTATTCTTTACCAATCCATACCACGGTCAATAGTGGTTTATTTTATTTTCTTCATTCATTTATTTATTGAAATAGATGATGTAAAATTATCTCTATGTTTGGAATTTAAATAAAAGCATTAATGTACATGTTATTCTATTGAGCCATTAGAGATAGAACACATCCACGTACAGGCGGCAGTTCTGAGACAGTAGAACAGGACTGCATCGATCAGACACTCTATTATCCTAAGATTTTCTTTGCATCAACAACGATTAGAACTTCGTCGTCTTGTTCTTTGTACTTAGAAAACAAAAATTGTATTGTAACAGTCTAGAGTAAATTCTGTTACAGTCTAGATCTAGATTTTTTTTATATCATCGTCTCATTCGATATTTGAAAGCAAGAGGTCAAAGCATGTGGAGTAAATGATCTAGCCGTCCAGAAATTATTTATTGTAAAATATATAATAATCTGTCTCGGTCTTAATTTCTCCGGATCACAATCGCGTTGGTGGCGCGTGTGTGCTTGTGCGTACGCGATCGTGTGCGTGGCTTATTTTCGCTTATGCCGCAGCGCACGCAATCTCAGAAGTGGTTCTCCCGTTGACAGGTTCCGAGCGGGTTTTCGCCGGCTTTCGACGAAGCCGTGGTGGATCGAGGAGTGCCACGGGACCGAGGTGATCGAGCACCGATCCTGCCTAGATCCACGCCGGGATCCACGCCGCGCCGGTTCCCGGGATAGAAAGAGAGAGAGAGAGAGAGAGAGTCTGTGTCTCGCGATCACGATCGACCGGCGCCACGGCCGGAACACCAGAAACGTGACACCCGACGTGGAATTCTTATGCAACACCGGCGCGACAGACGACGGACTGACTCTCGGACGGATCGTGATCCATAGAGATCGTGCCACGGCCCTGCGAGTGCGGAAAGAACGTTTGTCGCTGTGAATTATGAATGGTGCCCGCGACCCCGCGACCACGAGCGAGTTGCGCGCGATACGCTCGCGATATGTTTGCGATACGCTCGCGGAAGCTACGGGATTCGGAATCGGGCAGCCGGACGAAACGCGATTAGATCAACGCCAACGGCGACGCTAGCGAAGACGTTGATTAGCGACGGGACAGGAAGACGCCATCGAGATCGATCTTGGTGTTGAGGAAGGTTTCCGGGCGTGAGACGTGCAATCAGTGATCGGCGAGGTTTTCGCAGAGATCTGTTGGTATTTCTTTTGTTTTGTGACACCAACGTCGTGGCTTCCTGTTGTTAAAGAGAGTCAGTGAAAAGGATTGTTTCTGGGAGTTTGAGAGGATCTAGTCAGAATTGGGGTGCTCAAGGACACAGAGAAGAAGGGATTGAGAGCGATCGATGTGGTCTGAGATTTTAGAAAATATCTTTTGAAATTCTTGTGGTCTGCGGCAGGAACTTTGTGCTTCCCATTGTTAATAAGCGTCAGTGAAAAGGATTGTTTCTGGGAGTTTGAGAAGATCTAATCAGAATTGGGGTGCTCGAGGACACAGAGAAGAAGGGATTGAGAGCGATCGATGTTGTCTGAGATTTTAGAAAATATCTTTTGAAATTCTTGTGGTCTGCGGCAGGAACTTTGTGATTCCCGTTGTTAAAAAGCGTCAGTGAAAAGGATTGTTTCTGGGAGTTTGAGAGGATCTAGTCAGAATTGGGGTGCTCGAGGACACAGAAAAGAAGGGATTGAGAGCGATCGATGTGGTCTGAGATTTTAGAAAATATCTTTTGAAATTCTTGTGGTCTGCGGCAGGAACTTTGTGCTTCCTGTTGTTAGGAAGTGTTGCTTGGTGCAGAAGGGATCGGCGAACACGAGCAGTGTAATTAGTATTGTTAGACAGCATTTAGAAGAACAAGAACAACACCTTGCTGTTAATGCGACCACATTAAAATAAAATATTACTAACTAACTAAGAGATCTTTTGTTGTTCTTTTATATCGTGTTACGAACTGTGAGCTGCCGATCGGAATATCGATAGCGATCTATGAGTAGAATTATCTTTCAAAATGTAGGGCATAACTAGAATAGACTCAGAAGATCTAGAAGATCTAGAAGATCGGTAGAGAAACAGAGTGCTTGAGAAAGCAAATAGAACTGGCGATATCAAAAAAATATTTAAAAGGAAACAAAGCTTAATAAACGATCTGAATGGAAAGTGTTCTTTTGATATTTTAAAAAGTAAAAAGTGGTTGCTTTTCATAACTTCCTGTGGCGCATACTGCAAAATTCTCTCAGGATCCGAGCAAGGATCGTTACATAGGATCTCGTCTTCCTCGAGATCGTAGTAAGCAAAACATAGATCAAAAGTGTGGTAGGTTTAAATAATTTCCCGGGAATTAAAGTTTAGGAAGAAACAATCTAAGATTATCCATTAGTTCTGTGAAAGTTATCGAAGACAAGGAATCATAGTGTTTTTAGTGCTTTAAAGAGAAAAAGAGACTTCGTTGTGATCTTTTACCATCGCTTGATTAATCGACGAAAGACTTCTCGACAATCGCAGACCTCGAAAAAAACATTAAAAAGCGTCAAAGTAGATGTAAAAAGAACCCGATATCCCTTTAAACGAGAACAATAATAGTGCTGTGTAATTCTAAAGGATTCAGTGCTCTTTACTATTTCAATAAAGGAACCAGAGGATCATCGATCGTCTAGCGTCTCGTGATCGAGTGAGACTATCGGTGAGAATCAAACGAGAACAAGTCAAGAATCTTCCCAGAGATCGGAGCTTTGAAAGCTTCTAGAATCCCCCGCCATTTACTGCGAAAAATTGGCAAAGAACTCGAGGATGCGTAGCAGATAAAGACATTGATAAGCGCGAGAGTCGCCGACGCTTTCGCAGCGGAAGTGGCCGGCCGTAGGAAGTCGCAGCGACCGCTCCCGATGCGAATCTCGCTCGCGTCAAACGGTAACCACGGAAATATCGGGCCTCGCGGAAAATTGATAACGATGACGAAACGGGCCGAGAATAAACGATAGAATGTGCGTTTGCGGGCGAAATCGTACGGTGTGTGGCGGTTGTGTGCCGTGGACGTGGCCGTGGAGCTTGGAACGCTCCGTTGAATATCAACGCGTCCGCTTTGCATTGCAAACTGGGAGGCGTACCCCGACTTCGCGTTATGTCTTTATCTAGTTAAATTATCCTCTAAACTATCATTTCCGCATCTCCTGTATCAATTTCCCCGAGTGCTGCGAACTCGGAAAATTCTACCGCCGCGAAAAGGATCGTAGAAAAACTGGATTTAAAAGAGATCGCAGACGTTCTGGAACAAAAGGCTCGCGCGGAGAGCTAAATCCGTGGGATCGTAAGGGAATGGCCTGTAAGTGGCGTCCGTGGCAAATCGTAAATTCGACTGACGTCTACGCAAAAGCCGCGTCGGGAAACGCGGGAGCGTTAAGCCGTGTAAACCTTGGCTGAGACCATTGCTCGATTTATAGCCTTTCCGACCGGTCGAGGGAGCCTCTGGACCTCTCCTCGTGTAATTGAATTATTTTCAAGTTTCCCAAGCGAGTGGACACACAGAGAGAGACAGAGAGAGACAGAGAACGAGTGGCACTCGATGGTCCACCAGAAAACGACGGAAAGAGAGAGAGAGACTTTTCTCTTGGACGTTCGGTAGTCGTTGCTGAAGTTCACCGCGGCTGAAGCTATAAATACGAGAAAGCGAGAGAAGGGACACCGGCCGGAGGAATCGGGAACATCGTTTAACGAAATGCTCATGACCGAAAAAGGGTCTCACAGGGAAGGAACCAACGTGGACTCGGACGAGCATTCGACGTCGATCGCGACCGCCAACAACGTTCTGCCGTTGAACGAGCTACTCGTTAACTCGACGGTTCCTGCGGCCGCGGTTGCAGCCAAACTGAGCGAGGACTCCGCCGAAGAGAACGGAAGAACCAACACGGAGAAACAGAGGCGTGGTATTCTTAGCAGCTTCCACAGAAGAACGTTCAGCAGGGTCAGCTTCAAAGGAGAGACCGGCCCATTATTGAGCAGGTACCTTTACATTTTATTTCTATCTCTTACCTTCGCTTAACACCTTGCACTACCATATGTTTCACAGTTGCAACGATTAAACTTTCATGTTTATAATGTTGAGACGCGCATACTATCGTCGGCTCGTATTTCGGTTTGGGTTTACGCTACGGATTTTGTACAAGTGCCATTGTCGAAGGGTTCCTTTAACGTCTTGGAAGAATTTATTGTTTTATGACCCGTGTACGTCTGGAAACTATCAGTTGACCATGGGAAAGTCAGCCCAGCCGTACCGCTCTCAATGGCACTTGACGTAGCGTAGGCCCACGCTTAGCGCCAAGGGGGCCTGCGGCCCTAAGCCTAAAGTATGATTTCCGGTGAAATCACGGGAAAGCGAGTGTTGTCGCAACGTATGTATATTCGTTTATGGGCGTTGCCCTTCTTTTGGGAGATCACTTGTAGCCTCCCAAATATTATTATCATTGGCTGGGGCCTCAACTATGTTACATTTTGTGGAGGGAGTTTTTCACCCCCATGAGCCTTCATTACTTCTCGCGCGTTGGTTGTAAGTCAGTTGCGAAGTAGAATCCATAGATACAACATCTCTGTTATACAGTCCTTCATATTCAGTTTTATTAAAGTTATCCGAAACCCAATTACCTTATTACTTAATTTACCTCTCTTTGAGGTGTGTTCCTCAGCGGTTCACAATTTATTGTTTGAGCACTGACACGACACAACATAGAATTTCTTAGAAGAAAGAAGTTTATACTTATGGAACGGCAATGCGTTCTAATCTAATCGAATTTTATTTGAGTTTCAAGGGAATTAATCACATTTAGTAGATTTCCTTCGAAATCTTCATCACGAGTGTGACTCGATTACAGTGCGAGGGGATAAATAAAATTTCTTGGAAAATTACATGTAAATTCTTTAGAAGCAAAGTATATCATTGTATTTTTCCTAGATCTCCACGACACGCAAAACTCATTACGAAAATATGTATTCCGAATGATTAACATTCGAGCCTGTTCGCTCGCGATAATAGGGACAATGAAAGCTTAAATAAGTTAGCAATATGCTTGACGATGATCGCGTGACGTCTCTGGAAAAAAAAAATACAATCATGTACTCGGACTAGTCTTCGGTAGCGTTCTTCTTTGTGATTAAGAACTTAAGAAGTACTTCGTTGAAGTTAATTTCAAAGCGAAACGAATCACTGATCAATAAGCCGATGCGTTTTATGGAAGTCCGTTATCGCGTTGCATATTTATTGCAAATTGCTTATTTTTCTGGGTGATAATGAGAATAGTAAAACTGAGGACCTTCGGGGAACGTAAGTCAGTGTTTCTACGTTTCCTGGTCGAAACTCCGGGGAATCTTGTTCAAGTATTTTTTAACGGTTTCGATGAATAGTTTCGCATGGATTCACCGTATGTGAGTACTTTCGTTATTCGGTGATAATCCAGGTTTTGTGTATTTCATTTTTGGATGAGAGAAGTTTGTTCCGCAGACGATGTTATTTTGTTTATTTGGTCGGTTTTCGTTTGTGTGCACTTCACTTCCTGTTTCCCAAGAGCTCGGAGCTTTTGAGAAATGCTGAGCGAAAACGGTGACTTTAAATATTAAATTCTCTCTGAATTCTATGTAAATATTTCAATCTATACAAATTAACTGAAAAGCATGCGAAAATTTAGAAAATTCGTCGGTGAAGCGACAATATTGTTTCTCGTGTCCGCAACTGAAGATTCTTTCACAAAGGAATAATTTGTAAAATAACGTTTATACGGTGCAGACATGCTAAACACAATTTAAATAATCAAACAAACAAAATATTCAAGCAATTAGTGAGCAAACAAGTCCTGAAGCAAGAGCTATAACAATCGCTTCTCTGTATCGTTGTAGCGTTGTTGCGTCGAACCGTTGTTAACGACGAACGTCATAAGGCCGGACGGAAACATACAAAGCTGGTCTGTCGAGTGTTTCGCAAAGAGCCCATTGAGACGACCGCCAGGTGTATCCGCGTACGGAGTATCGCGATAATTCCGTCAATGGCGCCACCAGATTCACGCCACACGACGCGGCGGCGTCTTCGAAAATACGGACGCCGTTGAAAACTGGTTCACAATACTCGGGCCGCGACCCCGCCAAAATAGCGACCGGCCCGTTCCTGTTTCCTTGTCGTGATCGGCAGAAATTCTCGCTTTTCGCGACCAGAATAGATTCGCCTAATTGCGGAAGACGCGTCGATGCACGCGGACCAGGGATTCCCGCCGCGAGTCAGCTGCGCTTTTGCTTCCCTTCGGAGAAGGTTTTACACCGACACAAAAGTAACGCTATGCTCTATCGGAGACTTTAGACTGAAAGTTTCAAAATTGCGAAAACCGAGTGTATGAAAAATTCTTTATCGGTGGATTTGATGCATTTTTCACAAAAATGGATAGATGATACATGAAATGGTAAAAATATACGGATTTAATACTTGATGTCAGGACACTACAGTGACTTTAAAAAATATTAAAAAATTGATTAGACGCGTGGTCAAATTATTGGACACTATATGGTTCCGTACTTTATCATTAGGCTGTGGGCTTATGCATTTGTCACAAAAATGGATAGATGAAACATGAAACGGTAGAAATATAAGGATTTAATTTTACAGTGACTCTAAAGAATATTTAAAAATTGATTAGACGCGTGCTCAAATTATTGGACATGATACGCTTCTGCACTTTATCATTAGGCTGTGGGCATATCCATTTGTTATAAAAATGGATAGATGAAACATGAAACGGTAGAAATATAAAGATTTAATTTTACTGTGACTCTAAAGAATATTTAAAAATTGATTAGACTCGTGGTCAAATTATTGGACACGATACGCTTCCGTTCTTTATCATTAGGCTGTGGGCATATCCATTTGTCATAAAACAGGATAGATGAAACATGAAACGGTAGTAATATAAGGATTTAATTTTACAGTGACTCTAAAGAATATTTAAAAATTGGTTAGACTCGTGGTCAAATTATTGGACATGATACGCTTCTGTATGTTGTCATTAGTCTGTGGACTTATGCATTTGTTACAAAAATGTGTGGATTCGATGAAAAATCAAATGAGCAACTTCGACAATTTTAATTAAAATTACTAAGGGGAGAAACAAATTTTTATTCGGTTGCGGGACCTTGTAATTAATGTAGACTATTTTTATTTTACATGAAGATCCGTAGTCTACATCAGTAAATGGTTGGAAGAAGACTTGCAGCAAGTAGACTGGAGGTTTGAAGAAACCTACTGCATCAGTTAATGATTGTAGTACCATCTACTAGAACGAAACACTATGAATAACAAAATTTCCATATGTCCAAGCAATTCTAGTAACTCTATGACCCCGGTAAAGGGTCACACACGATGAAGACGATAATCTTCGATCATGCCATCAACAATTCTCAAAGAAGCGCTTGCCCAGGTACCTAGGTCTTTTCCAATACATCGCAATAGTCTACATTTAACAGCACCGTACCCTCCAGAATCCCCAAAAACAATGATCATAAGCACAAAACCGATTCCTCGCTGTTAGACGCGATGAAGATAATAATCTCCGATCATGCCATCAACAATTCTCAAAGAAACGCTTGCCCAAGTATCTAGGTCTCTTCCAATACACCGCAATAGTCTACATCTAATAGCAATGTACCCCCCCCCCCACAATCCCCAAAACAATCATCGTAAGCACAAAACCGATTCCTCACAGTTAGTCACGATGAAGATGATAATCTTCGATCATACCATCAACAATTCTCAAAGAAGCGCTTGCCCAGGTACCTAGCTCTTTTCCAATACACCGCAATAGTCTACATCTAACATTAACGTACCCTCCAGAATCCCCAAAAACAATCATCGTAAGCACAAAACCGATTCCTCGCGGGTAGCCACGATGAAGATGATAATCTCCGATCATGCCATCAACAATGCTCAAAGAAGCGCTTGCCCAAGTACCTAGGTCTCTTCCAATACACCGCAATAGTCTACATCCAACAGCAACGTACCCCCCAGAATCCCCAAAAACGATCATCGTAAGCGCAAAACCGATTCAATGGCGATTTTCCCAAAAACCAGAGTATTTACCCACCCGGCAGCGTGGATCCCAGAGTTTCCTCACGATCATCGCGTGTATCGCGACGTAAACTGGCAACTGGCTCACCTGAGCAAGCCGTTTGGCCCGCGGTCGGTTGTCATCGCGGCTCCATCTCTATCCGCGTCGACGAATCTAGCCGGGGCCGGTCTCGGTGCCAACGGTTGGCGTGTGCGAGTACAAAAGGAAAATCGTTTCGGCCAAGGGTCGAAATTGGATCGCTTCACAGTGTCGGCCGAGCTCTCTGCTCGCCAACGAGCCCGGTTTAATTAAACGCGCCCTAACGAAGCCGAGAGTGGCACCGTACAGTAAAGACACGCGCTCGCGCGCACGCTCGTCATCATCCGCGCGGTTCAACCGACGAATCCGTTCGGTCCTTTATTTTCTTTTCTTTTTTTCCTTTTTCTTTTCATTTTGTATGATTTCACCCGCTGACGCGGCCGTTTTTATAAATAGTCCGGAAAGTGCGTACATCGGTTTTCGGGCAGCGAGCGGCACCCCTAATCTCGCCTGCCCGTGGAACACGCTCCTTTTGCTACCCGATTTAGCCACGAAAGGTCGCTGTTCTGAATGCATGTTCGCCGACGTTACGCAAAATTCGTCTGCATAACGGGAAACGTGGACAAAAAAAAAAATCGTCGTGTACTATCGCCAGTGTTGTTCGCAGTGTTAACAATTGGATAACCGGAAGGGGAAGATCGTTCGAAGGATTTTGGTACAGTGGTTGGAGAATAATTGTGCGGAGTGGTGTGGTACCAGGTGTATTTGGTTTTGAGGTTGTGTTCGAGGATCGGTCGCGATCGTCTTAAAGACGACACCGCCGCTAGATCTTTGCTAAACGGATGTGGTGCAAACGGCGGATTTGGATCTTCCAGTGGCTATGGACGCGCTGCGATATCTGGCTTTGACGACAAGCCGCGACGACGTTCGTTCCGCCTCAACAACGACCGCTAGAACAGCGGCCTCGGGCGTGAACGCTTAAACTTAGACGCCGAAATTCCCGTACAAGTCGAACCGAAATAATACGTCGGGATTTACCAACCGCGGACGTCTAACCCCGTTCTTTCCCGGCGAGAGTACGCGTCGACGCTTATGGTCGATTTCTCGCGAAAATCGGACAAAGATATCGAAACTCGCGGCGGATTAAATTAACGGGGTTTGCATCATTTGATCTAGAAGCGTCTGATAGGTATAAGTGATTGGATTGGATAGGTACATCGCTCTTGATCTTTGGACTCCTGTATCTACGTGGACAAACATCGTGAAATATTTTTCCTGTAGTCATTTTTAACGGCTAATTCTCTATTTTCATTTTTTTTTCAACTGTTTCTGTTTTGGACAAGTTTCTCTTAGAGGACTGTATGAAGAGGCGCTTGAATCAATTGCATTACTATTCAGTTTTGAACTAATGCAACTTTCTTGTAAAAACATCGGAAAATATTCTGTCTGTGTTCATTTCGAAGGATAGAGATTCTAGTTTCATACTCCTGAACACAGTTCATGTTTTCTCTCAAAGTTCCCTTTTTAGACCAGATTCTTGAACGGTTGTTTGGGGCGGCATTCAAACACACTAATCTTTGAAATGGTCCAGAATCGTGTAAAAAAATTGTAGAATATTCTTCTTGTGATCATTTCGAAGTGCGAAGATTCTAATTTCATACCTGCAATCCCGGTTCAAATTTACCCTCAAAGTTCCTCTTTTTTTGAACAAGTTTCTTGAACGGTCGTCTGAGGTATCATTCAAACACACTAATCTTCATCTTTGAAATAGTGCAGAATCATGACAAAAAATTGTAGAATATTCTTCTTGTGATCATTTTGAAGTGCGAAGATTCCAATTTCATACCCCTGAACCCGGTTCAAATTTACCCTCAAAATTCCTTTCTTTTTTTGGATTAGTTTTTTGAACGGCCGTCTGAGGTAGCATTCAAACACACTAATCTTCATCTCTGAAATAGTGCAGAATCGAGTAAAAAAATTGTAGAGTATTCTTTTTGTGATCATTTTGAAGTGCAAAGATTCCAATTTCATACCTCTGAACATGGTTCAAATTTACCCTCAAAATTCCTTTTTTTTTGGACTAGTTTTTTGAACGGTTGTCTGAGCTAGCATTCGAACACACGAATCTTCATCTTTGAAATGGTACACAATCGTGTAAAAAAATTGTAGAATATTCTTCTTGTGGTCATTTTAAAAATCAAAGCTTCTACTTTCATATTCGTGAGTGCATTTTCTTCAATGTTGCATTTCTGGTGAAGTTTCGTAGGCAATTGTCAAAGGAACCCACCCGAATATACTCAGCATAACATCAGATCCTGTAATAACAATTTTGCCAATTGAATTGTCGATAAAGAACAGAATTACATTCATTAACCAGCTTGCTGAAATTAAAACATTCCTTGATGCAGATGATGCACTATACCTACATGGTACTCAATAAAAAAAAAATGTGTTAATAGTAAATCATTTTTTGGATACAGGAGATACAAATGATTAACATGATTCTCTTGATTATTTTGACTTGTTCAAAACAATTTATGAAACAACAATTTTTGTCCGATTTTTTAGAAGAATCGACCTTTCTGTTTATCTATTTTCAATCTGAATTTCTTTGTGTTCAGATTTTCTTTTCATATTTCTATTCTGAATAGAGTGGCTCGAGACGCACACACGCGCGCAGAGAGAGAGACCACGTGTGATTAGGATCCGCATTTATTTTTACAACCCGTGCGCCAGAACTCGATTGGACAATCGGTAAACGATGGTTCGCACGTCTGTGTGCAACGGTCTCGTGGGAGGGTCGGTGTGCGTTTGAAAGTGGAAACAGCGGTTTTCTTTTTGGGTGCGAAAGGGCATGAGATGAAGAAAATGGATGGATCAACGTCGAAAACGCTCTCGCCAAGCTCTTCGGGGTCTGGGAAAGTTCACCTGGGGGACGGCATGGCATTGTCCGGTTTGAGGAGGGCGCTCTCCCAGGTGTCCATGCTGGTCGTGAAGGCTACTAATTCCGGTGAAACCGCGTGGCGAGAGGAACTGCAGAAGTATGCTGTTTCCCCACGAATTTTCTCCTTTCAGTTGACTTAGACCCGCTTCTGATAACCGTTTGCTAAAATGCAGGGTGCAACTGATGTAAAAACAAATGATTCTCCATAAAGCTCATGATTTCGGCGCAGAATATTCTTCTTGTGATCATTTTGAAGTGCAAAGATTCCAATTTCATACCTCTGAACCCGGCTCAAATTTACCCTCAAAGTTCCTTTTTTTTTTGCACAAGTTTTTTGAACGGCCGTCTGAGGTGGCATTCAAACACACTAATCTTCATCTTTGAAATGGTGCAGAATCGAGTAAAAAGATTGTAGAATATTCTTCTTGTGATCATTTTGAAGTGCAAAGATTCCAATTTCATACCTCTGAACATGGTTCAAATTTACCCTCAAAATTCCTTTCTATCTTTGGACTAGTTTTTTGAACGGTTGTCTGAGCTAGCATTCAAACACACAAATCTTCACCTTTGAAATGGTGCAGAATCGTGTCAAAAGATTGTAGAATATTCTTCTTGTGATCATTTTGAAGTGCGAAGATTCCAATTTCATACCTCTGAACCCGGTTCAAATTTACCCTCAAAGTTCCTTTTTTTTTTTGCACAAGTTTTTTGAACGGCCGTCTGAGGTAGCATTCAAACACACTAATCTTCATCTCTGAAATGGTGCAGAATCGAGTAAAAAAATTGTAGCATATTCTTCTTGTGATCATTTTGAAGTGCGAAGATTCCAATTTCATACCCCTGAACCCGGTTCATATTTACCCTCAAAATTCCTTTTTTTTTTAATAAGTTTTTTGAACGGCCGTCTGAGGTAGCATTCAAACACACTAATCTTTATCTCTGAAATGGTGCAGAATCGAGTAAAAAAATTGTAGAGTATTCTTTTTGTGATCATTTTGAAGTGCGAATATTCCAATTTCATACCCCTGAACCCGGTTCAAATTTACCCTCAAAGTTCCTTTTTTTTTCGAACCCAAGGTTCGATCCTATTGAATAGGGAATCATAAGATTTAACAATATACTTCATTTCGGTCGAAAGAAATTACACCGATTCTCCATAAAACCGTGACTCGAAAATGGATAATAATGTTTTTCTAATATGAAGCTTCTTTTCTGATTGTGAGAAAATCGACTTTGAGTTTGATGCGCTGACTCTTGAAAATGGAGTCGAGTGACTTGTCTGGCCATGGTTGTCCTTCTCCACTTCCGATAGAAACGGGTTACAGTAATTTTGTGTACAGATAAGCTGTTGCGTTTAATGGGAAAAATTGTTCATTTTATTGTTGTTAACTTAAAATCGAATGGAAGAAGAATTTTCTGAATTTTTAAACAGAAGCGAGAAAGAATTGTTCACTAGAAGGAAAAATGTAAAATACATTTGCTGCAAAGAATAACCGAAAATATAGATCGTTTTATTGGATATTTTGTACAATATTAAACAATCTTTTACACAGTATTTATTACGGCTGAAATGAAATAGGGGGAGTAGTAATACATGCACGATATTCTCTTGATCTAATGAAACGTATATTCAAGATCGATTATCTTGGAACCAAGTCTATTTAACCATTTGCACTCGGTGCTATTTTCGCTCCAAAACCAAACATTTCTTCCGACCAAGAATATTTTCATTCTATATGATCTTTTTCACTTTATGGATATGAAAATGATATAACACCTCTTACAACACTTTAATGTTCAGTAATGTATTAAATACAAACAAATTTAATAGCGTAAACAATATTTTGGATTATGGTACAGCAATTTTTTAGTGGCGCCTCAGAGTCGCCACTCGAGTGCTCAGGGTTAACAAAATGTTTAACTTTCGTTTTCCTTACAGTCAGTTGTGTCTACCATCAGTTGCACAATAACCTGTATTTTATCAATCCCTGCATAGAACTCTAGAGAAATTTAATTAGATTGCTTGATGACGAGTGTACTTCGGACCCTCATACATTCGATTGCATTCGAGAACTGACAAATCCAAATTCTCGCAAACAAACCTTCGGATTCACGAGTTTGCACAATTCTCCACAACGAAATTATAACTCAGTACGATTATTAGCTAATATTCTCACAGATTCGAATCTTTATGCGAACAAATTTTCCTGAACAACGTATTAGCAGATTCTTGGCCAGCGATTCGTCAAAGTCGCAAGTAAAATTAAAATGGCTGACTGTAGAAGCGGAAAATCCACAGTCTAGTAATTGCGTAGACGTCGACCTTCGGGATTACCATTTCATTGAGAAGTCTCTGGGGCATCTAAGTTTGGACACTGGTCAAAGAACACTATGTTTGCGGAAATGGCAGACAATGGGCGTTATTGTTCGTTTCGAATTGTAGATGGAAGTGTCCCAATCGCGGCGATAATTCAACGATCAAGTTTAACGTTCGTCTGATCTCGACCGAGCGATCTTTAAACAATAATCTCGGTGTCTCTGTCTCTCTTCGGAAGAGGAGGCACGGTTTATGTCATTAGGCTTATTGCTGCTAGTTATCATAATCACAGCCACTTTCTCGGCCTCTGTAACGCGCGGCGCGGCGCGACGCGGCGCGACGCGGTGCGTGGGCCGGACCTTTCGAAATCTTGCATGAAGCGTGTTTCCTAACCGGTGGTTCCACTAATCAATTAACCGATTGCTGGGACTCTCAGATCCCGTTCCATGTACTTTTCAAGCACCGGCCCATTAGTACATGTCCGTGAACAAATTGCCGGCTCGCTGTAACTCGATAATCAGCGCGTCGTAATCGGCTAACTCGCGGATCGAGCGCATTTTTTATTCGAAAGAGAAAGGAGAGGAAAGCAATAGGTTAAATATACTTCTCTTGCGATTCTAAGCATTTCTACCTACGATCTCCGACTTCATTTGCCCTCGCAAACTCAACACTCCACTCAACAGATTGATTAGATGGATTGAAACAGATTGATTAGTACGTTGCATTTTATCTGCACCTCAATACTTGGGACTCGATACCAGCGACTGTTCTTGTATTTGCTTGGGGCCCCTTTTCAGGGAATACTACGTACACTGTCTACTTAATCCTAACTCAATTTAATTTTAAAACTCAAGACTAGATTTATTTTAGATGTTGATAGATACAATTTTTGGTACATTGCATTTTATTTGGAGCTAGACCGAATGAATTCAATATTAACGACTGTGGATTTCTCCCTGGGATTTTGGGAACTGCTAGATACACGATCTACTTAATACTAACTTAATTTATCTCGAAAACTCAACACTAGATTTATGAGAAAGAAATTTAGACTTTGGTAGTCACAATTTTTGGTACATTGCATTTTATTTGGAGCTAGACCGAATTAATTCAATATTAGCGACTATGATTTTTTCCCTTGTGGACTTATAGAAACACGATCTACTTAATCCTAACTTAATTTATCTCGAAAACTCAATACAAGATTTACGAGAAACAAATTTAGACTGATAGTCACAATTTTTGGTTACATTGCATTATATTTGGAGCTAGACCGATGAATTCAGTATTAGCGACTATGATTTTTTCCCTTGGGTTTTTGGGAACTTCTAGATATACGGTCTACTTAATCCTAACTTAATTTGCTTTGAAAACTCAATACTAGATTTATGAGAAAGAAATTTAGACTTTGGTAGTCACAATTTTTGGTTACATTGCATTTTATTTGGAGCTAGACCGAATTAATTCAATATTAGCGACTATGATTTTTTCCCTTGGGGACTTATAGAAACACGATCTACTAAATCCAAACTTAATTTATCTCGAAAACTCAACACTAGATTCATGAGAAAGAAATTTAGACTTTGGTAGTCACAATTTTTGGTACATTGCATTTTATTTGGAGCTAGACCGAATGAATTCAATATTAGCGACTATGATTTTTTCCCTTTGGGATTTATAGAAACACGATCTACTTAATCCTAACTTAATTTATCTCGAAAACTCAATACAAGATTTATGAGAAAAAAATTTAGACTTTGATAGTCACCATTTTTGGTTACACTGCGTTTTATTTGGATCTTGATCCTTAGGACTCAATAGCAGTGTCTTTTACTGTTTATTATTTGGTTGTAAGAACTTCTAGCTACACTATCTACTGAATGTTAAGTTAATTTACCCTTAGCAGTTAACACTATACTTACAATCGCTTTTCTAGCTGAAGCGGCATAGAGTAGGCTTACAGTTTTTATTAGAGAAGCATTTTATGAATCTAGTGCTACAGATTTCATTTTTCGGGTTCAATAGAGTAATTCAATATTATTTCCAAGCTATACAAATGTCATTTTATTTACACAATGATTGAAATTCTTATCTTAATTCATGCTCTTAATTCTCCCGAACCACTAATTTGCATTGAATATTTGCATTCTTATAAATGCATTCAATATTTCTATATATTATTTCTAACGCTAAAAAATTCTCCTTTCTTTGATTAATAGTTGACATCAATGTCAAACATTCCTGATGAAAAATAATTAATAGAACAAACTAAACCTCTGTTACAAAAACAATTGTTACATTAATCATAGAAAATAGCTTTAAACCTAAGAATAGAGCTTCTTCTTCAGAACTTCTTTAATAGGAAATAAAGCAAAATCGACATGAAATAAACTGATGCCATCGGATCGCAAAATTTCGCATGATCTCCCAAAAGTCTCGTGTTCGCGAAGCCGCCCGAAAGCGGTCGGAAGAAAATGGCCGTCTCGAAGAAAATCTCCGTAGTTTTCCAGACTCGCCAGCAACAGAGCCGTGAACAGGTGTGGAAGTCTTAATCTATTTTCATCTCGGGTCAATATGTCAGGGTTGAACGATGCGAAACCACACGAATTTAGAACGTCGTTTGCCAGGCGAACGAACGAACAAGCCAAAATTGAACGGCCGCGGTCTAGGTCCGTTCGAGAAAACTAATAACGAAGCCTGGTTAATCGCAGCCGGATGCACTCTTCCTATCCTGTTTTCGTTGACTTCATCTTCAGCCGTCGATCCACGTTGGATACGATCCATGAGCGCTTCTCCCTTACCACCTAGACGCCCCCCCCCCCTTGGATCCATCGATCGAAATGCTATCCGCCGTGCAACCGGGAAATCTATCACAATATTTATCCCCGTCAGCCTGCTCTCGCTCCGACAGTGCAATCTTTAGCACCGAATCGAATACTTTGTTAACACAGAATGCAGATGGGAGAGACGGTCTTCTATCAAAATAACATCCGAGGCAATCAAAATGGATCACAATACTCTGATTTTGGCCCGTTGAAATCCTAGGAAACGAGATCTCCCGATCCAAATATTTGTATCAGCTTTGTTCGTGCATCAAACGTTCTAAAATATCATATTTAACCCTGTTCTAAACTCGTTAGCAATATGTTTAATGTCACACGCTTTATTTAACACTAAAGAGACACAGAACGCTCTTTCATAGTAGTCACATTTGCAACAATTAACATTTATTATAATATTCGCGTCGTTTCTATGCGAAAGCTCTCTAGAAATGATGTTTCTCTATCTCCAAATGATACACTGAGCTAAGAAAAAAATTCCTGGAGGACTATTCTATTGAAATGGTACCTATATCAACTTTGATCTGACAGATAAATAATTTTTTTTTCTTACTAAATTTTCAAGCATTAAATATAGACTGGGCTAATAAAAAAATTCCTGGAGAACTACTCTATTTGAATGGTATCTATATCAACTTTGATCGGATATAAAATTAATTTGTTTATCTACTAAATTTTCAAGCATTAAATCCATACATATTAGATATAGGTTATGCTACTAAAGAAATTCCTGGAGGACTATTCTATTGAAATGGTACCTATATCAACTTTGATCTGGCAGATAAATAATTTTTTTTTCTTACTAAATTTTCAAGCATTAAATGTAGACTGGGCTAATAAAAAAATTCCTGGAGAACGACTCTGTTTGAATGGTACCTGTATCAACTATGATCGGACATAAAATTAATTTGTTTATCTACTAAATTTTCAAGCATTAAATCTATACATATCAAATTTAGGTTATGCTACTAAAAAAATTCCTGGGCGACAACTCTATTAAAATGGCACCTATATCAACTTTGATCTGACAGATAAATAATTCTTTTTACTTACTAAATTTTCAAGCATTAAATCTATACACATTAAATATAGACTGGGTTAATAAAAAAATTCCTGGAGGACTACTCTATTAAAATGGCACATTAGTGCCATGTAGCAATGTATCAAGTTGGATCTGACAGAGAATTAATTAGTACACCTACTAAAATTTGCAAGAATTAAATCTATACACATTAAATATACACTATGCTGCTAAAAAAAACTTCCAGGTTGACTACTTTATTAAAATGATACCTATATCAACTTTAATCTGACAGATAAATAATTTTTTTTACTTACTAAATTTCCAAGCATTAAATCCATACAAATTAAATATAGATTATGCTACTAAACAAATTTCTGGATGACTACTCTAGTAAAATGGTACATGTATCAACTTAGACCCGACAGAAAATGAATTAGTTCGTCCACTAAAATTGCAAGAATGAAATCGTTCGCTTCAGCTTCAGATAAATTTAATTTTTCAATACTAAAATTATCGGATCGTTCAAATTGACTTGTTCCTAATTTATGCAGAATTATTGGGATTATAAAAATGTTCTCACGAGTGAATGCAAATATACGCGCTTCTTTCAAGCGCGTATAATGAAAATCGTTGGAATTTGAATGAAACCAGTATTGCTATCATTATGAAGCAATATTTAATATATGCCAGTCCCGTGAATAAGAACAAAGTACATTCTGTTACGACCAAGTCATATAAAAATCGATGAATAATTTACTAGACTCGCAAACAAATTTATTCACTTTACTAACAGTTCAAGAATATTCTAAATTTGAAATAAAACCATTTTTAAAGACTAAATGAAAAAATAAAACTTCTATCTTAACAATAACATTTTAAGGAATCTTTTCTTCCAAGATCAACGGAATATAAAATCTATATTCACCATTGCTAAAATGTTTATTTTGCCAGCAATATACAAAGATCCGGGATCTACTCGAATCCCAAACAACTGCGTACGACTTCGTGAAGCCTGCAGTCACGGACGAGAATTAAAACGTCCGTGGAGAACATTGTTTAAGCGTTCTCAGAATATAATCGCCGACGTATGGAAATCCTTCATCGGATCGAGACACTTTAGGCGCCGGGAATAAACGTCCCGCGAAGTTCAATAGCTTCATGAAGCCATGATCGAGCTATTTTCGTTCGAGACGAGCCGAATCGTCGGACAGAGGCCGGGGGAAAAAAAACCTGAATTAGGCGATTCACCGAAAGAGAAAGAAACTCTGCCGGAAGAAATGGCAAAATGATAAGATTTTGATCATGGTGCGATGATGTTAGAGCGCTGTAAGGAGGGAAAGGATTGTAACCCTAAGGGGATCAATAAAAGTTACATACATACATAAGATTTTGATCAATTGGTATATTTAACCAGTTAACTGTGCAGCTCGACTTTGTATGCGGCTACTAAAAATTTTTGAAAACTTTATTCATCACATATTGACCTCTCGTCAATTTCTTTGTTTCGTTTCTTTACGTCGTCCTTGATTCGATAAAATTCTAAAATGTCGACAAAGTAATAATGCGTTTTAATTTTCAATACAATTTTAACATAAATAGCAAGCAATTCATTTCTATTCCATAACGAGTATACTCGGCAGAAACTGGTTAAAATTAAGAGAATGGACATTTCCTTGTGGATCGACGGGATAACAAAGCATTGGATGTTCTATCATCCCTACCAACCCTGGACAAATATACGACCCCTTGGTCTTACGTTGGTTTACGTTCGTTTACGTTGCAGTGACGGTATAAAGTTTAGAAACAAATCATTCCCCGAGCCAAGCACGTGAGAAAGTCCAGCTGAACGTCGTCGTTTGATCCTTTTGTAAGCTCGAAACGCTATTAACGTATGATCAAATATGTTTGGGGAGCGTTTGTTTGATGCTGCTCGAGAAGATGGAGCGATTGTAAAATGTATTTTAAACAAACTTTAAAAATTGAGAAGACTTCTTGCGATTTTTGTGGTGGATTTGATTGTGTTCTTTAACTTCTCAAACAGTAATTTGTGAGCCGCTGAGATGCACACCTCAAAGAGAGGTAAATTAAATAAAGAGATAATTGGATTTCGGATAACTTTAATAAAACTGAATGTGATGGACTGTATAATAGAGATGTTGTATCTATGGATTCTACTTTGCAACTGTCACTCTACGACTCTTATTCTCCGACTGATAGTTTCGACTCTTATAAAGAGATAATTGGATTTCGGATAACTTTAATAAAACTGAATGTGATGGACTGTATAATAGAGATGTTGTATCTATGGATTCTACTTTGCAACTGTCACTCTACGACTCTTATTCTCCGACTGATAGTTTCGACACTTATTCTGCGACTGATATTTCACGACTGTTCTTACAACTAACGCGTGAGAAACAAGTAACCTCGTGGGGTTGAGAAATCCCTCCGCAAAGTACAAAATAATGGGGGCCCCAGCCAATGATATAATATTTGGAAGGCTACAAATGACCTCCCAAAACAAGGGCAACGCCCATAGACGAAATACGTCGTAACGAGTGTCGCTAAACAGACGACACTCGGTTTCCTGCAATTTCGCCGGAAACCATAATTTAGGCTTTGGGCCACAGGCCCCCCTTGGCGCTAAGCGTGGGCCTACTCTACGTCAAGTGCCATTGAGAGCTGCACGGCTAGGCTGATTTTCCCATGGTCAGCTGATACTTTCCAGCCGCACCAGAGTCATAAAACAATAAATTCGTCAGAAGACGCTAGAGGACCCCTTCGACAATGGCACTGTTCAAAATCGACCGTAGCTTAGACCCAAACCGAAATACGAGCCGGCCATACAATAATCACGTCTCAACAATGATTTTCTCAGAGATAAATGGTACAGAGATTAGTGAACGAGTGTGTGGACACTGTGCGAGGTACATTGAGCTCGTGATTTAATTCAGATTTGATTTAGTTAATTACCCTATAGTCTATTCTATGTATGTATGTATATATTTATTTGTTCCCTTACGGGTTACAAAAGTGTCCTGTTCCCTTTACAATTTTTAAAACATCTTGTCCCTACATTCTTGATTCTATCTTTCTATTTAATTCTCACTCGAGACTATTTCCTCTCATCCCCTATAGTCTATTTTTTTCATTTATCTCATTCGTCGGTTTTCATTTTCATTTTTCTCCGATTTTTCTTTTGAAACATTCTCCTTTTAGAATTTGAAAAAGAATTAATGCTTTCCTCTTTGTTCATAATTTTGCTCCTAAATGTCTCAAAATGATCTCACTGATTTCAATTATCTTTCGATCCTTGTTGATCCTCGTTAATTTTTAATTTTAGAATCCGAAAAAGAATGAATTCTTTGCACATTTTAAATAAACTGTAAAAATTGAACGAATACAAGTGGACAATTCTCGACAATCTATTATCATGTGGTTAACAGCCCAGTTACCGGATAATATTCGCGAAGCTACCGCTGCCAAAATGACAGAGAGCCGCGTAGGTGGTTGTTCCCAAGAAACACGTTGACACCTCGCCGACACGAGGATATCTCGATGAAATCGAGACAAACTCGATCGCGACCGTTGGAAAGACAAGTTCAAAGATATCACCGCGATCATCCTTGGACTTTGCCAACAAACGTTAGCGCCTTCGACACACAGGTGAATTGTAATAATCCGTGACTACGCAACTACAACCGTCGTCGTCTGTGTACAGCCGCCATTTCTAATCTTGAGCGTCGTGTAGCTTTACGAAGATTTCGGAGTCCCTCGAGGCCCGATTTATTTCGGGCTGGTTTCGTTTCGATCAGACGGAGGATACTTGCGCGAGTTTGTCGTCTGGCGAACACGCCGATCTGGAATTTCCACCGTCATCGAGATCCGGAAGCGGTGACGCGCGACACTTTACTCGAATATAAACGACAATGACGAAAATTATTATTTATACCGTCACTCCATTTTTTTTAGCTTCCCATCTGTCGAGAGAATCGAAGTTTTATTAATTAATTCGCAATAAGTGAATCAGAGATCTGACTATGAACGTTTGTATCTTGTATTTATTAGATGAGTTAACGAGACTCTCAGTGATTTATCTAAATTAATTTTGTGTTGTCTGAACCTTAAGGTGGACAACGTGACGTATAAAGACATCTTCGGTTAGGTATGGGTTAGATTAGTCTACTCATATGTCGACTACGAATTTCTATGCAAAATATAAATTATCTGCTTTAATTACAACATGCAACAGATACGTAGACATTCATAGAATTTCTTAATTGTTTTCGTGGGTTGAAAATAGTGCAATAATATTTTTAAATGGTTTAAAATTGAAATTTTGAATAAAAATTGATTTTCTGACTAAAAATTGACGTTTCCAATAAAAATTGAGGTTTTGAATAAAAATTGAGGTTTTGACTAAAAATTGAGGTTCCCATGAAAAATTAAGATTTCGAATAAAAATGTTTCCAATAAAAATTGAGATTACAAAGGAAAATTAAGATTTCAAAAGAAAATTGGGATTGTGAATAAAAATTGAGAATCTGACTAAAAATTGATTTTTTGACTAAAAATTGAGGTTCCCATGAAAAATTAAGATTTCGAATAAAAATGTTTCCAATAAAAATTGAGATTACAAAGGAAAATTAAGATGGCGAATAAAAATTGAGATTCTGATTAAAAATTGTGGTTTCCAATAAAAATTGAGGTTTCCTTGAAAAATTGAGATTTCGAATAAAAATAGAGGTTTCCAATAAAAATAGAGATTTCCAGAAAAAAATTGAGATTACGAATGAAAATTAAGATTTCGAATAAAAATTGAGGTTTCCTATAAAAATTGAGGTTCCCATGAAAAATTGGGATTTCGAATAAAAATGTTTCCAATAAAAATTGAGATTACAAAGGAAAATTAAGATTTCGAAAGAAAATTAAGATTGCGAATAAAAATTGATATTCTGACTAAAAATTGTGGTTTCCAATCAAAATTGAGGTTTGCATGAAAAATTGAGATTTCGAATAAAAATTGAGATTTTGACAGAAAATTGAGGTTTCCAATGAAAATTGAGGTTCCCATGAAAAATTGGGATTTCGAATAAAAATGTTTCCAATAAATATTGAGATTACAAAGAAAAATTAAGATTTCGAAAGAAAATTAAGATGGCGAATAAAAATTGAGATTCAGATTAAAAATTGTGGTTTCCAATAAAAATAGAGATTTCCAGTAAAAATTGAGATTACGAATGAAAAAAGAGATTGCGAATAAAAATTGAGGTTTACTTTCAAAGTTTCTTGATTTCGAGGCCAGCCGAAAGCAAAGCCGGCTAGCAAGCCTCTTTTTCGCAAATTAGCCGGGTTTCCGTAGCAAACGCGTTTCTGTAAACATTTCTATAAACCGGCTAACGTCAGTGGCCCAGATGAAACGGGATCGGCCAAACATTCGCTCCGCCAGGTTCGTGCACATGTTTCCGCGAGAAACGCATACTATGTACACGGGGACCACTTTGTGGAGAATCGAACGCTGTAAATCCACGTCGTCGTCCCACGATCCAATCAGAACGAATTATAAATTCGCCGCTTTTAGAACCCGCGGATGAGATACATCTTTAATAATAGACTCGATGATTAACTAGCAGCTTAATACGATCGGCCGCTACTACTGTTTATCATCTAATCCATCATTAGTCACGTCTGATTTATAACGAAAGAAAAGACCCTGTAATAAATCCGCCTGGCCACGGTAAATACCAAACGAATCCACCATGGGAATCGATTCGTCACAATCAGCTAAAGTATGCGGCCCGATCCTCGATCAAACAGCAGGATAAATATTTTTTCACTAAGCTTTGACAATAATAAAACACTAATCATTCGCCTAACCAGGGATCCTGCGAGCTTTACTCCATCATGGAAGAACTATTTCATCTTCTTTTAAAAGTTGAAAGAATTCAAACAATCTTTGAACTCAACTTTATTTTTCTCGGAAACAAGAGTAAAAAATTAGAAAAGAAAATAGACAACAAGAGATCTCGACGTTCACAAAAATCTAATGGAACTCGCATATGAAAATAAAATAGAAATAATTCATAATTTCATTGACTTTCACATTCTATATAACTTTGTGATAAAGTAGAAGGGCCTTTTTTCTTCATAGACTTCAGAATTATGCCTCAACATTTTTGAAATTTCGATAAAGATAAATTATACACAAAATTTTATACTAATTTATTTTTATCTAATCAATCCCCTAGGTTTTTAAATAAAAATTTCAATCCTATACAAATTCACCGATATCACATTATTAATTTAAATTATACACGAATTTTATACTAATCCATTTTTATCTAATCAACCCCCTAAATTTTTTAAATAAAAATTTCAACCCTATACAAATTTACCATATCACATTATTAATTTAAATTATACACGAATTTTATACTAATCCATTTTTATCTAATCAACCCTCTAAATTTTTTAATTAAAAATTTCAATCCTATACAAATTTACCGATATCACATTACTAATTTAAATTATACACGAAATTTTATACTAATTGTATTTTTGAAAACATCGATAAAGATCGTAACAAAATAAAATAGAGATAATTCATATTATCATTGATTCCACACTTCATAGTGTATCGTATTAAAAAAAAATACTACGATCTCTTTCTTCGATTCTTCGACTCTAAAATCTTGTCTCAATAAACGTACTACTCTTCTAAATTAAAATACAAACACCGAGTAGCTCGAAAGAAACGAATGAAAATCCACGAAAAATAGAATAAAGAGCGAAGAACAGCTCTCGCGTCCATTGAATCCGCAATGCTTCATCCGTTGGATAATCAAATAATAACTACTAATATTTTCTTTCATCGATCATGAACTCTGGACTCGAACTCTCGTTCGACCGGCAATGACGCAAAGAAGCGAAAAAGAAAAGTGGGGAAACATTCGATCAGAGGCGTCCTTCCCGAAATACAACGAGAGACAAAGATGAAAATATTCGCAAGATTTTTCTTGAAAACGTACCACGAGGCTCGTCGAGAGAGGTTGAACGTTTCATCGAGGATTTTCTATTCGCGGTTTCGTTAACGATTTACGAGTAGACCATCGTCGACGGCTACGCGAATCACGTAGACACGGAGGATCATCGATGGCAGAGGTACGTCTGTCGATTTTCTGGCAAATTGCCCTCCGATCGGTCCATCCTGGCTCGAACGAAAACCGCTCGACCGTAAATTATGTCCTCTGGCATTAAGCTCCGTATATTTCCGAGCAGACGATATTACCGTTTTAAACGGCCTTTAGAGAACCTGTGGGAGAAGTAGGGGAGACCGGCTCGTTTTTCGTTAAAACGCAACACTGTGAAGCGTTTTTACTTTTTACACCGATAAAAACTGCTGTCCGATGCTCTTGGGAATACAGTGTCGATCGAATGCGATTTTTTGAAAGGTTCGGTTAATTTTTGCGATCATATTGAGATCGCAAGCTCCGAGAGAAAAATGTCGGTCGTTGACTTCTGAACATTCTTTTTTATTATGGAGGAAAACATCTTTTGTTTTGAATCTACTTATAGATGGTTCAGTGTTCGTTTTAACTATTTCCTCTTCAAAGTCGTGCGGAACACTTCATGGATTTTTAATAGAGTCTACTAAATATGGCTTTTATATATTGTAAGGAAAAAGCCGTAATAAAAGCAATTTTTACTAATATATTTAGGCACATGGATAACCAAAGCGTTTCGACCGACGAGTTTTCGCAGCTGCTCTCACGATCGTTATTTCATTAAATTCTTCTGTTAATATTGATTTTCTCCGTTTATAAATTTAGCTATATATAGGGTTGCCTGTTAACATGCACATAAACATAGTTCATCCACACTTCCACTCTTATAATATATATGAAACTTTCATAAAATCAGATTCAAAATTTATTGGACCATTTTAGTGGCGACCGAAAATTTCAAATTGTTCGAAAAATACCGAGAAAAATTTATGGCACTGAAGAGGAATTCGTAAATGAAAAGTAGGTGTCGATTCTAATACTAGAATGAGATTCGAATATTCTAATACTATAATGGGTATATTAACACTAGAGCACTAAATTGCCTATATTGCCTTATAATTAATGACAAGATCGCATTTATTCAGATGTCGTACAATTTTTGTTGAAATATGTACTTCAATGGAGAAGTTTAACCCTTTGCGCTCCGAGGTATTTTAACTCCATAACCAAACTTTTTTTTTCGAACAAGAATATTTCCATTCTATATGATTTTTATCATTTTGAAGAAATGGAACTGATATAATACTTCATAGAATACTTAAATGTTTGGTAACGAATTTGTTGAATATCAATTTAATAATGTAAACAATATTTTGAATAATGGTATAGTAATTTTTAGTGGTGCCTCAGAGTCACCACTCGAGTGCTAAGGGTTAATAATAAATTACTCCTGGAAACATATTTATAATTTCAATATTTGTGAAAGAAAAAATTAGAAATCAGTCATTTTGATTGGTCCGGTAGATCTAGTTATTCTAATTATTATTAGAAATCATTAAATTAGATATACCGTTGTTCGGCACTAAAAGGGTTAAAGAAGTACTCTTTTAAGTACTCGAAGAATTTTCTAACATTCAGCTGATCCTAAACGAACTCGTTACATTCATTATATTACCGCAAACTTTCATTTTTAGTAATCATTACCCTCATATGGGTAACACGTTCATTACTAGATTGTAGATTCCTGACAAATTTGCGTTCTTTTAATTGTAACTAACTTAAAAAATGGATATTGTTGTAGATTTTGTTCGCTCTTGATTCCAGCAAGATAAAATAAAATAATTCTACGTTCCTCGAAAATTTGACAAGATACATCTATGAGATTGAATTTTTTTGAGCTAGTCTATTTGTTAGTTTTCCTTGTAGACATTTTTAGCAACCAATACGATCTTGATTCTCTAAAAAATAATATTTTTCTTTTCATTAGGAGAGACGCACGAATTTTCAAGTATTTTCGAGATATCACACTTGGGATCACCTTTTATTTCGAATTATGAGAATACGTTGCGAAGAAAAATAATCTTGAGTAGAATTTACTAAAGTGGCTGGCCTAGAACCACCTTTTTATTTCGTATTAAATAGTTGTGTTTTTGGAGTAGCAATCCTTAACAAACATTATAGTGTCTTTTAAATTTTTATTATTTTCTTCCCTGTCTTGGAATACTTTTGGAAATATCACAGGAAAAATGTTCTACATATTAGCTTAAAAAGGAATATCAAAAGGGGAAAAACATAAAACTTTCAATTACATCTATGATTACTAATCTGTAAACATTGCGAATACTGATCATAAATTATTATTAGAGCGGATGTTTATGCATTTATGGCTTCTGAAAATTTTTAAAAAATGCTAAAATATAAAATTTGGCAGATTTTTGTACAATTATAATTTATTTTATATCTACAAAAGTTATTACCACTAAAAATAAGATTCTATTTGATTCCACTTTCTCCAAATTTCGCAGTCTGATATTTAGACTGTCGGTCTTTATACAAAATCAAAATGTTGTATCTGAATTGCAACAAACAGTTTTCATATAGAAATGTGTTCCTTTTCTTAATAATAATTATAACAGATTGAAATGAATGTAACAGCAGGTTTCCAATTGTTCTAGTATTTTATTCAATTTGTATTTTACCTGTTCAATTTTACCATAAATCTATAAAATTCGCAGCCTAACGATGTTATGCTATTTCCTCCCGAGTTCTAAACCGATACACCAAGAGGCGCATTTAACAGTAGATTGAAAGGAGACGTTGAGAGCATTCCCGAGTAGAATGATAACTATCCGTTTGTATTTTCATACAACCCTTTTCCACCTATTGCATAGAAGTAGTAACACGTCGCCAACGCTGAGCAGCAGGAAACGGGACGGCTTGATTCTTGTTAATAAATCATCCCCTCGAACCGAGCGTGCAGAAAAGAGGTTTTTATTGCTCCGAATAAAGTTTATAGCCACTAGACTAGCAGAACGGTCTAGTGTCTTGCGATCGTCGTGTTTTCTACGGTGTTAATGGTCCCCGGTGGTGGTCGTTTGCTTTCAGATACCGGCAGACCAGGTTCAGCTCGAGGCGTATCCGCAAGAGGGTGGTTTTCAAGCACGGCGATTGCAATGTCGTACAAGGAAATGTCGCCAAGCGTCGGCGCCGTTACCTTCAGGTAATTTTAAAGTATTTCTAAAAGCGTACGGCCGTGCTAGGCACCACAACGATCGGAACACAGCAGCTTCAAGGCGATTCCGAAGGCAACCACGGTCGACGGCTACCACGCGCGGCAAAATCGAGGTTTCATATTTTCCAACGATACCCTCGCTGCCGGCAGCAAACCGACTCTGAATAATATCATACTCTATTCTGTCCAATAGCCGAACCAGACACTCGCGAATCTGTACCCCCTCTCCCTCTCCCCCCACCCCTCTCTCTCTCTCTCTCCGTCTATATAACCCTCCCTTTTTCTAATTGCAACCACTTGCCAAATTGCTCGGTGCTATAGCTAATAGGAGCTCTCCGCGCGAACAGCTGACTCCGCGATCCTCTAGAAACGTCTACTCCGCGGGACCACGAAGCTCCAAGGAACTAAAATTACCATTCTCTTATGTAAAATCGAACCGCTGCACGTTTAGCTATTTCCGGGCCCTGATTTCTGCCCCCATCGCCGATTCTGGGCACTAGAAACGACACTTTTCACATTTTTGCCATTTTTGCGATTTTTGCGATTTTTGCGATTTCTGCCACTTACCGATTATGTCATATCGAACCACTAAACACTTAGTTACTTCAGGGCCCCGATTTCTACCCCATCACCGATTCTGGGCACTAGAAACGTCACTTTTCACATTTTTGCCATTTTTGCGATTTTTGCAATTTAAACCACGAAGCTCCAAAGAGTAAAATTATCTTTCGTTTATGTCATATCGAACCACGAAACGTTTCGCTATTTTTGGGCCCGATTTCTACCCCCATCGTCGATTCTGGGCACTAGATACGTCACTTTTCACATTATTGCCATTTTTGTGATTTTTGCCATTTAGATCACGAAGCTCCAAAGAACTAAAATTATCTTTCGATTATGTCGTTTCAAACCGTCATACGCTTAGCTATTTTTGGGCCCCGATTTCTGCCCCCATCGCCGATTCTGGGCACTAGAAACGACACTTTTCACATTTTTGCCATTTTTGCCATTTTTGCGATTTTTCCCATTTAGACCACGAAGCTCCAAAGAACTAAAATTATCTTTCGATTATGTCATTTCAAACCGTCATACGCTTAGCTATTTTTGGGCCCCGATTTCTGCCCCCATCGCCGATTCTGAGCACTAGAAACGTCACTTTTCACATTTTTGCCATTTTTGCGATTTTTGCCATTTAGACCACGATGCTCCAAAAAAGTAAAATTATCTTTCGATTATGTCATATCGAACCGCTAAACACTTAGTTACTTTTGGGCCCGATTTCTACCCCCATCGCCGATTCTCGGCACAAGAAACGAAACTTTCCACAATATTTTTCCCATTTTTGCAAATATTCTGTAGGTATTTCCAGTGCGTTCCGCTGAGATTATTGGTAATACTATTTTTACCTAAATTTCCGCTGTAATCTTCATCTACCAAGTGAAATAAATAAATAAAAAAATAATGTGCCAGTAAAACTTACTATTTAAAATGTTTGTACCCGTGTATAACAAATCGAACGTTGGTATTTTACCATTTCACTAAAAAGAACTGTTGCAGGACATCTTCACGACGCTGGTGGACGCGCAATGGCGATGGACGCTGCTAGTATTTTCTTTGAACTTCCTCCTCTCCTGGCTCGGTTTCGCTCTGATATGGTGGTTGATAGCGTACAGCCATGGGGATTTGGACCCGGAGAACTACTCGAACCCGAACCTAACGTTCACCCCATGCATCGTGGACATCCGAGGATTCACCAGCTCGTTTCTCTTCTCGATCGAGACACAGCACACTATCGGGTGACTAGAAACATTATTATAATCTGATTGAATTTTGTTCTTGGATCGGTGATTCGAACGAATTTCAGAAGCTATCGAATCACTTCTGGGAGAAGTTTCGCCTTCGAATTTGTTTGTTCAATGCTTAACCCCATAAATAAGGACCCGCTGCCAGTTGCTGGTCGTTTGTTTAGGATGATACCGAGCTGTAGAAGTAAGGAACGAGTGACATTATCGATATCAGATTTGAGTAACTATACACGTGTACATGATGATTGAGAACAACAATAGAAAGATATTGAACATTTGAGGAATGATCGAGTACAAGTTATACAATCGCAATTTTATTCCCATAATAGTTATCGATCATTCGAATCGTCAACTAATATTTGTCTCGAGAGAAGAGTCTGACTAATTGAAATAACCAGAGAGGTATGTTAGCATCTTCCAATTTCTACTCACACTACCAGACAGAGTAAGAAAACATTTCATTTAGAGTCGTTCATTTAGAGAAGCAATTTCGAGTTCGTTCATTTAATTATTGCATTCCCATTCGTTCAACTCTTTGCACTCGAGTATATTTATTGACAAGTATATTGCAAATCTGTCCAGTAACTCGAATACCTCTTTCGGGAGGACAACAAAGAATTAATGGTAATTATGGTACTTACGAAATCTACATTCTGAAGCAAACAGACGAAGAAGAAGTTGACAAGACTCGTCAGAAATGTATTCAAAAATTAAACGTGTTAAAACAAGTGGAAATTGTATTTAAAATGTATTTGACTAGCTACACCTCCAAATACGACTTTATCGTGTCTGATTCTGGCAATCTGTTTCTACTTGTTCATAAATTTTGACACTGGAACGACTCCGTACAAGGGAATAAGTAAAATTGTATGTAGTTTCATTGTTTTTTTTTTTTTTTTTTTTACGTGGGGAAATGCATTACGCATACCCTGTCCCCTCCGGGGGAGGGACAGGGTTATGTGGGACTCCCCTTGGGCTTGGGTATACCCACTAAAACCCCACGGTGACCTACCCTAAACGAAGGTTCATTGAGTACCTGTAAAACTTTTAAGAAGGACTTCATCTTGTCTGATCATGGCACGCCGTTTCTACTTGTCCATAAAGTGATCTGAAACAATGAAATAATTAAAAATTATAAGTAAAAATATATTCAGTACCTGCAGATGTTTCAAGTAGATTTTTCAAGCGACATGATACAAGAAAATCAATAAAAATTGTATGTGAAGTTTCATTGGGTACCTGTAAAACTTTTAAGAAGGACTTCCTCTTGTCTGATCATGGCACGCCATTTCTACTTGTCCAGAGAGTGATCTGAAACAATTAAAAAAGTAAAAATTTTTAGTAAAATTATATTCTGTACCTGCAGAAGATTCAAGTAGATTTTTCAAGCGACCTGAGACAAGAAAATCAATAAAAATTGTATATAAAATTTCATAGGGTACCTGTGAGACTTTTAAGGACTTCCTCATGTCTGATCATCGCACGCCGTTTCTACTTGTCCATAGAGTGATCTGAAACAATGAAAAAAGTAAAAATTGTTAATAAAATTATATTCTGTACCTGCAGAAGTTTCAAGTAGATTTTTCATGCGACCTGACACAAGAAAATCAATAAAAATTGTATGTAAAGTTTCATTAGGTACCTGTAAGACTTTTAAGTAGGACTTCCTCTTGTCTGATCATGGCACGCCATTTCTACTTGTCCATAAAGTGATCTGAAACAATGAAATAATTAAAAATTATAAGTAAAATTATATTCAGTACCTGCAGATGTTACAAGTAGATTTTTCAAGCGACCTGGCACAAGAAAATCAATAAAAATTGTCTACAAAATTTCATTGGGTACCTGTGAGACTTTTAAGAAGGACTTCTTAATGTCTGATCATGACACGCCGTTTCTACTTATCCATAGAGTGATCTGAAACAATGAAAAAAGTAAAAATTGTTAATAAAATTATATTCAGTACCTTGCAGTAGTTACAAGTAGATTTTCCAAAGCGACATGATACAAGAAAATTAATAAAAATTATATGTAAAGTTACATTGAGCAGTTGCATCCACAATGAAACGATTTTGCAGATAACATGTTATAGATTGGGAAGGAATAAATCCCGTTGATGATCAATAAATAAATGCGTTCGAGTGGAAAGAGTTGCCGGAGCGGTTGAAATCGATAGAACTCGAAACGATAGTGAATGGAGTGCGATTAAATGATCGTGTTCTAATGGGAGCGAACGTTTTAGGTACGGCTCGAAACACCCGACGGACGAGTGTCCGGAGACGGTGTTCGTGATATGCATTCAATCGATGACTGGCGTGATTCTGCAAGCGTTCATGGTCGGCATAGTGTTCGCGAAGCTATCTCGACCGAAGAAGAGGACGCAGACGTTGCTGTTCTCGAGGAACGCTGTGATCTGCCAGAGAGACGGCCAGTCTTGTCTGATGTTCCGTGTCGGTGACATGAGGAAGAGCCACATCATCGAGGCCCACGTCAGGGCTCAGATGATCAAAAGGAAGGTGAGCGCGAACCTTGAACAGTCCGCGAGACAAAACACATTTCGCGAATCTTTGCTTTCCTCCAAAGACGCTAGTCCATCTCTCTTCCCCTACTCGTGCTTTTCTACTTCTATTTTTAACGAGTCGCAGTTATTCCGCAATAACTGAATATATTTATACAATAACCGGTGGAGCCAGATGCTGATTTCAAACCTGTGTCGAGAAAGTAAGAGCATACGTCAAAACGTTCGAGAGTTCATGTTTACAGACTCGAATGAATTGCAAACGTTTTTATCGTGTAGTTAGTACTAAAACGATCCAACTGGGATGAAACTGTTGCGCATCGATTTTAAGAAACAGGAACGAAATAAAATGTTTTTCTTTTCCTGTAACAAATTCGACTGCGGATCTTTGTGGAAAATAAAAACTTTCTTTATCAATTGCAAGCGATAGGAGTCGGATATTAATATACTTCTTGCTTTAATCATTTTAATAAGTTTGGTAATACTGTTTTCTTGACACTAGATTTACGGGGCCCGTCAAAATGACGGATTCAAACATTTTTAATATACGATTATTAAGAGTGTAAGGAAGCATTCGTAAGGAATTATTAAATAGATTTATTTTTTGTGTACATATTACAATAAAAATCGCTGAACATCTAAGTAAATACAATTTTATTATTTTTATAAAGCAATGTAAAATAATCAATTTTAGTGCTCCGTAAACCTAGTGTTAAACACTTTTAATCTTTCTACTGTTTTAAATAGCATTTAATTCAATTCTCGTGACCTTTGCACCGTTTGAAATGGTGCGTAGCCATTTTTGTCATAAATGAATAAAATCCGCAGTCTCGATGAATCGATTAAACAAATTTATTCGTAGAGGACTGTTCGCTAACTCCATCATATTTATAAATGGATCTCGTGTACGTCGATAGCATCGGCAAATAGCAGAGTTTGAGGCACAATAAATATAATCTAAATTATTCATTTGACAAACGGCGCTGCAATGAATATCCATCGGCGGCGCAATTAAATAGCAATTAAATAGCATGTTATATTTACAGCATATTCTGACTAATTACAGACGTATTTAACGTGTGAATAAAGTTATTGATTCTTATCAGCATCTTCCGATTTCGTTTGCGCCTCAATCCCGGACATACCTTACAAATAAAAACTTTCTTTATCGATTGCAAGCGATAGGAGTCCGATATTAATATATTTCTTGCTTTAATAATTTTAATAAGTTTGGTAAATACTGTTTTCTTAAACACTTTTAATCTTTCTACTGTTTTACACCGTTTGAAATGGTGCGTAGCCATTTTTGTCATAAATGAATAAAATCCGCAGTCTCGATGAATCGATTAAAACAAATTTATTCCTAGAGAATTGTTTATTCGTACAAGAAAATAGAAGCATTAGAAGTTTAGACTGTTCGCTAACTCCATCATATTTATAAATGGAACTCGTGTACGTCGATAGCATCGACAAATAGCAGAGTTTGAGGCACAATAAATATAATCTAAATTATTCATTTGACAAACGGCGGTACAATCCATCGGCGCCGCAATTAAATAGCAATTAAATAGCATGTTATATTTACAACATTCTCTGACTAATTACAGGTGACGAGGGAAGGAGAACTGCTGCCATTTTTCCAGACGGAATTAAAGGTGGGTGGAGACGGCGAAGAGGACAAGATATTTTTCATCTGGCCGACGACGATCGTCCACAAGATCGACGAGCAGTCGCCTCTTTATCACATATCCGCTAGCGATATGCTGAGGGAACGTTTCGAGATCGTAGTGATATTAGAGGGTGAGCAACCTCGATCGATGATTCAAAAAATAATCATAAAATAAACTCGAAAAGAAGAAATGTAAAGACTGTACCGAGCAATATCGTGATTATTTCAGGCGTGATCGAATCGACCGGCATGACAACGCAAGCGAGAAGCTCCTATCTGCCTTCGGAGATATTATGGGGACACCGATTCGAGCACATAATCACGTTCAAGAAGGAAACGGGGGAATACGAAGTGAACTATACTCTGTTCAACAACACCTACGAGGTGGACACGCCTCTCTGTTCCGCAGCCGATCTCGATAAAATCAGAGCGATGCAGCGCGCGAAGGGAGGTACGAAAACGATTCGTTTAACGATCTACACCCGCGTTCATAAGTATGAGAACGAATTTAAAATATTTTTAAACGAATAACATTTTGTAAAATTGTTCCAAACTAACTGGAGTTGTTTTTTGAGATGTTAGAAGGATTAATTTTCTAGATAATGTGCGTACAACTTTTTTTTGAAAATTCCTACAGTATTTAATCGATAAGTGTCGCCAAAATTGTGAACAGTAAGTGTCGCGAAACAATCCCCACTTCCGCCGGGTGTACCCCGTGGGGGGGGGCCTCGGTCGCCGTGAAGTGTGACATAATACGGGTCGAGTATGTCGGTGTGAAAACAACACCTAACCCAGTGACAAAACTTCTTTATTTTTTATTATTTTTTTATGGAACTTTCACCAACATATTCATGGCATTTTTCTTATGAAAATGATACTGAATACGATATGATTGTGATGATATTTACTTGTGTAATGGACGATGAAAGTTTAAATATTTATTCGGATCTACGAAAGGCATATTTTAAATTTTTACTGTAAGCACAGATAAAAAGGTTAAAAATCATGAGCTTTAATTTTTTCTTCGCCATTTCGACCGATGGTAATTTATAAATCATTTGTCTTGTATATTGCATCGTAAACTAGTCCTTCTAATATCTCGAAAAAATTGTTTGGTCCACTTTTGAAAAAGTTATTCGTTTTTAAACGGTGTCCTCGCATTTGTAGACGGGGGTGTTCGTACGATCGGTCGCTCTTTGGATCGTAAAAATTGAACTCTGGATCGTCGACGATCGACCACGGAATGTAATTGACCCCGATTAACATGAATCAAGTTCATTGAATCTGCACGGATACTTATCGCGAAGCGTGAATTTCAAGAGTCAATTAGAATGCATTTTATTCGATGAATGTCCAGTGAAAGTGTTTGGATAATTTTCTGTTGAGAGAATTTCTTCCCAAAGAGAATTGATAAATACGGTCTTCCCAAAATGAATTAATAAGTACGTTCTTCGCAGAGCGAATTGATAGATCGATAAAAGGAATTAATAAATAGGAGTTTCGCAAAAAGAATTGATAAATAGAATAATGATTAAGTACGATATTATACAAAGTTTTAAGTCTTCTATTTAATTATTTTTCTTCATAAAAGAGAACAGATGTGTTATGGTATAATAAGGTGTAGTTAATACAATAATATGAAGCGCGGTACAAATATGATAATGCATTTTGTTGGAAATGTAACTAAATAGTAGTTCCTAGTACTAGTTATGTTTCTTCATAAAGAAATTTAAAGAATTGCATTTCTTCGTAAAGAAAATTACATTACTCTAAAAAGAAATGTAAGGAATTACATTTCTCCAAATATTGTATAAAGAGTAACATGTCTCCACTAGAAATATAAAAATAATCACATTCCTCCACCGGAAACAACTGACATTCCTCCATCAGTAACAAATTTAGAAACACACGTAAATACTCCTACCTTTCACTTCTCTAATGAACTTCTACATTTCTCCATTAGACATATTGTACAAAGAACTACATTTCCCCATTCGAAATATTCTATAAAGAATAACATGTCTCCGCTAGAAACATAAATAATCACATCCCTCCACCGGAAATATAATAACCGACATTCCTCCATCAGAAACAAATTTATAATCACACCGAAATACTTCTGCTTCTTTATAAAATAAAAATACAAGAACATGATTAACGTCCATAAACGTTCAAGAACATCGCTTCTCTGCACCGACTGCTAAAAAATTGGCAAATATATGGACTCTGTCGACCGGCTAGTAGAAATCGAGGATGCAGAATATCGCGCGAATGACTCGGTCGAAGAAGTGTCTGGTTTGCGGGATAAGCAACGGGACGATTAATATCCCGGACAAGTTCGTAAAACGCTTGGGAACGGTTAACGAGTCCGCGGTGGCTTGTTGCGGCTCGTAAACGAGATTCCTGGATATAGTCGAACCGGTGGTTTCTCGCGATCTCGTGAGGACGACGGAGAGCAAATATTTCCAAGCGATCGGCAAAAATTTAGATTCCATGTACGATGGTTTCAGAACGAATGAGCAGCAGCGGGTTCCCTCATTACCGGGATGCATCCAGCAGCTCGTTGACCACCGGATCCGGTTCGAGCCTGGCATCGTCGACCGGCGGATTGCACATGAACGTACCGATGACTCCGCCGACGCCGATCCCGGTTATGATCACAAGCCCGGACGGTTCCTGGAGACGCGAGAGCATGCAGAGCGTGCAGACCGACGGGAAACAGGCCGTCTTTTACACTCAGAACGAGGTACAGCTTCATCAGAATCTTGTTTATACCAGTAATAATAATATCGTTTCGTTCGGTGGTTGGTTCGCTAAGAAAAATAATCGGCCGAATGATTGCGTCAATGAATAATAATCGACGGAGAAAAAAGAATCGGTCGAGTATTGTGAATTCAATAAGAACCGATTAACGCTAAACCTACCAAGCACAAAACATATAAAAGTAAAACGCTCTACAGAAGTTAGAAGATTTAATTTATTTCAACTTTGTACCATCACCATATGTGTTTAAATAAAGAAATCAATTTAGTAATTTCCTGTGAAAGCGTTTCTATAATCTCAATAAATGTGAAATGGAAAACCGGTCATTTGACCGTGGTAGTGTTAAAGAAAGGAAAAGAAGTAGAATTTTTCTGACGTTGATATGCAAGAGAAGTGATTGCTATGAGAGTATTTGGTGAACAGTTTGTCTTAATAATATAATATAGGCTGGAAATTATAAAACGATCATTTCTGCATTTCCCGGCAAGTTTGACCTTGAACGACCTTGAGTCATAGGTAATCGAACTCATCTTAAAACGCGACATTTGATGATGGATAAAGAAACATATCATTCCATTTTAAAAAAGAAAGTTGACCTTGACCTCACCTTGGGGTGTCCACCCGAGAAAAATAAGAGTCCCACCCAGTGTCGCCAGATCGCTGAAATCGAGGGGAATACGATTTACCACCTCTCTGATGACGAGAGTAATATGTAACACAGTGATGGGCAATTTTGATGAATTCCTCATTTTTCCTAAGATCCTACATACATAACGTTTCATCCAGGTGCAGTTATTCCTGCTGCATGAATCCTGGTGAAATTGTCTTGTCTTTTTACCATATACAGCGTTATCAAATTGTTTCTGGGTTGTAGTTGGTAACACCGTTCGCTTATGAAAATGTATTAGCAGAGATTGTTGTAACCTGTTGTGCTACCTGTTCCTATAGTTACTGGATAACGAGTCCCATACTGGTGGACACGTAGCAGAGGATACGAGGAATCGGGTGGATTATAATCGTGTGCTGGAGGACATCAACGCGTCGTTAAGGAAGAATCGAGTGCACGGGAAGGAGGAGAAGAGGATGCACAAAGACGCGTCGAGGGGCACGTTGGACTCGAAGAAAAGCGAGAGCAGGTCTAACGTGGACGTATTGAGGAGATCCACCTCGAGGAGCACCATCGATCAGATTCCAGTCCTTATCAACCCCCCGCCGAAGACACCGTCCCGACTGCATTTAGAAACTAGGTGAACAAACTTTTGATGCGCGTGATCCCGACCGTTTCTACTTGCTCGCCAATTTTGTGGTATCGGGAATATGCGGGCACCCGGTATATAGTTTTAAGATGTAGACTTTAAGGACACTGTAGGACAGACATGCAGCGAGGGCTGGAAAAAGGCCATAAAAAGGGAAAGCGGCATTGACCAACGTCGAGTTGCGAGCGACGATGGGCTTTCGGCCCGTTGATGATGTTCATGCCCATATTTCGGCATGGCGAAAACTCCGAAAGGGGCGAGCGTGGGAATGAACCGAGTCTTGCTAGACAAGGGATGAGTTGGAGACGAGCAGTCGTTGTCCGAAAGTTATCGTACTGTATGACGTGGGAAAGGGCTTGACTTAATTAACCCGCTGGTAAAAGTAAAAAGATATATATATGTATATATATATATATATATATATATATATATATATATTATAATGCTACAACGGCGTTTCGACTGGCACTGACTCCAGCGGAGCCGCATCCGAACCTTATAGTCTACAACATAAGACGATCGGACGACTGACGAGTGACGGAGAGACATGCTACTCTCCTCACTCTTACAGTACCAAGTTGAAAGAAAGTTGTATAGTTGTCGTGTAGCTTAGTAGTTAACGTTAGTAGCTAGTTATAATCGCGTAACCATTATACATTAAGTATTCTCCTCTCTTTTCCAAAAATAAAACAATTAATTACACGTATTACCACAATTTTAACACCGAAACGATATCACGTAAAGAACTGTCAGTTACGTATCTGCCACCATGGGTTATACCACTTTCCGCCCGTAACTCCTAATGTCTTATTCATAAAAATATTTTGTTTTTTATTTTACTGTACCCGTCGCACAGCAAATGCATTAAAACCTCTTGAAAATGAATCACACAAGGATCGAAACGTTGAGAGAATAATCTAACTGCAAATTTGCTAATTTTCAATAGGATCGAACCTTGCGCCGAAATCAGATTTATCAATATAATTCATTTCGATCGAAAGAAATTACACTGATATATAAAAATTGCATTTTGTTTTCTCAGGCACCCGAAATTCGCGGAGCCTCTCGAGGGCTACCGTGAGCCCGCCCCTCTCCCACTCTCATCATCTAGAAGATCGAGTTTAGGCGACAACCATAAGCCCACCAAGGAGCCACAGAAGAAGACCAGCTTCATCCTAGGCGACGACGACCACGTGATCACGATCTCCGATGACGTTCACCGGGATTCGGAGCCGGTAGACTCCGACTCGTCGAAGACGAATCATCATCCACTGAGCAGAGGTCCGCAGGAGCAAGTATAGGTGAGTGTACCGGCCCCGATTCTGTCCTGCAATTAACGGAACGAGCCCGAGAAGGTTGTTTAACGATTCCGTGGACGTTTCGCGAACTCGGATCCAGCAAAAATCCCGACAGCTTGTTATCCGGCGCAGCGCGGCGCACCGCGGCGCGGCGGTCCATTTCCGGTTTAGCATCGATGACCCGCTGTCAAACGAGCGAAGGCACGGGCTCCTGTACTCGGGCAAATTGCCACGGCGAGGAGGATCAATTACTCCCCAGGCGATTCGCAACGATCGCCCTCTTAAAACAACTCGACTTCGCTGTGGACCGGACTTCTAAATTGTTCTATCTGGGACACAAAGACATGTCACACACAACGTCATGCCGGGCTGCCTTCGTACTATACTCGCGTACGCTCGAGTTCCTTCAACTAGACTGCATCCGGTACACGCCGGATCGTACAGGTCTCTCGTTTCTACGCTTTTCGTAATTTTTCCCATTTTTTTTTTTGCAAATTTAATCCTCCAACTCCTCAAATTGTATAGTCAATTTCTTGAATACCGAGGTTGCTGCACCGAAGATTTGTTCTTTTGGTCAAACTTGTTATCAAAGCCTTCTCCCATCTTTCCTGAATTTCATCATTATGATCTTGAGACTAGGAGAAAATTGTTTTTCCAATGTTGAGGTCTCTGGTTTGAAGATTGCTCCTCTTAGAAAAATGTAACAATGTTCTGACAGGAATCTAGATGGTTTTGTTAGGGATTTAAATTATGATCTTCAGCATCGGTTAGTTAGCTTTAATGTTAGCAACTAACGAAGCTCTGTGTCCAGATCTTGTTTCATTGTCTTCGAATTAAATCCCTAAGGCCTTCTCCCATCTTTCCTGAATTTGATCATTATGATCTTGAGACTAGGAGAAAATTGTTTTTCCAATGTTGAGGTCTTTGGTTTGAAGATTGCTCCTCTTAGAAAAATGTAACAATGTTATGACAGCAATCTAGATGGACTTATTAGAGGCTTAAATGATGATCTTCAGCATCAATTAGTTAGCTTTAATGTTAGCAACTAATGAAACACTCTACCTAGATCTTGTTTCATTGTTTCTGAATTGAATCATTGTCCTTTTAAGATTAGTCTATCGAAATACGAAAGTTAATATAATGTCGGTGTAATTTCTTTCGATCGAAATGAAGTATATTAATAAATCTTATGATTTCGGCGCAAGGTTCGATCCTATTGTTTTTTTTTTTTGTAAATGTTTCGCCATCCATGATATAGGTGTAATTTCTTTCGATCGAAATGAAGTATATATATATATATATATATATATATATATATATATATATATATAATAAATAAGATTTATTAATATAATGTATCGAAAATGAATAGGTGATTTATAGAAGATTTATTAATATAATGTATCGAAAATGAATTAGCGATGGTTGTTTGGGATGTAAAAAAAGGTCCTTAATAGGACGTAGTAATTTTATAAAATCTCAGATTTTTCTGAGAAATAGGGATTCGAAATTATATTGCAATTTGTAGAATTTTGTATAAGAAAAGTGATGCTTGAAGTTCTTTATAAGCCGCAGAGTCGACGATGTAGATTATCGAGAGGAATTCTGTTCGATCAGGATCTCGGTAAATCGAACGGAGCTACAGTTACAAACTCTAATTAAAAGGAGCACGATGACTGTGAGTCACACTATCGTTCATCAACGTTTCACAGCTCCTATGCATCGGTGGCTGCATTACACACTAGGTATAAATAGATCTGAACGCGTTAAGTTTAAAGCGAATCGGCAACAGTACTCCATAAATCTCGCTGGTGAACCGACCTTTCTTAGAACGTGACGTCGAATCAGGCGAACTTGAACTTAAATGGGACTCGACACGAATCAAACCACAACAAATCATTCAATCTTCATTATTCTAGTTGAATTCAGCGACCTATCTCCTGCACCCTAACCTCTTCAAGTAATTGCAATGAAATTCCAACTTCTAACTCGTTCAAACAATTAACAATTATATCAATTATTAACGGCAAAATTGATGCTGGAAATTCAACCATTAACTCATAGTGAAAAATAAAAAGTTTCATCATTCTAACCAGTCAAATTCTAGGACAAATTTTACAATCCCTACTTTTTGCAGAAATTATTTTCAGAATTCCCACTCTTGACTCGTTCAAAAGATTAACAATTATATAAACAGCAAAACTGATGCTGGAAATTCAATCTCCGACTCGTAAGAAAAATAAAAAGTTTCATCATTCTAACCAGTCAAATTCTGGGACAAATTTTACAATCCCTATTTTTGGCAAAAATTATTTTCAGAATTCCCATTCTTGACTCGTTCAAAAGATTAACAAATATATAAACAGCAAAACTGATGCTGGAAATTCAATTTCCAACTCGTAGGAAAAATAAAAAGTTTCATCATTCTAATTAGCGAAATCGAGGAACTAATTTATCACGAGAGTATAATAGTTATAGAGAGTATAATCATTTCAATTTCTGACTACTTCAAAAAGTTACCAATGAATTATTTTATACAAAACTGATTCTAGAATTTTAATTCTTAACTGATAGGAAAAATCAGCTGTTTTGTACTATTATCTTGGAGACACGATGATTAAGTTTGATACTTAATAGACCTAGCAAAAATTTCAGTAGAAAATGCCGGACACTGTCTGACCTTTACAAACGCATTTGTCAATCAATCAGTAGTTGGATTCCATCTTGTTCTTTATCCGGGACGTATGGTAAATAAGTACACAGAAAAATGATGTTTATTTTCCGTGCACGTGAACGTATAATTTTGTAAGATCGCGAAGCAGCATCGTAGCACGCTTCGCAGATCTAAACGTGCGCTTGTAGGCTGAGGCTAAACGAGCCCGGAAATCATCGGTTAAATGGCATACCGTGATGATCTGGTCGGCGATGAACTAGAAGAAATTATCTCCTTCGTTCCACTCGACTCGTGTCGACGGAATATTCGACGAATCCACAGAATCTAGAAATTTAGAAAGCACTGCCGTTATAATATAACAGTACAAAAATTAATTAACATTTCCCAACCGTGAGATCTGTGCATGGTATGTGATAATTGGTTTCCGAACTTTAAGAATTTACAAATAATCGAAAATTTTTTAACTGTTTTAACTAGACACCTGATTGTATGCATTTATAACAAAACTGCAGACGTGTAATTTAAAACAGTAAAAATGTTATAAGAACTTAAAAATACAGTTACATTATACAGTTACATATAGAAGACAATAAATGTCTATTTTACTCCAGTTTATTCCAACCGTGGTAGAACATTTTTATTTTGCATAAAAATCTGTCAAATTATCACTAGACTGCGGATTTTATGCATTTATGACGAAAATGAGTAGTTGCAATTCACATTATTGTATTTTCGACCTCGCACGATTATTAAAGAAAGGAAAACGTTCTTAAGTGACTCCTATATTTTATAACAACTGCAGAAAATTTTTATTTTACACGAAGATCCGCACTCTCGTAATTATAGATTACAATGTATTAATTTAATGTGTAAACCCAACGGCGAACAATCATTCCACGAGTCTCTACAGACGGCCCACATAATTCCCCAAATATTTGCACCTCGAAAATTCACAGAAAGGTCAAGAAACCAATCCAGAGGAAAATCTGAAGCCGCAAAGCAAAGATATTCTCGGCTACTGACCTCCATTATGAAATTAATTAAACGAAATGCCGGATATACACAACCAGACTGAGGATTTTATGCATTTATGGCAAAATTGGTTCTAATTTCAAAGAGTACAGTGTTGAAGAGAATGCGAGGGTGTCAGTGCATAATTTCTGTGCAAATTCAGTGCAAATAACTTTCTGAAGTTATTCAAATAGCAAAGAAATCTTTGCTTGGTTCCCAATTTCTTGCAATCGATGTAGACAACTTTTATTTTACATTTTAAATAAGGATTTTAAATAAAAAGAAATATTCGAAATTATTACTTAAAAATTGAACTTCATTAAATTAGATATTGTCCGTGTATGTCGATGACCGTTCGCCATCTTTCATGTAGTGATGGGCATAAGAGTCTTGCAAGTTTTCGAACAAATCAATCACCACAGAGTTTCGAATCAATTCGATATTTATTCGCAATCAGAAATTCTTAAAACTCTTAAAAGCCTCGAAGTCTTGAAAAGTGTTCATAATCGTAATAAATGTTATGCTTTTGAGAATCTTGCAAGTTTCGAATGTCTTGGAAGCTTGGAAAATCTAGGAAATCTTCAAGGCCTTGGGAATTTAATTATTTCGAGTTTCATGAGAAAATAACTATATATTTCGTTGCAACTACAAAATCATTTTTAAGGTGCTGTAAAAAAAAACACATACACTACACAATGTACCCCTTCGGACCATGCATCTTCTGTATACAAAACTTTCTCGTGCAACGCATACTTTATAAGTTGTTATAGATGTGCAAGTTGCGTGGACCACCCTGTATAAAACAGAAGCAAATTTAGAGATTTTTGATCACCGTCAAGTCGTTTCGTCCTACTGTGCCCCCTGATGCAATACGGTGCACGATGGTTGAAGGGCAGATGGACGAGTATAGGATTAAGTGGATCCAGAGAGCCGTAGGATAGACGATTCGACACGACACGAAACGACACGACAGGATGAGTTTAGTGGCGGGAAGTGCCCTCGTTATCACGCCAGTCAATTGTTTAATCTCGTCCCTCGGCCGCGCCGTGGGCCAGGTTTCCACGCGCGACGAGCCATGACACCACGCAAAACACGCTAAACACGCTAAACCGGCTATCATGTTCCTCGAGCACGTTGATATCCGTGCAAGTGCACGGCCCGTGTCCTTGTTCCATGTTCCCCGGGACCAAAACCTCTTCCGAGAGTCGTGCAAGCTTGCCCACCGTGAAAACCAGACACCAAGCTCTCCCTTGTCTCCCTTGTCTCCGTTGTCTGACGACTGGTCGTCCTTTTCTACTTTCCCATTCTCCTCCGAATCCCCTCTCGCAATCCTCTTTTTCCTACCTCGAACTCGACCCAGTTTCCTATCACTCATTCTCTTCGCGAAACTGATAAAGAGTTTCACACTTCGACGTCCTACCCGTCCCACACTGTGCCAGAATCGCAAAAAGCTGAGAAAATGTCTCTGTGTAATTTTATATTATTACAGTGACTCGCGTAAATATTCGGACACTCTTATCTGGTTAGCTGTTGCCACCTCTTTGATAAGTGTGTACCTAAAATAAATGTGTGATGGTTTCGGCGCACAGTTTCGATCAGTAATACAATAGTAGCAATTTTGAAAATTAAAAACTCGCCGTTTCGATCCAGATGTGGATCATTCTCAAGAGTGAGATTTTTTTTTTTTGGACTGGATCGAAACGTCGAGTTTTTAATTTGCAAAATTGCTATTATTGTATTAGAAAAATATATCAAATTTGTACCTAAAATGTGTCGCAAAAAGGAAGCGAACTATTTTGTAGGCACTGTATAAAGTTTTTTTATAATAATTATTTATATTTTCGTATTTGTGCGTTTTATTTTGTCTTGGCCTACAAATATTCAAAACATCTTGAGATTTAAGAATATATTTTAGTTTTCACTAGAATTGCAGTGTAAACAGCAAATTGTAGCTACTTTTTACTCATGACGAGTATATTCGTCGTAACAGAAAGCTGTGCCATTTCTTCGTGACGAGTATACTCGTCAAAAACAGTTAACTGGTTAATCATACAACACTGAACCTCCTTTCGAGTATTAAAAGCGACTTATATGTGTTGTTTTATAAGAATGACAGGATTGAATTTATTTAGACTGTCCCTAATTTTTATAATAATTTTTGCTTGAGTTAAGAAACTTCTACCTAATATTATTTCCTGTAAGTAGAGGGGTCTTTATAATATCAGCAGTTTTATAATCAAAAATATGAAATCTATCATTTGACCGGTGTTGGTAGGTTTATTGTTAATTATCTATTGCATGCGCCCCACGTTTTTCGTTCTAAATCTTACAAGTATTTTCATAGCTATTCAAAATTCACAATCACACATTTTCAGGACTATCTGTATGGGGTTTGGAAAAATTACTTTATACTTTTTAGTCCCTCTTAAAAGCGTGATATATTACAATTTTTTTTCATTTGAATAATTATTTATAAGTATATTGATTTATTAGTACGTTCGCGATCATTACAACGATTCGAAAGTCAACGGCCTTTATCGACGATTCCGCGTTCCCGAGGCGAGTTTCTACAACCGCGTTATCGCGATTCTCTCAATTTCTTATTCAAAACAGCCCATTGTCTGTCCGACAATGAGCGCTGTCTAGAATGACAGCCGGCGCGCGAGGATGGAAAAACGACGAAGCGTATCACCTTGCCACACGGAATTGCGACATCCTCCTCCGGGACTGTCCTCGGTCTGATATGCTGATTATGCTTGCACTATCTCGCGAATAGCGATTCGCGTGCTCCTGTTCGCGCCACGTATGCTCGCTCGACGCTTCTTCCTACGAAACGATACTAACACCCGTCCTGACTCACGAAACCGCTTACCAAACAATTCCACAATGGTTCATGAAATTGTCAACAAAGAAAGATGGAGGCTCGAGTAATTTATTCACAGCGATCTAAATTTTTTGACATATTATAACAATTTTCCGAATAAGCTCTCTAAGGCGGAAGATATCGCATCGCGTATATTAATTCGAGTGGTAGTTATATTTTGTTCGAAACATTGAATTCAAAAGTCTGTATTTTAAAAGAAAGACTCGTTTTCTATAGAATAAGAGTTCACATAAATAAAATCATATATTTTTCAAAGACTGAAAGGAATAACAAGAATTAAGAAATTTCAATTCATTTCAAAAAATCATACATTCATCAAAGACTGAAGGGAATAACAAGAATTAAGAAATTTCAATTCATTTCAAAAAATCATACATTTTTCAAAGACTGAAAAGAATAACAAGAATTAAGAAATTTCAATTCATTTCGAAAAATCATACATTTTTCAAAGACTGAAAGGAATAACAAGAATTAAGAAATTTCAATTCATTTCGAAAAATCATACATTTTTCAAAGACTGAAAGGAATAACAAGAATTAAGAAATTTCAATTCATTTAAAAAAATCATACATTTTTCAAAGACTGAAAGGAATAAAAAGAATTAAACAATTTCAATTCATTTAAAAAAATCATACATTTTTCAAAGACTGAAAGGAATAATAAGAATTAAAAAATTTCTTTGCGTGGAAACAAGTTCACAAGGAACAATGGCAAAGAACTTGGCAAGAAAATTTGAATGCTTATCGCATTGCGCGCGTTAACAACTGAAGCATTATCAATAAACTACGATGTACGTTGTCATACCTAAAACACTGAAAAGAGTACCTAATAGAATATAGAGTGCGATCAAAATCAATTTTCTTTGTCTTTCGTCTAGAAACACATTATAGTCGATCGCATTAATATTACTGAAAGAGCAAATTAATTACACTTTGGCCTAGGATAATTCGACATCCTGATGACAATGGTGACAACTAGAGTGCGGATCTTTATGCATTTATAACTCCTGAAAATTTTCAAAAAACGCTAGAGTATAAAATTTGACAACATTTAACACTAAACCTACCGCGGTCAAATGACCGGTTTTTTATTTCACAATTATTGAAACTATAAAAAGGCTTTCATAGGAAATTACTAAATTGACTTCTTTATTTAAGTATGAATTATAATGAAAACCGCGCAACGTTCAAACAAATTCAATCTTCCCACTTTTATAAGACGTTTCACTTCTATATGTTTTGTACTTAGTAGGTTTAGTGTTAATATGATTTTTATTTATTTCAGAACAGCAAACGCTACTACCACTGAAAATAAGATTTCAATTATTTCCACTTTATTAAAATTCGTCTACAAAATTTGCAAATCGCATAAATACCTGCAATCTAGTGATCATCTTTAAATATTTATAGCTCATAACAACGTTAACCGATTTCGATGAAATGTTCAGCATGTATATAATTGACGTAGATCTACAACACGCATTGTTGCAACAAAAAGTTCCAAAACTTCCACGCTTTTCTTCGCAATTCCGACTAATAGGAATTTTTATGAAAATTTTATTTACTCGTTATTTCGTAAACGAATTTTTCTAACGTTACAAAAAAGTCCCAATGAACAACGCGTAAATGTTCACAGTCGTCTAATGGCAATATTATGTGCTAGCAGTAGTAAAAATTGTAAAATACCGAGCGAAATAAAATGAAGGAGCCGCAAGGATCTTGTGTGGTATCGGTTTGCCGGGAACGAAAGGCGAAAGTCGAGACAGTGTATCATCGAGGAGGAAGAAGAACGGTATCGTCAGTGTCGTCGAGTCTCGTCGTCGCGACGGACAGAGAGAGGCTCGGCTTTCTTACGTCGGAATCACCGCGTGCTTACCGTACAAACACACACGCGCAACAACGTCTGTGTTCACTCGTGACGCGAGAAAACGACTGATTACTCGGATAATACTTTTATTACACACTTGTTTACCTCATTTTCACGGCGGCAGTCGTGACTAAGGCAGCCGTGGCTGAAGGTCGTCACACTTTTCGAACCGAGCCGAGCCGAGCGTGTAAGTGTTACGATAGCGGGCCTGACTTTGCTCGGGCCGGCCCATTCGTTTGCTGAATGGAAACTGCGGATTTCTTCTTGCTATTGTTGATACTTTATTGCGGAAAAGAGCATCGTTCGATCTGTTTTGCAATTTTTTTTCTTTTCGGTCTTGTAAGAGTGAATTTCTCTTAGATTGTTCCTGATTGTTCATTTGAAATGTTTGTTCTTCTTCTCTGTTTGTATTGGACTCCACTTATGTTGTTCTTTGTGAATGTTTTTAATCTTGTCTCTATTTTTAATGTCTTCCTAATTGTGTATCTAAAATGTTTTTAATTTTTTCTCTTTCTTGGTTGAATTCCTCTGAGAGTTCTTCCTTATTGTTCATTTTAAATGTTTGTTCTCCTTCTCTATTTGTATTGGATTCCATTTACGTTGTTCTTTATGAATGTCTATCTAAAATGTTTTTAATCTTGTCTCTATTTTGGAAGATTTTCTCTGACGTTTTCCCTAATTGTCTATCTAAAATGTTTTTAATTTTTTCTCTATTTTAGTTGAATTCTTCCGACGTTCTTCCTGATTGACAATTTCCAATATTTTTATTTTGTTCTATATTTTGGTTGGGATCCTCTGATGTATTTCTGAAATGTCTATTTAAATTGTTTTTTATTTTCTCTCTGTCTTGGTTGAATTCTTCCGACGTTCTTCCTGATTGACAATTTTCAATGTTTTTATTTTGTTCTCTATTTTGGTTGGAATCCTCCGATGTACTTCTGAAATGTCTATTTAAATTGTTTTTTATTCTTCTCTATTTTAATTGGATTCCTACTACATTGTTCTTCCTGATTGACAGTTTAAAACGTTTTTTCTTCTTCTCTATTTGTATTGGATTCCACTTATGTTGTTCTTTGTGAATGTCTATCTAAAATGTTTTTAATCTTGTCTCTATTTTGTAAGATTTTCTCTGACGTTTTCTCTAATTGTCTATCTAAAATATTTTTAATTTTTTCTCCATCTTGGTTGAGTTCCTCCGACGAATTTATTTAAACTTTGTACCGCTTTCATTACAATATGTGCTTAATAAAGAAGTTAATCTAGTAATATCCTATGAAATAGAAATAATTTCTATAATTTCAATAAATGCGAAATAGAAAACCGTTCAATTGACCGTTGTAGGTTTAGTGTTAACAGGTAGCGTGCATCTGAATGAATCATAAAGAAACATCGTACAAAAGACATAATAAAAAAAAAACACTAACAAGACATTGAACTAATAAGGACACAAACTGAATACTAAGTGTACGATCAACCTAATAAATCGTTGAAGAAAAGTTCTCCGATATAGTAATAAAATTGATAATAAATATGAATGAACAACCGTTCCCGACACGAGAGCATCCAAATGAAAATATTATTTGTCCATTTTGTACACCGAGTACGGTTCAAGATGCGAGTACTTAACAATTACAGAGAGAACATTAGCGTATCCGTGGATCGACGAATTCATGAATGAATCCGTGCAGGCCACGGACGCGATTAATGAGATGGACGGCCGGTAATTACGCGCGTGTCACCGTAATGGATCACGGGAACTATGAAACAGCGAAATATCAATTTTTTTCCGTCCGCGTAATCTCGATGCGTCCGCTTTCTCGTTAAAGTGACTCATCGAACAGAAGAAAAGACAAGAAGACGCAAAGGTGTTTCTTAAAATCGTGTTCTGGTGACCTTGGGACCAGTCTTCCTAACTCGACTTTCGTATGGCGCGCGCGCGCACGAACGTGGAGAAGTAGGTATAATAAAACGCTCCTTTCGAATTCTGATTGCATCCATCGATGACGAAGTGATAGTGAAATTAATTATCAAGATGGACTGTTGCCATGGAAACGTGTTCCGTCCAGGTCTAGATGGATGTCGAAACCTGAATAGTTATTCAGGTCCGTTGACCTTGCTGGATCGTACGTTTCATCGTTAACGAGAGGTTGTTGATAAACACTGCCCGGGGACAGAGGTAATTGGTCCTGTTAATGATCAAGAAATGATTGTGTTGCGCGGTGTTGTAACACGAGAATTTTTTACATTTCATTTGAAAGGCAAATTTCGTAGCTTTTTGACCTTGAGAAAGTTCTTCTCGGTCCCCGAACTGTTTTCTTCGATGCAACGTTTTATATATATATATATATATATATATATATATATATATATATATATTATAATTAATATATATATATTATAATTAATGTATATATTAATTTTACTTTTATACATAAAAGTTATATTGATTATAAGAGGACTATGAATCGACAAGCAAAATAAACATTGTCTGTATTAATCGCAAGACTCACGACATAGACAGTTGTTTCTCTTCTGAATAATTCTAACAAATTGAAAGACTACGGTTTCTTTTTCTTTTTTTTTAATTGGAAGCTATACATTAAGATTAACATAATGTCTGATTTACAACTGGTTATACATATACATCTTACAGTTATACATTAGTAATATAGGTACAGTAGAATAGAATGCATTGAATGCATAACTTTAAATCTTTAAATTACATTGCTTGAAAAAATTAAAAAGAACATGACATGCCTGGATATTCGGTTTATAAAGTAATTATCTAATATTTAAGGGTGGTAACAAATTGAACTTAATCTTTTCATAAGGTCAACTTCTTTATGTAAAATAAAAATATTGTGCATTGATTATGTGAAACTGGAGCCAAGTAAACAGTTCTTTCTTTAATAATTTTGCTGAGATGAAAATAAAATATTGGCGTTTCTAAAATTCTCTTAATCTTTTCATTGTTTTAAATGTTACCTATTTTCGTCATAAACGCATAAAGTTTGCAGACTAATTAAAACAGTATGTCCCTGCTTCACCACAGTGTCTACCATCTATTTCATTCACTTTCGCCAAACACAAGATATAAAAATGTCCTGTATTCTTTTTAATTGCAATTAACCGGCAATTTTCGTGCGCAACGCAAATTTTTCCCGTTCATTTTAATTGCTTTTGAACCACGTGCAAGACTTCGTACTATAGAGGTCCCATTACTGGTATAAATAAATCGCAAGGTGTGTCCGAACGATTAGACCAGGACTTAATTAACGAAGTCCGACGAAAATTCGTCCGGTTCGAGGCACTCGACCGGTCGTGTCGCAGCACTTGCTCATCGAAACGTCACGGTCATGCCCTCCGACCTCGTTGACGTAATTGGTTATTATCACGGCGAAGTGTGTCCCCTATTAGTGGATACCAGTGTACACACTGTCCCTTGTTAGTGCGCATTAGCGTGTACGCCGTGCACACAAGCCGATGCACCGTGAACGCACGTGCTCTGCCCGCGAAACGATCCGAGGGACGGTACGGACGAAATATCGAGTAACAAGCACCTCGTGCGCACCGCGAATTAAATAATGACTGGCCACTCTGCATGGGAAAATCACTGACTCCGTGCGAAATTTACCGAGTCGCCGTTCGTTACCCATTCTATCCCATAAACGAATTTTTAGACGCCCTCATCGCTCGTGGGAAACGAATTCGAATATGAATTTGAAGAACATCACCCATTATGCTATCTTTGTATTGAAATTGTCTTTTATTAAATATAATTAACCCTTTACACTCGGAACTATTTCAGCTCCAAAATGAAAGATTTCTTGCGACCTGCAATATTTCAGTTGTATTCGATTATTTTCCATTTACGTCTATGAAAACTGAAACTCATTAAATACAAACAAATTTAACAATATGAAAAATATTTTGGTTAGTGTATAGCAATATGTTTGGTACCTTGTATATACTTCCAATTATTTTATAGCAGATCACCATGATTTTTACCATACATCACAATTTTATAAAACAAACAGAATTTTCTTAAAGCTCTGTTCGAGATCATTGTTCGTATTTTTATTGGAGACAGTGTTGGCTTCAGAGTATAATCAGTTTTTAAATAACGTACGAACAATCCTGGAACTGAATAAATAGACCGTTGATTTTCATGCAGAATGAAAATTGTGAGCATCGATCGGAAAAAAGGGACACTGTATGCATCTCTACGCTTAAAGTCGTTTAATATTTTCACAGTTTCGTATCTCACTTGAAGACAGTGTTGGCGTCAGAGCATAATATTTTTTTAAATAGCGCACAAACAATCCTGGAACTGAATGTAATGAATAGACCGTTGATTTTCATGCAGAATGAAAATTGTGAGCATCGATCGGAAGAAAGAGAAACTGTATGTATCTCTACGCTTAAAGTCGTTCAGTGTTTTCACAGTTTTGTATCTCACCTATTGTATCATTTTTGTCAGAAAAGCGTGAAATCTATAAACTAATAATTAGACTTTAATAATAATTTAGATCTTCGTGCACACTAAAAATTGTTTCCATTCATTATAAGAAACGTTAACTAAACAGAAATTTTGCTCGTCCTTTAATGTGTTTAATTGATGACAACCAACACATTGATATTCTGAAATTCATTCCATCTGCCTATTAATTTAAATTGCATATACTCATTTTTGTCGTACAAGCATAAAATATATTTTCATGTATATATGGAGCACAAAGAGATTGTGTGAATTAAAAAAGGTCATTGTGAAAATCAAAAACACAGATGAAAGAATAATTTATTTTCGATGTAGCAACCGAGTAGTAAAAGTGAACGGCAGACAATTTATCGAAAACAGTGTCGCACGACGATTCACGGTAGCCTTCGTTCCATTGACAAATTGATACAAGCCACACGGTACCGTAACGCGTATAATAAGACTTGTTGGTTGATTAGCATACGCTCAAAAATCCCGCCACCGAATGATCTCATCAAATATGCACGAGAACCGGTGTGCGAGCCTCTAAACACCGGTTCCATGAATTTCACGCAAGAGCTCTTCGAGAGCCCCATCGAAAAAACTTTCCACAATCCCTACCTACGGTAACGATCAATTAAGGATCATTCTACTTAGGGCAACAGGTGGTCTGAACAGGGCCGACTGTTTCTACTGCAGTAATTATAGATTGCGAGAATTTCCTTACCGGAGAGAAAAGAAGTTTATTCGTTTGTTAGCATGAGATGTAATCTGCGATTTATAACCGTTTCTTTGTAAATCAATTTTAATACCATCATTCTTCTGTTTATAATAAATTTTGTGGTTTCGGCGCACAGTTCGATCAATTATAGAAACAGCAAATTTGCAATTATTTAAATATTCTTCTCAACGTTTCGATCCCAATATGGGATTTAAATAATTGCAAATTTGCTGTTTCTATAATTCATCGAACTGTGCGCCGAAACCACAAAATTTATTATATATTTCATTTTCGATCGAGAAGAATTTTACCTTTATTCTTCTGTTTCTTTAATTTTTCTTCTTTTACGTGGACCTACCTACTGAGTGGTCAATATTCTTGTTATTTATTAAACCGCGGATCTTTCTGCAAAATGAACATTGTCTGCGTCAATTGCAAGACACAGTAATGATTTAGAGAAGTTTCTTCAGCGATCCTAACAAGCTGAAAATGGTACATCCTTAAATCCTTTTAATCTTTCCACTGTTTTAAATTGAACCATCTCGTTTTTTCTCATAAATCCATTAATTCCCATTCTCATAAATTCCCATATAAATCCATCTTTATTCATTCATCGATTAAGTACTCTCATTAATCAAATGGTCGTTAAAAAAAAATATAAATTATATTCATGGTCTAAATTACGTACATGCACTTACAGCCTTTCCCAATAGGAAAAGCGCAGAGTACAAGATGTAACATAAGGAATGAAATCTTTTAATATAAAAAATTACAATAGTTAACGACGATTATAATAGGATTTATCTTTAGGGCTATAGTGACTCCTTCGACACAAGGAATAAGATTGAGTCCACGTTTTTATCTCATAGATTATCGTTTAACCCTTTACGGACGGGAATTATGTTTAGCGTACTTATCGACGGTTCGAATGTACAATTTTCCTTGGGAAATGAAATGGTGTACTGAAAGCTACGCATAAGAATTAAATGAAGGAGCAAATGATGTGTTTGGTAAAAATTTGTGTAGGTATTTTAGGCGTGTTGTGTGAATGAATGAGCATGTACGTGTGCGTGTGAAGTGTCCAGCTGTGGTCATATATGTGTATGTACAAGTGTGTGTAAGACAAGGACGGCGATGAGAATTGCGATCGCGAACGGAGAAACAAATCGGCGGAGTTCGGGTTTTAACTTTGTAAAAGACACAGCGTTGAACGTTTCCAATTGCTAATTCCTTCCATTGTATTTAAATACTGTTTATTAATTTTCAATAAACCTATATTTGTTTCATGTTTTCTGAGAGTAATAATTTTTTAAAAAGTGATTTTTATTCACGGAGTAGCAATTTTACCTGGGCGACTGTCTGCAGACACGCGTCCGCAAAGAGTTAAAATAGCAAAGTATGAAAGTCTAGATCGCAATTGTCGCTGGAATTCGGTTTGAGATGCGATCCAGGGGAAGGATCAAGAATCGACGGACCGGGACCGATGGGCACGAGGTTGTACGTGGCTGTTGATCGACGATCCTCGATCTTGTCGCGAAGTAGGAGGAAAAGGCTAAGTAAGAGAGAACAGGGAAGGGATAAAGGCGGGCGAGGAAGGTGTGTTGACGTCACTGGGCAAACTCGTTGCTCGGTACGCTCGTTGCCGACGCGATCGCAGTTTCACGAGGTTTCGACGTCGACGTCGCAGCCACTCTCCGACTTGTCTCCGTCGTTTTTCTTTTAAAACCGTCGAGAAATCTGGTTTCGATCGTTTAAAACTCCCCCGCCCCAGAAAGTTCCAGTGATATCCATTTGGCGGGAGATTTGAAATTCGAAAGTGTGACGTATGCAGTTCGAACGACATCTGTGAAGCGGTCGTAGACCACGTGGCTAACCGTGTGGTCGATCGAGCTTGTCATTTCTGGATTAACACCGATCAATTTAATTAGATCGGTTTGTTGATCGACTTCGAGCAGTGCAGAACGATCTAGAGGAATTCGAGATCCATCGAGAAAGAGAGAGAGAGAGAATTTGAGAGAAGATCGAGAGAAGGTTTTCATGGATTTCCGCGGCGATCGTTGGCATCACTGGCGCGTTTGAAAGGTAAACGTCGATGACGTGAGAGAATGCGTTAATTGATCGGCGCGATCGCTCTGGCGGCGGTTCACGTGATCCACGCCGGAAAGACAATGAGCCGCTCGGTCGGATGATCAGTGATTAATGATCATCAAGCGGGACGCGAATTTTCCGACATCCGATCGCGTGTCGACCTCGTTTCATCGAGCCGGATCAGAACGTCGTTTCGTGACTGACGTGCTCTCGATCGTCAGACATCGTCCATCTTCTTCGATTAATCTCATGAATTTTGCTTGGAAGAGTAGAAGATTATTGGAAGATAGAAGATTGATCAATACAGCAGAGAAATTTGGCAGATCTTTGTGTAACTGACGTAGTCTCGATCATTAGATCACACACGATCGTTCATCTTCGATTAATTTTATGAATTCTCATAAAAGTCACTCGTTCGAGCTTTTATAGAAAAAAGAGATCACAGACGACCACCGTTCTTATTCGATTAACTTCGTTAAATTATATTGAGAAAATTAACTGAGATTTTATGGAATTTGCTAGATCACATACGATCGTTCTTCTTCGGTTGATCTCAGGAATTTTTATACAGAAAATTAATCGAGGTTTCTTCTACTAATCTCGTTAACCCTTTGCGAACGCGTGTCTGCTGAAAGTTGCCCAAACAATTTTACTGTTCTGCGACTGTGAATAATTTTTAAAGGAATTTTAAAGGAACTCTCGAAAAATATGAAACAAATTTTTACCGAACACAACACGTTTCCCTTCATTTAATTCTTAACTCCTCAGCAAAGAATTTTGTTTCAGAAAGAAAATTTATTCGATCCATCAAAAAGTATGCTAAAAATAATCCCCACCCGTTAAGGGTTAATTTTTACACAGGTCGAGCCTTTGTAATAATTCGACGGAGTGAAAAATTGATCGAAAAGTTGGAAGAATGGTTTAAAGAACGAAGAAGTTCGTTAAAATAATTAAGAATACTGCGACTCTTGGTACCAAGAACATTGTTTATCACTTTCCGTTTCGAAACGCGGAAACAGCGTGACGATGATGAATGAAATACCTGGAATCGCGGAGCGGTTCTCCAGCCTTCCGCTTCTTTTTTTTAATGGTACATGAAAAGATTAGAATCGTGACCTTACGAAACGCGTGAACTTTTAACAATAAAACCACGTTTCCCGTTGATTGCTTTTACCACGCGTCTTACGACAATTGCGAGGTCGACTTTACGATGTTGGGCTGTCATCTATGAATTCCAGATGCGCATGTGGATCCACGGGCTAATTGAGAAATCAGAATCTTCTTCATTCGATTCAGATTTAATTAAAGACAGAATGTAGACTCTCGATAGAAATGTTTAATATTCTAGATTTGTTTTATCTAGCCTCATTAAATTGAAGAAAAATGAAGACATTTAATTAAAGACAGAATGTAGACTTTCCATAAGAATTTTTAATATTCTAGGTTTGTTTTATTTAACTGCTTTCGATTGAAGGATGAAGACATTTGAATAAAGACAGAATGTAGACTTTTGATAGAACTGTTTAATGTTCTAGGTTTTTTATCTAGCCTCATTAAATTGAAGAAAAATGAAGACATTTAATTAAAGACGGAATGTAGACTTTCCATAAGAATTTTTAATATTCTAGGTTTGTTTTATTTAGCTGCATTCGATTGAAGGATGAAGACATTTAAATAAAGACAGAATGTAGACTTTCGATAGAAATGTTTAATTTTCTAGATTTGTTTTATTTATCTACGGTAAATTGAAGGAGGATGAGGGCATTTAATACTCTAACGAGGGCAGAATAAAAATTATGTAAAAAAGATTGTGTACGTTCTAGTCTAGAGCAATAGTGATCGATAAACTGAGGATTTTATACCTCCACAGTCCACGAAATGTTTGAAAACTCTAGGGAAATATAATAATTGGTCGATAAACTATGGAATTTATACGTTCGTAACTTTTATGCCGTGCGATTCTCTGAAACTGTTTAACGTTACGTATTTGCAACCTTTGAAAGGTTGTCCATAGTCGTGATTTATAAAAATCATTAAAAAATAGTCAAACAGACACAAGACTCGACAAAACGTGACACGGTACAGTATCTTTCGAGTAATCGCTACATCAGGATGCATATTTCTTCGAATCCTCGTTATTCAGGCACGTATGAGTATTAAAAATGAATCGTTCGTCGAAAATCCTTCTAGAATGAATGCTCCTTCCAAATGCTCTACATTTCATCGCTAATGAATCTCAACTAAAAAACATTCTTCCTTTACCCGTTACACAATTGTTGCGTGTTGCCCACGGATCATGCAAGATTTACGTAACGTAATTTACTCTACCGATCTATCGGCCAGAACTATCGATCCTGAAGACGATGGTAAGACTGATTTAGGTTCCCTAGGGGAAATTTCAACGCGAGAAATTGTTGTAACAAGGACTAGGTTCATTAAGGGAGCAAGACACTTTAGAGCGCTCGAAAGTCGGTGATTTTTAGGAATTTTTTTCTTAATAACTACAATGTTCTAACTATCATGTTCTATACTTAAACAATACAAAAATTGGTCTACATTAACGATTAATGTATTTGTTGTCGAAATATTTATTTAACTTCACAGCTCCGTGCCGCCCACATAGTCAGTTTCTGTACATTCTACCGCCTACAGTTTTCATCTGAAACAGAAAAACCGAAGTTTTTCTTAATCCTTTATAAAATTATGTCGTCGATGAATTAAAAAAAAATTCCGAAAAAAGCATAAAAATGCAGAAATTTTCAGATTTAACAGAAAAGTTACGATCTTCGTGAAAAAAATTTCGGCTTTGTAATGCCGAAACTATTTGTAAATTTTTTAAATTCATCGACGACATGATTTTATAAGGATTAAGAAAAACTTTGGTTTTTCTGTTTCAGATGAAAATTGTAGGCTGTAGAATGTGCACAAACTGACGATGCGGCCGTCGCGGAGCTGTGAAGTTAAATAAATATTTCGATAACAAATACATTAATCGTTAATGTAGACCAATTTTTGTATTGTTTAAATATAGAACATGATACCAAGAAAGTTTGAAAAAGATCCGCTTTGTAGTTATTAAGAAAAAAAAATTCCTAAAAATCACCGATTTTCGAACGCTCTAAAGTGTCTTCCCCCCTTAATCAACCTATTCCATAAGTGTCTCTAAAGTGTCTTCCCCCCCTTAAGGTGTTGCAACGTCGACGGATACGGATCATCTGCGGCTCAGCATGCGAATTCGAACGTTAAGAACCGCACCGAGCTATCCTAACCCGACAATGCTCGTCGCGATGCTCACATTGCTCACGTGCGCAGGTTTCTGTATTCTCCCTACCGGAAATGTCCCTCTTCTCCCTGAATCGTGGCTCTCCAACGATCACGCATACGGTTAAACGCGCAATTATGCTCGCCGCGACGGCACCCGAGATATTTATCAATAAGCTTCTTTCTACTACTCGTGATCGTGACAAACGATCAAGAGAATTCCCGATGGAGTCTCAAAAAGCGCCAAATACCTGCGCCAATGCCTACAACATTCAGTTTGCAATGAAAACGCTTCGTTAACACTTAGAACTACCAGACCAGTCAAAATCACTGGTTCTTAATTTTTTCTTTTACAAATATTGAAATTATAAATATGTTTTCTATCTAAGCACACACAGGTGGTTCGGAACCCACCGTAATAAACAGTAGGTCCCGTTGAAAAAGTAGGCTAAAATAGGCTGAAAAATTAGGCGATAGCGAAAGTGGAAGAATGGAAGAAGGGGAGAGTGGAAGAAGGGGGGAGAAGTAGTAAAATGGATTTGAAACGCTGAGAGGACGAAATATCAATACTACATAATATCGAACCCATCGTAATAAACAGTAGGTCCCGCTGAAAAAGTAGGCTAAAATAGGTTGAAAAATTAGGCGATAGCGAAAGTGGTAGAATGGAGAAGGGCAGAGTGGAAGAAGGGGGGAGAAGTAGTAAAATGGATTTGAAACGCTGAGAGGACCAAATATCAATACTACATCCTATCGAACCCACCGTAATAAACAGTAGGTCCCGCTGAAAAAGTAGGGTAAAATAAATTGAAAAATTAGGCGATAGCGAAAGTGGTAGAATGGAGAAGGGGAGAGTGGAAAAAGGGGGGGATAGTGGTAAAATGGATTTGAAACGCTGAGAGGACCAAATATCAATACTACATCCTATCGAAGCACGTATTTAAACAAAAATTGTAAGAAATCTGAATAGATGCAAAATTGTCGTTATTACAAGGCAATATACAAAAGCCGCGTTTAGTGCTCGTTAGTTCTAGTGTTAAATTCAATTACAATTGGCCACTCTTTTATAGAGAGAAATAGATATCCAGAGAATTGTTCGAACCATTCAAAGCCAATTCTTCGAGTCCACTTCGTTCGAAAATCAGTGTTTGGATGAGCGCAGAGTAATCTTCAGTAATTGTTATGAACAATATAGACATCTTCTTCGACAACTAAACAACACAATTTTCCAAGTTGCAACATGCAGTATGAAATTGCAATTTGGCATGAACGCTGTTTGAATGAGTGAAATTCGCGCGTCTTCTTGTGTTGGCAATCTTGTTGTGTGGTTGGGTTTGCGTTGTTTTGTGTCTACCGCGTCTTCGCTAGTTCGTTGGTTTGCCTCCGTATAGTGTGCGCGTGTTTGATGCGTTGCGCGTCTTGAATATTCTGGTTAATGTATAAGAACATTCTGAAAATAACTCTAACAAACGCTTTCAATGCTTTTTTTGGTCACTTTCAAATGAAAATAGTGTCTAATCCTCAATTACCACGAACGCAATGAAAATCTTCTTTGATGTCCAGGAGGCAAAATTTTGCTAAAATTTCGAAGGTGCAAGTTACAATATAAAATTACGATTTGGTATAAACGTTTGCAGAGTTTCGATCGGCTTGGGAAATAAAAATGCAGTCGAGGGCATCTGGTGGCTCGGCAGAGTGCAGGGGTGCGCATCCGGCGAAATTCCCGAATAATCATGCGGCGTGTTTCGCAGGCTGGCACACGTGCCAGGCGGTGGCGCGTGTTCGCCCGCGTATGTAGTATGTAGCATGTAGTATGTGCCACCGTGTGTCTGCATTATCCCCGCCATAAGAGGTAAACGCCATGGCATCCGTTCGCACAATCTCGTGCAACGGCCGCGAATCCGAAACAGTTGCGAGTGCGACGCGCTTAGGTACGTGCGCTGCTCCTTCAGGGCTTCAGGGAAACAAGGGGAGATTCAGCTCTCGAGCCCCCGAGCCAGACCAGTCTGATCAGTGAGGATCCACTTCTACTTAAATCTACACTCTTCGTCGATCTTCCTTCTATTTTTCGATTTCTTCCTTGCGATCACTTCGAATCACTTTTAATCGATATTTATTCGTATTTTTCACCCATCAGCAATTTTATTCAAGTTGTCAATGCAGAGGGTGGTGTTTCATTTTTTGAAGACGTTTTCTGACTTTGTTATTCAGATCCCCCTAAATGAAGTTTTAAGGAACTTATCTGTATATTCATTTATTCGGTTTTAATTTTTGATTCATTTTTGTTTGGGTAGTTTGGAGTGGAATATTACACAGAAGAATAAACATTCATTTAATATTAGATTCTTCAAATTTACTGGTGCAGACATAAAATTTGATAAAAATCTGCACTCTTCCTCGATCTTACACCCTTCGCTTTTCGCATCACTCACGGTTGTCGATCTTCCTTCTATTTTTCGATTTCTTCCTTGCGATCACTTCGAATCACTTTTAATCGATATTTATTCGTATTTTTCATCCATCAGCAATTTTATTCAAGTTGTCAATGCAGAGGGTGGCGTTTCATTTTTTGAAGACGTTTTCTGACTTTGTTATTCAGATCCCCCTAAATGAAGTTTTAAGGAACTTATCTGTATATTCATTTATTCGGTTTTAATTTTTGATTCATTTTTGTTTGGGTAGTCTGGAGTGGAATATTACACAGAAGAATAAACATTCATTTAATATCAGATTCTTCAAATTTACTGGTGCAGACATAAAATTTGATAAAAATCTGCAGTCTGTTTATTAGCATATCGTTTCATGATGATTGCAGCTGTTTTTAGAATAGTCCAATTGTTCGCGAAAAAATATAGAATTTTACTTAGTACCACTCTATTTAAATGTGTCTATGAAAAATGAGAGCTTATAGAATTCTTTGGTGAAGCTAAAACACTTGAAAAAGAACAGATATTTTTTCCAATAATATTTAATACCTGCATTCTCGGATGTCTTGACAAAAGAATTGCATAATATGCGAGTAATGTGTGAGTTTTAATAGAAATAGGTTTTTAAAGCCAGACTCGTGTTTCTGAGACTTATGCACCCAGAAATGACTCTTGCCACTCATAACTATTGAAAAATAGTGTGTACCATAGCTCAACGGTTGGAATAACGGGCCGAACTTTCACTCGTTCTCGCGAGCAACGGTCTCGCGTTTTGATCTATGGATCTTTCGCTAGCAAATGAAGGCGAGACGTTGTCGATCTCCTGGAGAACGGCAAAGATAGTCGCGATAGGTGACGGTAGCACGATAACGGAATATTTATGAGAAAAGCACCGTGAATCGGAGAGAAGAGAGCGTAATTTATGTTCGCCACGATTGATAAGATCTCTTATCGGTTATAAATATCCATTTGTACAATGTGTATGGTTCTCTGTCACCTCCAGACACAATTTCGCAACGACAAACTAATATAATATCCTGTAAAATCGATCCATAAATCAATAAATCGATAGACACAATGAGAAATCGTTGAAATCATCCAACAACATTTTTCCAACAAAAATTGCCTCGATTATGAGGAACGGTCGCGCGATGATTCGTTCGATGAATCAGTGATTACGTCTCGGTGCAATCTGTAAATCTACAAAATAATTATGCAGCCGCCACCGCCGTCGCCGCTACTCATGGAAATCCTAATTCATCGTCATTTTTCCCAGTACACGTTGTCCGTCTCGCGTTTTTTCTACTCTCCGTCGAGACTGTCGTTAAGATTTCTTTGCCTCTCGCAGTCATTCCGGCTTCTTCGAAACAGAAACAGAAAGACTTCAAGGTTCGAATATTCTCGAGCTAGGCTTATCTTTCGTAACAATGTCGCAACGGTCGAAAAACATTAGCGATCATGTAATTATGTATTACGATTCCGGGCGATAACGAGTGACTCATTTGCTCGGCTGAGAATTTCTTTTTAGAAATGAACTCAGAATCGGAAAGACGTCGAAACCCACGAAACCGTTCGATGAACTTGGTTCGAGGACGCACCGATAAAGATTGCTTTCCGAGGAAGCTGTTTCACATTCGACTGATCTTTATCAGCGTTCGTTAACCCTGTCTCAATTTCACACACGATAACTATCCGGTTCGATTTCATTCTTGTTTCCATTATAATTATTATTGCACTGCGGATTTTATGCATTCACAAGAAAAAGTGAGTAAAATCCAATTTAAAACAGTACAATCATCAGATATACAGGGTGTTTAAGCTGTCACTAGCCGGCGTTTTTCTTGCGAGTAATAAATATTCGAAAAAAATGATAGGGGAAAAAGTAATACTGTAAGTAACATAATGGCGTATGTAATTTTCTTGTGTTTGCACTATTTTCTTTGAAATGAAGGTGACCTTCAATTTTTTAAATGAAATGCCATATATTTTTGCATATAAAGCGTGTGTCAAGAAAAATTTATTCGTATACAACACAATGACCTTCGAGGTCACGCAAGGTCAGAAATGGCAGCACAATTTTGAATATTTCGTATGTAATATTTCGTAGAAATTCACGATACGTAAATTTTTGCGATATATTTAAAGTTTTACGTTTCACTCATTTTTGCCTCGAATGTATAAAATCCGCAATCCAATTATAAAAAAAACTATCGTATGTACCGCGCGCATAACCTATTAACACGTTGACGTAAATGCCGTCTATAGACATTCAATGCTTGTAAATGCAACGGCCATATAGATCCGCCAATATTTCGGAAAATTTGTCAGCGTAAATAATAATATCATTCTGTAAGTTCATCAAACTCCCCAAGGAATCAAATAAATTAACAAAATAAAAAAAGTTGCTTTTGTTCCGTCCATCGCCGATTTCAGAGTGAGCGTCAACGTGTGAAATTAGCGAAATCTGGGACAGGTGAAGAGATGGTCTCAGTAGAAATCGAAATAAAAATTGAGGGCGTATCCGAAGTATGTCCGCCATGTTCGAAATTGTTCCCACTCGGTTGCCCCGTAAAATTTCTCGCATATAACCGGAAACGGGGAAACCGAATGACGCACAAGTCGATCCACGTGAATTGCCCCACTCGTTCGCGAGGCATCGTAACCTATCGAAACCCATAAGAAAACGTGTCGTTGGCCTAACAGTGACATCGCTTGGCTTAGGGTACGCGGAATGCCGGGATTCCAGGAACGGAAGGGCGGTGCGAATGCCGGAGGAAAGTGAGAGGAGACGAAGAAACGATGGCAGGAGACAGAACTTTGCTCTCGGTGGCCAGCAGACGTGAGTCATCGTCGCCGTACGACGTCCACCAGGTAGATAAGTCCTCGGGCCAAGCGAGGATCGAGGGACGTCGTTCTTGAGGACATCTTGGTTCCCGTAGAACGCCACTAAAACCAGCAACGAAGTGAACGGCGATGAACTGAGAAGTTGAGCCCGAAGACTCGAGCGAGTCTGAGATCGAGTCGGACAACATCGAGATCGAGCGCGCGGAAGACGAGCAAAGACTGGCACAGCATGGAGGAGCCACAGAAGCTTTTCCGGTTCCCGGGTACCATCGAGGAGGAGGAGGAGAAGGACACGGAGGTTCAAGGACAGCTGACGGTACCCGAGAACCCTGTCACTGCCGACTCACCCTTGCTTGGTCAACGAAACCTTGGAACCCTGTCCAGCCTGCCCAGGAATGTCACTCTCGTTAGGGTCAGCACGCAGAGCAGCAGCATCGGTGGTGTTGGTCGGCAAGATTCCACCAGGTGAGTCCTAGCTCCTTTTCTTTTGATCGACTACAGGTAGACTGCGGATTTTATGCATTTTGAAGAAACATTACTACTCGAAACTTAACCCTTTGCACTCCAGCGGTGACTCTGAGGCACCACTACAAATTCTTACACCATTATTCGAAATATTTTTCAGATTATTAAATGTTTATTTAATAAATTACTAGATATCTCAGTACTGTATGCGCATATTGGATCGGCTTCATATAAATAGAATGAATGAATTGTATAAAATGGAAGTGTCCTAAATTAGAAAAAAGAATTTGGTTTCAAGACTAAATTAATTCCGAGTGCAAAGGGTTAAAACAGGTTTAAACTTGACTTGGAGGAACTAAAAATGTTCGGCCTCTTTTTATACAGCGTATCCCAAAAATAGTGAAAATCTTTCAAATAGGCGGTTCCTGAGGTTGTTTAAAGTAACTTCTTCCTGAAAAAGTTATTAACGAAAAACACGGACCAATCGAAGCACGGTTATAGCGAACGGATTCGGGCTCGGTGAGAGTTCCCGCTGAACGTGGCGTTGCCATTGGCCGAGTCAGATTCTGCCTGCTGCGACCGCGCTCTGATTGGTCCGTGTTTTTCGTTCATAACTCCTTAACAAAGCCGAGACGGCCATTTTTGCAAAGGAAACAGTTACTTTAAATAACCTCAAGAACCGCCCATTTCAAGGATTTTCACTATTTTTGGGACATCCTGTATAACCCCTTTTTATACAGCGTATCCCAAAAATAGTGAAAATCTTTCAAATAGGCGGTTCCTGAGGTTATTTAAAGTAACTTCTTCCTTAGAGAACATTTCCAACTCGACTTTGTGAAAAAGTTGTTAACGAAAAACACGGACCAATCGGAGCACGGTTATAGCGAACGGATTCGGGCTCGGTGAGAGTTCCCGCTGAGCGTGGCGTTGCCATTGGCCGAGCCAGATTCTGCCTGCTGCGGCCGCGCTCTGATTGGTCCGTGTTTTTCGTCCATAACTCCTTAACAAAGCCGAGACGGCCATTTTTGCAAAGGAAACAGTTACTTTAAATAACCTCAAGAAGCGCCCATTTCAAGGATTTTCACTATATTTGGGACATCCTGTATAACCCTGTAGATTTTGGTTTTAAGCTTAATTTTATCTCGTCATAATCTACGGGATTGTATGATAAAAAGGCCAAAATTGTTTAGTCCTCCGAAGCGAAGTGCAGCCTAATACAGCGAAAACATTAGAAGAATTTAAGAATATCATAGTAATCTTGCGTACTTATTAAAATGATTAAGTGAAGGAATAAATATTTATGCAGCTCCAGTTTCCTGCAATGAATGCACATTTTTATGCAACATAAAAATTGTCTGTTTATTTCTTTGTTCGGTAACTTTATCGAGTATTTTTTAATTCTTTAAACGTGTTTACTGATTTGCATTTCACCTACTCATTTTTGTCATAAATGTATAAAATCCGCAATCTAATTAGCAACTTTTGATAGATTAGTCTTGTTCTTTGAACCCTGAACAAGCGCTGGCCAAGTCGATTTTGATCCACATTTTTAGAAAGAAATCTCTTAATCTTTCACACATTGCCTACCTGTGATTGGTTCGCAATTTTTACAAGTCTATAATACGTGGACAAGAGTCTTTTAATGAGTTCTTTTTGAGTAGCGGCAATTAGCATGAAGCTTGTAATTCGTTGTCACAATATAATGGTACCTACCTTGATCGATAAATTTTACTTAGAAATCTCTTTGTTTAACATTTCATAAATAAATTTCGTAAATAAACGTTCACATATGTGCCAGTATAAATGGATGTACTAATTATCTTAATGAGCGTAAAGTGAAACAAAGTTTGGAAAAATTGTTTGTTCGTCTTACGGAATTCGGATCTTGAGGATTACGATCAAAGACGACCGGAAGCGTCTACTTTGCATGCGAAGAGTGAACGTATTACCGACAAACCAGATATAATCGCTCGACAATTACCAAACAAAACAGTCGCGAACAGTTTAACCGTCACGTGGCTCGTTCTCAAGGCAGTATACCTCGTGAAGCGTAGATCATTCTCGGTCCGAAAGCGGTTACGTTTTGTTTGAGGGATTCGTTGTCGACATTCTCTGGCGCCAGATGTTGTTTGCCGCTCGAAATAGGCGAATGAAATACCAGAAACAACATCGACCCACTAATAATACCAATCGCCAACTGCTAATCACAAAAACCTTCTGCGATCGTACGCTGTCCTCGGAAACAACGCTAACTCCTTTGATTACCTCGCGGATGACAATTCTTATACCGTAGATTCACATAATTAACTCTTATTAGAATCCACAGGAACTGAATTTCAATTTTACAATTCTGATTTCATTAACAAAATTATCCTGAAGATTTGCAAAATTTCTTTAAAGAATTAAGGACTCTGCGTTAAATAGGGAATATTAATTTCACTCTGTGCACTCTAATGCGCTGTTTAAATAATTGAGACATTTATATCTTGAAAATTCAATTATATACAAATTGTTATAGTCTAGTATTAGTATGCAAACTTAATGTTTTCTGAAGGCTCTACATCAAATAGGGAATATTTCACTCTGTGCACTCTGATGCGCTGTTTAGATAATTGAGAGATTTATATCTTGAAAATTCAATTATATAAAAATTGTTATAGTCTAGTATTAGTATGCAAACTTAATGTTTTCTGAAGGCTCTACATCAAATAGGGAATATTTCACTCTGTGCACTCTGATGCGCTGTTTAGATAATTGAGAGATTTATATCTTGAAAATTCAATTATATAAAAATTGTTATAGTCTAGTATTAGTATGCAAACTTGATGTTCTCTGAAGACTCAGCCTGTACACTCTTTGTGCTGTTTAAATAATTGAGACATTGATAACTTGAGAAATAAACTGTATACAAACTGTTATAGTTCGACTGTTGATTTTTATGGAAAAATAAAAATTGTCTGTATAAATTGTAAGAGGTTGCAGCCAAAGGGCTATAATTTTTTTTTTATTTACGCAATTTGAATCTCGTGGAAGAGATTATTTTGCGGGGCTATAATTTTCTTTAATCATTTTAATAGGTTGAGAATGATGTATTGATGTTCTCAAACTATGTTAATCTTTCACTTGTATTACATTTGCCCAATTTGATGATAAACGCCTCAAATCCGTAATCTATTGTTGTTACAATCTATCAGGTTGTTGCATATGAAATGTCCGATTTTAGAATCCAAATATAATAAATACATCATTATTTATATTCATATTTATTAGACATCACTTTGAGCTATAAAGTTGATCCTTAAGATCCTATCTTCAATTTTAATGGAAATGTCTAATTTTCCTAGTGAACAACTTTTATTTCAACGCCAATAAATGCGATTGTCATGCATTCTTGTTATATGCATGGAATAGGAACATACTGGCAATAGCATTATGTGAATTGTTATCAACATATGACGATTAATCGACGTACTATTTATTGATGGCAAAAAAAACTAAAAAATCTAAATGACAATCTTTCAAAATGAAGAACGTAAATGATCACAAAACTCAATTTCTACCGTAATACCATCAAGAACCTTAAAATTCATTGACAGAATGCGTTGATCACAATGGTCCTCTACCATATAAATATATTTAAACAAAAGTTCAAAGTTACTGTTCAAAATTGGACGTATCATGTCCAAACAACCTGATAGTATTAGCCGCAATCAATGCACAGAAACTCTTAGTTCGATCACACGAGAATGCAGAATAGACTATCAAGTAACACTAGTACGTCGCGTTAAACACTGTATTTGATTAACAAGCCTTCAATTATAACGGATCATAAAACCGGTATGAATGAAATCGACAGAGCACTATAATCTTTCCACTATAAAGACTCGTAATCGTGCCATTCAGGTTTGCATTATTTCGTCGAATGCAACAAGGCATAGCATATTTAACGATCGGACACGTCGTAAAACGCGGAATAAAACTAAATCGACGGGGGTACGGTAATCATTCGGTTACAAAGCCTCTCTCGTAATCGGCCATAATCGTTCGGCAGGCAACGAGTTCGCTTTCTCTCGTGCAGGAACAACCGCTCGAGGCGTATCGGTCATGTTCGCAATTATTATCGTTCGTACGCGATATTTACCTGCTGACGATGGTGTTTAATACGCGGGACAGGTGCAATTTATCTAGCAAAGTTCTATTAATGTCAGCTGGGCGCGATGTCGTACGTTTTTCACGGTGTTCCCGAGGCCACGCGTCCGACTAACGAGCCTCCGTTAGCGAACAGCAATTCTACGAACACGGGTCTCTCTGTTTACCCTTTACGTGTAATTCACGTTCGGTAAACCCTCTGTCGTCATTTATCAACCGGCGGGACAAACGTTACGCATGCGGTCCGCGTCCAGCCAGTTGCAAAATTTGCAAATGAGCGGACCGTCCTTCGTCCTTCGCCGGGGCTCGCCGATCTACCACGTTTCGCCTTAATTCGCCGAGAATATTGATGCCCGAGGACTTCTGCTGCACCTGTGGGGTCCCCGTGTCCGTCCGTGGCCACCTTGCTTTTTAATCATTCGTTGCGGTGGAATTCATTTTGCACCGGCAACTTTCGTGAGAACAGTTCAAATGCATTTTGTGGGACATTGGCGTCGTTTTGTTGCATTTTTAGAGGCGATAGAAAATTTAGAATACTTCTGAGAGATCAACAAAATTAACGTACAACTGAATTATACTGACCATGTTCCTGGTCCTTGGTTTTTTTATTATTTGCTAATGTTGTAAAAATACTCTTGAGCACTGTGAACTGACTTTGTCTGACTTGATCATTAATTTAGCAGAATTATGGTCAATAGAAAATTTAGAATGCTTCTGAGAGATACACAAGGCGGATCTAATACCAACCTAATGATTCTAACAATTAATGTTTGAAATATTTATTTATTTATTTCGAAATATTGTGCAAATGCTCTTGGAGTCTGTAGTTTACTATCAACTCCGGACCTCAATTTAATAAAAGTATAACTAAACTGTGAATTGTTATGCAAAATAAAAATAGTCCGCATCATATGCAAGAAAGGAACATCGCACGAAAAAATTGATTTCGTCTTCTATTAACTTTAATAAACTGGAACAAAAATATAATAGTATCTTAAATTTCTCCTGGGGTGATTAATTCTTGTATATTCTACGCACTAATTTTTGCCATTGGCGTCGAACAATTAGATCCACGAGAAAGAACCGAGTAAAATGGAGTATCATAAAGTGCAATAAATGTTTTAAAGTAAAAATTAAGCGCGGACGTGGAGCAGCAGAGTAATTGAGGTTTCTCGCCAACCGAAAGGTCGTCGCTAACAGATTAATCTGCGGATCGCGGTCGCAGAATTAATCGCGGAAACGAATCCTTGCGGTTGTATCAGATTTCGCGTTTCCTGCAGGAAAGACGATACCTCGACGTGGATCTCCGCGATTTTCTCGCCGATTCTTCCGCTTTATCTCCTGATGACGTCCGTGCGCAGGAAGTCCGAGCTTGAACTTGAATTTGATTTAGTGGATTCCGAAAGGATTGCAAAAGGGTTTCTATCCTACAATTACCGAGTGATTAGGGTTCGTATAAATTCTCGAGATAATAACAGTAGAACGAACACGGTCTGGATTAGGTGATATCATCTGGAGCTAAATAAATTATATCTGTGGTTGTCACGAAGAACGCCGCATGTCACATACTTTCAGTTTCGGGATATTGCCGTTTAAAATTTTGATTTTGTTAAAGTTTTTAAAGTATTGACTATGTTAAATGCTTTAACATAGGACATGGATTAAATTGCATTATTTTTCTGAGCCCATCGAATTTTTTTTTCATGACTTTTTTTCCGGTAAATATGTAAATCCTATAGTATAAAGCTCAATTAATGCATAAACTCAAATTTTTTGAGATTGTGACATGCGGCGTTTTTCCTTGCAACCACAGATTTTTAAATAGCAAATTTAATGTTATAATTTTAACTAACATCCTTAAGGGGCATATATAGATATATTTTCTAAGGTTTACGTCGAAATTAAGTGTAATAGATTATACTTTATATGGTAGAGACTAAATAATTATATCAACTGCTAACGTCTAATCCGTCGTATTTATCTGTGCAGATTAACCGTGCAACAGATACGCTTAACTCGTGACACAATGTCCGCAGAAACACTTATGGAAATTCGAGTTCAGTATCCTGTGTTACCTAACACTTGCCTCTTCTTCAGTCATTGTTAAGCACTGAAGAACAATTTACATGAGAATTGTTCGAATGCACAATGCACCTCGGAGAACTTCAAATCTCTTAAATGTGCAAAGATTATCAAGTCACTTTGGAAGAATGGAATTTTTATATAAGAAAAAAGGATGCATTTTCTATAATTGAATTCGTGATTAATCAAGGAAAATAAATCTTCTAAGAGTACAGAAATTTCGGAAGCTTCGAGCTCACCTACGATACTCAAACTCACTTCAACCTCTCCTAATTCACTTTGTCAAATTCTTATCAAACAGATTAGGACTGTAAAAGGAACAGGGATTTATAGCGAGTTCAAGTTCCAAGAAAAATTCATCAAGACTGTATACTCTACGATTTAATCAGTAATTAATCAAAGCCAATTAAAAATATATATAGTACAGAAATTTTCAAATCATCAAGCTCCAAGAAAAATTCTGCAATTCTCAAGCACAGTTCACGCTCCTCTTTGTCAAATTCTCATCATGGAGACTAGAACTCTAAGAGGAACAGAAATTTCTACAGCCTCAGGTTTGAAGAAAAATTCTTCAAGACTGTATACTCTACTATTTAATCAGTAATTGATCAAAGCGAATGAAAATCCATATACTATAGAAATTTTCAAATCCTCAAGCTCCAAGAAAAATTCTACAATTCTCAAGCACAGTTCACGCTCCTCTTTGTGAAATTCTCATCACGGAGACTAGAACTCTAAGAGGAACAGAGATTTCTAGCAGCCTCAGGTTTCCAGAAAAATTCACTAAGACTGTATACTCTACGATTTAATCAGTAATTCATCAAAGCCAATTAAAAATATATATAGTACAGAAATTTTCAAATCCTCAAGCTCCAAGAAAAATTCTACAATTCTCAAGCACAGTTCACGCTCCTCTTTGTGAAATTCTCATCACGGAGGCTAGAATTCTAAAAGAAACGGAGATTTCTAGCAGCCTCAGGTTTAAAAAAGAATCACTAAATTCTCCAATCTCCGTTCTCATCGAATTATTAATCAAACAAAAGAGGAAGTTATTTTTAATGTTTTTACAGTGTTTTTGCGGAGTTTTCTCGGGAATTTCGTGCGCCGGAGAAACGAAAGGAAAAATCTTCGTGCGCCTCAGCATCGCGACTCGTTCGGTCTCGTTAGTTTAATTAAAAGCTCGTTATCGAAGCGGGCGACGACGTCGCGCTCGGACAGTTCGCGGCGAGGCGAGGCCCGCCAGTGAGCTTGCACCCGATGATATTAACGCTCGACTCTTAATCCGCGCTGGAAACGCGAATTTCTAAAGTGAATTTTTACGAGCATGTCTGATCGCGGAAAATCGGCCGGCTCTTTTTCTGGTAGAAGAGCGAGATTCGTCGCTAATCAATCGAGATACAACGCTGCCCGGCGAAGGGAGAGACGGAACAACTGGTTGGTTTTGTTCGACGAGGTAGAATACAATTTCTTACAAATCGATCTTGAGTAGAAATCCCTCCTGTGCGCTCTCAATTTTTAAATCAACAAATTGCGACATTGTCTGGGGGAAAAAAGTCGAATTTTTACGACAAATCAATCTCATGTTCTTTTCGAATGTGCTCACAATTTTGAAGACACAAATGAATTGCGATATTGTTTGGGAAAAATGAAAGAACGGAGTGATTTTTTTTTGCAAAGATGATTATAATTTTTTAAGGCAATTTCATCTCATGTGGAATTCTTCTTCAATGCACTCTCAATTTTAGAAAAACAAACTGTAACATTATGTTTGAGAAATGGAACAATTGTTTGATTTTATTCGGTCAGGTGGAATGCAATTTTTTATGAAAAATCAACCCTCATGTAGAGTTGTTCTGAAATGGACCCACAGTTTTCGAGAAACAAATAATTACAACATTGTCGACTGTGGCAAGTAGAGGCGTTGTCCCCGTTCAGAGTTAATTTTCAGTTAATCAGGGTCAGGTTTAATAACAGTCTCGCTGAACCTCGCCCTTTTATCGTTTTCGATAGCAAATATCGACTAACATCCAGCTGGTTCAAAGCCATTGTCTTTGCACTGCAATCTATTATTATCTTCTAGCGATAATAATTAATTAATTCTGTCTGTGGAAATATTTGTTTGAAACTCGCTGATAAATTTGACGTACGAGTCTTTAACCCTTGCCCTATTATATCATTCCCGATTCGTTGCATACAAGATATGGAACAGAATTTGCTAAGCATTGACATTATTCATGTCTTTCAAATCGAAATCAAATTCTATTTTGTTCTCGCGATTTATAGATGAACGTTGAACTGAATGTAGACATTTTTCTTGCGGTAAATAATTAATAACAAGACTTGTGACGAAAAACGAGTAGGTTTACAACAGTAAAAAGATGGAAAAAATTCAAGAATGTCGATATACTATTTTCAACAGGTTGAGGTCATTAATGAGGAAAAGAAATATTTTGATAAAAATTTTATTTTGCCTAAAAATCCACAGTCTAGTAATAACGTATGGTAATACTGATTAATTATGCTTGAAAAGTGTTAACAAAACTAGAAAACTTCAGAGATCCGTAACAAACAGTATAAAGAAATATTACCCAACCTTTTGTTGTGTCATGCCCCACCTAAGCTATACTCATATTGTATTCAAAAATTGAATTGTTCATTGAAGAAACTTAAATGATAGGTTTTAGGAAGAAATCACTAGGAAATTGTTGAGGAAACACAGAAAGAAAATTTTCAAAGGATAAAATGGAGAACTGAAATTCAAGTACGAGATAATTTTAATGAAAGATTTTTCTATATTATTTTAATTATTAGTCATTAGCGCATGCGCAAAAAATACGCCCCGAATAACATCACTGGCTCGAGTAGCGACTGAGAGTCGCCATACTGTTAAACTCTGGACGAGTCCATTTTCAAATTGCCCCCCTTAAACCTTTGCGCACGAGTGACGGCAAATAGCCGCTCAAATTTTACCGTTCTGCGATTGCTAATCATTTTTATAGGAATTATTACTCTCAAATGATATCAAACAAATTTTTACCGAACACAACACTTTTCCCTCCGTTTCATTCATATACTTAACTACTTAGTACACAGTATTATTTCACAAGGAAAATAAATTTGACCCATCGAGCACTAAAAATAATTCCCGTCCGCTAAGGGTTAAAAATCAAATTGTAGCGCATGCGCGAAAAATACGTACCGAATAACATCATTGGCTCGATTGAGAGTCGCCATACGGTTAAACTCTGGACGAGTTCATTTTCAAATTTCCCCCCTTAATCCTTTGCGCACGAGTGACGGCAAATAGCCGCTCAAATTTTACCGTTCTGCGATTGCTAATAATTTTTATAGGAATTATTACTCTCAAATGATATCAAACAAATTTTTACCGAGCACAACACTTTTCTCTCCGTTTCAGTCATATACTTATTACACTTGGTACACAGTATTATTTCACAAGGAAAATAAATTTGACCCATCGAGCACTAAAAATAATTCCCGTCCGCTAAGGGTTAAAAATCAAATTGTAGCGCATGCGCGAAAAATACGCACCGAATAACATCACTGGCTCGATTGAGAGTCGCCATACGGTTAAACTCTGGACGAGTTCATTTTCAAATTTCCCCCCTTAACCCTTTGCGCACGAGTGACGGCAAATAGCCGCTCAAATTTTACCGTTCTGCGATTGCTAATCATTGTTATAGGAATTATTACTCTCAAATGATATCAAACAAATTTTTACCGAACACAACACTTTTCCCTCCGTTTCAGTCGTATACTTATTACACTTGGTACACAGTATTATTTCACAAGGAAAATAAATTCGACCCATCGAGAAGTATTGCAAAAATAATTCCCGTCCCTTAACGGTTAAAAATCAAATTGCCATCCCCCCCCCCCCCCCCCCCTTATGGGGCGTGGACCCAACGTTGAGAAACACTGGATAAAATGTCGCTCTGTTTTGATATCTAAAATGGCGAATACCGCATATCGTGGAAATTTTTGCGAAGAGGGTGAAATTGTTGTATAATTGTTAGGAAATTGCAGTTTACGGGTAAGTGCGCTAAATAACCATGCTTGAGACAGTAAAAAGAGATCGGCAATCCGGATATTTCGTGAGCAGTCGTGAGAAGCACGGATAGGCCAGAAGTTTTCGAGCAGAGCGAGTTCGCTAGAATTAGTACCGTTCTCAATTGACGCCTACGAACGACGCACACGATACCTCGGTCCGCTATGGAATAGCGCCATTATAGTGCGCGCGGAATAAATTACCGGCGGCTAATGCGATTCACCGTTCCACCGGTGTTGATCGAGCCCTTCCGGCTCGAATTTCTTTCCAAGGAAGCTCCAATTCGTTGACAATGGATCGAATTAGCCAGCGGAGGGTGAATCACGCGCGAAAATGTCGTTCACAAAGGTACAGTGGTAAATTAAACGCGAAAGGGCCCCGCGCCATCGTGGGACCGTCCTATCCGCTGACAACGCAACTTCACAACTACCTCGCATCATCAATATAACTCTTCATTAGCCCCTTGTGCTTTTTATTTATTTTACAGTGAGTAGAATTTCTTTGTATTTCATCATTTCCTAGTAGAAAAAGAAGAACATCCGTCGTATGCCTGTATGTTCTCCAACGGTCGTAAATTAAGAATTTTATTTCTATTTGTAGGAAATAACTAGACTGCGGAGGTTTCCACTGAAATATTATTTTCAGTGGTATCGGCCTTCGCATGTCTGAAATAAATCAAAATTGTAACAAATTCTATCGTATTTTATATTCTAGTATTTTTTTAAAAATAGACTGCAGAAGTTTATACAATTTTAAATTATATTAGATAAATTTCAAGAAAATCCACTGAAAAATTATTTTCAGTGGTATCTGCCATTGCATGTCTGAAATAAATCAAAATCGTAACAAATTCTATCGAATTTTATATTCTAGCATTTTTTGAAAAATAGACTGCGGAAGTTTATGCAATTTTCAATTGTATTACGTAAATTTCGAGAAAATCCACTGAAATTCTTATTTTCAGTGGTATCGGCCTTCGTATGTCTGAAATAAATGAAAATCGTTTACAAATTCTATCAAATTTTATATTCTAGCATTTTTTAAAAAACAGACTGCGGAAGTTTATGCAATTTTAAATTGTATTACGTAAATTTCAAGAAAATCCACTGAAATATTATTTTCAGTGGTATCGGTCATTGCATGTCTGAAATAAATCAAAATTGTAACAAATTCTATCGAATTTTATATTCTAGTATTTTTTAAAAAATAGACTGCGGAAGTTTATGCAATTTTAAATTGTATTACGTAAATTTCAAGAAAATCCACTGAGATATTATTTTCAGTGGTATCGGCCTTCGTATGTCTGAAATAAATGAAAATCGTTTACAAATTCTATCGAATTTTATATTCTAGTATTTTTTGAAAATTTTCAGAAGCTTTAAATCTAATAAGAACATACGCGTTTATTAGACTCGATGTTAAAGTGCAAGTTGTTAACCATAGAAAATAATAAGCTTCTTGACTGGGAAAATTATTTCCCCCTTAAACAATTCATTTTTTATGTTTCCCTTTTTGGAAATCAACTTCAATTGCATCTTTGCTCAACTAACCCTTTGAACTCGAAGCTATTCTTCTTCTAATGATACAGGTACACAAAATTGTACGGATAAATTCTAACCAAAGACGCAGACATTTAAATTCTTTTTAACAATTCTATCTGTTAACACCTAGATGTATTTAGATTGTAACAAAAAATTCTACCTGAAAGTACAAATATATCTAAATTCGACTTAAAAATTCTATCCAATGATACAAGTGTCTAGCTTGTACCAAAAATTTTCATCCGGAAGCACGAGAAGTCCGCTTAAAAAAAAATGAAGATTAGAAGCAACTATCAACAAGTGTTCTCCGCATCTTATTTAGCAAATTCAGCTGACCCGCTTGCCCGTGTTCCCAGTTTTCGCGAACGTAAGCAGCTAGAATTCAAAACCAGCGTCGGCGACGGAAACTTTGCATTTCGCAGGACGCTCCTCGATCGACGGTTTTCGCGGACGATCAGCGATTTCACGAAACGCGAATCCGATAAGGAAATGCTGTAGCTTGATAAGACATGCCTCCGGATTTTTCAGTCGGTCAAATAAAGTCGCTAGTTTATTACAGTGAATAACTTAACTCGTCAACTATTCAAATATTTCTGAACTCAACTAAAATATAGGTAACACGCACCGGCAATAAAAATTGCCACGTTAAAGAGACGTTCTAAGTACACGTGTACTGATAATACAAGCTATCTGTAATTTCGTAAGTGTTAAAATTCAGCGTTTAAACTGTATTATACGTAATACAAGTACAATAGGAGCGGTAGCTGCAATGAAAAAGTTAAAATAGCGTGATGAAAGCATTTATATTCAACCTACAATTTTCTAAAAGCATCTATAGGAAAAATAAAAAATTTCTGCAATTTTTCAAGTGCCCAACTGGAGCGTTCATACTGTATTATTCACAATACACAAACAATAGCAATTGCAGCTGTGATAAAAAAATTAAAAAGGCGTGATAAAAGCATCTATATTCAATCTACAATTTTCTAAAAGCATCTATAGTAAAAATAAAAAATATAAACGATTTTTTAAGTGCCAAACTTGAGCGTTTATACAGTATCATTCATAATACACAAACAATAGCAGTTGCAGCTATAATAAAAAAATTAAAAAGGCGTGATAAAAGTATCTATATTCAATCTACAATTTTCTAAAAGCATCTATAGTAAAAATAAAAAATATTTGCAATTTTTCAAGTGCCCAACTTGAGCGCTTATAATGTGTTAAACATAATGCATGAACAATAACAGCTGCAACGATGATGAAAAAATTGAGAAGACGTTCTGAAAGTATCTATACTCGAACTAAAAAATATCTGCGATTTTTCAAATAGGAAAATTAAGCGTTTCATGGAATTAACGAACGAAACGCTGCCATGAGAAGACAGTAGAACATATGAGGAGCGGATAGCATTAAGAGGTTCAGTGAGCCGCGTGAGTGCTCCCGAGTTCGCCAAACTCCGACTCAAAAACGTGACATACAGCAGATATCAGGAAATTTTTGATGAATATATAAAATTGTAATGAATATTGTTCATTAAAGTGAATTCGCCTGAAAAAGTAAATTATAATCGAGTTTTCCTTACGACCGATCTCCGAAGATTATCGGAAACAAATTTTTAATGAATATTGTTCATTAAAGTGAATTCGCCTGAGACTAAATTATAATCGAGTTTTCCTTACGACCGATCTCCGAAGATTATCGGAAACAAATTTTTAATGAATATTGTTTATTAAAGTGAATTCGCCTGAAGAAGTAAATTATAATCGAGTTTGCCTTACGGCCGATCTCCGAAGATTATCGGAAACAAATTTTTAATGAATATTGTTTATTAAAGTGAATTCGCCTGAAGACTAAATTATAATCGAGTTTTCCTTACGGCCGATCCTCGAAGATTATCGGAAACAAATTTTTAATGAATATTGTTCATTAAAGTGAATTCGCCTGAAGACTAAATTATAATCGAGTTTTCCTTACGGCCTATTTTCGAAGATTATCGGAACAATATCTGAAGCATCGGAGAACGATTTTCGCTAGTTAATTTATCACGCAACGTGTACGGCTTTACAAGAATGTGCTGAAGAGTTAAAGAGCCGAAGAAGATAGGACACACACCGACGAATGCCGTTTTCCTGAGTAATTCCTTTAAGTGTCAAGCAAAGAGAGACACGCAACTGGCAGGTCGCTATCGCCGGATCGTTGCAGATCGGTGCAATAAAGATTAGACGCGTGTCAAGACCGCGTGAAAACGCGAGGATGTCTCTGTTGAAACGGAGAGGTGGCGACGTGTCGGAGAGACAGTCGATCTCAAGGGGAGAAGCGAATTATCGCTCGTTCAGACAACAATTAATCGCACGCTCCGCGGATAAGTGAATAAGAATCTTGGAACGCGACGGGAAACTGTGTTTCGTTCGCCGTTGAATATCGTTTAACAAATGAAAGGTGTGAAGTGCTCGGAACCATTAGGCGAACTTGGTGATTTGCGCAAACTGTGGGTTAAATGATTGAACACTTCGTTCACCGGAAAAGTATTGTGTAATCTTTGTGTAATCTAAAAAGCATTGTGTTTGAAAATCGTCGGATGTCGGGAAGCATTTTTGAAAAATAATTGTGGAGGGAATTGTTAGATTATGTCAGTGATGATGGAATCGAGGGGAAGATTGATTGAAAAATGCTGTTCTCTGAATTGTTGAGTTCCAGAGGACTGTTGATCCTTTATGTCTTTAATTGTGATATGTTCTTTATGTGTTTACTTCACCGTTGATTTGTTTAAATAATTTGTGCGTTGCGACAACTTTTCAGTGCAACCAGTAGTTCTATGTTAATTTGAAAATTTTTTGTTTTGCAATCGTTAAAGACGTAAGATTGTATACTTTCATGAGGAGTTATTTTAAAAAATTTATTTAGTTAAGAATATTTAATAAATCGTAATTTTAGTAAAAAGTTGCAGGCCAATTGATTTAATTAATCAAATGGTACCTTTTGTTAAAATGACATAAACAATCAAATTAATGGCAGATAATTGATTTATTTAAATAATTTGTACGTTGCGACAGTTTTTCAGCGCAATCAGTAGTTCTTCAGTAGAGCTATTGAAAATATTAATTTGAAAATTTTTTGTTTTGCAATCGTTAAAGACGTAAGATTGTATACTTTCATGAGGAGTTATTTTAAAGAATTGATTTACTTAAAAATATTTAATAAATCGTAATTTTAGTAAAAAGTTGCAAGCCAATTGATTTAATTAATCAAATAAGTACCTGTTGTTAAAATGACATAAAGAATCAAATTAATGTCAGATAGAGCTTTGCCATTGTGCAGGATAGTAGAAAACAGGTATATTGAGGTAAGAATTGCTTTTAATTCAAACTTCAGGGAGTGAAGAGTGAACATCGAAGAATGGAATGATAAGTTTCATTTAAAAGGATTAACTTACTAGTAGATAAAGTGTTACAATTGTCTAGAATAATGCAGAGAAGTATTTTGAAGTAGAGAATGATTTTAATTTAAAGTCGGAGTCAAGAGTGAAGTAAACGAAAGAAATAATGAGTTTTGAGTGTTGAGTGGATACTGAAGTGAAATGATCGGTCCAGGAAGGGGAATAGATCCTGAAGAAGCCTCTCCAGGACACGAGTCCGCTTGCGCGTGCTCCAGGTGACGTAACCAGCCCATTTTCTCGCAAATGAAAAGAGCAAACGTTATTGTTAGTAACTGATAAGTGGAGACTGCTGGTCAGGTATTGGCTCGTGCGTATAAGACGAGCAGCTTCGTTCCTCGGACATCAGTAGATCCACCACTAGCAAACTAGACAGCCACTGTCTTCCTCGATTAAAACCGTCAAACTTACACAACTCCAAAACAACTTCAGAGAAGAAGCAACATCAACGAAAATTTCAAAGACCAGGAAATTTTCTTGAGGAAAAATTCTCTTGAATTTCTCGGAGACATCACAATAGAAAAATGTTGATCAGCTGTAAAAGAGCTTTGGAAAAATTAAGCTCTGATGCCAGTAAACACAAAAAGTAAATCAACCTTTAAAAATAATCTCAGAAGACCTGAGAATTTTCTTGAGGAAAAATTCTCTTGAATTTCTCGGAGACATCACAACAGAGAAATGTTGATGAACTGTAAAAGAGCTTTGGAAAAATTAAGCTCTGATACCAGTAAACACAAAAAGTAAATCAACCTTTAAAAATAATCTCAGAAGACCTGAGAATTTGCTTGAGGAAAAATTCTCTTGAATTTCTCGAAGACATCACAACAGAGAAATGTTGATCAGCTGTAAAAGAGCTTTGGAAAAATTAAGCTCTGATACCAGTAAACACAAAAAGTAAATCAACCTTTAAAAATAATCTCAGAATACCTGAAAATTTGCTTGGGGAAATATTCTCTTGAATTTCTCGAAGACATCACAACAGAAAAATGTTGTTCAACTGTAAAAGAGCTTTGGAAAAATTAAGCTCTGATACCAGAAAATACAAGAAGTGAATCAACCTTTAAAAATAATCTCAAAAAACCTGAGAATTTGCTCGAGGAAAAATTCTTATCGCGAAGACATCTGACTCGTCAAAAAATTGAACGAAGACGTCTCGAAGTAAAATTGATGAATCCCGATTTTTGAAGTTTTCGTCGACGCACCTTAATTATTTCGGTAGACGATCGGACATGGGATATTGAGTTCGATCGATCGACTTGTGTCAGCTGTGTACTCAGACGAAGGCGATCGACGGATCTTTGAGAGGCATCATCAAGGAGAGAGAGATAATCGATAAAAATGCTGTGTACGATTCTTTTCGACTCGGCCATGATTAGCGCGATAAGCGCGTTGGAGATCTGCCGCGATAAGTGAAAGGTCGGTAAAGTGTGATAATTAATGACGAGAGGGAAGTAATGATGTTCCCGTTCCACAGCTACTGAACCTCGCCCACGGCCTACTTCCGCCGCGATTATCATACCGATCGAGATAACCTAACCGGGAATTTTTGATCCTCCGCGAATCGAAGAACCGTGCGAAGCCGCCGGATTTATCGTAGTCTGTTTGAACGGATCCTTAAATCGCATGTGCGAATTTCTCTGATAAGAGCTTGCTATCTGAACGATTTGCTCGATCAGGGAAAAATTGCTGCAACTGTAATCGATAAAAAGGGATCTAGGCTACGGGAACTTCAGTGGGACGTAAAACGTTACTATGATCCGGATGTAAAAGCAGCCGAGTGGTTAAAATCGTTGCAAGAAACTGAAATTGCGGTTGCCATATAAACTCGGCAAATATCAAGAGATGTAGATTAAAGAAATTTAATCGAAGAGTACAAAAAGCAATATTAATCTCTCGATTGATATTGCAATCAAGAAAAAATAGAACGATTGGTGGAAAAAAGCGCGCAAAAAGTACAATATCAAATCAAAGAGTGCAAAGCGCAAATTAAAGAGAAACAGACTAAGAAAATTAAAAAGTGAATTAAATTTAGGACAGAGTAGAATTACTATTTTTAGAAAATGTAGTAATTAAAAAAAGAGTGGAAGGAGCACAGAATAGGATCAAAGATTACAAAGTGGAAAATAAATTAAGAAAATTAAGAAGTGGATTAAATTGGAACACCGCGTACAAATAAACTCTTGATTAAAGTTGCAATGAGGACAAGCGGCTAATTAAAAGTTAAGTCGTACACGGTGCAAATTAAAACGAAATAAATTAAGAAAATTAAGAACCGAGTTGATTTCAAGACTTTCGATTTCACAGAGAGTGAAGTTGAGTTCTCAGTCAATTTTCGATCGAAGGAAGATCAAAAGATAGTGAAAATGACGACGGAGGTCCAGAAGAGCCCGCTGCTAACCGTGAAACTACCATCGAACTCCGAAGAGAAGGAAAATCTGTTGGCACCGGTGTCACCAACGACTCCCATAATCGTCCAGCTACCAAAAAGCCCGACGACGTCCTTTCGCAGCAGGTAATTCATGTTTTGTCGCACGGAATCCTCCATTAATGGGAATTCTCGCTGCGCAATACATTCCGCGCGATCATATGGAATGCCGAGATTAATCATTATTCATTAATGCCGCGAATTAATTTATGTCAACTCGCGCGCGAGACAGTGTTTCGGATCTGGTTCTGCCGTTTATGGCTACAGCTACATCCGATTAATTTGCGAATCATGTAATACAAACTCATCACCCTTGGAAAGCGTTTAACGAAGCAACGGAGAGCTGCAAGGTTCTTTGTCACCAATTAGCCTTATCATTGGTCTATGATAACGGAGCAAGACCTGCCGATATCACGACCAATCGTCACCGGAGGTCGCGTAAAATTCTTTGATACATACTATGCGTAGTATGCGTAGTTTTATGGCTGAATGACTAGTTAAAAACGTAAAGCTGATGATAATTATACTGCGGATTTTATGCATTTACGACAAATAATGAGTAAGTATCATTTAAGGAAGGAAAGTTAAAATAATTAAAATGTATCGACGATTTTCAAGTTGTTAAAATTATTAATGTAAGAGTAACATAGACAATTTTCAATTTTCATAATGAACCGCAGCCTAATGATAATGAACACTTTTACGGGAAATTTAGTTGTGTACCGGAGGTCGCGTAAAATTCTTTGATACATACTATGCGTAGTATGCGTAGTTTTATAGCTGAATGACTAGTTAAAAACATAAAGCTGATGATAATTATACTGCGAATTTTACGCATTTACGACAAATAGTGAGTATCATTTAAAACAGAAGTGAAAGTTGAAATAATTAAAATGGATCGACGTACTATTTTCAAATTGTTAAAATTATTAATGTAAGAGTAGCATAGACAATTTTTATTTTGCATAATGAACCGCAGTCTAATGATAATGAACGCTTTTACGGGAAATTTAATTTGTCAGTCCTAATTTAATATCCCTTGAACAGTAAGTAACTCTTCTTAGAGATCCTCAAGTTCAGTTAAAATTTTATTTAACACCAGCACAAGGAATTGTTACTATTTTATACAAACTGGACAGTCCTAATTTAATATTTCTCGCTGAATAAATTTTTTTAGAGATTTCGGTGATTTAAATTTATAGAAAATTCAATATTTTCATTTAATTTGTATGAATTGGGAAGATTTATATAAATTTATAGAGTTGCAATTTTATTTCAAACACTCGGGGATGCGCACAGCCTCGAAGAACTGTTTAACAATTCTTTCACACAAAATAGGGGATTCAAATTTAGTAATAATCATTTTATCATCAGAACTCCTTTCTTCGCTCATGAACATTTTTATATACCACACTATAGCAAAATACTTGGCAAAAAACAACCTAAAATCGTACAGTATAATATTCCACAGTCTAAATATACTATAACTCAATATATTACCCTATATACTATACCACAATATAATACGACATAGTACAATATAATATTCAATTTTAATATTCCTTCACTTTCTTAGAACACTTAGAATTGAACTAAAATTTTGCAGAACAAACTTGAAGACACCCACGACCACAGTTGATTATTTAAAGTTATTTCACAGGAAAGAAAGAAATTTCTAGCACTGTTTCTCGAGGCAATAATTCTTCCTGGAATTTCCAAACCAAAGATTCGAAGAATCAGAAAGTGGAAAACTCGCGTGTTTGATCGACGAAAGTCGACCGAATCATGATTCTCCCCTGCGTGTGGTCGATTTGCGCACGGCAATAAATAAATTGGTAGATAGCAGTTATCATTCGAAGTCAAAATGGCGACTTCCTTTCGCCCGTCCGAAAGGGAGGCGCGCCCGAGGAGTCTGAACGGGATCATCGAACCGGTCGCATTGATTTGTCCGAGTGAGTGACAGTGTGTCGCACAACATATACCTCTCTCTCTCTCTCTCTCTCTCTCTCTCTCTTACTCTCTTTATCTGTCTTCCGTCTCTCTCTTGAATCAATAAACAAGTGGAATCTTCTCGCGTTCGGTAATACACTTCGCGGCAACAGTCGGTTTCTAATTAATTTTATCGAGGGCTGATTATGAAGTCGGTTCTAAGCGACGCGTGTGTGTTCCGTTCGTTTCTTGAGCGAGCAAACAACGTTGACAGCAGCCATGAACGGCAACAGTGCTGATAAAACGGCTGATCGAGCCCTCTCGACGTGCTCGGGGATCATTTGTCGACTGGTTCCGAGCGGGAACTATGGCTGGTTCTAACCAGAGATCGCGCGAATAAACCCGCGAATCGACTTATCGAAAATATCCCGGTCGAAGTCGAAATCCGAGATCCACGATAAATACTGCGATTAAGAGGAAATTTGGTCGCGTCGAGATCGGGCCGGCGTTGTTCCCGTGTTAATCTGTCCAGTCGCCGCCACCGCCGCCGCCGCGGCCGACGGGCCGAGGTGAAATTGCCGTAATTTTGAAACAGATCAGGCTTGTCATGGAAAGGCTCAAGAACGATGACGTACAATGCGCAGAGATCCATCGTGAGTATTCCCGTCGAAATCTAAACCTAACGCGGTATACCGATCATCGAATCTCTTGGTCAAACACTCTACCACAAAAATAAGCATATTTTGTGTTTAGAAAAATTCTATTGTATCTTATATGCTTCTTTGGCGAAAATAAAGTCACTGAACAATTTTCCAAGCCGATCGCAAGAGATAGGAGTCAGATAAAAATGTAATTCCTCTTTCAATAATTTTAGGAAGTTGAAAGAATGGTAATGATGTTCTTAAATCTCTAATAATGCCTTTACAGATTTATTGGCGACTCATTAGACTAGACTGCGGATTTTATACTTTTATGACAAAAATTAGTGAGTGTGATTTAAAACAGGAAAAATATTAAAAGAATTCAAGCATACTATTATATTATTCACAATCTACTACTCATAATAAGAAAGAAAATATAATTCTGTTTCACTCCAGTTCGTTGCAGTTCAGATAGAATACTTTGCATGAAGATAAAATGTAATTCCTCTTTCAATAATTTTAGGAAGTTGAAAAAGTGGTAATAATGTTCTTAAATCTCTAATAATGTCTTTACAGATTTGTTGTCGACTCATTAGGCTAGATGCGCAGTAGATCCACTAGACTACGGATTTTATACATTTATGACAATAATTAGTGGGTGTGATTTAAAACAGGAAAAATATTAGAAGAATTCAAGCATACTATTATATTATTCTCAATCTACTAAACATAATAAGAAAGAAAATATATTTCTATTTCACTCCAGTTCGTTGCAGTTCAGATAGAATACTTTGCATAAAGATAAAATGTAATTCCTCTTTCAATAAGTTCAGAAAGTTGAAAGAATGGCAATAATGTTCTTAAATCTCTAATAACGCCATTACAGATTTGTTGTCGAATCATTAGGCTAGATGCGCAGTAGATCCACTAGACTACGGATTTTATACATTTATGACAAAAATTAGTGGGTGTGATTTAAACATAATAAGAAAGAAAATATAATTCTATTTCACTCCAGTTCGTTGCAGTTCAGATAGAATATTTTGCATAAAAATCTACAGTCTATTAATAACACATATATTTAGTAGATTTTATTCGAAATCTTCATCACTAGTCTGACTCGATGTTTTAGAGCGAGAGTTTAATTTGTATTCTTAAATTCTTCAAATCCGACTAGTCTTTTTAATTGCATCCACTAATTGTTGTCATAAATGCATAAAACCGCAGGCAATTCATAAAACAAAAATAGACAAGAAGAACGTCTTGAAGAAAACACTGAACAGTACGTCATATAGATTTGTTATTTGTAGATACTTTGATGCATCGTCGAGGACGATTAAAATTACTATAAACGATAAAAAAATCATGTTATTATATTTTGGCGGAGCTTTTTTTCCGCAGAAATAAATAAAGAACCCTGTTACCAGGAAAGAAGCTTAATCCTGAGTTTACCGTCGTTTTCCCAATCGCCTAGGCGTCTGATTAAATTGTTAATTACCAGAAAGGCTGGCGTGAGCTTTGATTAATGGCTTCCCGAGACGCACGAGTCTCCAGATGAATTTTCCGCGGCGCGTGGATCATCGAAAAAGGACACAGATCGATCTCCCAGTCCAGAACACAATGTGATCCACGAAATTTGTTATTCTAATCTGCTTTAACTGCCAGGTAGAATAGATTATTGAGTTGCATATGTTCGCGGCGTGTTGTCAGAGGCCTTGGTGACAACGTTTTGCACCGTGTTTGTTACGCGCGCCTCTGACACCGGTCTTCGGGGAGACTGGCATAATTCATTCCTAACGAATTGTGCAAGAAATGTTACACAGCATTGTTGGCTGTTCGAAGATGCGACTAGAATCGACACGGTGACGGATCCTTCGTTTTCCGTCTCGTGTTAGCCGCATGCAAATCGAGTTCCGCTCTCAACGTCCGAGATTAGCGTAGAAAACGTAATTGGCGTCGGTTGGTGCGCATGTTAACTACTGATTACGGCTGTGCCTAATCGGCCTCTTGGACTATGGACGCTTCTTCGGGGTCTCTGCTCCCTGTTTCAACCCGAAACATTCGATTTCGAGACTTTCGCACGGTCATCGTTCACTTCCCACTTTGACCACAATTTTAAACAGTTGCGCACGAGGCTTTTTTTTAAATACTATGAACATATTTTGCTTCGGGAAGATAAATTACAAGATTTTCTAAGCGATAGAGGAACTACAAGAAATGCATTAAAGCTTCTTCGGGGTCTCTGCTCCCTGTTTCAACCCGAAACATTCGATTTCGAGACTTTCGGACGGTCATCGTTCACTTCCCACTTTGACCACAATTTTAACCAGTTGCGCACGAGGATTTTTTTTTAAATACTATGAACATATTTTGCTTCGGGAAGATAAATTACAAGATTTTCTAAGCGATAGAGAAACTGCAAGAAATGCATTAGAACTTGCATGCAAGTAAACTTAACTTTTAAGTTTGACTGTTTCTAACGGACACTGTCTTCCAGACATTATGTCGGTCGATCATAGGCTACAACGATCATGCTCGCCGCCATTTCGATGAAACTTTGAGCACAACGTAGTTCGATCTACAAAAGGCATTTTTTAAATTTTCATTGTAGGCACAGATGGCAAATATAAAAATCGTGACCTCCACTTTTTTCTTCAAAATTTCAGGCAATAGCAATTTCAATTTCTTTTACAGATTACGTAGTAAACTAATTCTTCTATATCCTTCAACAGTAACAATTTCTATTGTGAACTAAGAAGTCAGCCTCAGTGACGTCAAGTAATAATTTCATTTGAGATTATAATGTTAAAGGAGATTTCTAAGCTTCCTTTTATTATAGTACAATTATTGAGATACTAATAAGCTCCCGTTAATGAATGAACAATGAACAATTAATGAATGAACTTTTAAAAATGAATATGCGCTATCTGATCAATAGACAGCGGATTTCATTGATTTATGACAGCAATGAGTAGGTGTAAACTAAAACATAAGAAAAACTTAATAATAATAAATAAAACATATTAAGGAAAAAAATAAACATTTTTGTTTCACTCTAGTTTGTTGCAATTCAGGTAGAACATTTTTATTTTTCATAAAAATCCGCTGTCTACTCATCGACTCGCGATCAAAATCTCTAATACAGTAATGCCGCGAAGAAAGCAATAAAGCGGCTCACGCTAAGTGCGAGGAGCTCGCACTCTTCGCGGCATTACCGTATACCCTTTTTTCGCGGTGTCGATCGACTTGGCCAACGAGTAGGTTATACAATCGACAACATCTTTAAATTCCTGATATTTATCACTGAGTAGGGGCCTCGACTCTTGCAGGAGCCGTTACAGGGCAGGTCCAACCCGCAAGTTGCGTCGTCGGGCCGTGTTGAAGAACGGGGATTGCAACGTTCTACAGTCTCGGATCTCCCGGCGGTCACTCCGCTTCCTCCAGGACATCTTCACGACCCTAGTGGACACGCAATGGCGTTGGACGTTGCTGTGCTTCAGCCTGAGCTTCATTCTATCGTGGCTGGGTTTCGCGGTGATCTGGTGGCTGATCGCGTTCACCCACGGTGACTTCGACGAGCGCCACTTGCCGCCGTTCCAGATGGAGAACAGCTGGACACCGTGCATCTACAACATCTACTCGTTCACCAGCTGCATCCTGTTCAGCATCGAGACGCAGCACACGATCGGCTACGGGAGCCGTTCGACGACCGAGGAGTGTCCGGAAGCTATCTTCGTGATGTGTCTGCAGAGCATCGCGGGCGTGATGATCCAGGCGTTCATGGTCGGCATAGTGTTCGCGAAGATGAGCAGGCCGAAGCAGAGGACGCAGACGCTGTTGTTCTCGAGGAACGCGGTGATCTGTCAACGGGACGGCGAACTCTGCTTTATGTTCCGCGTAGGGGACATGAGGAAGAGCCACATCATCGGAGCGGCGGTCAGGGCTCAATTGATCAGATCCAGGACCACCAAAGAGGGCGAGATCTTGTCGCAGAACCAACAGGAGCTGGCCGTCGGCACGGACGGACAGAACGGCAACCTATTCTTCATCTGGCCCACCACCATCGTCCACACGATCAACTCGGAATCTCCTTTCTACAACATGTCCGCCGAAGACATGCTCGTCGAGAGGTTCGAGGTCGTCGCTATACTCGAAGGCACCATCGAGTCCACCGGGCAAACCACTCAGGCTAGATCCAGCTACCTGCCGCAGGAGATACTCTGGGGACACCGGTTCGAGTCCATGGTCACGTACTCGAAGGACAGACAGGGATACGAGGTTGATTACTCGTTGTTCAATAGTACCACCCAAGTGGACACGCCCCTCTGCTCCGGGAGAGAGCTCGCAGAGTTTTACAAAGTGCAGGAGGAGCTCCGCCATGGGAACGGTGAGTTTGAGATCAGTGGATGGATTAGAGAATGATTAGGAAATGATGCAGGCATGTGTTACCGTGCTCCTTTGCCTTGGAAGCGTTCTAGGCTGCCCCTGGGGGTAGATGGAACATGATCGAAGGCGTTTACTTTGCCTTGAACGAGAGTGGCTTTGATGTAATGGCTTGGTTGTAATGCTACCAAGACTCTACACGGCTGTCTTCACCCATGCCTGATTTTGAATCCCCTAAATGTTTAGCTTTGACTGCATTTCCATTTTGAGTGTTCCCTTTTTAGTTGCGTAGTTCGGTATACCGCCCACAGTGGGCGTGGCTTAGTTGCTCTTGCTCTTCGACGGAGCCGGGACAGTGGCACGTGTCTGATCTAGAGAGCTCTTCGCCGAAGAGCGCCGTCAACCATGGTTTGAGTTAGTTGATCATTATCCAATCCGATCGTAGTAGTAGTTGATGTCTAACTGTCCTCGTAGATTGAATAGAATCGAATCGGCCCTGATTTGTCAATGATGACAAAGTCGATAACGTCGATCCCCCGTGCACTGATTCACGTTCTCAAGATTCTCTCTCTCTCTCTCTCTCTCTCTCTCTCTCTCTCTCTCTCTCTCTCTCTCTCTCTCTCCCTCCAGAGAATGATCTCCACGTGTCTAGTCCGTTCGCGACGTGCGAACGTGATTAACCCTGGACTAAACTTAGTCGATAGCTCGATGCACGTTAGAGGATTTCGAAGCTACGTCGCAGTTCCGCTAGACTGACATGTCCGGCACAATTAAAATTGTCCATCGGCATGGCATCGAAAGAAGGAGAGAAAGAGAGAGAGATCGCGCGATGCAACGGGTTACAAAACAACCACTAACGATACAGCAAGGCCAGCCAACCGCGCTAATTGGGATGCACATGCGAATCAAACTAATCGATAGCAACCACTCAAGCCTCCTGTCTCTATTTCTCTCCATCTCTCTGTGTATTGTGTACGCTTCTCTTGTTCTCCGCTTGCTATATAGATGCGAACACACACACACCGGCAAGTACCTTGTGACATTTTTTACGAGAGCAACTCTCGTGACACGTGTAAACGCCTTTGAGATAGTGGCCATCAAGTTGTTGCTCACTTGCGATGCGGCGGTTGATATCAAGAGCTGATCAGCCACGAATTGCGAGGTAGTCGCTTCGCGACGACCTATATACAGGGTGAGTCACCTAACGTTTGTACCACAAATATCTTTGTTGTTTCTAAAGATACGTAAAATATGGTAAGGACAAAGTTGAATGGTACAAAGGGGCTGACGCGATGCAAAAAAAAATTTTGTTTTTATGTCATTTTTTTTAGAGACATCAAGGTCACCTTGACTTTTTTAAATGGAACCACCCTTTATTAAACACCTGCAATGATAGTCCCTTTCATTAGGAATTCAGTGACTATAATTACTCAAGGTCATTCAAGGTCACGGACAGAGTTCAACATTCCTTCAAAGCCCGTTTACAGGCATGTATCGGTGTTAAATCTTATAGGTTATGTCTGCCCGCGACCTTGTATGACCTTGAGCAATTGTAGTCACTGAATTCCTAATGAAAGGGACTGTCATTGTAGGGTGAGGCAGTAACTATTGCCACCTCAAATATCTTTGTTGTCTTAAAGATACGTCAAATGTCTGAAGGACAAAGCTGAATGGTTCAGTGGGACTCACACGATACCAAAAAAATATTTGTTTTTATGTCATTTTTTAGAGAGTTTCAAGATCACCTTGACTTTTTTAAATGGAACCACCCTTTCTTAAACATCTGCCATGATAGTCCCTTTCATTACGAATTCAGTGACTATAATTACTCAAGGTCATTCAAGGTCACGGACAGAGTTCAACATTCCTTCAAAGCCCGTTTACTTGACGAATAAAGGGACTATCATTGTATGTGTTTAAAAAAGGGTGGTTCCATTTAAAAAAAGTCAAGGTGACCTTGATATCTCTAAAAAAAATGACACAAAAACAAAATTTTTTTTTGGCATCGTGTCAGCCCCGTTGTACCATTCAACTATGTCCTTACCATATTTTACGTATCTTTAGAAACAAAAAGATATTTGAGGTACAAACGTTAGGTGACTCACCCTGTATAAATCTATCTAAAATTTGCAAACATGTGTACATACACGCTTCTGCGAGTCGCACTCGCAAGAAAACGTCGCGGTCTACTTGCCAGCGTGTTCGCAGCTTAACGCTTCGCTTTTGCTCCTCCGGGTGCGTTTTTCGCAGCTTCCCGATCCTGTTTTTTGTCTGACTGTTGGTGCTGGATCTATACCCGTAGATGGAGGCCTGCGGAAAATCCCTAGCGAGCCGAAATCCGTGCCGATCGTGCTGACCACCGTCAACCAGACGAACGACGCCACGGACTTCACAGTCCCGCAGGGACAATCCTCCCAGGCATCCTCGAAACTGCACATCGACATCCCATCGATCGACGACTACCCAGGACTCTGACCCGTCCAGGAAGTCAGCAACGAGTGATCGGGACACGATAGACTCTGGATAGAGACGAAGGAATCCCGAACGATCGAACGGAAAACGTTCGAAGTGGGCCAAGCCAAAGATCCCGAGACGTAGACGACGAAGAAGCAAAACCGTGGAAGTCCAATTATGTCCGTCGCGCTTCTGTCTGTCTCTCGTGTTGTCCTATCGACTTTGTTCACGGACCTTGCTTCGACAAGACTACCGTGGGCCATCGAGTCGAGGCCATTTTTAAATCATTCGGTGGTGTACGTTGCTGTTGGTTGGTTCTTCCGCGACCCCGGCTCGAAACTAGCATGCGTTTCCCGAAGGTCAATTAACATCCGGCGAACTAATTCTCTCGAGCTGATTGTCCAGGGATTTGGTTCGAACTCGAACAGATACCGAGACCGTTCGAAATCCCCTTCGGTGGTGTGGTGTCTTGACTAAACGTAACCGAGGCCAAAGCGTATCCAGTTAGTTCTCCCCCTCTCTCTCTCTCTCTTTCTGTATCCCCTAAATCGCTAAGTAGCAGACTGCTTTCCAGGTGTGATAATCGACGAGGACTTCCTAGGGGAGTCTTGCATGGACGGCCAGTGTCACTGTGGTCATCGTCCTCCGATAATCCTGCCGAACCATCATCAACCGCATCCTCTGTCGCACGTGGACAGCATCAGGAGCGAAACCAGCGTCGAAGATGCTCCCTATCGAAACGCTCACAGAGACACCAGCCACCAAGGACCTCCCTACAAGATCGTAGACGTGGATCCCGACGGCATACAGGTGATCGGCGACATCGAGCTGCAGCATTTACCCGAGGCAGTGAACCGAGAGATCCTGAAGAACAGTCGGGAGATCATCTACGAAGAGCCGGAGACTTCCAGAGAAAGTAGTCCTCTGTTGAGACAGGCCAGCAAGCGGTCAACGACCAGGCCGCAATTGGGGGATGAAGAAAAGAGGTCCTGCAAGAAGAGTCTCTATCATAGAAACATCCTGAGAGGATTGGAAGAAGATAGAAGGTCCTTGGATGGGTCTAGAAGGAGTCTGAACGGGTCCAGGAGATATCTGTTGGTTCCTCTAGATAAATCCTTGGAGCCGAAAGAGGGCTTGACAGTCGCCAGACGACATACCGGTAGCAAAGAACGCCTGAACTCGATTAGGCGAAACATTCCTGTGAAATCCACAGAAAATGGAAGGCCTAGTTTGAACGACGATAGACTGACGATCGAGATGGAGAAGTTCCCCAAGCAGGTTCAGCGTTTGCAGGAGATCAACGAGGGGAACAGGACCTCTCTCTCGGACCCTAACCTGTCCCCGATCGATTACTCTTCTTCGAAGCTCCGGCAATCCCCAATCCCAGTGCCCGCGATCTCACCGACGTCCGATCTCTCGCCGGAATCAGGGTTTTACGAGGGTACTCAGTGGAACTCGAGTCCCGAGTACGTTAGGAAGGAGCTTCGAATACCTCACGAGGCTACGATCACCAGGAACAGAAGGAGCTACGAGAACGCGCAGCTGCAGGACGTGAACCAGGCGTTGTCCAGGCCGAACAGCGATCACAGTTCTCTGGACAGCGACGAATCCCCGAAGAATCCCACCAGTGCTCCCCAGAAATTCGGGGAGAAGCCTGTCGTCGCGAAACAACCGGTCTCCTACACGAGCGTCTGAACTCTCTTCAGAGAGACTCCGGCGAGGAACGGTTTGTTTTGTTTTGTGAACGACAGCCAACCGCGTGTGCCTTTCTCCGAACTAGTGCCAGTGCAATCGTGTTGTACATACGGTCGGACTAGCGCCCACTTCCGAAACAAGGTGTCCGTAATTGGCCGTTGCTCGACCCTCGGCCACTCGCGTTTCAACTGATTAGGGGCAAATGAGATCCTGAGGCTGGTGGCTGGTCAAGCCTTCTTTGCGGCAGGTTGCTATTTTCAGCCGATCGAGAGGCTGATGTTGCATTTTCAGATTATTTTTGATTTGTTGATTAGGTTGTTGGTTGTTGGAAGTGTAGCGTAACATGGAGACCGAAGGGAGGAAAATCAAATTTGGAGCAGTGTACAGGTTGCAATTACAATTCGTAGACAATTGGTTCCACTGGTGACTCTGTAAAGATTTTTCTGCTTCAAAGTGTGCAGTTAACACTAAACCTACCAAGCATTAACCCTTTGCGCTCCGAAGTATTTTAACTCCATAACCAAACTTTTTTTTTCGATCAAGAATATTTCCAATGTATATGATTTTTATCATTTTGAAGAAATGGAACTGATATAATACTTCATGGAATATTTAAATGTTTGGTAACGAATTTATTGAATATCAATTTAATAATGTAAACAATATTTTGAATAATGGTATAGTAATTTTCAGTGGTGCCTCAGAGTCACCACTGGAGTGCTAAGGGTTAAAACTATCAGCGAATGTTACCTTATAAAAATGGCGACACTAGATTTATTCAAATTGCCCGTAATTTCCAATATAATACTTTCTTGGACAAGGAAGTTTTTTTCCATTATTTTTCATAAACGAATTTTTATAATTCCAATAATTGAAAAATATAAAACCGGTCATTTGACCGTGGTAGGTTTAGTGTTAAATCAAGTTTGAAACGTAGTGAAATTATTCTCGCTTGTATTTTTATAAGAGTTTATCGTGACAATTACCGTTCCACCATGGTACCTGTGAATTTAAGATAAAATCAGACTGTACTCTTTTTGGGAGATTTTACATTTTACATACTTTTATAGAAGAATCTAAAGTAACAAAAATGATATAAAAGTTGTCTTCCTCCACCAACGATGCTAATAAATTAAAACTAAAATCCCAGACAGTTCTACTACGTCAAAACTACTATTTCCAATTTTCTGATGATTTTCAAGCGCAATAAAATGTACAAAAATCCTCAGACTAATAATTAACATGAATTTGAAGCTAACGTGTCTGAGAGCTCGTATAAAATTTGTTTCTCTCCACCAACGGTGCCAATCGGTTAAAAACAATGATACAAATAAATTCCTAAATTAATATATAAAATGTAGAGAAATTCCCAGTCTGACAACTTCGAAATGAAGAATTATAATAAAATTGTTTGGTACTGGAACGACTGAAACGAAAGTGGCCGAGGGTTGCAAGGCAATGCAGGGCAATGCAAGGCCGCAGCACAAGCTAGCAGAAAGTTTCTAGTTCTCTCGCGTAAATAATAATTTGCACGATAGTTTCCTCGAGCCGCTTCGAGATCGCGTACTATCATTTCTACTCTAAATCGATTTGAAAACCGCGGGTCGGTTCGCGCGAAGCTTCCAATAGCGTGATATTCGCGATCACCTTTCCTTTTAGCGCGTTAATTTTTGCCGAAAGCTTCGTTAGGAACGTTCTTGGACAAGTATCGAACGCGACACGATGCTTCTTCGCCACGTTAGCCTTCCGATATTCCGTGAAAGAAGATGAAAACAATTTGGGACCGATCGAGTGGAACTTTTATATTGAATGGACGATCGGCTGGAAGCGAGAACTCAAAATCGGCTAGGTATAGTGATAGAGAGCCCGGAAACTATATTTTTGTAATCTAAAGCGCACAAGTGCCTGAGGAATTGAGCTTCGAATTGTGATCCGAGTCGTCGGCGTACTGTTTCGTGCCGTTTCAACAAATTAACCGCGGAATAAATCGCCAAACTTTTATAGATACATCCTCTTTAAGCTACAAATACTTTTTGTTAAAATTGAGTGTTGTATCCGAGCTTAGAACTTGCTTAACTCACTGCACTATGATTTATTTTACGATTACAATGATTAGAACTTCTTTGATGCTCATAAGTTACCAGGAAAAAATAAAAATTTATACTTTTTGTATGACAAAATATTCGCCAATGCCAAAATATTGGCTAGAATAAAACAGAATTCCATTTGAATTTAAAGGGAATTGACAACATACATATTTAGCAGGTTCTGTTCAAAATCTTCATCACGATTCCGAGTCGATGTTATAAGACGAGGGGTTAATGTTACTTGCAATATTTTCAATATCAGATCTAATACTAAATAAAATCGCAGTTGGTTCACGCAAGTTTGTAAAAATATTTCGCAGTCATCTTGTACAGCAGCGATGGGCAATTTTGCCTCAATTGGCGCTGGGCGAAAAAGCTACCACCACTCTGACGTACCGTCTTCCCCTACCTTGCTTTTACCGCGCATGCGCTACACGCAAGCGTACCTCTACTCACGGACTTAAAGGACTGAGCATAAAGTGGGTTTATGGGTGAGAGGGGTCGTGCCGCGAGCGGGGGGGGATGGTAGACTGCGGCCATGTTGGATGGCAAAACTAGTGTTGCCATCTACATAACGTTGCGGGAACATTGATATGATTTGATTCTGAAAAATGAATGCATAACAAGTGTATTTGTATATATATCTGTATATAAAATATTACACATTCGGCTCCAATATAAATTTATAAATAAATTATGTGTATCTATTTCCCGCATGATTGCATTGCAAATTCGCGCAACTAGTACTTAAAGTTGCCTATAGATAGCGTTGGGATATGGTGCAAGATTTCACGCGCATGCGCGATCAAAACAGTAATGTATCTATATCATGATGACAGAGGTAGTGGACCCCTGAGACAGTTATATTGGCGGGAATGTCTCGAAACAATCTATTCCGGACAAAAAGACTTCAGGACGTGTCCTACGAGTTACAAAATATACACAAATACACATGTTATACACTCATTTTTCAGAATCAAATCATACCAATTTTTTTCAAATTCTGCTGGGTGTTCAAGGTACCCCATTTTATCGAGAATCTTACTTTACCGAGGCTGAAATCGCCGCGCATGCGCGTGAAATCTTGCGCCATATCCCAACACTGCGTATAGAGCGCACCACAGTGTTTGCCATCTAAGATGGCCGACAAGTTGATACCCCTTCCGTCTTTAGCCTCACCCTGCAGCATAATGCACAGTCCTTAAGTCCGTGCCTCTACTACAGTGGTGGGCAATTTTGCCTCAATTGAGGCAAAACCGTCCACACCGTAGCGCCCTCTGTCCCCTTCCAGCAAACGCGGTACAATGGGGCAACGAAGACAAGAGACATCAGCGTACGCAACGAACGTGCGCGCTGCATGAAAGAGAGGTTGGTGGGAGAAGCAGGGCGTTTGAGGGGCTCCACCCGTGCCCACCACTGTTGTACAGTATAATTTGCCATTGTAAACAACGAAAGCACGCGAATGGAACAAGTTTCCAGATTTTAGGATATCAATCTTGTCAATTAAGCTGTGAACGAATCTGGAAGCTTGGAAGCAGTCATCTTGTACAGTATAATTTGCCATTGTAAACAACGAAAGCACGCGTGTTCATAGAACAAGTTTCCAGATTTTAGGATATCAATCTTGTCAATTAAGCTGTGAGCGAATCTGGAAGCTTGGAAGCTCGTCGACGACCGAGATCTATTAAAATAGCATTAATTCGAGCAACGTTTATCCGATTCGTTTAAACGCGAAGGTGTCACGCTCCTTTCAGTTCTCATTGGACATTTCGTCGTTCGAATGGATCGCTACCGTTCATATTTATTGCTTCCAGATTATTGTAAGCGAGTAGCTCGACACGAATCAGTGATCACGTCGAATTCCCTTTTCTGCTGGATCGTTCGATCCACGAGTGTCGAACAATCAGTCTGAGATCGTTTAGATGAAGCACACTGGAGAGAACCTCGGTCTCAGCAGTGACTCTGCGTCGTTTTTGGAGTCATCGACACCTGCCATCGTGACTTCGAGCTGTAAATTGTGAAAATGTTATTTGTAATAAAGACATTTCAAACTTATATCTCCACGCCAATACCCTGAAACAGCTCAATAAATCCATATTCATGCTCCTATTCATCCAACTTATCTTCCAATTTCAAAAATCAATCGAGCAATGCGAATTCCAGTCATCATTCCAAACTGAGCTAACAAGAAATCGGAATTGCAATATTCTCCATACAAATTCCAGACGTTATTCCAAACTGAGCCAACAAGAAATTGAAATTGCAATATTTTCCATGCTAATTTTAATAATTGTTCCAAACTGAGTCGAAAAGAAATCGAAATCGTAAAAATTTGTCTTCTCAATTCCAGTCCTCGGTCCAAACTGCCATGATCCCGGACTCAGGAATTCAAGAAATTATGAAACCTTAGGGATATGCAGGCACATAGTAGGTATGTATTACATGATGTTCTTTCACTGCCCAAATTCGATTTTAGAGGGTGCGATCGATCCTTGATACTTCGACTATTTTTCGATTTTGCGTTGCAACTCGCAAACTATAAGAGATAGGAAGAAGTTGTTCATTTTAAAGAGGTTTACCGTCAGGTAAAACATTTATCAATTATTGATATAATTAGAAATAAAAGTTTAAAAAAAGTTTCGAGCGAAATTCGCGACGAGTCGTACCGTTTCCATCGTGGAAAACAATCGCGAACAGTCTTTGCAACGCGATAACCTTTCCCGTTGCGAGAATTCCTGTTTCATGCGTGCGATCGCATGTTTTTCGTACTCGATGCTCCACTTCGAACACTATACCGGCAGCGCACCTCCGTTAGCATGGCGGGCCGTCATGACTCAATTTAAATACGGCCAATTATTGCGAAATGCTGACTTGGCGAACGATACTAACTGCATGAACGGCCGGAGAGGCGGACGATATTAGCAGTGAGAAAGTATCGAAGATTATGCCGAGCACGAAGGGTAAGTCGCTGTAGAAATCACGAGCTTTAAATATCGCGGCTAGATTGCTGTTACTTATGCGAACGAAAACATTCCGCATGGCAATTCGCAGTAATTGGAACGAGATAGGAATTTTTCTGTCGAGAAAATTTTGTTCGATTGTAGACAAGACGCCAAACCGGAAAATTTGGCTACTTCTTGGATTGTTTTTAATAGTCGAAGCATAAAATGCGCAGTCTAATCGCGTCGAGACACACGAGTACACTGTTAGTTTTAGAAAATTATTTTTTTGGAAGAACTCTTTAAATGTTTCTAGGCAGACACTACAGTTTAAAAATATTTGATAACGTAGACAATAATATTATTGCAAAAATATGTAAATGTGTGCTTGAATAGAAAAGATAAGTTAATAATTGCGAGATAATACACTGCGGTGTTTGTTCCGTTTTCAATAATGTACCTTTCAATTCTGTTTGCTATAATATTTTGTAATAGTAATGATGAAATAGATCATTGAAAGAAATGTTCTTCGTAGTGAAAAATTCACCAAGAAACTAATTAAGCGTTTGCCACGACATTTATGCGGAATATGAAAGAATAACTGAAACACGCCAGTAAAAAATGCGGGCATGCACATGAATGCATAAAATCTGCAGTTTAGCGGTTACCGATAGTGATCGCACATTTTTAAAGACGCAGTTTAGTTTACTGAAGTCACTACATTCTTCTGTGAGCAACAATCATTTTTACCTGTTCTTTTAATATCTGTCTCAGTTATTTAAAGAAAACCTTAAGAAACGTTCTTCAGAAAATAATTTACCATCAAATACAAGAAGAAGCTTCATGAGATTCTTCTGTAAGCAACAATAATTTTTATCTGTTATTTAAATATCGCTCTCCTTTATTTAAAAAAACCTGTAACATGACATCGCACTTTAAACGACAATAATTTTGTTTTTGAAACGACGTTCTTCGAAAAATTGTTGAGCGTTCATCGAGTGATGGACACTGCACTGTCTCAATGATCTCGCGAAATCACTGTGAATCCTCGTAGATCCTTTCGGAGAGGACGTCTTGCTCCTCTATCCAAACTATGGTGCAAAGTATCACGGATTCCCGGAAACCGTCGACGCTCCAATAGTAAAAGGCGTGGTGAACCAGCTGAGAAGATGGCCAGCGGACTTATTCTGCGCGTTTTTGGCAGTCTGCCTAATTATTGGCAGTCTGGTCTTGCTGACGTTCGTCACGATCGCCGTTTGCCTGCCCACTGTCGTCGGTAACAGGTGTCGGTATGATTCGTAATACCCCGCGATAAGTGCAATTCGTTCACCGCATTTACACTCTCCATTCGCAACTTATCTACCTTCATAACAATAACCGTAATTCCTCTTTAACGCAGCCAGAACATCAGTAACACTTTTTATTCGGAATTGATTAATCGGTGAGTCTTACAGAAAATTATTAAATATTACCGAGTTAATTGAAAATACACACTATATTCATAATGATATTCAATAGAAACATATTTTCCTGAACACGATCTACAGAATTGATTTCTGCAACACGTTTCATAGATAAATTATTCTATTAGATGCAATTTATCCTCTTGTAAAATCAGAAGAAATGTTGTAGACAAATTATGAACTCTCGGAATACCATATGCTCTGCATTAATATTTTAACACTTTATCAGTCTATTGATAGATTTTTTCAATGTCTGAGTTATATGTAACAGAAGCTCAATAATTTTCTTTTGCTGATTTATGAATGGAATTTGAACAATCCTTTCGAGAAACCCTCAAGCATTGATCTTTTATTTTAGAAAATCTATTAAAATATAATTAATTAGCGTATAATTAATTTGATTTTCTTTATGTATTATACAAAATCGTGGTAGTCACACATGTGTTAAGCTTTCTGTGCTTCTATTTGTTCTACTTTTATGTTTTGAGAATATTAGCGAGTCAAACAAACCAATAGAATGAAAAGAACAGCATCTGTGCGTGCAACTAAGAAATATAAGTAAAATCTGTGAAAAATTAGCAACAACGCGATCAACATTTCAGAGTGGAAGGCAACAGAGCATTCGACGTGAACGAATTGGCGAACGTGTACTTCCTAAAATTGGCTCACCGAGATTGGTCCACCATGGAATTTTGTTACATCGAGACTGCTGCACGCAAGCATCCAGATTTACACGTAATTATTCGATCCATTAAAATCCATCTACCTGACACGATAAATCTGACAAACCAAATTTGATTTGCACTATCCAACAGTTCTATTTAATAAATTTATTAAAAGAAGAACCCAATGAGAGGCACCCGGACGATTTAATAAAGAGTAAAATAAATTCAGACTCAAAAGTGACCGAATTTCTTGCGAACAATCCTGACTCATCGAAAACAACTCCTGAGGATTATATTAGGGAACGATTGAGGATCGAGAACTCCAATATAAAGGCTGTCGATCTGACTGTCGGAAGATTCTTCAATGGGTAAGACATAATTTAACGCTAAACCTACCGAGCATTAAAAGCAACTATCATGTATGGCCTTATAAAAATTACAAAATTGTATTTATTTAAAATTTGTACAATTTTCGTTACAATCTTGAGTGAGGAAATTTATACATATATGTATTACTTATGAATGTATCTTTATAATTTCGATAATTTTAAAATACAAATTTTGAAACCGGTCATTTGACCGGCACTGGTAGGAATAGTGTTAAAACGAGGGTGTGTTCATGTTGCAATTGTGGTAAAATATCAAAGCCATGACGAAAGCAAGGTGTATAGACATTTATAAATATTCTTTCATAATGTGGTTCATAAAGTGTTTATATCGAAGCAGCGAGCAAAGCAACATCAACGGATTACAAAGAACAATTTACAGACGTCGTGGCCAATTTAATAAATGACCAGCTCTTATTATTCATTCCCGTGTCTTGCAATTAATGCAGAATATATTTTTATTTTCCAAAAAAATCCGCACTCTAGAAAAGCTTCTATGCTAGCTCTAACATAAACGCGTCCTAAAACGAGTGCTATAAAACTAACACAAATAAATGGCGTTCCTGCGAACCTAATCGTTTCGATTCCAGTTCAAAGTTGTCGCAAGTTGCGAGAGGCTTGGACGACGATCTACTGGAATTGGCTGCGAAAGCGCAGTTGCTCTGGAGCGTCCCTGGAATCGCAGCGAAGCCGAGCATGTTCTGCGCGTTGGACACCGTGAAACGGCTCCTGTGCAAGTGAGTCTGTCCGCAAACAAAAGTGATATCGTTTAATGGAACACGGTCGAAATCTGCTGCTCTTTTCAGTGGGGATAAGGATCGTTGTCTGCCGGATCAGCTGGCGACGATAGAACCCGAGAACGATATCCAAGCAACTGGAGTACCTTGTCAGGCGTTCATGGGATTCCTCATGCAGGAAATATCGAGGACCAACTTCGATGTGGAGTTTACGATCAACAATGCCGTGAGGAAATACTGTCCTAGGTAAAACACGCCATAATATTAACCCTTTGCATTTCATTGCTCCTTGTAAGTTGGTCAGAGTCTCTAGCATTGCAAATCTAATGAGCTACTCGAACTTATCTTCTGAGGAGACATGAAAAGATCGCTGGTAACATTGTCTGACCAATTTTTAAATTTTTCTTTGCGTTCTAAAACATTGTCGAAAAATGTAGATGCCTCCTTGAAAATTTCGATGCGTTGAACATTAATTCGTTTCTCTACATTTGAGAAATATAACCTTGAGAAAACTTGGCAGATTTTTAACTTCAAGGATTTTTTCTGTATTAATTATAAAAATTGTATGGGTGATTCTAAAGTAGAACGATTATTTAGACTTTCACGAATAGGATGAATATTTTTTTGGAATATTATGACCACTTGCATACGATTAAATAATGTTTAAAGGAAGCAGGACGCCCTCGGTGATGGGAACTCCGTGAGCGCTGAGCGAAAATACTACCCCCTCTCTGATGTACCGTCTTTCCCTACTTTGCTTCTATCGCGCACGCGCTACACGCAAGCGTACCTCTACTCTACACGGACAGAGTAGCACGCGCTACATACAAGCGTAACTTTACTCTACACGGACAGAGTAGAGGTACGCTTGCGTGTAGCGCATGCGCGGTAGGAGCAAAGTAGGGGAAGACGTCAGAGTGGTGGTAGTATTTTCGCCGAGCGCCCACGGAGTTCCCATCACTGGACGCCCTTAACGCATCTATTTTCTTGAAAATTTTTCCTACATTAACCATAAAAGCTATACAAATGATTCTTAACGTAAAATGATTCTGTAGACTCTCTCAAATACGATATATTTTTTTGTAACAGAATGAAAAAATTTTTATCTAGAAATTTAGACATTACGAACTATTTTCTCGGACATTATTCAATTTGTTTTATACCGAGCGATAAAAAGTTTCGTCTTTTGTAATTTTCATGTTTAAATTTTTAGATTGTATAATTGCCCGGAAATAAGGATCTTTGAGACCGGTACGAAGTGTTCGAGCGATTCTTTGGTATGTCCCACTGTCTACTCGAGTATCCTGACGAGGGACGACTCGCGCAGACTCGACACGTGACGATTCACTTCTTTATTCAAACTTGTGTACATTATAGAATATAAACGTTGTGTAACATTTTTACGAGATGGTGTGATTTTTATTCTCCTTGGTTTTTGTGCGGGGTTTGGCTATTTGAAGGTTCGCTGTTCGTAGAGTCTGAGCACGCCTAACCATATCCAGATATCTGCGACTAATTCAGTTAAATTGGAAAAGTATTAAATAGTTTCTAAACAATTCTAGAAATGATATTAAATTTTCTCTAAATTTAAATTTTATTGTATAAAATAATTGAAGATTTTTAGAGTAATTAATAAATAAAATTTAAATGTAGAGAAATTTCAAAGACTGAGCGATCTAGAAAACTCAAGGGATAATAAATAATTTTTTTTTTTTTTATAAATCCAATGCGGTAGAAATGATATATTTCAAATATTTAGTGACTTGCGTACTTACTAAAAATGTTCCGGTTGCAATTACTCTTTTTAAAGTTAATGAATCAAGAAATAGGAACGTACGCATCAACATTATAGATCCCGTCGCGTAAGCCAAAGCTGTTGGCAGCGATAAGTTGGCGAAAAACAACCAAATTGCCACCGTTATACCACTGATATCGTACACCATATCAGCCAAGTAGAGGACTATCGATGGAAGACTCCAGCGTGGTTTTTTCTACAGTGATTAACAATTTTAATTATATATTTCATGATTTGCATGACTTCGCAAACATGCCAGTCTACAGTCATCATTAAATAGCAGATTTTATGTATTTATGATAAAAATCAATCACATACAAAATAGTGAAAATATTCAATGAATTTAAAAGTACTGTTGTAGTACTGGCAACCTATTAAAATTGTTAAAAAAAATAAATAAATATCTATTGTTGAAATTTTTATTTAAAAATTTAGGGGGTTAATTAAATAAAAATAAAATATTATATAATTCTGATTATAACTGAATTTTATATAAATCTTTCCAATTCGTATAGATTAACTGAAAAATTAAATAACTGTTCGTGTAACTTAGATTTTTAGAAAGTCTAGTCATAAAGGGTTAAACATTTACTGAAACATCTGCCACCATATTAATTCACCGAGTTTTAATCAATTAAAAAAACATACAGTAGACTACGGTACTTATTGTTAATCGAACATGATACCCAAGAAATGATAGTGTTTCTCACCGACACGAGAGAATAGGCGAGCATACCGGTGGCCAGAAAGCAAACCGAGGAGTATGGCGCTGAATAACCCAAGCTCAAAGTGACCACAGCTTTGTGCTTGTATCCCTGAACAAATTGACCATTTTTCATGATGCTGAACTCGCTTCGGCCATGGAATATACTTTGGTAACTCAACAGCAGGACACACGTGGACAACACCAAGGCTTGACAAACTCGCAGCACTTCGTTCTCGTGCAGATTCTTATTAACTAACGTGTTCCCTCTTAATTCGTCATAAGACGAGGTCATTCCAATTTTCCGAGGTTCATGATCTTTCCTCTGAAAATAAATGCCACTGGCAAGAAATTCTTCTAAACTATTTTTAACACGTTGACTGCCATGGGGGTCACCGGTGACCGGCACTCGATTTGTCTACAGCGCCGTGGGGGGGCACCGGTGACCGGCGACGCAGCAAATAATAAAAGTACATAATTAGAGTAAATATGGAGGAAGGTGGAGGAGTGGGGGGAAAATGCGGAAGGTAAAATGTCAGGTGAGCAGGAAAATGGGGGAAAGAATGAAGTTGGAAGGGGATGGGATGTCTGAGGAGCGACCGGAAGGGGGGGTCCACAATTAGAGTAAGCGAATGAGGAGTAGTTTTTAAGTAGTTGTAAGTTTTTTCTGTACATAGATCTATCTCTCTCTCTCTCTATCGTTTTAGTACTAGTGTTTAAGTTTTAGATATAGTAATTGTAAGCATTTAGATAAGGTAGAGTAAGTTATTTTAAGTTAGAAATTAAGGATAGAATAAGGATAGGTTAAGGAGGAAGATGTAGAGGTAAGAGAGGAGTAATGGAAGAGCATTGCAACCCCGAGGGGAGACAATAAAATACTACTACTACTATAGTAAATATGGATACTGGTCAATTTTTCATTAATACCATTGTTACTATAATGGTTTGAAGAAATTAATGCACGAAAAATGCTTCAAGCATGATTTTATAACTCACTTTATTTGCTGCAACTAATATTTCAACAGAATATGCATAATGAAAAATTCACGTTGGCGCCTTGGGCAAACCATGGAAAATGCGCCTGGCAGTCAACGTGTTAAATAAAAATATACCGTACTCACTGTCCTCTGTTCCCCCGACACGATTTCAATTTTGTCCGGATAATAATTCATCGTGTGTATTTTTTCGCTTTTTTTTTCTATTTTGATGAAAACCGAAAATGGCCAAAACTGTCGAGTGAAGTGAAACGCGGTCGAGTATGATTTTGTCGTTATTCAGATTGTTCGCGGCGATTCGTGAACTCGCGAGTATTGTACTGTATAACCTGGCAGGGAAAATTCCAGTGAAAACTCCCTCTGGAAAAATGGTCTAATTCTCGACGAACCTAAATTACAAGAGAATATAGAAAATGGCTCGTCGTCGAAAACGCTCCTTGCTTTCCACTGTGATGTCGATCATAGGGAACGGTAGAAATTCGGTGAGCGTCAACGATTCGACACGCGTGTGTGTTCCTTTGTGTGTGTGTGTGTGTGTGTGCATACGTTCGCACATTATTTCAACGTGTGACAATATTGCGTTGGTCGTTGCGAAAAATAATCATTGAACGACGAGAGAAGGAAGAGTATCGACCGACAAATTTTGATAAACCCTTTATCAAATTAAAATGAAAGTTTTTTAATCCTTTTATATTACGACCTGTGCGATCGTGGAGATAAAAATTAAACAAATTCGTCGGTTCGATTTAATTAACCTTCACATAACGAGATTGAGCATTATTGTTTAATCGATGAACTATGAGGATCCGAGGTAGACGAAAGCCTAACGGGCGAGGTGGATCTCTAGTCAGTCGCTATGATATAATTCGATTTAGAGAGTTTGATGATCGCTTTGATATGAAAATTGTGGATATTAATCGGAAAATAGATGACAATGACTGGCGACCTCTTTTCAGCGGATTGGACACCTAGCGTGCAACCTGTGCGACCATTATATGGTGGGACACTCGATCTACGTGATCCTGCTGGGCTTCATTGGGACCGTTAGTCGATCGTAATACTCATTAATTGTTTCTGCATAATTGAACACTGGCCAAGTTCGCATATTTGTATCGCTCAGCTTCGTGAGAAAGTGGATGGAGTATTAATTCATTGACCTATTGATTTTGTTCGATCGATATCGAGTCCTACATTTTGATATGCTAACAACTATGTTGATTGTTAGATCATTACTGCGTTCGACATTAATCGGATAATGAACAAGAACGTAACGAGACAGGAGAAGCATGTTTGCAGATCCAAGGAAACTGGTACGTTGAATAATTCAATTAAAAAGAATGCTTGGTTATTAAAAACGAAATATAGCGAACACGGGCAAAATTTTTCATTACATACCTTGCACATTGGAAGGAATAGACGAAGGGACATAGATCGCGATGTTCCATTGGACTTAGATCGCGGACTTACTGTACTTCGAAATTCTTCTGAGGACTTTTGAAAACTTAGGAATCGTTGAAGAATTATAGGAATTTGGGGATCCCTAAAATCTTTCGAAGGGTATTTGGAGACCTAGGGATCCCTTGAGGATCCTAGGGTCTTTGATATACCTCGAGAGACCCTTAGGGGTTGAGAATACTTAGAACTCCTTAGAGAACACTTAGAGATTTGGGGATCCTTAGAATTGCTCTGAGATTCTTTGGAATTCCGTGGGGCTCTTTAATTCTCTAAAAAAAGTCCTGAGAACCCTAGCTAACTAAAATCCCATAAATACTTGAATGATCCCTTGAAATCTGTTGAATCCACTTAGCAAACTAATAATTCCTGCCTAAAATAATCCTAAAATCCTAGAATATTGTCGCACCCACTAACAATTAGCAATCCGATTAGTTCCCACAGACGTGGAGAGGGACCTGAAGCTGATGACTTCGATCCTGGGAATAGAACACTACACGCTGATCATGCTGGGAGCGATAACTGTAAGCGACTTCAACAAGATCTCGCTTCAGCCTTAACGCTATCGAGTGCTGTTGCATTGTTCTAGGAACACCCGATGCTACATACACCCTGGTTGCTAATGCAATTGTGCGTAATCATCGTCGAAGTGATCATGTTCTGTGTCCGAGTATTTTTTGACGGGTTCCACGTGACATGCGACGAGCTGTTGCTGTCCTTTCTAACCGTGCACAATTGGCTGCAAGTGTTTTGTCTGTTCCACAATCAGGCTCGGCTATCTCGTTAAAACCGTTCACTTTCTCGAGACCAGCTAACACAGACTTCCAGTCCGCGCTGTTGAAATTATTGTAAAACGTTCTCACCGGGTACACGAATACACGCATACACACACATACGCTCATGTATTCAATAAAAGAAAGACTACGACCACCGGCGTGAAATTGCAAACAACGCTGCTTGTTTCTTTGTTAATTTATTACGGGCGAACAACGTACAACACGTGAATAAGTTAACCAAACCAAAAAAAAAAAAATCCGGGAAACCATGGTACTTAAATTAAACGAGAGTCCGAGTTGCTCCTACGTCGAAGAACGAAAACTAATCGAAGTTAAGAAATCCGTTTGCAAGGTACACGCGCGCGTGTTCCGCGGATTATTGCGCCATTCTCGTTCGAACGTTCGTGAAAAATACATGATCTCGCAACGTTATCGCAGGTAGAAGCACTATACTTGGCTCTAATACGCTTCACGACACACTGTTTGAGCTCGATCGTTTTCGAAGCCGGAGGCCGTACCCCCTTAGGGAACGCAACAACCAAATCGGCCGCCTTCAATGCTCTTTTCCGGCGAAGCTTCAGTAACGATACTTCGATAATAAATCACCTAAGAGACCTCAAACCTTTCCTTCCTCTATAGCGCCTTTACTCCAGCAAACTTTAATCAGCTTAACGCTAACCGTACCGAGCACAAAACGTGACTGGTATATACATATATGTACGTTGTTTTATAAAAATTATAAGACTGAATTTATTTAGATTTTTCAGAATTTTTAAAACAGTATATACGTTGTTTTATAAAAATTACAAGACTGAATTTATTTAGATTTTTCAGAATTTTTAAAACAATATATGCTTGAAGGAAGAGATTTATTTAATTATTTCTAATCGAAGCATTTTTGTAATTGCAATAACTAGAAAATAGAAAATGTCAAATAGTACAGGGTACAGTTAATGTTAAATCTTGTATTTCCTTATCAATTTGATATCGAGAAACTATTTAATCGAGCTGCTAGATTTTTCTTACGCTGTATCGATATGTATCTCTAAGTGCAAACTATTAAACATTGTTTGAACACGGTCTCGAGTGTCCTCTTTCGCTTATCTCGTAGAAAAATCTCCTGTGCAAAGAATCACGTTGTTTGCAGACTTGAAGATCGTGATACTAGTGACGAATGTAATCGCAGGCCTGATAACCACGCTGATGATGTCCCTCGGCGATAAGTATGGCATCCCTTATCTCTATGTGCCGTGGTTGCTGAATACCATGAAGGGGATGGCGTTATGCGAGGGACCAGCCATTCTGAACTTGGTCTCCGCACTTTTACCTAACGTTACGCTGCCGGCTGGCGCTTTCTTGGCTATGACTGTCGTTTTGTTCGGTATAAAGAGCGCAATAGTGGCATGTAACTATAATATTAACCCTAGGAAGACTATCTATTCTAAGCCTCAAGACATAATCTCTGCTCTCATCTGAGTATTCATAAAATAATTTATAAAGTACTCTACACGGTGTAAAATTTATTACTAAACTGCGGACCTTGTGCATTTGTGGGAAAAATCAGTAGGTGAAACACGAAACGGTGGAAACATCGGAATAATTAACGAATACTGTTGCGTTACTTTTATTTCATTAATCCTCCGCCTGCAACCGTATTTTTATCAACGCCGCGACGTGCGTCGTCTGCATATTGGATCGTTTACATTCAAGACTAATTTTTTAACTGTCCTAAGTTCTAAAAAAATTCTGGTATGCGTATTGAAGTACCTATTTTAATATATAACCGTTGGAACATCAAACGCAGCATTAATGGGAAAAACTAAAAATTCTTCAACCTTACTTTTTACCCTAAAAAATAACAATAACGAACCATTTTTTTTTTTATTTAATGAAGATGTTAGTTCTAAGAAGAATTGCGCAGTCCTCCCAGGGTTAATTGCACAATTAAGAGAACAAATAAGTATTAACTGAAATTCGTTCGTCCAGTGGAGGAGCTTTGCATTTGGAACAACGCGTTCGCGAGCTTCCAGCGTTGTTGGAAGGACTATCACTACCGGAAGCAACACGCCACCACGGAAATCAAGGAGAAATTGTTCACGACTCGTAAGAAGCTACTTAGCGGGGACAATGCGGCACAAGCGTTGAATATCACGTTGGAAAAGTTAAATGCTAAACAGATACTCGATAATTTGAATAGTCGGACCTCGGTTAAGAGCATCCTAGACTGCAACGGGAGCCTCGTTAAAAACGAATTGCCGGATGTGACTGGATAATTAACCTCTAAACTCTCTCCAAAGAACGAATCAACAAATTTCAGGTTCTTTTTATTACTTTCTATCTAACATCTATGCTCTCTTAGAATAATATCTACTAATAGAATGAATCAACAAATTTCATTTTTTGCCGCAGCGTAACGTCCATTTTGATATCCCATGCAACCGGATAATTAAATCTTAACACCTAGACTCTATTAAAATCATATCTACTAATACAATGAACCAACCAATTTCATATTTCCTTTATTACTTTCTACCATTTTGTTCCGCAGCGTAACGACCATTTTGATATCTTAGTATTTCTGTGTCTCTTTGTACGCAATTTCGGAGAAGTATATACATGCAATAAAAAAGAGGAACTGTAAAAACACTTGCCATTGTTGTACGACTTCGTTTGTTTTTTTCATAGGACTGCAGGAATCGAAAAAATTCAGTATAACCGCAGCACCATTCTTGTTGTCGGGTTCTAAGGGTAGCCATTTTTCAAACTGCAAACAGTTAGTCAACAGTGAAATTTTTACATATTTTAAATTTTCATTACGGGCTCAAATCAAAAACTCGACTCCGACTGGAACTCTCACTCCGCATTTAGCGGCTTTTGACAAATACTGTTTACGCACCATACCACTGTATCCATCGATGATATAGATTCTATGTAGTTCGATATATCGAACTAGTGCAGAGACATGTTGCTTAGGACCCATTCAAAACAATGAAACCAACACAAAAGATTTCAATTTTACGTGTTTAACAATTAAATAAATCCCGTTTGTTTTTGTTCAATATAGAATCGAATTGTAAGTATTGTTAGAATAAACAATTTATTTCGAATGGCTATATTTCTAAGACAAACCATTCCCGCCTTTAGGTGAGAAATGGCGGCAAAACGAGGGCGCATGCGCATCAAGCGTGTCGTTCACATCGATGCATCCGCCTTGCTTCTGTGTGCTTGACGCTCGCACAAGTGTACGCGTGCCGGTAATAAACCGTTGTTTGGCATAACGGTCGTCCCGTTCGATCTTCCTAGCACTTTGTACATAAAGTTTACGTTCAAACGATTGAATCGAACATCAAGAAAACCGAAATTACCGACACGAAGCCCAGAAGAAATAGTGAAAGTGTGTCTGTCGTTAAGAAACCGTCAAACACCCAGTTAAACCAACAAATTCAAGGTAAGAGGACATATTCTCTTGATATTTCGCAAACAGCATTGTTTTCTCGAACTGTAGTACCGTACAACCAACGGTGTTCCCTGGAATAACGATTTTAAGGGGACTGGTATTTAACAGGTTCGGAAAAAAGGTTGCTTTTTGTTCGAATGGTTTTAACGGACAATACTGGCCGCGACGCGCGGTGTATTTTTGTACGTACATTCTCGAGTTCCGATCGGTTCACACTTCTACTACCTTTGTTGTTTACCACTACAAAAAAAATATAATCTGTTCGAATCCATGAGCAGACGTGACGTGTTAGTGTATGCATGTGTATAGAATGTTATTGAACACTCTGTATAGCGTGTCCCGCGTTACACACACATTCGAAACGACCGGTCACGTGTTCAAATGCTCGCCGTATCGCGTCGTATCGTTGTGTGCGTGTGTTTGCCCACCGAGGATCCATATTTTTGTATAATCCGTTTAACAAACATAACCTACAATTAACCGGGCAAGCTAAATATTGCGTTTTATAACCTCAATCATTGGAATTCGCAGATAGATCTCGTTAAAATTGTTTACGATAAATCGTTCTATTTCGGACTACAGCTCGGTATAAATCTATACGAGCATGATTCAGATGTAAGAATACGCTACTTTGTATAACTATTTTTGTAGAATGACCAAAACGTTAACAATATAACACACTGAGAGTCGGTGTTATTCTTGAAACAAACAAATCCGCGCTATATTCGCTGTCTCTTTGTTGTATCAATTTTCAAAGCTTTTATAAAAGCGATTTCGTTAAAAAAAAATCTGAGATACAGTTTTTTGCAAAAACCATGCTCGCTTGATTTTGTTTAGGAGAAGCAGAAAGTCAAAGGCATCTGTGTTTATACATAGCTTATTATTTATATTGCAGTTTATGATACATTAATTCTAATATAACAAATAACAAGGGTCTGGTAAAAAATACGACAAGAAAATATTATCAGAAAAATGCGTTTCGTTTAAATCGACGCCTGGAGGAAAGTTTTGTTAGCGTGTTTACTACTCTCCTCCATGTCGCTTTCTCCTTGAACAAAATTCGAACTCCGGATACAATCGGATGCTCCCACTGAAAGCATCGTTCTTAAATCTTAATGGACGAATTGCGATTCACAATCCCTTGGTGTACGATATATTTTTTCTTTTATTGTTGGTATAAGTCCTCATTTTTTCGCTGTAACAAGTTGTAGCAAAAGCTAAAGGTTTTTCTTTTCTTGCAGACACGCGTGTCGTTGCATACATTGGCTCGAACAAGTTGAACTCTACTTATACTATGCGTGTTACAAACATGCTTATCTCTTTAATCGTAAGGCGATCGAATTACACTATAGGCATCTATATCTTATTATGCTTTGTAGTTGAACTTCTCAAGCAAAATTTCAGCAAATATCCCTTGGGCTTCTAGAACCTGTGAAAGTACTCGAAAATCCAAACCAGTGTTTCCTTGAAAGAACTCGACAAGATATCTGTTGCAACTTTATAAAAAAATAGGTCGCAGGAGACTAGTTAAAACTTGTCTAAGTTGACGGACTATCTGGTTTCACATTAATTGACTAATCCATGTGCAAATCAAAACTGAGGTAAACGTGTACACTGTTCCGCACTGTTCTATCATAACGTAATACTCCTTCGATCCAAAAAGCTGTTTCACCTACGCACTGTCTTTTAATCATGCATCTGCATATGTTTTTCTTTTGTAGTAAAGAACCATACTTCGGAAAGACCTTTGGAATCAAAAAACCAATTAGAGTCACCCTGCAAAAGCACATTTGGCTCTCTTGCTATTTGAATAAAAAGACATTTCTCTTAGGCAGGGCAAGTATTATTGGCTCATATAGTTCTTTACTCGCTGTTTCCCCTAAAAGAGACTGGATATTACTTGGTAAATTTATACAAAACATTGTATTCTGAGTGATGGACAAAAATTGTACTCGTTACCTGCCTATCCTTACTGTCAGGTAGGCAAATAAATACGTAAAGCGCGTTCACCTGCCGGTGAAAACGCGGTTTCCCGCCTTCGAGGTGGTCGCTTTCAGTAGTGATTTCGATTCTGAAAAAATACTCTCAAAATTCGCTTCAATGCCTGACCCCGTTTTTCACGCTACTCTGCTGCAGCCGTCGAGAATTCCCAGGGTGTACTAACGTCGAAACCAGAGACCAAATACCAGTGTGTTTTACCTATAATTGTAACACCTGGGCCTTGAAACAGTAATCTGCAACTGGAATATTTAGTGATACCAATTACTGAAAAGTGGATACAAGAATCCATCAAGAAAACACTTTGGAACCCAAAAAATAACGATTATTGAATATACAAAATGGTAGAATAAAACAAGAAAAGATAACAGTTGGAATCATCGGTTCTTCAAGAACCAAAATCGATATTACAAGTTTTCAAGCCCCATGAACACTGGCTCGGTCTCTGGCCGAAACTTCCTACCGTTCCTGATATAATTAACGCTTAACAGCCGTGTAGTCCGGTCTCCTTAATTACAATCCGCAGACTCGCTCGATGGCGAGACGCCCAATGAAAAAAATCCCCCGTGATCTCTTCCGGCTGATCCGCATTAAGTATACAGTAGAGCAGACAGACATTCTGGGTCGTCGGTGAACCGTTTCCCCTTTTGCGAAAAACGCGCCTCTACCCTCGCGGTTCAGGCTCGTCGAGAGGGTCGTCGACATCGAAACACACTATCGTAACTCTTCGAAACGACCTTTTAGACCTCGGAGGCCTCCCACTGCTACGCTATCATAGCGGCGACGGGACTGAATCGCATGATCTTGCTGAGCAATATCCACGCGACGGATGCGAGGGCGCATAGGGTGACGCCACCCCATCCGAAATCCATGCTCCACGAGCTGCTGAATCGTCTGGCCTTCAACACGTTCCTGGGAACAGGTCCACCAATCACACCGTCCTCTGGCCCGTCCAGTATCCTTGCTTCCCGATCTTGGGCCCTCTTGAAATGAATTATCGTCAGGGTGAACAGCGCAAAGGTCGCTGCAACAATTGCTCCAAGTCAGGAATCTTCAAACTCGATGGACATCCCCTAAACAAACTCGTTAGCGCAATCTTTGAGAACTTGTGCTAGTCTTTTAATTTATAGATGGAAAGTCTAGGTATCCTATTGGATTACTCTTTATCAGATTAGCTCACATAATCAGTTTTAGATACTATAAAAATATCAAGGAATCTGAAAAATTAGATTGATTCAAGGGGTGGATCAGCTTGATGATCATTTTTGGCAATTTTTTCTTAAAAAAGAACAAAGTTAGAGTAAAAATTAAAATGTGGCTTTTATAACGCACATCTTCAGGAACATTTGTGTATTTTTCTCTTTACATTTTTTTCACAAAATGGTTGAACTAGAATTGTTTAGTACAGCACCAATTTGAGCTACCCTTTTTATCCAATACATTTGATTCCTCGTGAAATTGAGTATGATCTACAGTCTAGAGTTCTCAGGGATCCTCTGTACGATCATTTATCCTCGGCAGGAGTAGTGTGCACCCCTAGAATCCATCCTTTTAAATCAGGAAGATCTCTTTCAATTGGGGTAACCGGAACAGACAATTTCCCCGTCGAGAGGCTTTAGGAATCTAAGAGCATCTTATCGGCGATAAGAAGTGTTTGCCTTTTGCGGCGTAGCGGACGCGAAAAGCGTCCGAGAACACAGCCCGTTTCTGTTTGTAAAAACTGATCGAGATCCTATTGACTCATTCGAATTGAAATTGAAATGAGACCGCCTCGAGTTACAATTGGATCCAATATTCAACAAGGGAAAATGTAAATTGAACGGCGGTGACTATCGATCCGGACGGTCTTCCATATAATATAAACATTGGAGGACAGTTCGAGACGCGAAAGCTCACGAAGATACAACAAAGTATGTAGCACTGGTGGCAAGAACGGAACAGTGTTTGTCGAGTCGCTACAGCAATAAGCACGATACGAAACGCTATAGTATTCACTATAGTGGAATCTATGATTATACAGGGTGTCCAACATATCAGTTTTCATGATTTTTTAAGTACTTGCGATAATCTGACAAAAAATATTTTCAACAAAAGTTGATCAGTTTTCGATTGGCTATATGTATATTGCAATAAAAAGAAGTTCGTAAAACATTTTTTTTTAATAGTATTGTCAAGGTCACCTTCATTTTTTTAAATGGCACTTTGTATTTTTGACTTAACAGTATTATAACCCGTGTCAAGACGAATTCAACGACCTAGTATACCATGACCTTGGGATGACCTTGAAGGCAAAGGAATGAAAATTTCAACAAAACATGACGATCTGCTTGAATGGGTGATAATAACTTGACAATTCTATAAAAAAAATGTTTTTCGAACTTTTTTATTGCAATATATAGCCAATCGAAAACTAATCAACATTTGTTGAAAATATTTTTTGTCAGATTATCGCAAGTACTTAAAACATCGTGAAAACTGTTACGTGGGAAACCCTGTATATTGCTGTGAAATCTGAATAAATTCATTCTTGTTGTTATTGTAAAGGAATGGTAGGCCAGTCTCGATCAGGGCTCTGTAATCTAATGTTAAAATACGCGCGTAATGTATAGACTGCGGATCATTATGCAAAATAAAAATGTTGCGGATCGATTGTAAGAAAGTAGAGCCAAGTAAAAAGTTGTTTCTTTCTTTAATAATTTTAGTAAGTTGAAAACAGCTCATCGACGTTTCTAAATTCTCTTAATCTTTTCGCTATGTCAAATACATAGTACATATTTACAGATTTGTGTCATGAGTGTATAAAATCCGCAGTCTAGTAATACATAGGGACCTCTAGTTTACACGCGCGACTCAGTTTAATCCTTAGCGCTCAGGTGGTGACTCTGAGGCACCACTAAAAATTACTATACCATTATTCAAAATATTGTTTACATTGTTAAATTGATATTCAATAAATTCATTACCAAACATTTAAGTATTCTATGAAGTATTATATCAGTTCCATTTCTTCAAAATGATAACAATCATATAGAATGGAAATATTCTTGATCAAAAAAAAAAGGTTGGTTATGGAGTTAAAATACTTCGGAGCGCAAAGGGTTAATATTTATCCAAGATTAGAGTATCAAGAGATCGATAGCGTGTATCGAGCCTAACAGTATATCCATCTTCCTTCTCCAGGACAAACCGCTTGTATTGCGGTCGATTTCGCGAGTGCTTAGGAATCCATGGCGGTCACCGAGCTTGCTAACCGCAACCGCAGCAACGTCGCGCCGACAAACCGTTCCTTGGTTAACGCGATTATCCGTCGATCTCTCTTCGAGATCGTTCAACTCACCCGCCAAGAGGTACATCACTCCTGTGACGAGCACCGCGGACAACTGGTGCCTGCACAGTCCGAAAAATCCTATGAGAACCGCGGTGCTCAGAATGATCAAGCAGACTAGAGAACAGGAGATGCTCAGATTCTGCATCCCTGAAAGCAAAAGAGAAACCTGGCAATTTAGTCTATACATACAACCTGACGATGTGGAAAAGGTCTCCGAGAATCGGGCTTGAACAAAGAGTCCATTCCGATTCCCGAAATTAATTGAATCTGCTCCTGTGGCCGACTCAATCCATTAACGTCTGCTCTACTTGGAAAGTACGGTTGACACACGGACTTAAAGGACTGAGCATAAAGTGGGTTTATGGGTGAGAGGGGTCGTGCCGCGAGCGGGGAGGGATGGTAGACTGCGGCCATGTTGGATGGCAAAACTAGTGTTGGCATCTACATAACGTTGCGAGAACATTGATATGATTTGATTCTGAAAAATGAATGCATAACAAGTGTATTTGTACATATATCTGTATATAAAATATTACACATTCGGCTTCAATATAAATTGATAAATAAATTATGTGTATCTATTTCCCGCATGATTGCATTGCAAATTCGCGCAACTAGTACTTAAAGTTGCCTATAGATAGCGTTGGGATATGGTGCAAGATTTCACGCGCATGCGCGGCCAAAACAGTAATGTATCTATATCATGATGACAGAGGTAGTGGAGCTCTGAGACAGTTATATTGGCGGGAATGTCTCGAAACAATCTATTCCGGACAAAAAGACTTCAGGACGTGTCCTACGAGTTACAAAATATACACAAATACACATGTTATACACTCATTTTTCAGAATCAAATCATACCAATTTTTTTCAAATTCTGCTGGGTGTTCAAGGTACCCCATTTTATCGAGAATCTTACTTTACCGAGGCTGAAATCGCCGCGCATGCGCGTGAAATCTTGCGCCATATCCCAACACTGCCTATAGAACGCAGCACAGTGTTTGCCATCCAAGATGGCCGACAAGTTGATACCCCTTCCGTCTTTCGCCTCACCCCCGCAGCATAATGCACAGTCCTCAAGTCCGTGGGCTGACATCTCTGTGGTTGCCAGGAAAAACGACGCATGTCACAATTTCAAAAAATTTTAGTTTATGCATTAATTGAGCATTATAGTATAGGATTTACGTCAGTGGTGGGCACGGGTGGAGGCCCGTGAATATAAATAACATTTATATTCAATATTGTTTCACATTTTTTCCACGGCTTTGCCTCGACGTTGCACGACAGGGAGTTGAAGACTCCGTCTCTATGGCACGTCTCATCGAAAATCATTGTACCAGATTCCACAGAAACGGCGAATGGAAGTGTACGACTGGAATCGAGATCGACGAGGGTACGAGGGAAAAGAAAGGTGGTGTCAATCATACTCACGGTTTTGCCAGGCGGCGCGAATCTCCTCGTGGGCTTCGTCAGGCGTCAAGTAGTTAATGCATCTCTCCTGCGGGAAACCTACCTGACCCAGTAGTCGTATTTCCTCCTCTGAAACGCGAGAAAGCGAAAAAGAAATAGCAGTCTCTCGGTCCCATTTCGTACCGGAAAATTCACGTTCTCCGCCCCCGATAAAAATCTTAATTAAACACGATCCCTGGGAACGCTCCGACGATTAAAACAAATGTTAAAAAAACGTCTCCCGTGAAATTCGTCCGGTTACCGTAATCGAGAAATAAAATTTCCTGCGTTTCTAGCAATTAAAAAACCCACGCTCCCGTAATCACACTGATAATTCGCGAAATTATGAACGGGCCGTTGCTTCTCGGTCAAATTCCACCTGAGTTAATTAAAATGGAGACAATGAAATGAGTTATACGTCGAATTATATTGAAAATCAAATGGTGATGGTAAACTCGTGAAATATTGCTACCAAAAGCGTTTATTCAGACAGAAAAGAAAGGAATAACGTTCATATTTCTCAGATTTTACTTGATGTCGCCATCGCGAGCGAGACTCGTTATTATTGCGGGAATGGGTTAATTGTCCTCGATCAATTTTTCGGCTCTCGTTCGCAAATTGCTTCACGTCCGGTCGATTAGCTGAGGAGTGTCGTATTAACTTCGGACATAGAGATCGCGGAATTGCTCGAGCGTGAGCTTTGATATCTGATATTCGAGACAGAGAGGGATGAACTTGAACGTGGATTTCCGTGAAATGTCAGGAAGGAAGTAGGAAAGAGGGGTGGGGATGGCGAGGCCGTCGAAACTTCGGGGATCGTGTAATAATAAATCCAGAAGCGGAAATAGATCGCGGGAGCCAAGTTCACCGGGTCTAGGTTACTCTCCTCGGAAATTCGTTTAGTCGTTACCAACTCGAATAACGCGCTCCGCTGCTCGGGATAATTAAAGATGGACCATCGTTAACGGTTCTCAAACCGTGACGACCGATCGGCGTTCCACGGAATTGAAATTTGTCCACGCCCACGCTCGACGAATATCGGTCCAGGCCTGATTGCGCTTTAATACTTTTTCGCGCTGGCTGACCGTGCCATCCGCGGGACGACTCCCGAACCATTAACGAATTTCTATCTATTTGCCCTGATTCGCGCTCTGCATCGATATTGCCGTAATCTGAACAAGTTATTCGATAATGCCTCCACACGATAACACTCCCCGACCAATATTAACATCTTTCGGAGCGATAACCAGTTGGCGCATTTGGAACAGTGTCGCCAGATCAAGCCAAAGCTGGGTTGATTTTCCTCTCCTACTTTTCCCCTTCCACTATCCCATGTGCACACTACAACGTCCCCCACTAAGACCGTAGACTGGTCACGTGACGTGCCGCGCAACGTGTTACATATTACTCTGGTCATCAGAGAGGTGGTAAACTGTACAGTATTTCCATCGATAATTGTCCACAACACGGGTCTGCGGAGGGACAATTATGCGCGAGGGATATCATTGTTTGAGGTTTGCCGAACGTAGAGAAGGACAGCCGAGCTCGAGAGGCCTCGGTCACCGAGAAATGTAAACATACCTAATCCGAATTTCCAACTACATTATTAATCATTATTTTTTTATGGGACTTCGATGACCATATTTGTGGCAATTTTTTAATAAAAATGATACCAAATATGATATAATTCCGATGATATTTACTTGTATAATCGACAATTAAAGTTTCGGGCGCGAGGAAGGATAGCGTATGGGAAAGAAAGAGACGCGGAGAGTCGCAGTCGGCGGCACAGTTCAAAGGTCCACGTGTCCTCGCAATGTAATGCCAATAAAAAAGTTTTTTATTATTACTTATTTTTTTATGAGACCTTCTGCAATATATTTGTGACATTTTTCTGATTTAAATGATACCAAACACGATATACTTCGGATCATATTTCACGATATACATAAAAAGTCAAAGAATAGTATACCTGGCCGATAACTGTCCCTGACGCTATCCTTCCTCGCGCCCGAAACTTTAATTCTCGATTACACAAGTAAATATCATCGGAATTATATCATATTTGGTATCATTTTTATTAGAAAAATGTCACAAATATGGCCATCGAAGTCCCATAAAAAAATAATGAACAATAAAGAAGTTGGAAATTCGGGTTAGTATGGTCTCACCGATATACCCGAGCCGCATGGTGTCATATTTCTCGGCGACCGAGGCCTCTCGAGCTTCACGGCCCCTCAAGGGGGCACACCCCGCACTGGTGGGGATATCACAGGGACAATTATGTCGGAGACATTTGGGACAATTACCGATGAAATACTGTATTCCCCCTCGATTTAACCGATCTGGCGACATTGATCCATTCTATCACCGTTTAAAACATTTTACGAGTCTTGTACAAACAATTGAACTTTTTTCCAATGGCCAACAAAAATAAGCGTACACATTGCGAAAGAAACTTTTGGGACAATCTCATATATCGTAAAATTGTGTAACTCCATAAATTTTCTAGAAAGTCGGATCAATGTTTCTTTTTCCTAGTGAGCATTCTCGGACATTAATCCTCGAACTCGTTTGTAACACGACACCGTGGCAAAACACGATTGAGATGTAAATTACAAGCCCGCGAGGGGAAGACCGGTCCGTCGTCAGAAAATTGCTTCAGGATTTATGTGTTTTAGAACTATCGGCTGATTTTCATGGGAAGGTCGCGAGCAGTACATGTGCATCGTCTGTGGTACGCAGCAATATTTCGTGCTTGGCGTGACTGGGAGCCATCAGGGAGAGAGAAAGAGAGCAACTTTCCGAAAAACAAGGGAAATGAACAAATGATACCTGCGCGTGCGCGTGATTCCTCAAACCGACTCTCGAAGGTCAGGATAAAAAGCCACCCCCACAAGCTAACGGATTGCGTGCACCGAAATCCTGACGCAAATGCCCATTTACTTCCGCCCCATTTTCTTCGAAAAATTCGCCTCGCATGCGACTCAAAAATTATGCGGCTATTTCGACTTTATTATAGTTAATTATTGTCAGTATATTCTTCCAACGTTCCTCCAGTAATGAAAGAGCAATGGAACATTTCTTAAATGGTGGAGGTCTGCAAGTTATTTCTAATTCTAATTCGTGATTTTCCTTTCAGAAATTCTCTGCAATTTTTTAATTACCGAGGAACCCTTGAGTTATTCTTCATCAAATTTCTAATTCGTAATTTTCCTTTTAGAAATTCTCTGTCATTTTTTAATTACCGAGGAACCCTTGAGTTATTCTTCATCAAATTTCTAATTCGTAATTTCCTTTCAGAAATTCTCTGCAATCTTTAAATTACCGAGGAACCCTTGAGTTATTTTTCATCAAATTTCTAATTCGTGATTTTCCTTTCAGAAATTCTCTGCAATTTTTTAATTACCGAGGAACCCTTGAGTTATTCTTCATCAAATTTCTAATTCGTAATTTTCCTTTCAGAAATTCTCTGTCATTTTTTAATCACCGAGGAACTCTCGAAATGTTAATATAAAAAATAGTACAAGTTGATACGAGTTCCGAAGAAGAATTTCTGAAATTTTATTCTTTTTAATTTATTTCGGTTCCACTATCGGATTCAATACATCATCGAAATTGCTCTTTGTGGTTTTCCAGGGTTTCTCGTAATCCTCGGTCCAGTGAGATGAATTTATTAGCACTACCTGAAGGGTTCTTTCACTTTTAGATCATTCATGAATCAACTTCGATACCAAAATTACTTTCTATTTCATCATTCAATTTCTTCTGAATTCTTCAAAATTTTTCGAAATCCTTTAGTAAATCCTCTCTAGTGGACGCATATTTCACGCTCACATTTTTCACCTTCAAAATTCCTTTGTAGTATGGGATAAAGAACGTTTATGATTGTGAATCTCGGTAATCCGTCGAAATCCGTTTTGAACAGTGGACAGGTCGGAAAATGGGGAAGACGATCACCGATTTTTCCTTAGTCCCCGACGAAGCGAGAAAATCAAAGGTTTGTTGCACACAATCGAAGCGTGATTGGACGCCCACGCTTTTGCAAGGACTCCCCTCCCAACGGTCCTTGCGAAACGGGAACTCAAACTTTCGGTCGTGAAGTTTTCTCAATTATAAACGCCCGGGGAGCGACGTCAAGACCGTCGAGAACGATTCCGTTGTTAGTCGCATGATTTCTGCGTGCTTTTCGGACGATGAAACGAGGAAACGTCGTCCAGGATATCGCGGTTAACGAGAACGTTTCGACAACGTTAACGAACCGATACGGCTTGAACGCCGACACTAATCGAGTCGCTCGTTACCGGTCCGCACAAATTGACAATCCTGTTATCGATTCCGTTTGTTGCATCGCCAGTAGACGTCTAATTATCTGTTTTCATTGCATACTTCGCGGAACCGTAGAAACAGCCGAAATCGGACTCTTTTTATTTTGTTATTTAACGTCGCATCAACTGCCAAAGTTATTAGCGACGGAATCGGACTCTTTATTTCGTCGTTATCGAAATTATTGAGGTATACCCCCGTTCATAAGCACGAGGACACTATTTAAAAACGAATAACTTTTCAAAATTGGACCAAACAATTTGTGTTTTTTCGAAGTGTTAGAAGAACTAGTTTACGATGTAATGTACAACAAAAAAGATTTAAAAATTACCATTGATCGAAATTGCGAAAGAAAAAGTAAAGGCAACGATTTTTAACTTTTCAATCTGTGCTTACAATAAAATATTTAAAATATGCCTTTAGTAGATCTAAATAAATTATTTAGGTTGCTACGAGCCAGTGATGGGAACTCTGTAGGCGCTGCGCGAAAATACTACCACCACTCTGGCCGTACCGTCTTCCCCTACTTTGCTTCTATCGCGCACGCGCTACACACAAGTGTACCTCTACTTTACACGGACAGAGTAGAGGTACACGCTTGTGTGTAGCGCGTGCGCGGTAGAAGCAAAGTAAGGGAAGACGGTACGGTCAGAGTGGTGGTAGTATTTTCACACAGCGCCCACGGAGTTCCCATCACTGCTACGAGCCATAAATAATTAAAAACGCGTTTATCGGACAGCGGATCTTTTATACTATTATGTATTTATTATTAGGACATTTTCTGCATTTCTCAAAAAACGGGGTGGGTGTAATTACAAACAGTATGACGATTAAAAGAATTTAAGAATATATCAACACATTTCTTACACCTTAATAAAACTAATAAAGGGAAAGATAAATTCCTATTTAATTCCCATGTCTCCAAATGAACCTTTTCGCCTGGACAAACAACCGATTTTTAGTGGAAAGCAGATATAGGAAACAGTCTAGCTAAAAAGTCCTGCAGGATTGTTTAAAAATCTCTTCTTTGTATAATCACTAGGATTTGATGCATTTGTGGCAGACACGTTGTTGGTGCAATTTAAAACAGTCTGAGGAAGTCGGTACATTATTTTCAATTTATCAGGATCATTAAAGAATACAATAAATTTTAATCTGTCTGCTGCTTCCTACAACTGATCAAAAAAATATTTATTTCACATAAAGATCCGCAGTCTCGATACTCTCATAATATTAAATCCCATGACCCCAAAAAAGGAAATTATTCTAATCAATTATAATCATACATAAATTGTTTGCATCTTTCTAAAATAAAATGGAAGCTGGAAAATAAGGAAATTATTCTAATCAATTATAATCACACATAAATTGTTTACACCTTTCTAAAATAAAATGGAAGCTGGAAAATAAGGAAATTATTCTAATCAATTATAATCACACAGAAATTGTTTGCACCTTTCTAAAATAAAATGAAAGCTGGAAAATAAGGAAATTATTCTAATCAATTATAATCACACATAAATTGTTTACACCTTTCTAAAATAAAATGGAAGCTGGAAAATAAGGAAATTATTCTAATCAATTATAATCACACAGAAATTGTTTGCACCTTTCTAAAATAAAATGGAAGCTGCAAATGCCCCACGAGTTTTATCAAGTAGTTCAATAAAGACTTGCTTTACAAAATGATCCTGTAGAAATTCGTTCACCTCGTTACATGGGCAAACACTAACACCCACGTCCTCGGACTGTTCGGAGAAAATTAGCTGATTAACTGAACCACCCTACCGCGTGTTACGAGAGCCTATAATTCCCGGAGTAGATAGTATTTACGTCGACTGCGTCACACCCTTTCGTACTTTCCCACGACCTGTTTCCTCCCACCAGTTTGATCTACAAATTCTGCAAAAACTGAACAAACCACCATCGATCTCCGGAAATTTGACTAGCTCAAAAGATCCTGTGCATCTCAAGAAACAATCTCCAACCAAGAAAGACGATCGCTGAGAAACATGATCTTTAAGGTCGCGTGTCGCGGAAAATATTGCTCGACAGCTTCGCGTTTTAGGATAATGAAAGCACAGACACGTTGATTAATGCCGTCGCTGTAATTAAGCTCGTATAACGACCGAATAGCTCACGTGTCCCTTTTATATTCGGCGTACACAGTGTTCCTTGACGTTGGCTTTTTGTTGATCCGAAGACAAAAAGAAACAGCCGCACAATTAGCGGCTAAAAACGAATGCGGGGACTAACAAGCTGCACCGTTCGTCATTAAAACTGTTCTTTGACGGAGAAGCGCTGAAATCACGCGATCCTGCACGGAAGTTCCTTCTTGCGCAACTCGAGTCGCTTCCTTGAACATTTAACGACATTTTCTATGGCATAAATTTCGAATTTTTCTCATTTTTTTTTAACGTGCACTTGGACTACAAATTTTTAACAGGAGGACTACTCGTTAGTTAGTTATTTTTGAAATTGGGGATAACGGGAGCATGATTGAAATCTAACGGCGCTATACCGCATAAATTACGGATTTTTCATTCTCAGTATTGAATTTACCATCAAATTAATACAACGATATAAAAGAAATGAATTTGACGGAAAAGTAAATAGTTAAATTTCTCAATTGCCTTTATTTAAAAAAAGAAATGGAATAAAATAAGGTAGAATTGAAATAAAATTATTACATATTGTTCAGAGCTAGTAGACTCCGGATTTCAAGCATTTATGAAAAAAAACGCGTGGGCGCAATTTAAAAGAATTTAAGAATGCCGATGTACTATTATCAACTTAATGGGATCATAAAAAAAACTGATAAAGACAATGTTTAAAAAAAAAATGGAATAAAATAAGGTAGAATTGAAATAAAATTATTAAATATTGTTCAGAACTAGTAGACTCCGGATTTCAAGCATTTATGAAAAAAAAACGCGTGGACGTAATTTAAAAGAATTTAAGAATGCCGATGTACTATTTTCGACTTAATGAGATCAATAAAAAAAAACTGATGCAGATAGTGTTTAAAAAAAATGGAATAAAATAAGGTAGAATTGAAATTAAATTATTACATATTGTTCAGAGCTAGTAGACTCTGGATTTCAAGCATTTATGAAAAAAAACGCGTGGACGTAATTTAAAAGAATTTAAGAATGCCGATGTACTATTATCAACTTAATGGGATCATAAAAAAAAACTGATAAAGACAATGTTTAAAAAAAAATGGAATAATATAAGGTAGAATTGAAATAAAATTATTACATATTGTTCAGAACTAGTAGACTCCGGATTTCAAGCATTTATGAAAAAAAACGCGTGGGCGCAATGTAAAAGAATTTAAGAATGCCGATGTACTATTATCAACTTAATGGGATCATAAAAAAAAACTGATAAAGACAATGTTTATTTTACATAAAGATCCGCAATCTACTGATATAACGGTGAACATTTATTGATTTTCAAGCTGCAAGAAGAATCGTGTAAAATTAAAACGAGGGGCTGAGGTCCTCCACGATAATTTTAGCAGGTACGATGTGAAAGATTGCGACGAAACGAGCCGTTTCAAAAGAAAACTTTTGATCGCATGGTCCCGATTACGCAAGACTGGTTATTAATCGGTTATTGTTGGATCACGGAAAAGTATGGATCGGATAAGGACTAGTCGAGGCTTCTCTTCCTCTTTTAAGGGTCGAGGAAAGGCGAAAGTGATTGGCAGAAACTTTTGGGACGAAGGAACATCGAAGATGTTCACGGTCACGGCATGCCACGACGTTGCACGGTGTTTTAGATCGTAATCGACTGATCGATAACCCTCACAGTCAGAGTCAAGGTGGTGGCCTTATATAGAACGCATTTCGCAGTCGGTACAGATACGTCGCCGCGATTACGGGGGCAGAAAGTGTATCATTCAGACCCTGTGCACGATGGATCGATCCTCCATGAATATCATCGACGCGACGCCAACCGAATGCCTTTCTTCGAGTTTATATTACAAACCCTGGCAAAAAGTATGGAATCACATTTAAAAATTGCCGTCATTTTTTTCAGGATTCCAAACCAAACCAGTTGAGATTTTTTCACGTGTTAGAAGAGTCAGTTTATCAAATAACGGGTAAACAAAATTTTGATAAAAATTACTATTAGACGGAATTGCGCAGAATAGAGTAAAAGTTAGTTTTTGCAAATTTTTTTTATCTGAGCGTGTAGTGTAGAAAAAATTTCTTCAAATTAGAAGAATCGGTTTACCAAATAACGGGTAAGCAAAATTTTGATAAAAATAACTATTAGACGGAATTGCGCAGAATAGAGTAAAAGTTAGTTTTTGCAACTTTTTTTTTATCTGAGTATAGTGTAGTGTAACTTTAATCAATGCGTTTGTAGATCTACTGTAGAATAACTTTTTTCAAGTTGGACTAAACAACTTGACTTTTTTTTAACAATTCGAAACATTGATTTACTAAATGGCGTGCAGAAAAGATTTTCAAGAAATTACAATTGGTAAGAATTGCATGAACAAAATGAAAATGGCACTTTTTAAAACTTTTTTATTTCCATTCGTAGCTAAAATTTAAAATATGCGTTTTGTAGATTCGTGTTAGTTATGCATACGCTGATAATTTCATAGAAATCGAAAGATGTAAGAATCTGTGGATTTTAAGCAGAAAATGACCAAAAGGTGTGAAAGTCTGCGATTTTCACCACTTTCAACAGCCTGTAGCTCATATTTTAAATTTTCATTAGGGGCTGAAATAAAAAAGTTTTAATTTTTTTATTTCAGTCAATTGTAATTTTTTCAAAATCTCTTTTGCACGCCATTTAGTAAATCGATGCTTCTAATTGCACAAAAAAAGAGTCAAGTCGTGTAGTGTAATTTTAAACAAATTATTCTGATTTAAGGGGCGTTCGAATACTTTCCTAATCCACTGTATATCAATTATTATATACGGTGAAAATTGCATCGATATCGGTTAACGTTTTCATGAGCAACAAACAGTTCAAAATGAGAGCTAAATGGTGAATGTCGCAGATTTTCGACATCATCGTACTTTGATCCTATCTGATCACCTTTAAATCAACAAACGATCACGCAAAATAGTGCACTATTTGTAACCGATTAAAACAATTGGGCAAGATGTACGAATTTTTTTAACAAAAAATCCGCAGAACTTTTCTGAACGACCTAGTATTCCTGCCGACCGTATGGTATTCTCATATTACGCCGCCTGGGAATACGTGTGTGTGTGTGTGTATGTGTGTAATTTATTGGTAGTCATTTAACCTTTTCGGCTCTCTCTCTCTTATCGCGAAACTGTTTTATTCAACCGTCACGTGAGAGTCACGATTTTTCTGCGAAATGATTGCCGGAATTAGAAACCAATTAGTGGAACGTGCTAATAAGTGATTAGACTCGAGTTAATATATGGGCGAACGAGCTGCAATGTTTAGCTTTACAAGTAGACGGTTGGAGGGGATTAGCGTTGCACGGTGTGAGAATGAGTTGGAGACCATGGGAAATTACATTCCAATGGCGAATATTTGATTTTGAAGGAAATGGTAGATCAATGCCTGCTGAACCTAATCGTGAAATATCAAGAGGAGAGAAATGTCACTTCGGCTAAGTCAATATGCTAGCACAGAAGCTCGACAATGGTTTTATAATACCACATAAATGACATAGGACGTCCGAAACCAATGGCAAATATTTGATCTATCGCAAGAAAATCTTATATACTACGAAAATTCTGTGGAACGTCAAACGGGGGAGAAAAATATGAAATTATTTTCTGCAATATGGATCGGAAAGAAATGGCGCTTTAGCAAAGTCAATATGACAGCACAGAGGCTTGACGAAGCTCTTAGGTCCTGCAAGAATGGCGTGGGATGTTGGAAACCAATGACGGACATTTGATCTTGTAGAAACTATTGGATCGAAAAATAAGAACGTCCAGGAAATGGCACTTCCACACCAATATGCTATTATGAAAGTCCCACGCGGACCTTATAGAACCAAAATAGAACAGAACGTTGGCGAATAAGGAAAAATATGAAATATTGAAGGAAATATTAAATATCCCACATTATTTTACTTGATATTGCCTAAAAGTTCCCTAAGAACATCATGAACAATGAATGTGCAATAAGACGTCAAAAATGGACGAAGAAAATGAACACTTCTTCCTAACTAGTATAAAACCATAAAACCCCCATAAGGACCTTAGGCACGATAAAAATACCGTAGGACGTCCAAAGGGGTGGAAATATATTAATTTTCGAAGAAAATACTAGTCCATTCATTACGACAGTAATTACACTGTAAAACGGAGGCTTCAAAGAAATTTGTGCACAACTTATCACTGACTCACCAGTTAAGGAGACGCACAGGATCCAAATACCGCCATACATCGGCACCAGGAAGGTGGGTCGTCTTCCTGGCCGATGATTCCGATGACTGTTCTCCAGCATGGCCACCTGTCCATCCAGGTACCACGTGAGGGTGACGTTCGCGTGTGTCAGAGCTGCCTTGTTCCAATTAATTTCCTCCCAATGATCGGACATAATCGCGCCGCACAACAGACCGGTCGCTGCAACAAAAAGATCGAGGAATCTATTCGCAACTCCAGGTTTGCGAGATCTGCAACTTCAATATTTTATTAAACTTTCTTCCCCCACTTTGCTTTTATCGCGCATCCGCTACACGCAAGCGTACCTTATTTGCACATTAGCGGCAATGAAATCTCAACGGAAGATAAGTGGCCCTAATACTAACACCTGCGTTGCCACAAACGCGCAAGTATTGCCAGAATTCAAAGTACTGCTACCAACAGTTTTTCGCGAATATCTCTCGGAAACTAACCCAGACCACCACTGACATCCAAGATAGAAAATTGGTTAAACTATTGAGATTTTGAACCATGTCCAAAAATCATCGAAATCGGAGTCTAGACGGCGGCAGCTGCCGGAAGATTCATCCGCGGCTACGTCGTCTATTTTCTCTTTTGCCCGCGGCAGTCTGCTAGGGTAATGGGGACGACTCTGGAAGAGTAACAGAATCCTTTCAGCGACGGACCAGGTTTCCAAAGGATCCCGTCGTCGCGGAGGCTCGAAGAACTCGGTCGGAATGATCCTGAGGAACCTGTTCCCTCGCGCGCCACCGAATACTCTGGATGGATATCCAGGAGGATTCGGAGGATCTTGCCGAATAACAGAATAGTTGGATACGAGGACTGCGTGGTTCCGGACAAAGTGGTCCTCACCCGCGATCCCAGCATACATTTATCTCCCAGTAAACGTGCGGACGTGGACGCGCGTTTCGCGTGCCGATTTTTCGAATCCGTAGAATCCAGCCGTCGGAACATCGAATACCCTTTGTCTGGCGTTTGACAAAGTAACTTGTAGAGTTTGCGTTGGTTAGAACCAGAGCTGGGCAAATTTTATTTCAAATAAAGATAACAAGTTAATTATTGAAAATAACATTATCTCAAATAAACTCTATGAAATAACTATTTGAGAGGAATTTATTTGAGTACATTTATTTTAAATAACAACTTTATTATAATTTATTTCGGCGTAGTCATTTGAAATAAACTTATTTGAAATAATTAAGAGAAATTTATGATACTAATTGTAAGTTGAAATTTTGCTTTATTTATGTTTAGTTTGGAAAATAAATTATTGATGAGTAGCAATAAAGATTTAAAAGAACTCGAACCATATTTTCATTTATAATATATTTTTAATATTTATTGTATGAAATAATAAAATAACATGTTATTTGACATTTGAAATACTTATCTCAAATAAGAAAATAACTTGTTATTTTATTATTTGAACTGATGTATTTTACGAAATAAAAGAATAGATAATCATTTCCTAAAATTATTTTGTTGGACAAAATATGACATAATTCATTTCAAATAGTGAAACATTTTTGTGAAATAACTTTTTATATCAAGTAATATTTCAAATAAGTTTTAAAATATTGTATCTGAAATAATGCCCAGCTCTGGTTAGAACTCCGTCGACGACGACGTTTATCTCGAAAGACGAATGCACTGTTTTTCTTTTTGGAACGACGGAATGAAATTGATGATAAGGGAACAGGAGTCGAATGGGTATTGCAAACATTGGGAAAATGCATAGTCGATGAAGGAGAATTCTTCAGATAATGGCACGCTTTTATCAAAATGACTATGTAATAGTATGATAACAAAACTGCAGATTTTTATGCAAAATAAAAATTTTCTGTATCAATTACAAGTACTCTGGAGCCAAGTAAATGTGTGCAGTTTCTTTTAATAATTTCAATAAGACAATGATTAAATTGAGGATCTCTACGCAAAATAAAAATTATTATTATTATTTATTTGTAGTTTATTTTAATGTGGTCGCATTAACACCAAGGTCATTAGCGACCACATGGTTTACAGATTACAATTTGTTAAAGTACAAATAGCATGTATATTAATTTGCAACTAATGTTAATATTGGAACTTGGATGGAAGAAAATAAAATATGCTTATAATAATTTATATATGTAAAAATTGTTCAAGTCAATTGTGAGAAACAGAGTTTCTTTAAAAATGTATATTCTCTTTTAACCATCTTAAAAAGTCTAAGATAATGTAACATTATCCTATTTAATATTATATTCTTTTAGTAACTTTTCAATTTTATGATCGATGCCATTCTTGTGCTAAATGCATAAAATCCGCAGTCTAATGATAACAGTAAACGTTCTGAAAACAATGAATAAAGCTTTCAAAGCAACCAGTACCATTTACCAGTTTCGTATGAAGTGGAACATTGAACAGAAAGGAGAAACTTTATCTAGGTGAGGGAACAATGAGACTAAATATGTTTCAGTATTATTGAAAAATGTCGATGTAATACAGAAACCTCGAAAATCAATATTCGGTATTCGTAAGTGAATATTACAATCTGAAGTACACAGTTGCAACAGAAATTCACAGATAGCAATTACTACAGAAAAATCCATTAGGTAACATTCGCAGTGACGTCTAATCACGAGGGACGGACGACCGAGGCTCCGACAACCCATAAACGCCGAGTCTGACCATGCACCGGCTTATACTACTGAGCCATTAACGCTTCATCCCTGCTGGGAAAAATTCTGTTTCTCGCGTTGCTTCCAATAAAACTGTCGATGTAGGATTAAAATATAACTGAAGAATTATTGTTTAACCTTTCGACAGTCTAATAAAAATTAGCAGGCTCTACAAAATTTATAGAAACTCCAACTCGACCAGCTAACAATTTCTAAAATTGATCAAACGTTCCTAAAATTACCGAGACATTGTCAATCGTTTCCGAGCGACGAGAATCAAAGATGATAACGCTCACGGCAATAAACTCGACTATCCGCTAGCCGATTAAACTGTCAATGGGTTATTTATTAACAATAAACCTACCAAGCACAAAACACATAAAAGTAAAACACCTTAACACTTTGACTGCCAAAGCAATGGCCTCAAACATTTCATAAAATCGAAGTAATTTATTTAATGGAAAAAACTATTGGAAAATTAAAATTTAGGACACCGAGTAGTTCTTTAACCTTCTTGCATTTCCCAGATATTAACCAAATTTGGTACAATAATTATATTAGCGTAATAATTCATTCTTAAGTATGGACAAATAATTCTGTCACCCATATATGGGTGACACGGAAGTCTATGCGTTAAAGAAGCGAGAAAATTGAATTTATTTAAAGTTTGCACCGGTACCATTACAATATGTGCTTAAATAAAGAAGTCAATTCAGTCATTTCCTATGAAATCGTTTTTCTAATTTAAATAATTGTGAAATAGAAAACCGGTCATTTTGACCCTGGTAGGTTTAATGTTAATACTTTGCCCAGAGAACTGCGAAAGGTAACCGGCGAGGATAGTCACTCAGTGCCCGCTCTAGCGGTTACGTCGCCCCGGACAAAAAGACAAATTGCCACCCCTTAAGAATATATCGTCGGGTTACTGCCAAAACAAGGTAACTCCATAATTTGAACTTTTGAGAAATCGTCGTTTGAAAATTTAAATTGAAATGAAAAATCGTCACAGCTTCAAAATGATTTATTGATTGAAAAAAATCAAAGTAAGTAACAAAACAAAAGAAAAATTCCAGTTTTGTCCGTATGTTTTTCGAACATTTTTTAATCTAATAAAGTACTTAACTCCGAATTGAGTAAAAGTGGAGTTAGCTTGTTTTGGCAGTAACCCGACGATATATATATATATATTTTTAAATAAAGTCAAAATGGCGCCCCTAAATTTTGGCGCTCCGGACAAATGTCCGAGTTGCCCTCCCCTAGAGCGGGCACTGAGTCACTGCCAGACAGTCTGCGCGTTGTAACATTTTATTGAATAAGGAATCCCGATGACGCGGCGGCGGCGGTTGTCGCTCGAGCGAGAGAGCCCTCGAGCGTGGAAGCGCTTGTGTCTCGAGTGACCATATCCTCCCTCCGTTGAACAAACAAAAAAATGTGCACGATGCAACTGCAACGTGTTCAACCGGTGGTTGCTGACCGTGTTCAACCACCGGAGTCGATGGAGGAGAACGCTAATGAGCTTGGCGCCAGCTCGGAAGACTCGTCGACAATGACTTAGGGAGAAAAGTACGATAACGATCTACGTCGAGGAGTTATTAAAAGAACGGCAAACAAGTTGTGTTTTTATGGATCGTGTCGGATTGTTTGCGTTCAGATGGCTCGATTAGCTGGAAAACCACCGAAGGTTGTGACGAGACCATCGAGGATAGATGTTATCCGCTTGCAGCCATGATTAGACAGGATATTGCTCACTCTGATCGGATCTTTATGCAAATTTCAATTTTTCTAGGTCCTTTTTCTGTCGCTGCTCGTTTAGATGTTAACTCGAGGGGTTTGGCTTGATGAACATTTCATTAGGTTGTTGCATATGAAATGTCCGATTCTAGAATTCAAATGTTATGTAGCTCTTTTAATTAAGAAATACTTTAAAATTGACGTAATCACAGCAATTTTTGTAAGTAGGTAGAAAATTAAAAGTCTCCCAGGTGATTTAATTCCGGCTAATAGCGGAATTAGGATTTAAATGTTTTTACTGTTTTGCATTTGCTGTACTCATTTTTGTCGTAAATGCGTAAAATCCTTAGTCTATTAATTAACTATGTCGGTGCTGTTTTGTCCCTTGCGCCCCCCATGGAAAAAATGTGAATACTGCTTACGGTATAATTGTTCTCTGATAAAAGAGGTTTGATAATCGCGTTTCACGGTGCAGTGAAAACAAAGGATATGTATCAGATTTAACACTAAACCTACCACGGTCAAAATGGCCGGTTTTCTATTTTACAATTATTGAAATTAAAAAAACGATTTCATAGGAAATCACTGAAGACTTCTTTATTTAAGCACATATTCTTATGGAAACGGTACAAAGTTTAAATAATAGGATACGTATCAGATGTAACACTAAACCTACCACGGTCAAAATGGCCGGTTTTCTATTTTACAATTAGTGAAATTAGACGAACGATTTCATAGGAAATGACTGAATTGACTTCTTTATTTAAGCACATATTCCTATGGAAACTGTACAAAGTTTAAATAAAAGGATACGTATCAGATTTAACACTAAACCTACCACGGTCAAAATGGCCGGTTTTCTATTTTACAATTATTGAAATTAAAAAGACGATTTCATAGGAAATGACTGAATTGACTTCTTTATTTAAGCACATATTCTTATGGAAACGGCACAAAGTTTAAATAAATTCAATCTTCTCAATTCTGTAAGGCGTTTTATCTTTACATGTTTTGTGGTTGGTAGGTTTAGTGTTAAGAGGTTGCAGAGGCTGTCTTTGGAAGACAAAGCGTTGCAAGGGATCCCAAAACCCGCAGTATATCTATAGTGCATCACTTGTACTATGTACGAAGTTGCTATGCTTGCAGTACAAAGTGCGAAGCACGTCCGATAACCACGTGCTCCCCAGGGCCACGATTCTAAACCATAATTCGCTTGCGGACGATTGGAATGGGAAATTAATCGGCATACCGATTGACACGAGCATCGATTGTCTATTAACACTGAACGTGCCACTGTCGGTCAGACGATCTATTTCGGTTCTCCATTTCACAATTATCGAACCAATCAAATCGCTTTCTTGGGAAATGGTCGGAATGAATTTCTTTAACACGTTCGCTACCACCATTAACAATAAAACTACCGACCATTAAAGCTGACAAATATGTGTTGCCTTATAAAAATGATATAATTAATTTATTTACATTGTGTGCGATTTTTATTATAATGTATACTTGAATATAGCAGCGTGTATAATAAAGGTGAAATTCCTCTCGATCGAAAATGAAGTATATAATAAATTTTGTGGTTTCGGCGCACGATTCGATCAAATTTAGAAACAGCAAATTTGCAATTATTTAAACATTATTCTCAACGTTTCGATCCCTATATGGATCATTTTAAAGAGAGACATTTTTGCGTCTGAAAAAAAATATATATATATATAATACAGGTTGAACCTGTAAAAAAAAATATATTTTTTTTTTCAGACGCAAAAATATCTCTTTTGAAAATGATCCATATAGGGATCGAAACGTTGAGAATAATGTTTAAATAATTACAAATTTGTTGTTTCTAAATTTGATCCAACCGTGCGCCGAAACCACAAAATTTATTATATGGCGTGTATAATCATTTGCAGTGGAAGTGTCTTGATAACTTCAATAACTGTGAAATATAAAATATAGAAGGGGTCGTAAAAATGACTTTCTAATTTTTCCTTTTACAAATACTGAAAATTATATATGTATGTTTCCAAGAGTAAATTTTTAGTAAACTTCTCCATCGAAGTACATATTTAAACAAAAATTGTACGAAATCTGAATAAATGCAATCTTGTCGTTGTTATAAGGCAATATACGTCAGTTGCGTTTAGCGCTCGGTAGTTCTAGTGTTAAAACAGATGACTTACAAAGCTGAGAAGCCATTAGGAGAATCTAAGAGTATTATTACTACACTGCGGACTTTAGGCATTTATGACGAAAATGGCTAGATGAAAATTAAAATAGTGAAAATATTCGAAAAATCTACAAATACTGTTCCATTGATTTAGACTCAATAACATAATTAAGAAAGGAAAAGAATATATATGTAGCACCTGTATGTTGTAACGAATGCAGACAATTTTTATTTTTCATATTAATTATTACACTGTTTCCAAACTCAATGGTTAAAGAACAAAATTCGCTTTTGCCTAATTTCCGCGTCTCACAATGCGCATAGCAAAATGTTTATTTTGCATAAAGTTCCGCAGTCTACTTACCATTATTGTTAAAATATTTTACTCAAATCTAACACACTTCCAAATTGTTAAAACAATCTAACAGAACAAAGTCTTACTCCAAACGCTGTGTACTACAACTTTAAATAGCAATGTGCATAACACATTAATTTCACTATCTTTGAGTGAATTGCGAGATCGTCGTCACATGTGTGACTATGATAGCGAACGTGTTAATCATTACATTAAGAATCTGGGGCGATCTAAATAAATTCAAACTTGCCATTTCTGAAAGGCGATGTACGAATAAGTGAATCCGAAAAAGGCTTCAATCTCTCGAAAAATCTGCGTAAACTACTCCTCCAAAACAAACAAACGCTCGCAGGCTAATCAGCTGATCACAAAGCGCGCAGTACAGCCCCCAAAACACATAATCCCTTCAACAATTAAAACCCACCAACGTCTCATTTATTACGCAACATTATCTACAAAAACCCTCGGTCCATTGTAGATTTTGTTGACTCAACTCACAAAATCCCCCATAGAATCCCCAAACTTTAAAATCACCTCTCCTCCGAACCCCCTTACAAACTTCCAAAGACGCGTGCAAAGAATGCAGTTCTCCGATCAGCTGGTCGCAAACTCCACATGTCGCGGGGACTAAACAAACAAAAGAAGACCAGTATCTAACCGTTTCACTACCAATCGGCCAATCTATCAGGTACTCTAGCGAACGCTGCCGCTAGATTTCACTCCTTCGCGAAAACGTAAACATCAAATCGGCAAATATTACTAATATATGCGGGGCTGGTAACAAAAGGATCGAGCATGCATATAAACAAGATTATTAATCTCTAGCTATTATTCAGCGATATTTTATGCGAACTGACCGGCTGATGACCACCGCAAAACAATAACAAAAGACGACCCGGTGAGTAGTGTGAAGAGCATGGTTTTTAGGGGTTTGTGGAGGACCGTTTGAGGTACGGGGATTCTGTTTACCTGCGAAGGTGAGAGCTAGCGTGCCAACGAGGAAAACGAGACGTGGATCAGGGGCCCTGGGTACACGGGTAGGCTCCATCCGTGCAGGTGGTGCCCAGGGCGACCGCTGGCAACCCACTGAAAATTCGCACACCGCACCGACTGCCGCCAGTTACGCACTGACCGATCGACACCCCCCGGAGACTCTGTTTTCGGCGAGTCTCTTTCTCCCCTCTCCCTCTCTCTCTCTCTCTCGCTCTGTCGCCGACGCGACGAGGAGGGCGAACGACCAACACGCCATCTCCGTTCTGCGTCGAAGCGCACGAAAATCGACCGACCTACCACCCCACCCGGATGCTGCGGACAACTCGCTCCTGCTCCTTCGCAGCCGTTTTCCTCCACCCTTTTCCTTCGTCCCTTTTCTCCAGCCTTTCGCCTCCTACGATCGCACAGTCTCCGGTTGCTGTTTTCGCCGGCGAACGCCGGTACGAAATGATCGGACGCGATCGACTTACCACCCTCGACGCTGACGCTGCGGATGGCCTAGGTTTCAACTTTCCAGAGCAAAGGGGAACTGTTTCGAACTGTTGGAATTGTACTGGGATTGACCCCTTGACCCCGTAGACTGACGAAGACAAAGTCATTGTGTGACGGAAGCTTCTTGACGGTACGCACGACTAGTCTGTCCTCCATTATCGGTGGACTGCGGATTTCATGCGTTCGCGACAAATATTCGGACAACAGGACCTTTCTCACAAATTATAAAGTTGAGGTTGCTCAACCCTTCGCACTCGGAGCTATTTCAACTAAAAAACATTTCTTCTAACGATATAAATTTGATATGTTTTTCGATCGAAATTTTAGAATAAATGTGTGATGGTTTCGCCGCACGGGTTCGGTCAATGTCAAGAAAGTACGAGTTTACAAAACTAATGTTTTAAATGTTCGTTACAGGTTCAAATAAGAAAATTGTAAATGTCATGTTTTACTATTTTTGTTGTAATTCAGGCTAAACACAATATTTCGAAAATTTTCGTTACACAGGTAATTTAAAGTTCGATTCCTTTTTGAAGATCAGAAAGACCGTAAGGGGTGGTAGAGCTCCTGAGAGGGTGGAACTTGCAGGAACTCATAGCTCCAGCGATCTCGGGTCATAAAGAGATCTAAACTCTGTAGTTTAATCCTCTTTGGACTTTGATTTTAGACGAGGCCAGAATGCAAGTAGTACGGAAGATTTTTCTTTACAAGCTTTGCGTGTTCTTATTATCGTTCTGAAACCTGATCTCGTCGAATAATTGCTTCATTGGACAAGGCGACTGCCCTTAGGGTAAATCCATTCTCCAAAGTATGCGAGTCCCTTAACGAGTTCCAACAGTTTGTTAATTCGGTTTGTATTGCATGAGACGTATTGCAGTTAGGATGCACAATGGTTCGACCCCCAACGACCATGTCGCATTAGTTTCGCTGCGGTTCTGGTTCCCGAATCTTGTTCAGATACAGAAGAACCTAGTTTGTTGTTAAATGTCCATTAAATTCTCGCGATATTTTCTTCGCTTCGAGTTTCATTAAGTCACCGTTGACGTCGGTGAGTTTCATTTGCTGGGTATTCACAATATTGTCTCTCGTCCAGGTGAAGAGTGTGACACGTACCGTGCGTGGGTGGACTGCTCTGTTCGCGTATTAATTGCGTGACGACGCAGAGTGTCGAATGGCGTCGTGGGCGGATGATCAAAGAGTTCGATACCTTTCTGCTCGAACAATCGCTGGATATAGCGATCTGTTGTGCTGAATCTTTGAAATTGAAAGTCTGCCTCACCCTTTAATTGCTTTATTTATTATTAAAAATGTGCACCTCTTAATTATTCTCGATTGAAGACGAGTATGTCTCCATTTTTATACATCATGTTATAAGAATCAATAGACAATTCATACTGCAGATTGAACGTGATCAGAACACAGGTCTAATTTACCCCCTAATAGCTCTGTGTAAGTAAAGTCGCACATACTATTACGTAGACTGTGAATGAGAAGTAGTAATTGCAAAAAAATGAACTTTTTTTTTAACCCATTGACTGCCAACTACGAGATATCTCGTAGTAGGCGTCTGTACCAAAACTGCCAGCTACGAGTTATCTCGTACTGTTTTTTTTTCAATAAAAATACTGTAAATGCCATTGCAATGTTATATCAGTAACTTAATATTATTATATTTTGTAAAACTTCATGTTTCCTTTAAAATAAAACCGTGGCGCCCAGGGTAAAACGCGCTAAATTTGCGTGGCAGTCAATGGGTTAATTCTTGGAACGTGTCTGGGCTCGACTGCGTTTTAGAGAACTCCGTGTTCTTAACTTTTTTTTATATAATCCTGTAGATATCGATGCAGAGATTCCAAAAATGTGTGTATGGTTGTTAGGAGTTCACTGGTTTATAAGTTATACGCGTGTAAAGATGAGCACTTTTAAGCATTTTTGGCAGGTTAGTGTAATTGGCTATCAAACTTCGCGAGGAAAAAAATATTTTAGAATACATTATGTGAAAGAATGTATGTACGTTTCTGTTTCTAGTAAACACTGTTCTTACAAGACAAGGACTCTTCGTCCGCACACTGTTCGTATAAGAGCACTGTTTCGTAAACAGTGTTTACTACAAATCGAAATATTATTACAACCGATGATTGGACGTCTCAATATGCACAGAGTCACAGAGTTATATTTATTGCTGATTTCTTAAAATTGATTATTTTACATTGCTTTATAAAAATAATAAAATTGTATTTACTTAGATCAGTGGTGGGCACGGGTGGAGCCCCTCAAACACCTGCTTCTCCCACCAACCTCTCCTTCATGCAACGCGCACGTTCGTTTGCCCCATAGTACCGCGCTTGCTGGAAGGGGACAGAGGGCGCTACGGTGTAGACGGTTTTGCCTCAATTGAGGCAAAATTGCCCATCACTGACTTAGATCTTCAGCGATTTTTATTGTAATATGTACACAAACAAATAAATCTATTTAATAATTCCTCACGAATGCCTCCTTACACTCTTAATAATCGTAAATTAAAAATTTTTCAATCCGTCATTTTGACGGGCCCCGTAAATCTAGTGTTAACTTCGAGTACCCGAATATTTCAAACTTTCGGGACCCCGACCTGACTACCTTTTCGGTTACCCAAAATCGCGGGTACCCGAAGTTTATAAACTTTCGGGATCCCGACCCGATCCCGAACAAATTTCCCGACCCGACCCGAACCCGAAATATCGAGTACTCGCACACCCCTAGTAAATACCTGTGTTAAATCTGAGTATAGGATGAAACAGTAACATGGTAAAATAGTAGAGGGACTCGAACCCTAAATTTCGAGTACTCGCGCATCCCTAGTAAATACCTGTGTTAAATCTGAGTATAGGATGAAACAGTAACATGGTAAAATAGAAGAGGGACCCGAACCCGAAATTTCAAGTACTCGCACACCCCTACTTAATACCTGTGTTAAATCTGAGTATAGGATGAAACAGTAACATGGTAAAATAGAAGAGGGACCCGAACCCTAAATTTCGAGTACTCGCACACCCCTAGTTAATACCTGTGTTAAATCTGATTATAGCATGAAACAGTAACATGGTAAAATAGAAGAGGGAAAGGGTCAGAGACGTAAAACGCTAACTGGTTCGCGGCCGACATAACGAAAGAATGTTTTGCGTTGCAGATGGCTGACGTCGCCGAGAGTGCAGCATTCACCGACCCAGCAACTGCGATCTCCCACGGGAAACGGCACCTGTTAGTGCGGGATTACACCATGGCTGTGACCGCGTTGGCGCAAGCCTGCCAGCTGCTAGCAGAGAAGCACGGTGACACAGCGGACGAGCTCGGTGAACCTTATCTCCTTTATGGTCGTGCGCTTCTCGGTTTGGCTAGAGAAGAGGCAGGTGTATTAGGTGGTGGAGTGCCAGGATCGGAAAAAGCTGAAGAAGAGGATGACGAAGATGAAGAGGAAGGCGACGACGAGAAGCTGAGCAACGTGGACGAAAAGGACGAGGAAGAGGAAGAGGATGCTGCAACTGCTGAGGGAAAAGAGCAAAGTTCGACGGAAGTTAAAGTTGAGAAACCGAAAGCGGAAGAACCGGCAAAGCCAGAAGCAGAGGAACCAAAGAAAGTTGAGGTAGAAGAGCCAGCAAAGTCAGAGCCAGAAAAGAAAGAAGAGAAAGCAGAGGTCAGCAGCGAGAAACAGGAACCAGAGAAATCAGACTCGAAGAAGTCCGAGGAAAAAGTTGAGCAAAAACAAAAGGAGGAGGAAAAGACTGTACCTGGCTCCAGCAAGGAGACGAATCATCCCAATGGACCGTCCTGCTCCAGCGAACAGAACGGAGACCTAAAGAAGAACGGCGAGGAGGTTGATGAGGACATTGGGAAGGAGGACGAGGAGGATGAAGTTAATAACTTACAGGCAAGTCTTCCGTTGAAAGGAATGACAGATAATTACGGTAGACTCGCTCTTATCCGGTCATCATAAGTTACACCAAGAGGGCTTTACATCCCCCAAACTTGTTTCTCATTTTTGCTCTGTGAACCAGTGAAAAAAAATCGTATATCAATTTTTGAAGAGTCGTTGTACAGAGGAGGCGTCAATCTTCAAATGTAGGGCAGATTCATTTACGAGAAAAATTTTTGAAAGGTTTTGGAGACGTTTGAATTTACTAAATTTTTCGAGGAAAAATGGGTCTTCGGTTTCCCATCTGCTCCGTCATGTAAAAATATCTTAGAGCAGGCATTGGATTGGACCTTGGAAAAATGGTCAATATTTAAATTGTGATAATTTTGTAAAAAAAAATGAAACTACTTTTGCAAAGCAGTGTTCATTCTCCTCTAAGACAGGCATGAGCGACGCAGGCTCAAAAAACACGTGTTGCTGCTTCTCCTCTTCGCCTACTCGGCGAGGCAATCCCCACCACGTCCACTCCGATTCTCCCTTCTGCACCTACCTGCCGATGCAGCATCGTGGGGCCCGTGCCGAAGGGAGAGTCGGAGTGGACGTGGTGGGGATTGCCTCGCCGAGTAGGCGAAGAGGAGAAGCAGCAACATGTGTTTTTTGAGCCTGCGTCGCTCATGCCTGTCTTAGAGGAGAATGAACACTGATTTGCAAAAGTAAAGGTTTCATTCCGTTTTACAAAATTATCACAATTTAAATATTGACAATTTTTCCAAGATCCAATCCGATATAGGCCGGTTAAAGAGTAGTTAACTGTATCTACTCTCTAATGTTACAAATTACAAAAATGTTTGTCTTCTGATCATAGGTAGCCTGGGAAGTCCTGGAATTAGCGAAGTTGGTGTTGATCAAGCGAGGAGAGCCCGGCTGGAAGCTCCTGGCAGACGCGTATCGGCTGCTAGGGGAGGTGGCTATGGAAGGAGGGAATTTCCAAGGGGCTCTGAACGATCTGCACAAATGTTTGGAGCTTTTGCAGCAGATAGAGCCGCTCGAGCCAAGGGCGATAGCAGAGATCCACTACCAACTAGCGCTGGCGCATTCCCTGGGCAACGAGTTCGATTCCAGCATAGAAGAGTTCAATAAAGCCACCGAGCTGCTGGAAGCTCGCATCAAAGAGTTGGAGGAGATCAAAGAGCCGCCAAAAACCGAGGACTCGTTCTATACCGTCGAAGGAGAGATCCAGGAGCTGAAGGAACTGCTGCCGGAGATCAGAGAGAAGATCTCAGATATGAAAGATTTCAAACAAGAGGCCTGCAAGCTGGTGATAGAGGGCATCAAAAGTAAAGTCGCCGGGGGATGTTCGAACGGAGCCGGTCCTAGCGGTAGCGATTCGGGTTCCAGCCCAAAAGTCCAAAAGCCAGCCAGCGATATATCCCATTTGGTGCGCAAGAAGCGGAAAGCTGACGAGCAAGAGGCGGAGACCCCTTCGCCGTGCAAAAAGCCGACACCGGAGAAGGCTGTTTGAAGACTGGTTCGGTGCAGTCTGGAACACTCTTAATCGTTGCTATGTTTCGCGGGGTGATCTACTAAAAACAATACCACTCTGAAAATTCGAAGAGTTGGACCAAGATAGGGTTAAATACATTGCATCCAACGAGTGTGAGAGAACAACTCGACGATGCGACAGCCGTTTTAAAACAACAGCAGACACCGGGATCGCTCTTCGATTAATTCGTTCCCTTACAATTTTTATCCAATGATTATATTCACTGTCTTGTGTTTTAGCTTCGTTCTTTTGCATCAATATCTGTTTTATTTATTGTGTCTAATAAGTGTCCCGACAGTTGATCGGCAACTGTGAACGACTGTCCTAACTGACTTCAACTCTTATCTTTCTTAGGACTTCAATATCAAGGAGTAAGGTTGTTCTTGTATAAATCTGATTAATAAACGTTAAACGATGATTTTTTTCTAAATGTTCAGCAGAGATTTATATATTCTTCACGTCACACGAATGATACTTAAGCTGGTTGTCTCGTATAAAAGTATAGAACCTTAAAAATACTTCCCAAAAATTCATATGGAAAATTGCTGAAATTCATTAAAATAATGAAGTTTATAGCTTTGAATAAAAATTATGAAAATGGACCAGTTTTTCAGCGTTTACACGAGATAACCCCCTTAAGCTATAATATTATGTAAATTATTTTAGGCAAATAACAGCATCTAGACTAAAGTCTATCACAATTCTGGACGGATTGGGCTTTAAGTTTCAAGCAAAAATCCCACTTTAGAGGTTAAGATCATCAATTTTTTAGAATCTTGACCGAAGGGTTTCCCTGAAGAAACATCAATTTATTCTCCCAAGAGTTCCTCGATGTCGTCCTCCCTGTCGGAGCTCTCTTGCCTGTGAATCTTCATTTTATAACCGAGCTCCTCCAGCGTGCTAACGTTGTAATAATAATTCAAGTTAATTCCAGGTACTAAAAGCTTTAATTCCTCTACGGTGGCACGCGCTTTATCAGTGTCACCGATGTTGATGTAGTGCTGAGTGATAGTGGCGAACAAATCTCCACGTCGCACAGACTGTTCCAGATCAGAGCCTTGAGAATCAAGCAAGTGGCGCACCTGTTGCATCGCCGTGCCCGTATCACCCCTATCTAATATCCTGCAACATCATCGTTCAACACAATTCAAAAAACTGAATCAGGTTACAGATAGAGTGACCCAAAAAATCATCACTTTGGGATTCTTGGATTTTGGAACTTTTTTTCTTGCCAAATGATTAAATTACGTATCGTTATGGAAAATAAAACTTGTGTGCATTAATTGCAAAATACAGCAGCAAACTAAAAATTTATTCAAAATTTAAAGGTCAACTTATTTTTCTCATTTTTGGGCCACTCTTTAATAATCATAATTGACATTACTAACTTTTTGATGTCCAGATAACGTCTAATCGTGGCAATTCTAGTGTTCACCAGGTCCACGGCTCTCTTGTGAATATTCGGATCCCTCGGCGTGGTAACTTTAGCGAGACACCTGCTGGCCTGATTCAGCGCGTCCAAGGCCTTCTCATAATTCTGAAATTCATCGATCTCCACTTGGGCGCAAGCGACATAGAAGTTCGCCAGCAAGTCCATCGCTTTTCCCTTGGAATAGAAGTTAATAATATTTTTCAATACATCCGGTTGGTTCTGCCAGTCCAGCGACTGTAGATAGTTGCCCGCCATGATGTAGATCTCCCTCTGCCTGGAAACTTGCGCGAAGAAACAAATCTTCTCGGTGTCGCCAGACTTTAGCAACGCCTTCATGGCTCTCAGTTTGTTACCAGCTTGAGTGAACTTCTTGGTAGCTAAATGATAGTTGCCCTGCTCGAAAGCGGTCTCGCCTATTCTCTCCAATATAGAGATACGAGTCTTCTCTCGATCTGGGTCATTATCGATCTTGTCCAATGTCATCTTCTCCGCCAAATCTTCGCTCAACAGTATGTTATGTTGTTGCATCAATTCCAGAGCCTCGATGTACTTTCTTCCTGTGGCGAGGAGATCCACCGCTTTCTCGATCTGATCATTCTCCACAAAATATTCAGCGCATTTCACTATCAACGCGGGATCAGAGTCCGCGTTAACGTCCATGACAATCAGCTGCAGAGCACTGTACTGTCTTGTCTGAAACGCGATGTCGAGAGCCTTGTGCAATAATCCAGCTTTATGGTACAATAAAACCGCTTTATCCGGCTGGTCATTCTCTTCGTAATATTTTGCAACGTCTATCTGCGACTGCCGTGGCGCCAGCACAGCCAACGGCCATAACTCTTCGTACATGTCGTGCTCCTTGCACAGTCGAATGGCGTTCGTGTACGCCTTGGCGATGGTATAAAAATGAATGGCTTGTGTCACGTTGTTGTTCGATTCATAGTGCGCCGCTAAGTGATACGCGGACGCGGCGTGATTAGTTCGCGACACTAATTCGCTGACTTCATCCTCCCTGCCGAAATAACAAAGTAATCTTGTCATTGCTAGAATATTCTTGGCTTGCTCGTACAAGCGCAGAGCACCTTCCATGTCACCTGTTGATTCTATGTACTGTGCGTGCCAGTTCTTTATTTCTGGATCGTCGGAATTATTCAAATACGACAAAAGTTCCCTTGGTCTTACCAGCAGCATCCTCGGCACCTCGAATCTATGGCAATCCGCTTTACTGTACATTTCAATCGCCTCTGAAATCTTCCTCTCTTGCTCAAGAATTTTCGCATAGTTATAGTGACACGTTTTCTCGCAGATCTTGTTCTCGTTGCTCGAAAGTTCTATGGCCTCTTTGAACTTGCCTCGACCTTCCAAAAGCTTGCACAAGAGGTCCAGTCTCTTGGCTTCCCGGAAGAGGTGCTCAGCGTCATTGTACAAGCCTAATTCCACAGCTAATACGCCCACCTTGGCCTCCAGGTTCAAGCTATCGTCCTGCATAGCTTCCCTGAGGGCCCTAGCAGCTCTAGCCTGCTTCATGTGACCGAGACACAGAAGAGCCATGTTCAGTTGTTTCGTCTTCACGCACATTCTTGCCAGACTCTTCCAGATACCCTCGTTCTTGATGGACTTGATCGCCTTGAAAGCTTCATCCATGTTCGCAATGCTAATATAAAAGCTGAAGTCTAGAACAGCCTTCTTCGTTACCGGATCGCACAAGCTCAGCTCTTCGAAATCCCTCATACGCAGTTTATAGACTTTGCTAGCTCTGTCCGCGGTCTTCTCAGAATTCAGAATGATTATGTGCGGTGTCTGAACCCCCAGGACTCGACAATTGTCGTCTTTTATTGGTTTGATGTCTTGCACCACGATGCCGTGATCAGACGTGGCGAACATCGACACCAAGACCACGGTAGCTTTCGTAATATCGAACTCGTTTTCGTTGTTTTGCTTCGATTGCTTGGAATCCCGTGTCTCCAGTCGTTGGGCACGACACACCAGAAGTCTGGGGTCTTCCATGTCCCAGCAGTGAGCAGTGACTAATCTTCCTCTACACTTCACAGCCAGAGCAGCGTCGTCTTCATCGATATCGTTGGACACTGCAAAATCGAACTCGTGTAGCTGATCGCTCTCGATGTCCCATACGTATAAAATGGAACTAGGCATCAGATTTGCCATGGCAACGGTGATAGACACGCAGCGACAGTCTGCGTTGCATCTAGCCTCGATGATCTCCGCAAAGTCGCTGATAACTTCGTAGGTAGCCATTGCTCTAGTATGTAGCTTAGCCTCCCTCTTGCTCAAATCCCAGATCTTCAGTATGCCGTTCAAGGACGCCACCGTTAGGTACTGTCCAGTCAGGTCCATAGTGATCGGTTCACCCTCTTCCGGTAACGTTGGTAATGTTTGAATGACTGTACCCTCCATCGATCGCAACTGTATAACCACGGGAGTCAGAATGATCAAAGAGTGATCGCAGATCAAAAGCTTCTCTGTGTCGCAATTGAAGTTTGTTATCCATATGGTGTTCAAAGAGTTCTCCTTTTGGATTCTATAAACTGCTATCTGTCTGCCGGAGGAGACTGCGATGTACTCTTTGTTAACAGCGACGAGCTGCACTTGAATATCTGTTTTCATAGTGTGAGAAAGCTCCTCGACTTCTATTAGGATCTGAGTAGGGCTGAGTTGACTCGCGCAAACACCGTCATTGTACGCAGCACACATCGGTTGCTGGTGCAGTATGAATACGTTAGTGATACAATTGACACTCAATAGCGGACTCCTCAAGAAAACTGCACCCCACGCGAGTTGCTTCACTGTGCCGTGAATGGTACAAGTTTCCGGCACTAGCACCCAAGCATTTTCATCACCGTCCGTTTCCGCTTTGCGTTTCCATAAATAAATTGTTCCCAAATTTGTTCCAGCTGCCAAAGTACCTAAAATATTAATGTTACATTAATCAGTGCATAATCACTTTATACTGCAAGTAGAAATATTCACTGTACCATTTGCTTTACAGAAAGCTATGCTTGTGCAGATTTCTTGGGGAGTAGCAATATTTCCCGAAGGTGAATCCGGTGGACTCATTACGTAAGTGTCGCCATTATATAGGTCCCAGCAACGAATGTCTAAATCTCCTGTGAGAATTGCTAGAGTGTTTCCGCTGACCCAACATAACGATGGACTCACCCTTGATACGTCGCATCTACTGCTAAGTTTCACCTGGCAAAAAATAAATATATTATACATGTAAATAGATAAAATATTTATAATAATTGTCGACTCACGCTTGTTAATTCGGTAAGCCGTCCGGTGATGGGATCTGCTTGAAAATGACCGATATTCAATCCTTCCGTCATAATGATGATAGAATCCCTGGTCTGATGATGCAAAAGAAATTGCAATGTGGCGCCGCTTGTACTGAGAACTTCTGTACATTGTCCTTGATTATCCACAAAGTATATTACACCGCTTGTAGTACCAATATAAAATGCATGATTGTCCCGTTGAGACATAATTGTTGTCGGTGCAGCCGTTCTAGGCCGCCAGGAACTGAACATATCTAAAGCTCTCTCATCTCCTGCGACTGCTGCTTTAGCTAAACCACTGAAAAATATTTATATTTCATTTAGCCCCTATAATGCTATCCAAGAGCAGAGTACCTAATGCAGACCTTATATCAATTGCAGGTTTCGGTGGCACAGTCTTAAAAACTATTTGTGCAAACGTATCTTTCAGCTCATGATGAAACATCATTAATAATTGACCCCTAGAATCTATTTTCCAACCAACTATAGATCCAACAGCATCTGCGGATACTAATCTTCCACCGTATTGACTCCATTGTAAAATATTAATGGGCTCACGGTGTGGAGTAACTATTACATTGAATTCAATACTGCCAGTATCACCAGGCCATACCTAAATAAACAAATACATTTTTTAATTAATCATATTAGAATCATAATTTTTAGATACAGTAAAACATTGATTATCCATACACGTTCCTATTTCGTGTAAAGGGAAGTATATTTGCAAGTACCGCGCTTGTTTTGTACATGAAAACATATAATATTGTTAGATATCATTAATTGTTTTTTTTTTAGAGGAGATGCCCAAGACCATCCAAATTTGAAAATTGTTTAATTTCTAGTTGATTCAAGACAGGCTCACAAAAATCTGATTCTTTCAGACTGATTATCCAGGTAAGTTATCCACTAATTAATAAATTATTCACCCTCAGCTCTCCACTTTCCCATCCTGCCGCCAGCCATCGTCTCTCAGGATGCCATGCCAGTGCAGTTACCTGAGCTACAGAATGTCTCGGTGACTCTATGTCCTGAACAGGTTCACCCTGATCATCGTAAAGCATTACAAAACCACCCCTATCTTGAGAATACGCAGCCACAGCCAATATAGGATCATTGGAGTGCCAAAGTGCATGAGTACTTATCGAGGCTGTCTCGGGGTTTTGCACCCGAGTATCAAAATACAATGACATTGCTTTTTAATAGTTTCACTCTTAGTAGTTCTATCCAAACTGTCATACAAAAAGATTACATCTTCTAACAAGTTGAAACATTCTAGTTTTAATTATACATCAAGCAACCAACAATTAATTCCATTAAAAAATTAGTATCGATGGTACGTGTTATCAGAGAGGAAATGTCCTCTCTGGTATTATTAAAAAATCAACTGCATTTGACAGTTTACAGTTTAGTTTACATAAACGTTGCCATAGCAATGTGAATGCAAATACGTCCGCTAGAGGGCTGACGCGAGAATTTGGTGGATATTTCTAAAATGACAAGGAAAGTCGGCCATATTGATAGTTAAGCGGGTTATTTGAATTTTAGCAAAAAAACATTTCCAAAAAGACTTATTGTTAGATTTATACTTAAGTACTTACGTATGCTCGTAACAAATTTAAGGAAATCAATAAAGACATCAATGTGAGTTATTAATTTAATAATTTACAAACAGTACTATTTAACGGTACACATATTTCTTGAATATATAGAAAGTGTATTGTCGGCACATCCTTTCATGTATTTTCACTCTGTATACAACATTCCCTTTGCAACTTGGTCTGCAGTTTCTTTGTCAAGTAACTTTTCCACAATTGCCAAGCCAAAAGCAAATGCAGTTGCCGGGCCTCTGCTAGTAATGAGATTCCCTGTAAAATATAAATATGCTTATCTTTATCGATGCACATTTAAAAAATGATCATCTTTTATACATTATATATGGATTATATGTATACCGTCAGTTACAACTTTTGATTCCAAATATTGATATGTATCTGCTAATTTGTCTTTCATTGATGGGTAAGAGGTGAGCTGTTTTCCTTTTGCAATATCGTGTGCCTTCAATGCAACCGGTGCCGCGCAAATTGCTGCAATAACCCTACCTTCCTTCTCTTGTTCTTTCAGAAGTTCTCCGACTTCTTGTGACTGGCAATACATAAAAATAAATTATCATTTTTCTTCGTTTGATCGTTCCTCACTTTTGTAATTATAAGTTCACTTACTGATGCAAAAGCTTCCGAGCCTCCTAGACCTCCAGGTAATATAACGACATCGTACTTCTGTTGAGTTGCATCTTTAAGTTTCGCGTCAACGCAAATTTTGACGTCTCGACTGCATGTTATGCATTCATTTTCCGATAGACCAGCTACAGTCACGTTGATCTATAAATTTTATAATGCGTCATAATTTGCGAAAGAAGTGAATTTAAGGTTATAACCAGGGAAGAACGTACTCCGGCTCGACGTAAGACGTCTGTCGTGATTACTGCTTCCATTTCTTCCGAACCGTTAGCAATTAACAAAATTGCAGTCTTTTTCGCCATATCTACGGTATACTTTGCGTTCAATTGAGAAAATGAAATTTTAGAAATTGACTGCGCAAAATTTGGAAGTTTGCGCCACAACATATGTATTTATATGCATAGTTCATGCATAAATAGTAGATGTATATATATATATATATGTGGCGTCTCAACAACACGTGGTTTCTCCCACGCACCGCCTTGGCGCTTCGGGCGCCTCGAGAAGGAGGAAACAAATCTTTCAACCGCGACCTCTCTTCTATATTGGTTGTATTTGAAGATGCACCTTAACGGCGGCTTTCTTGTTTCTCGTTTTGGCGTTACCATGCAATGATATTCTTTTTTATTATAATTTTGATATTCTGTTTTTCTGTTACTCTGTTATTTTATTCATTCTGTTTCTGGTTCTCGTTACAATAACATTTACTTAATTTCGCTCTTGAATTTTAATAAAGTTAGAAAATAATTGATTTATAGAATTCTATTTATTATAACAAACTTAAAATCTAGTTCCCTTGCATTCCTAAATAATTTCCGGTAAAATCCAAATATATATATGTACGTATGTATGTATGTATGCATGTATAAATAGATAGACACCTATGCCAGTCCACATGTCGTTGAAGTTTAATACCGTCAATTGCGAACGCAGTTTAAGACGATAATTATATTGTATATAGGTTATTTATTGTTTCTGTTCAATAAACAAGTTCAGGATAAGGTGAAACCAGAGAACCGACTTAACAATCAGAATCAGTAATTCTTGCACGAAAGTCACCAACCTTTAGTCTTTTTTTTCTTTTATCACCTGCGCGTAAATGCGTTCAGGTATGTATTGTGCATATATACATGTTTAAAAAGATGTTACCAACTTTGAAAAAGTAAGATCAATAAATTTGTATTGAATTTTTTCAAAAGTTGAATGTTGAATAGCAAAAGAAAAGGTTGAAGCAACGAAATCGGAGATATGCATAAAGTTTGAATTTTCGAAATTTGAATCGCCACCAAAAACTCATCGATGAAAAAGAAACGTGGGAACACTCGGAATTGGAACGCACCCCCACAATAGAAAAACGAAACAAAATGCAGTACAAGATGGCTGCGTTTGGGTGTTGTGGCTACTGATTTGTGCAAGATATAATTCTACGATACTCGATGGTTAATTTGTAGTGAATCGTTAAGTTTCTATATCGGTTGTTGATGAGCTTAAGCGGGTGGTAGCGTATGTAGCTTATACATGCGGAAGTGAGTCGTGTTGGGAGGAACAATGCGAGCACATCGTTGAAACATTTATCACGGGTGAGTTTGCCTTGAAATTTTATGGCTTTCCACTTAATTTTAACGACTCTCCGGAATTCTGCCAAGGCGAAGCGCGATGCGACGAAAAATTCGAACGCAATGTCCGAGAGGCAGCGTCGAATGATTCGATAACTTGCTCGCTGTTCGTAATTCCGCACACGGACACATTTCATTCGAGTTTTCTGCGTACATGACGAAATTGTGTAAATAGATGTTTTTTTTCATTCTCGTATCTCCGCATTGTACATTGATGAGTCAATCAAAAAAATTTTTTATGACGTCCGTCGCATCTTGGCACGCTTCAATTGCGTTACAGTGGCGATAAAGTGTTTCGTTTTAAATAAACCTTATTTATACCGTTTACCGCTTTCACCGTGACTCAAGACCACTTCAAGGAAGTCAAAATATGTATCAGCGAGTGCATTTAAATGGGTTATTACATCAACATTCGGTTTCCTTAATGAATTATAGCATTATGCAAAGTCGGACAAGTGTATTTTCTTTCTTTTTTTCTTTTTGGAGGGGGAGGGGGTGGGGGAAATTCCGAAATTCTTTCGTCAATCCGAATTCAAGGTTCGATTGTTTACAGTTTTTCATAATTCGAGGAAAAGAGTGTTTTACCGCAGGACCTTTCTTGCGTTATACGGTATACAATATGTACAAAGTACATAAGGTACATAAGGTACAAAGAATTTAACGTGTTCGTGTTGACACTCTTTCGTGTGCGCGACCGAATAGTGCGAAAACTAATGTCATAATAACTGACATCATTGTTGAAAAAGGGGTCATTAAAGAAAGAAGCATGTTAGCAGTACTTCTTTTTCTAAAATTATTACAAATGTACTGATAGAATAACTATACAGTTCAGGGGGTGGATGATAGGAATTTACTGAAAGTCCAAGATAGAAGCCACTCGAAACACTGGAGAAAGACGGTGGAGCTTCGGAGGAGGGGGAGATGTCTGCCGGCACCCAGGGCGAGATTCGGGTTGGCCCTTCGCACCAGGTTTGCCATATACCTTGAAAACCTTTTTGCTACTTAGCTATATTGCACAATGTACCTAACTCAAGGCTTGTTCTCCTAAGACATATTTTGAGTGTAATAGATTAAGGCGGAGAAACGATCACAGGAGCATCGGGTAACTGTGACCTAACATGTTCCATGGTAATTACTTTAAACTTACATAGTTTTTTCTTTTGAACATTATCAAAATTGGGAGGATAAAGTAATCGAGTGAGTTACACATTGTTCCAAATTGTTGGGTATGTATACGTACCGTCACACTGATTCTAACAATTTTGCGTATCTCGAATATCTCGCGTATGCAAAGCTGTTTATCATCATTGAAACATTTGCTTCATTATTTTGGTTTCGATCAATGTCATAACTCTTCGATGAAAATGGCAATAAGGATGTTCCAAACGTAGATATTCCATTAGTTTGAAGGATTATTAAAAATATGCATGGCGTGTGCTTAGCTACAGGTTTAGATTAATCGAGATATCGCTGTTTTTTTACCGCTTGAAGTACACATTCATAGAATATGTTTTCTCATTGTCCGATCGAAACCTTGATATCTGCCTGTATTTGTACACGTCGAGATAGGAGTTTTAAATTTGGATAGCAAAAAGAGAGCAGGTACCTATTCGTTACACGGTCTCGTTGTACGCCGATGGTTCAAATAACAATGATAGTTATTCTTTAAGTCTGCACGATAATGATTCTTATTTATTCGACAGTACGATCGCAGAGCCGAAGTACCATGCCTCAGACGATATTACTACTCGAAAGACCCTGAATATGATGCAAGTTATTATGATGAAATATTTTACAATGATACATAGGGCGATACCATGCGATGTAAGATTATTTTCACGTTCATAGTGGTATTCAGTCACGGTGAAATGACAGAAACACCATTGCTACAAATATAGAACTTACTCTGTTTACATGATAACCCATTGGTTACTTGAACCATCTATGAGTATATAATGTATCGTATAAGTATATAATGTTTGCGACTGAAGTACTGGAACTACAATACCTACACGTAGAGAAATACGAAGGAATCTACCTATCTATCTATCTATTTATCTATCTATCTATCTATCTATTCGTTTATATTATCTTCTTTATAAATGTTTTTCGTTTTTATTGTGTAAATACCATGTTATTTGTTTGTTTGATTGGTTGATTGTTTGTTTGTTTGTTTGTTTCTTTATTTGTGAATTACCACGATTTCTTTTCCCGTTGTTCGAGAATTTTCACCGTTTCCGTTGATCGATTCACCAAAGAGTCTACGTGAATGTGCTTTCGTTCGCTACATTAACTCGACATAGCTTTTATCGTGAACGTGAACATAACTAATGTTATTAAATGTAAAGCCGATAATAACATGTGTATAATAATCATACATTACTTGAATTCTCGTTTTTCATGCTTATATTTATGATCATTAGTTTGTACACAAACATAAAGTACTCACGCTACTTCTCGTACCAGTAATGTAACAAAAGGAACAGAATGGAAAAAAAAAGTTATACTGGCTCGTGTAGATTTCTCGAAAAGCAAGCCGGAGTATAGGTGCGTACAACTAACTCGCTTTGGCATTGGTGCTAACCACGCACAACCCCGAATTTTGGGTACAGGAGTTGGTTTCTTGTCAGGCCCGTTTGCCTGAGTATCGGCCGGGTATACCTCCTGGAGAGCTGCTTCCTGATCCAGAGTTTTCTAAAGAACGAGAAGAGCTAAGATGGATTCCAGCTATGGCATTAGACGGGGATCTTCTGATGTACTTGAGAGCAGCTCGATCTATGGCTGCATTTGCTGGCATGTGTGATGGAGGATCCCCGGACGACGGTTGTGTGGCTGCATCCCGAGACGACACGACTATCAATGCTCTGGACATCTTGCACGACTCTGGCTATGATCCAGGAAGAGCGTTGCAGGCTCTCGTTAAATGTCCTGTACCTAAAGGCATCGATAAAAAATGGTCCGAGGAGGAAACTGTAAGTTAAAACGATCGACCGAGAAACCGTTTGCGAGCGTTTCTTCTTTTCTCTGTTCTATCCTATTTTATCCTGTGCTATGCTATACCATATACCATATACCAATCATGTACCATGTACTATATATTATATTCAGTAATCATGACGATTTTCTAATTAAAAAAATGTTAGATGAAAGACAAGTTTTACAATTAATTGGTGGTCATGTTCTGTCTCGTAGAAACGCTTCGTCAAAGGACTCCGTCAATTTGGAAAGAACTTTTCGAGAATCAGAAAGGATCTCTTGCCCCATAAAGACACGGTAGCGATCAAGATTTGCATTTGTATTTGTATAGACCAGTAGCTTAGGTGTTCACCGGGAACACAATACAAGCGAAACTATCTTGACGCGGAACGTTTTTGTATTTCTAGCCGGAATTGGTCGAGTTCTATTACTTGTGGAAGAAAACGCCCGGTGCAAATAATAATCGACCTCATCGAAGACGGCGGCAAG